>CAWUFW010001059.1:1980000-2580000 GCA_963921515.1 Calotriton arnoldi | reverse complement strand
TTACTCCTAAAACCATGTAATCTTTCAAACATATGTTACGTCACTTTTGTACCATTGAAACTGATTACGACCTTTTCTTTACACTACAGATCCCATGAACATGCTAATAAAGGTATAAGTGCTATTTTCATACTAAATAAAGCTCTCTTACTTAATTTTTATAAACACTACTGTTTGGTGCACAAAATGGGGATGACACATGAGGAGAGGAAACGGAGGTGTAATCCCTAAACTTTTATTGTACCGTTCCTTTAATATACGTATATTGAGGGTTTTAAGTGGGATGAAAAAAAATGCGGGTGTCTAAAAGGGGTAGCAGTGTTCAGCACCGGTAACACCCAGTCCACTTAAAGTCCTGCGTATATTCAGCACAGAGACACACCCTAACAATTTTCATCACTTATAATCACAGTTAGTTTACTAGTGTGAAAAAATCGTATAGAAAATTTACTAAGAACATTTTTAATTGTTTTTTATCTCTCACACATTTATAAAATATCTCTTGTAAAGAAACGCCCCTCTCCACCTTTATTTCGTACGAACGAGCAATAAATAATACCTTTACCAGCATCTAGTCACTAACTACTAACACTGTGCACTGTACCCAATTGTAAAGCAGAAATAGTGTTTAGATTATGTCTTAAAGTATCATCAAATGATTCAAACCATGCATACATACACAAAGCAACGTGCACGTTTACTTTGTCCATTTACTCTCTATGTAATCTGTGCACATTCTGAACGGGTTCGCAGTATATCACCTGTTTTCACTTATACTCAAATGTACCTTACAGTAAAAAAATGACATCACAACCTATGCATATGTAATATTTCCTACATAATACAGTGCATTTCTATACCATTGAAACTGATTGCAACATTCTTTATATAGTACAAATTCTACCAATATGCCAATAAACCTATAAGTGCTATTTTTATAATACAAAAAGCTGTATTAGATTATTTTTATAAACAGTACTGCTGGGGGCACAAAATGGTGGTGCAAGGTAGACAGAGTAAATGAAGGTGTAATTCCAAACTTTTTATGTATCGTCCATTTACTATACGTATATTAACACCTTTAACTGGGATGAAAAAATTGGCGGCTCTCTTAAAGGGGTGGCGGAGCCTACTACTAATAACACCCGGACCACTTAAACGCCTGCGTATATTCAGCAGAGGAACACACCGTGAGAATTACTATCACTAATAATCACATTTACTTTACCACTGTGAACAAAATCGTACAGAAAATATACAAAGAACATTTTCATTTATTTTTTATCTCTCACATATGTAAAAAAAATGACTTCTGAAGAAACGCTCCCTAACAACTTAGATTTCCTAAGAACACCCAAATGCAAAGCCTCGCAGTACCACACCAGCCTTGACTGACATTGAAATCTACCTCTCAGTGTAAAAAATGAGACCACAAACTGTGCACATAACATTTCTTCTTTTTTTTCCATCTCTGTTAAGTTAATAACACATGAATTTTCTACTGTCACCCCTTCTCCACTATTTCCAGACTGAGCATAATTTCCAAACGTGCGACATTCTGTTTATCTCGCCGGAATAGATATACAAATCGAAATTAACGCTACATCGAATTTCCAAACCCATACAGGGCTATATTCACAAGAATGGCGATAACATTATCGCCGCTTTAGCAGCAGGAAACTGCCGCTAAAGCGGCGATAATGTTATCGCTCGTCTTGAGAATATGGCCCACAGTCTTTTACAGATAACAACTTACACTTTTTCTTTGTGAAAACTCCTAAACATATATAAAGTACTTGTTTAACAACTAGTTACACATTATGCATATTTTAGAACCAATAAAACACCAGACTTTACTAACACTATGTTATTTAGAAATAAAAAATACTTTCAAAGTTAAAAATATCGTCTCAAATACTTAACCACTACTACAAAACACATAACACACCTTCTTAATTTCTAATTTACCTTCGTAGTTGGTATGCAGACTTCAAATGTCACAAACGCATGCAATTCTTTTCTTGTCACACAGTACATGTAATGCACCGCTTTCATCAAGAATGGAACCAGTAATGGCACAATTTCCCTGTTGCTCCACACATAAATACATGTAAAGAACAAATCAGAATAGTTCCTTTTTTTTTCGATTGCAAAACCTCTCTTTATTGGTTATTTTTGAACTTTCCATATAAACAGTTTTTATAAGGACACATACAGGTGAAAAGTTCAACATATTGTATCAACACTTTCTAGAACATTCTACGACACGTGCAGGTTAAAAGTTCATCATTTTTTTAAACCAACTGATATTTTTTTGCAACATTTTCTCCAACATTTAACGGCACGTGGAGGTCAAAAGTTCACCATTCTTTCAAGTTTGAACTGCACCTTCTAAATACAATTAGCAGGTGTGGTTGAGCTGACCAAATTTCATCCTATAATATGTACTCCACGTATAAACTGCTTTTTTATTAACCAATCACAAAGATGCTTTTCATCAAAACTAATATACACCCTACTTTTTAGGACACAAGACATTTAATCTCCCAATCGGTTAAGGTTTTGTATGTAAAAAAAAAGTAGTTCCCCATGTTTAAACATATCTCTCATTCTACGAATGCACTGCATGAGCTACAGACATTTATCCATATCTTCTAGCCATACCTTCAAAATGCTAGTGTGGATTGTAGGACATAGCTATGTTTTCTGGTGCAAGAGGTATGCAGAACAGAGACGTATTGACTTAGACCTACGTTTACAAAATGTGCACATTAAATGGTTTGCACAGAGAGGATTGAAGTGGCACCAATTGCTCCCTTTGGTTAAAACATGTTTGCATCTCCAACACCCTGATCTCATGATTGTGCACTGTGGTGGTAACGATCTAGGCACATTCACTGGGGTAGGTTTGGAAATGCTTATGAAGGACACCTTTGGACAATTGATGTTACTTTTGCCTCAAACTGTCTTTGTATATTCCAATATATGCCAAAGACAGAAGTGGAAATGGTCAAACCAATTTTGTCATAAGATTGAAAAATCTAGGAAGAATGTCAACAAAGCTGTGTCTGCATACCTCAGAGACCATAGAATGGGGTCGATCTACAACAACAACATACGTTTTGATATGGCTGATATCTACAGAAGTGATGGAGTACACTTCACAGATGAGGGAAACCGAGTTTTCCTGATTAACCTGAAGCTGTGCATTCGCACTTACATGTAGCTCCAACTAATAAACACAAAGGCTCTTTTTAGAGCCGCCTTATATTCCCAATTTCGGCTCGCAGAGTGTCAGCTGCGGTTCGGCTACCAGAGGGACACCTGCGGGCCGTTGGGCAGGCTCGCAGAGGAAGAGCTGCGGCCCGTGGGCTCAGCTCGCAGAGGGAGACCTACGAGCTGTTGGCTCGCAAAAGCACAGCACCGTACTGGCTCGCAGAGGGAGAGCTGTGGTCTGACTTGCAGAGGGAGACCAATGGGCCAACAGGCCTGCTAGCAGACACACAGCTATCAGTTAACGGGCTGGCTCGCAGAGATACAGCTGCGAGCCCTCCGAGCTGCAACCCGACGGGCTAACTCGCAGAGGGAGAGTAACGGGCCTACGGGCCTGCTAGCACAGACACAGCTACGAGCTAACGAGGTGGCTCAGAGAGGTAGAGCTGTGGGCCGACGCACTGGCTTCTAAAGGCATAGCCGCGAGCTGATGATGTGGGGAGAGGCAGCGTAAAACGAGCTAACGAAGTGGCTCACAGAGGTAAACCTGCGGGCCCGCCGGCTTGCAGACACAGAGCTGCGAGCCGACGGACTGTCTTCTAAAGGCATAGCCGCGAGCTGATGATGTAGGGGGAGGGAGCGTAAAAGGAGTATCTCGCACAGACAGACCTGCAGGATATTTTCAGTATTGCACAGCCGCGAGGATGATGTAGGGGGAGGGAGCGTAAAAGGAGTATCTCGCACAGACAGACCTGCGGGATATTTTCAGTATTGCCTCGCAGAGGTAGAATTACGGATCCGATGCCTTTTAGAGGGAGAGATGCGAGCTGACGGACTGAGTCACAAAATGGCTGACAGCTCGCAGTCCCAGAGCTGCGAGCCGACGGACTGGCTTCTAAAGGCATAGCCGCGAGCTGGTGATGTGGGGAGAGGGACCGTGAAAGGGGTATCTCGCACAGACAGAGCTGCGGTATATTTTTAGTGTTGCCTCGCAGAGGTAGAACTACGGACCTGATGCCTTGTAGAGGGAGAGTTGTGAATAACAAAATGACTGCCAACAGTTCCTAGTTTCAACAGTTCGCAGCCAATGAGCCGCAAGCTCGTGCTTGTAACGCCTCAGCCAATCAGATGTCAGAATTCTCAAATATCGATATCTGGAAAATTTGATATTTCTCAAAAACTACTGAACGGATTTACCCCATTTAAACAAAAGCGTGCTTTCTGGACCAAGACCTTTCTCCCTGCCAAATTTGGCGTAATTCCGTTCAGCAGTTTGACCTGTAGCCTTGTCTAAATTTTCCTATGGAAATTGCATGGAGAAAACACGTTTTGGGACCCCCCTCTTTTCTTAGCCCCCCCTTGACGAATCCCCCCCCCCAAACTTTCAGGATAGGAGCTGACCTTAAAAGAGGAACTTTTGGAAAATTTCGTAAAGATTCATCAAACGACGCCAAAGTTATAAGCACATCAATAAATGCTTTTCCTATGGAAACGTGGTCCTAACTATAACTATCTACTGGCGACCGCCAGTAGATAATATATATATATATATATATACACATATATATATAAGATCTTCAAAACTCCAGTGTAAGAAAGAAAGCCAGCACTCGAAGTTAAGGGAATTAAACCTATTTATTGGGTCAGGATGCTTCGGGGAAAAGAACACAGATACGCGTTTACGTGCTTCGGCAGTACAACTGCCTTTCTCAATCTGTAATCCACCATCTTGAAGCTCCATTTAAACTTTAAAAACAGTGAACATAGACAAAATACTGAACTATTTAGCAGCAGCTTCTTAGAAGAACATGTATGACTGTGTACAACATTTAAAATAAATGCAACACATTGCTATGACTTCTCAGAATCCTGAAATGCTGGCTGAATGGGCTGATTGCAACCTTGCTTCCTCAAGCAAATTAGTCGGAATACTCGTTAAATATGCTGAAAGCGATCGTGCTAAATTGCAAACTCAAATTGATGAACTGGAGGCAGAAATTTGTAAACTGGACATGACGGAACAAATCGAAAAATTAAGGGAAGATATGTATGTACGTTTACAGAAGGATGAAGACATTATCAAAAGACGCAAGGTGTTTAAATTTGAAAGAGACAAGGCGGATTACCAAAACGGGCAGGTATTTACGTTCGCCCGTAAATATGATGCCGTTAAAGCGAGGCAAAATAAAAATCGAGTTCTCCAAAAAGATGGTAGTGAGGCAGTCACAGCGTCAACTTCAGCATCAGATCTGAGTTCTGCGGCAGAGAGTGAACCGGAGGGTGAAACACTTAGGACATCTGGATTGGGGTTTACAAAATTTTCCCTTGCGCAGGAAGTAGACTGCTTATGTCAAGATCGAAGGGAAACATTGAGACCCCGAGTGCAGATTGGTCCAAAAACAAAAGACATAATTACAAGCGCAGCCAAAGATGAAAGCACAGTAAAACAGGACAGGCAAACTACATAAAAGCAAACAAGGGGACGATGGAATCGTCAACAGAAGTAAAACAAATTCTAGACGCCAATTCAGTAGTAAATCTGACTGACCTCAATCTTTCAATGGCAGAGAAACGAATATTGGGATTGGGACTGTCTTACAGTCCAGCAAGCAGCTTTAATTATGCGGACACTCGAATGGATGTTTTTAGATTTGTAAGGAAATTAAAACTAAACAAATTTTATATGATACAACCAAAGAAGAAAATCACTGTAATGGAGACATCAACAAGTAGCCCTTCGCTCCTCACAGCAGGAGATGTGAACCTGTTTCAGGAGCTTTAGGCAATTGCAAAATGAACTGCCAACTGATACCGCTACCTCTAACCTGGATTTCACAGACTTCAACGGCACGATAAAAACGCCATTTAAGCCTAAATCCGTTTTTCAACCCATTATGTTGCATGACAATTTGGACGTTTTTCATGAATCAGTGACCAAGGATCTCAAAAAACTCTATATAAAACCAGCAAGGCCAGCCAAGGGATTGACAAACAAAACATGTGTTATATACAGTTGATGAAAAAATTGCAGAACAACAATGACATAATTGTGAGACAATCAGATAAGGGTGGAAATGTTGTTCTATGGCCACGAAAATTGTATATGGAAGAGGCATTACAGCAACTACGGGATATAGAGTGTTACAGGAGAAGTAATGTTCATATTGTCAAAGCGGCATGGAATGACTACTATTTGAAATTATTGGCATGGAAGAGCGGGGGCTGATAAGTGTTGATGAATATCGTTTTTTTAAAATGAACATCCCGTCATCCCCGCACTATACCTGATCCCTAAAATTCACAAATGTGCTACCAAACCCCCGGGCAGACTAATAATTTCTGCCATTAACAGCATCATGGAGAACACATCTAAATATGTGGATTACTTTTTGCAAGATTGGGCCAGGGGCCTAGCGTCGTATGTACAAGATACATCGGACTTCCTGAGAAAAATTGACCACATCATATGGAGTCCGGATTTGCTTCTAATAACATTAGACGTCACATCACTTTATACGTCTATTCGGCATTGTGATGGACTCAAAGCTATTGATTATTATTTGAATTTGAGACCAATGTACCTCTCTATGAATAACAAAATGTTAATTTCAATGATAACTACATGTTTGGAGCAAAATTTCTTTTTGTTTGATAATCAAATTTATCAGCAGATTAGAGGTGTGGCCATGGGGGCCTGCTTTTCCCCCAGCTATGCTTGTCTACATATGGGGCTGTGGGAGGAGCAGGTCCTCATGGGTCAGCACAAGGAGACAATAGACCAGCATGTGGTAACCTGGTTACGATACATAGACGATCTGTTTTTAATTTGGAAAGGATCTGAAACCAGTGCATTGCAATTTATAGATCAAATTAATAACAACAGTCTCAAATTTCATTTTACCTCAATCATTAGCAAGTATTCAGTATACTTTCTGGATGTGGAAGTATTCTTGGATCAGGATACTATTGCTACTAGATTATTTAGGAAACCCACCTCAGGTAATACAGTGCTGCATGCCAGTAGCCATCATCCACGCCACCTAATACAAAGCATCCCCTATGGAGAAATGCTACGCATCAAACGTATTTGCAGTACTGTAAAAGAGTGTGAAGCAGCTCAATATTTGAGCAGACAGAGGTTTCAAGCAAGAGGGTACGCCTCTGACGTCTTAGACAGGGCGATCAACAAAACCAAAACTTTGTCTAGATGTGAGGCCCTTGCATCCAAACCCAGTCAAGCAGAAACTAGCCCAGATAAATTAGAGCTGCTACCCAGGGTCATATTTACCTATAATAGGCAGCATAGGGAGCTCAGAAAGATTTTAAACCGTAATTGGAATCTGGTGCAAAGTGACCCTATCCTTGGTAAACATTTACCTGTAAAGCCTGTTCTGACCTTTAGAAAATCTAGGTCAATGAGTAATAGCTTGGTCAGGAGCAGTCCGGAGCTTATAACCCAAACTAACTGGCTTTCATCGTACAAAGGTTTTAAAAATGTCCAAATTGCAAAGCATGTAAGTTTGCATGCAATAAGACTCATTTTAACAGTCCTTTTAAACCAGGTCCTATAATGATCAGTAAACGACTGACTTGTAGAACAGAATTTGCAGTTTATGTGCTGGAGTGTCCCTGTGGGCTGAAGTATATTGGCAGCACTAAACTGCCGGTCCATAAGCGGATACTCCAGCACTTTAGGGCAATTAACAACAAAGATCAGACCTACCCGGTAGCCAGACATTTTGAGGAGTGTCATGAAAGCAACCCTGTGTATTTACAATATTTCGTAATAGATACAGTTCTGCCCCTTAAAAGAGGTGGCAACCGAGAGGCTAAGTTGCGCCTCTTGGAGACGAGATATATACTAGAGCTCGATACGAAGACACCATCAGGGTTGAATGCCAGTGAAGATTTTTATACAAGTCTTTAGTATTTCCAGTAACAGTAGATGGTATATTTAGAGGTTCAAATTAGTTCCATCTTATTTAAATTTTAATATGAGAATATTTTAAGTAACATAACCTCTCCTCGTAAATTTACATTATTTTAATTATTTAATTCACATTTTGCACTATTTTTGCACTATTGTTGGTCAACTGGGTGATTTACGTATATTGATTTAGCAACAAGATCAAGGTGGATACAATGCTAGCATACTTTGCCTCAGCCCACTTGGGCTTTATTTGTACTAAGTATATGTACAAGGAGTGTAACATCATGACACGCTGAGATTCCTATTACCTTAGTTCACGAAAATGAACTTATATAGGGTCTTTAATATAATAGTGCAATAATTTTGATGGTGTTTGATTTTCAGATGTAATTTGAAAAAGATAAATTTTGGCATTTTTTAGCTTTTACAATTCCAATTTTGGTATGTTTTAATGGATTTTAAAATTGCCATCTTTTTTCTTATACTATGAATTTTATCGCCATAATTTTTAGGATATATGCATTTTTTTATCATTATATTTATACATTTATGTATTTATTGTGATGTTTATTTTTATTGCATATTTGCACATAGTGAACCTCTTGTCAATATGGAACAGAGTAACTCTTTAGTTTCAAATCTTTATTCACCTGAGCCAATCATGTCACTTCCTGCACTGTCACTTTAAAAGCTGGTTAAATTCTAAGCAACATGTCATGTGATCAAGGCCCGAGTGGGGGTCGAAACGCGTTATGGCGGACATGCTGGGCATCTAATAAAACATTATTGATTTGCACCAAGAACTTTGGGTCCGCTCTTCGTCTTTCTATATGGGAGTTGGAGCAGCTGAGTAGCTGTTACTGAGACGAATCCTGCGATATATACACATATATATATACGATCTTCCAAACTCCAGTGTAAGAAAGAAAGCCAGCACTCGAAGTTAAGGGAATTAAACCTATTTATTGGGTCAGGATGCTTCGGGGAAAAGAACACAGATACGCGTTTACGTGCTTCGGCAGTACAACTGCCTTTCTCAATCTGTAATCCACCATCTTGAAGCTCCATTTAAACTTTAAAAACAGTGAACATAGACAAAATACTGAACTATTTAGCAGCAGCTTCTTAGAAGAACATGTATGACTGTGTACAACATTTAAAATAAATGCAACACATTGCTATGACTTCTCAGAATTTTCAACACAAAACTCATAAATGAGTATTTTTAGGTCTCGCCTACGCAGCGCGCATGCGATGCGTAGGAAAAGACCTTTTGAAATCGATTCAGTTTTGCTCCGAAAAACGTGCACGCATTGCATTGCTTTGAATGGCAACGCGTGCACGTTTGGCGATTCCCTTGCGGGAGCGAGCTTTCAAACCATCTGTTTGTAATTAACTTGCAAACAGATGGTTTAAAGCTCGCTCCCGCAAGGGAAACGCGCCACTGCCCCTTTAAGCCCCTCGCATATCTTTAGCTTCGCTTTCATCCTGCACGTTTAGTACCGCTTTCGCTTCTTTGGACAGGCCGCCACCTTAGTCCACGCGTCATCCAAGAGCACGTGTCACTTATAGTTGTTGAGATGTCACTCTTAATTATACTGAAATTATTTTATTGAGCCCCTCGCATATCTTTAACTTCGCTTTCATCCTGCACAACGTTTAGTACCGCTTTCACTTCTTTGGACAGGGCGCCAACACAGTCCACGCGTCATCCAAGAGCGCGTGTCACTTATAGTTGTTGAGATGTCACTCTCTTAATTATACTGAAATTATTAAATTGTTACAGATAGCAATCTGAAACCTTGGCAGCTATGCCTGCATTGGATCTCTCACCCAAACACCCTCTTCAGAATGCTCCCCTCCCTGTCCTTGCGCAAGATGATGCCCCCTTCCCCATCCACCGCGCTTCGAAGAGGCCTTGGCAAGATGTTGGCACATTTAAAAAAAATGCCTCGTTTTACAGCGGACTCCGGTGGAAGGTTTCCAGAGAGGAAAGTGAGCATCGCCAGGAGCACGGAGCAGCAGCACGGGACGACGTGGGCTAGAGAGCAGGGGCAGGACCTTTCAACCCACGGAGAAGGGGCCCGGGTGAGCAGGGGCAGGATTGACAAAGTCAATAGTTCTGTATTGCAGTTTTTGTCAGTAGGTGTGTGTATGTCTGTGGGTGGTTATGCGTGCGTGTGTACATGTGTTGTAGTGTGCGTGAGTTAATCTGTTTTTGTAGGACTGGAGCAGTGTATATCTCTAAGTGCGTGTTTTTGTGTGTCTGTGGATTTATGTGTGAGTGTGTGTACTTATCAGTATGTTTGCATACGCTACCCTGTGTTTGTGCGCGTGCCTATTTGTTTCTGGGGCAGTGTATGTTTGCATGTGTATATCTATACGTATATGTATAAAGTAGTGCATGTGTGCCTCGCTTGTTTGTGTGTCTGTGCATGTTTGTCGTGTGTGTGTGTTTCGCTTCTTTATGCTATTTTTGTCTCGCGGGTTACTTCCTTGTGAGGCAGCGTAAGAGAAGAGATTGAATTGCACCGCAGCAGGACAGAGTAATCCACAAGGAGGTGGAGGTAAGCAAAGCCGGGTGGTAAAGCCACTTGCTCAATAACCGTCCGCCACATAAGACACCCGCTGCTCTTTTTCTAACAGTACCTGTACGCCCTGTTGGTTTGAACGGTGTATTCTACGTATTCCTGTAACTGTTGTTTCTTATCTTCAATTTAGTAAACATATCCGCTTTAAAGAGATGTACGGACACGTGTAGTCTCTTTACTCCCCATGCGCACACCCTGTTGCCCCGGAACCCTCGGTCACCCCTTTGTAAGCTAACACCACGCACTGGCTGGGGGTTACCAGACAGGTACCGAGGATACATGGGGAACACACTACTTCCGCCTGTCCAAAGCAACACACCAGTGTACTCTGGCAAGCTCGGCACCACAGCCAGGACAAGGGCACGTGCACACACCCACACTACTTTAATCCTTACACTTCCAGCGCCGTGAGACGCAGCTCCTTGACTTTGGTCAGCGACACAAACACACACCATATTCTTCTTTTCACAGCTCTCTGTCTTGGGTCACTCACTCCACAGCTCTCTGGCCTAGGTCACTGACAGCCCAGCTCACCGTCTTGTGTCACTGACACTTACACCCAATTTATTCTTACCTCTGCAGACGCCTGGCCTGGGTGAGTGACACTGGTACACGCACTGTATTCTCCCACAGCCCACTGGCCTGGGGTAGGAGGCACACTGTGTTCTACACTCCATGCTGTCTGGCCTGGGTCAGTGACACACACACGCTGCATTCTCCACACAGTGTCACTTATAGTTGTTGAAATGTCACTCTTAATTATACGGAAATTATTAAATTGTTACAGATAGCAATCTGAAACCTTGGCAGCTATGCCTGCATTGGATCTCTCCCCCAAACACCCACTTCAGAATGCTCCCCTCCCTGTCCTTGCGCAAGATGATTCCCCCTTCCCCATCCACCGCGCTTCGAAGAGGCCTTGGCGAGATGTTGGCACATTAAAAAAAAAATGCCTCGTTTTACAGCGGACTCCGGTGGAAGGTTTCCAGAGAGGAAAGTGAGCATCGCCAGGAGCACGGAGCAGCAGCACGGGACGACGTGGGCTAGAGAGCAGGGGCAGGACCTTTCAACCCACGGAGAAGGGGCCCGGGCGAGCAGGGGCAGGATTGACAAAGTCAATAGTTCTGTATTGCAGTTTTTGTCAGTACGTGTGTGTATGTCTGTGGGTGGTTATGCGTGCGTGTGTACGTGTGTTGTACTGTGCGTGCGTTAATCTGTTTTTGTAGGACTGGAGCAGTGTATATCTCTAAGTGCGTGTTTTTGTGTGTCTGTGGATTTATGTGTGAGTGTGTGTACTCAGAGTATGTTTGCATACGCTACCCTGTGTTTGTGCGCGCACCTATTTGTTTCTGGGGCAGTGTATGTTTGCGTGTGTATATCTATACGTATATGTATAAAGTAGTGCATGTGTGCCTCGCTTGTTTGTGTGTCTGTGCATGTTTGTCGTGTGTGTGTGTTTCGCTTCTTTATGCTATTTTTGTCTCGCGGGTTACTTCCTTGTGAGGCAGCGTAAGAGAAGAGATTGAATTGCACCGCAGCAGGACAGAGTAATCCACAAGGAGGTGGAGGTAAGCAAAGCCGGGTGGTAAGGCCACTTGCTCAATAACCGTCCGCCACATAAGACACCTGCTGCTCTTTTTTCTGACAGTACCTGTACGCCCTGTTGGTTTGAACGGTGTATTCTACATATTCCTGTAACTGTTGTTTCTTATCTTCAATTTAGTAAACATATCCGCTTTAAAGAGATGTACGGACACACCACATAATTACACTCTACTTAATACAATATAAATACACTCCACACAACAGCACTCAAAACCACATAATTAGACTATTTACACTCTACTAAATCCAACATACACCCCACATAATACCACTCAATAACACATAATTACATGCCACATAATTACATAACACATATTATCACACATTGGATCGTATTAACACGCCACATAATTACACTCTACTCAATACAATATAAATACACTCCACACAACAACACTCAAAACCACATAATTAGACCACACATTTACACTCTACTAAATGCAACATACACCCCACATAATACGACTCAATAACACATAATTAGATGCCACATAATTACATAACACATAATTACGTTATACTAATACCAAAACACACCCCACATAAAACCACTCAGTGCCACATAATTAAATATCACATAATTACACTCTACTCAATACAACATTAATACAATCCCCATAATATCACTCAGTGCCACCTATTAACACGCCACATAATTACACTCTAATCAATACTATATAAATACACTCCACACAACAACACTCAAAACCACATAATTACACCACATAAATAAACTCAACTAAATGCAACATACACCCCACAAAAATACCACTCAAAACCACATAATTACATGCCACATAATTACACTATACTCAATACAACATAAATACAAACCACATAATATCAATCACAATCACCTAATCACACACCACATAATTACACTTTACTCAATCCAATATAAATACACTCCACATTACAACACTCAAAACTACATAATTACACCACATAATTACACTCTACTAAATGCAACATACACTCCACATAATACCACTTACTAACACATAATTACATGGAACATAATTACACTCTAGTCAAAGCTACATAAATACACTACACAAAAAACAAGTCAGTGCCACATAATTACACTACACATAATTACTCTCCTCAATACAACACAAAAACACTGCACATAATACAACTCAATGCCACATAATTGTATGCTACATAATTATATTGCAAAATACACTCCAAATAAGACCACTCACTGCAACATAATTACATGCCACATAATTACACTCAACTAAATGCAACATACACCCCACAAAATACCACTCAATGACACATATTTACATGCCACATAATAACACTTAACACAATACAAAAATAATACAATCCACATAATATCACTCAGTAGCACTTAATAACACACCACATATTTATAACTACACTCAATGCAATATAAATACACTACACATAACAACACTCAGTACCACATAATTACACATCACATAATGACACTAAACTCAATGCAACATCAATACACTCCACATAATACCACTAAGTACCACGTATAACACTTTGAATTAAATCTTTTCAACATTAAACACATCAGCCACAATACTATACAACATAGCAAACACTTCAAAATAAACACTTAAGGTCCCAAAAGCGAGACCTATTGGCTATGCCAATGCTTGTTTAAATAGTGTCCGGTCAGTACAATTGAGAGCTGTACTTATGATTAGAAAAACCACTTCTATTTTAGTATTCTGTCACAAATCATAATTGTAAACTCAAAACCTGGACTGGAGTATAATACAAGTCCTATGCTGCTTTTCAAATAGAGCATTCAAAACAATCTTTTTGAGTCCAGCAATGCCCCTTTTCATGTGTCCAGAGACTCTGGATAAATTACTTATAGCATCAAGAGAATAAATTCACCTCTTAGTCCCAGAATAAAATATCGAGCAAATGCTCTCAGAGTCTGTTTGTAATTGTGCCCTGGAATGCTCACAGAAGCGGCAACATTGACGGCTTAAATTCATCCGCCCGATTAACGCGATCTCCCAATCAATGTTTGAGTCCCAAAATCCCACCGCTCAGCCAATGCCTTTAATACAGTGCCCAGCTCCGAGCCTGGATAGCAATCTTAGGGTGAGAGCACAGCTTGAGGCCTTCCTTAATGCTCTTTCTGGAGGCATTCTGGCCGTCCCTGACCACCTCTGTAAAATGATCTTTAAGGTGGTACAGTAACTGAGGAATGACCAGTTGGGCCATGCCCTCAAAAGAATGAGTGGCATTCAGACGTTTCAAGTCCATACTTCTGACAGAAAAGGCCTTTTTACCTCATGCTTCCAGTCTTTTTGATTGTCTGTCTGTCTGGGGTGAATGTTTGACATTGATCTGCATTCTGTCCATCAATTGTTCTTTTTGCATTTCTCGCCCAGACATGGGTCCTGTGCTCTCCATGCCACTGGAGTCAAGCTATCCTGGCTGATGAGGGCTGAAACCCCGAAACCGGTCCTAGGATGCTTGTTTCCAGTCCAGGGAGGACCTGACCTGGCCTGGCAGTTTGGGCTGGACTGTTCCCATTGAGCACAGGGTCAAGACTGATTTGCATATGGCTGAGTTCAAACTGGAAAGGCAAAAAATCGATGGATATAAGCCCAAATCTCTATACTGGGGTGAATGTATGACATTGTTCTGCATTCTGTCCATCAATTGTTCTTTTTGCATTTCTCGCCCAGACATGGGTCCTGTGTTCTCCATGCCACTGGAGTCAAGCTATCCTGGCTGATGAGGGGTGAAACCCCGAAACCGGTCCTAGGATGCTTTTTTCCAGTCCAGTCCAGGGAGGACCTGACCTGGCAGTTCGAGCTGAACTGTTCCCATTGAGCACAGGGTCAAGACTGATTTGCATATGGCTGGGTTCAAACTGGAATGGCAAGGTGAGCAAAAAACAATGGATTTAGGCCCAGATCTCTGTACTGGGGTGAATGTATGACATCGTTCTGCATTCTGTCCATCAATTGTTCTTTTTGCATGTCTTCCAGAGTAGTCAGAAATGCTCCGGAAATTTGCTTCAGACAACAAGAAGCCTGCACTACTAAACCTTCAGGATATGGATGGGACAAATGAAAAGAAGGGTGTCCAGGAGTGGTCAGTATCTCTATTCCACCAGGGGCAAGTCTAATACTTCTGCAGCCTAACGCATGGAAGGACAAAATCTCTGCGGGAGCAGGACCAAAGGAAATTCCATCTACAGGTCAGGCAATGTGTCTAGGCCACTAGCCATTCCTAGGTCAGCAGCATCCTTCACAACTGTCATCAGTGTTGTGAACCTCCATGGGGCCTTTGGAAGCTGTCTGTTGTCTTCTGTAGGGCTTCTTCCTCTACCAGTTGCAGAGCTTCTTGTTTAGAGCAGAAAATAATCTCCATTTCCTTTGGCAGAGGTTGTAGTCCAGGAGTTGGAGCTGGGATTGGGACATCAACTCCAATGGTGTTGACCCTGGCACTGGCAGGGTCTGGTCTGATGCTGGAGGCAGAGTTAGTGGCGGTGACTGTGGAGGCATGGGTGGTGGAGGTGATGCGTACCCCAGAGGTAGAGCCATTTATGAGTGCACTAGAGAGAACGTATAAGCAGGAGCATAGTATAAAGGAGGGCATTCCATAATGTCACCTGGGGGACCAAGATTCTCCAGAGGGGACCACTGCTCGACAAAAGAGGTCTAATATTGCATCAAACAACGCTGCAGGGTCAGTACGTGGAGTGTTGAACTTGAGTCTAAGTCAGTGGCTGAAGTGGCGTCGGAGGATTACGTTCTAACGAAGGCACTGGGATTGGGTCTGCTGCAGCCACTCGCACCGGATATGAAGGAACTAACGGTTACAATTTCAGCTCCCAAAGAGAGTCCACATGAGGCTGGGAGTAAAGGACACTTACCTGGTAGAGAAGCATGACATTGTTTCTGGTGCTTCTTAGATTTATGCCTCGATAACTTGAATGAAGAAGGAGAGGGAAACGTCAAATAAGCCCTTGATCATCAGCAGTTCCAACGATCTTCTCAGGCCTGGTGCACTAGGAGCTTGGCCTCTCTCTCCTTTGTAGCCTAAGGGGGCATACTGAGACAGGAACTGCAGATATGCAAATCAAGATCTGACCCCAGGCACCATATGCAGATTGAGTGAGGGTCTGTGATGGACATTTGCCCATCACAATTTTGCTAGGGCTTAAATCATTAATTCTTATAGGGAGACAATCCTAGCACTGCACCAAGATGTTTTGTGAGCGAACTGTTTCCTTTCAGGTAACTATCGGGAGAGAGAGCGCTGCGTACCTCAGTCAAAGATGTGGATAAAGGGAACTGATGTCAGGACACCAGGGTGGGAGCTTTATGGCTCTAGTGATGTTACAGTGGTGAAGTTCCAAACACCAGTGTGGAACCAGTGCCTTCTACCAGCATGGGACAGTTACTAAAAGTTTCCAGCTCGATCTAGTCCGGTGCCTGGGATATTCAAGAGGTGAGCAATCTGGAGGCAGAAGCATCCATCAGAAATATGATTTGTTGTGAATTTCACTGAACTATGGGTTGGATGGATTACTGTATACGCTCATCCTTAGAATTTACAGAATAATTGATTTACAATGTCAAAAATCCAGAGGGAGACTGTTAAGGAAATTAATTATTTTTGAAATGTCAGTTACCTATTGTTTTTATTTTAATAAACTAGAATGTACCTTGTATGGGTTTTTAACAAAGGGACAAAAACAACTATAATTTGTCTACCTTTTTCCTAGCAGAGTGATTCAAGTCTTGTGAAAGTGAAAAGCATGTAAGATCACGTTTGGATAATTTACATCTTGCTGGAAAGTTCATGAGAAAAATAAAAAGAATAGGCAATGGTAAAGAGATTTTCTAAAACATAAGCAATTTGGTATCAAATTGGTATAAGTAATGTAAGCGGTTGCTATTTATCATTTACATAGTGCACCATCTGCCATTGTGTGCATTCATTCAGTAGTCAATATATGACTTTAAAAAAAAAATCCCAGATGGCCAGTACTGATGGGAGCCGCAGAAACACACTCATGTCACTGTTTCTGAAAAAAAGACTTATGTCTGTCAATATTTGTTACATCTACAGAATGCATGCTTCATGAGTTATACTTTGATCCTAAACGCTGATATGAGAGGCTGGCCAAATTAGCATTTATATACCCCCAAAAAGTCACATTTTGATTTTAAAGATTTTTATTGAATTTTGAAACGAAAACGCATAATAGTGAGAGCAAATATATATATGGAACACCCTGGAACACCTTGCCCCTCCACTTCAGGCAACCCCCGTCACTGACCCAATTCAGGAAGGATCTCAAGACCTGGCTCTTCGACTGAACCTCCACACCCAGACGGATCAGCAGCCCCTCGGTGCCTTGAGACCCTCACGGGTGAGTAGCCACGCTTTACAAACTCCTGATTGATTGATTGATTGATATATATGCAGTAATTGGCAGCATGCAAATATAAGCAGTGGTTATTTGCACAATTTTACAATAATAGAATCTTTTTCACCAAATGACTCGTTTTTTTAAAAGAGTCAATCTCCGTCCAATGAGTATGTAGACGTTCAAACGTACATACTAGAAACAAACATATAAATGGATTTCCAAACTATGACATATTTGTAAGACGCTGATTGGCCAAGAAAAGCCACAAGCTCAGCAAGCAGCCTTGTTATTTCTTCTATACCAGTGTGCTTGTTTTCCTTTCTCTGAGATCAACATTATTTAAGTCCCATTCCACTTAAACCCAAGGGACTGCCATATGAAACACTCATATTGCCACGGGAGAGATCATTAATACTTTAATCGGAAGCTCTTATGTTCTAAGCTTTTTAATTAAGGTGGTTGCCTTAGTTCCCAAGACAGCAAGGATCCATATAGGTTACTAACTGCCATGAGTGATTCCTTGTACTGTACTGCATGAGATGTATTTCCATGCCAGAGAAGACAGCGAACTTCAGTGCGAGGGTGGAAAGTTGGAAGCGATCCAAGCAGTACATCGGGGATAAGACAAATTATATGCCAAAAGAAAAATAATTTGTGGAAGTAAGGAATAACTTTTTACGTAACAGTAAACCCATTCAATAAACAATCACAATGTGCTAAAGTGACAAGCTGTAACAGATCCAACCATTGCATCTGGGATCAGGACAATTACTACCCGAAGGAAAACTAATTTGTAAAAGTATGAAATAAGGTCAACGTAATGATAAAAGCATCAATGAAATGAACTCCCAATGCTTTCAAGTTGAGAAATGATAAGTTTTATTTAGTTTGTCTCTGAAAGATATTCGCAATTTACGAGGCAGTGGAAAAGTTATGGGAAACATTATCCAGCATTATATAATGGTTGAGTGAGGTACCCAAGGGTGTATTTGACGTATTCAAGAATCCAGACAGCACAAAGTTCCACAAATCCTAGACTACAATACTTTGAAAAGTTGGTTCAAAAATTGTTAAATAGTAAAGGTATGGGGGAAATATAATCTTTAAAGTTGAATGTAAGAGTGATACAATAAAATATAGTTTTTAGATAGATAACACAAGGGCTGTACTTAATCTTCACACATTTCTTTGAGGGACACAACTTAGCCTGAAGAAACTCCTTCTCCAGGTAGTTGTTGCCAACTCTGTCACAAGTCATTCTTCACTTGAAAACAGAAATGTCCAGCACATATATTCATCCAGTTACATGTGTCCGTAAAAATAAAAATGTTTGTGAACCATTGGAAAGACAGGAAATATGTGAAATAAAGTTGGTGGCTTTGGCCGGACTGCTAGAGGGTGCTACAAAATAACCCTCATTTTTACACCATATGGCCTATCATTTTCCTAAAAAACAAATATCACAAAACTCAAAAACAACTTTAAAAAGACAAGCAAAGCAGCCCCTGAAAACATTAGCAAAACAGGTCCTGGTTTTGATGATCTATCTATCTTCGCCAAGTCTTTGCAGCAGATGACCCCAGTTGGCATTACAAAATCAAAAGAGGTCTAAATTTGCCCATAACCATTTCGCAAACCAATAATTCAAAAAAGGAAAGGTTCCTGTTAAATAAGCGAACATTACCTCAAGGCTATGAAACATATTTATTAACTACACTTGCCCCCTAGTCCATCTCTCGCTGAAATTCATTACAACTTCTGGCAGTCCTGCGTCGATAGGCACCACACCCGCTTCTCGTATTAGCATAAATGTACCTCCCTCCCAACGACCCTCCTGTGTTTTTCTGTCTACAGAGCAATCCTGCCTTTCTGCTGTGGCGGGGGCCCGCGATTGCTCTCGGGACTTGGAGCGTTGAAGTACATCGAACAGATTAGGCAGGGCTTTAAGTGGGATGAAAAAGCTGGGGGGTCTCTCAAAGGGGCGTTGCCAATGTAATTAAGGGTGTGGCTTAAGAACACGTAAGCTAAAAATCTGTGCTTAGCATAGTGTGCCGCCTGACTTGTATTTTGCTGTTTCTGTCATTGCATCCAGATATATGATACAACAAGTAACATGATAGCTACAACAAATCAGGACTTTTGGCTTTGTCAATGGTTGTTAGTTGCATAAGATAAATAAGCAGCAACTATGGCTTGTATATAATATTGAAAAAGCTTCCACTTAAAGCCCTGGTGACACTAAGACAATGTTGCTGCTCCTGAGTTTCAAAAAGAAAAGGGAAATCCAGAGAGAAAATTACTCACTTTAAAGGATTTCCCTTCCCCTACAACGCTCACCTAGCATGACGTCATGTCGTAACTTCTCCACTAGTGAGAAGTGAGCAGTATGAGCACACGCACATCAATGTGCCTGCTGTCACTGCAGTCCGGGAAAAAACGGACCGCCTGTGCCAGGGCACAAAACAGAGCCCGATAGACACCCGTTTCGAGCCCCCCCTTTCAAAAATTGCTGGTGCTCAGCACCAGTGAGACTCGGCCCACTTAAAGCCCTGGGATTAGATACAGCACGTGGAGGAGCTGCCTCACGGAGCAGGCGGGCGCTGGAGCGGCTGTGTTAAGGGATGCCAGAACTGTGAGGCAAAGCACTTCGCGTCATTAAGAGCAGCTGCGAAGAAGTCCGGCCGGCTAATGGGCGGCTAGGGTTGCAGGTCCAGGTGAAAGAGGACGGCCAGCTCCTCCGGGCTGGCTGAACCACAGAGGGCAGCACGGCTGGCATTTGGTGGGTTCATGTAAGGGCCCGGAAGGCCAAACACAGATTATTATTTTTTATTTTTCTGATGGTACACACAATTGTTGATTGGTTACCTATGTATAGATGCTACATTGGCCAGAAGACGGCCAGTGTGGATTGGGATTGGCTTATTTTCAAGCTTGTTTCTGGCATTTCAAGGTGTAGTTTTTTCTCTTTTGAACTGTCAGTGTTGATTTGTGATGGAGGGGAAGAGACTTTACAAGAGGATACATGTGCTTTCATCATCATCTGATGATGAGGGTCTGAGTTCGGCTCAAAAACCCAAGTCAAGGGGTTCGGGTTTCCTGCTGATTAATCAGCTATGTCCATGGCTCCTGCAGAAGCACAAAGGTTGATTGATCTGGCAGTTCAGAAGACTTCAGACGCGAAGCCTAAAGTTAAGCCAAAGAAGAGAGCATGCAGGATGAGATCTCCTTCTCCAGTCTCTTCTTCTGAGTCAGATGCAGAGACTCCTACCTCATCAGGCAAATATGTGAGGAGAGAGGAGATGATGGACGTTTTGTCACATGTTCAGGAGAATTTGGGCTTTTCACCTTTTCCTGGGTGGAACAAATGAAGAAGAATTGTTTCCATACTATGTTAACCCTACCTCAATGGCAATGCACTTCCATAGCAGGATAAAGGACTTAGGGCCATATGTATGAAGCTGTTTTGCGATCGCAAACACTGCGAATCGCAAAAAAACGGTGTTTGCGATCGCAAAACAGAGCCCCGCTATGTATGAGCCACACACCCATCGCAAAATTGTGAATCGCTAAATTAGCGACTAGCAAATTAGCGAATATCCCCAAATAGCGAATTATTTGCAAATAGAGACAGAAATTCAGCAACAATCGCAATTGGCGTACTCGCAATTTGCGAATTCGCTAAACGGGATGCATGAAAAATTCGCTAATTGCGAATACACGAAATTCGCAAATTAGAGAATCGCAATTAGCACCAAGTCTGAGCAGGTGGTAACCAGGTGCAACCTATTTAAAGAGACCCACAATGCAACTGACGTTTGCCACAATGTCTGGGCTGTACGTGATAGCCAGGAGGCTGCGACTCAGAGCTGCTGCACAGAGGAGGAGACGCCAGGAAAGAATCTTCAGAGCGCGCATAACCCTGTTCCAGCGGACTGAGGAGGAGATCCATACCAACTACAGGCTGGATGAAGAGAGCATCCTGGAATTAATAGCAGAGCTCCAACCCATACTTGAACACCCCACACGCAGGACACACACAATCCCCACCCACATACAGGTCCTGTGCTCACTTCACCTCTTGGCGTCAGGGAGCTTTCAGGGGTGATAGCCACAGCAGGAGGGGTCTCACAGAGTGCATTGTCGCGCTTCTTCCATGCGTTCCTTGATGCCATGGTACAGAGGCTGCATAACCACATATACTTCCCCAGCACACCACAGGCACTAGCCCAGACCAAGCAGGAGTTCTACCAAATTGCACAATTCCCCCACGTCATTGGATGCATAGATGGGACCCATGTCGCCATATCCCCCCCTCCCAGAACGAGTATGTGTACAGGAATCGCAAGTCCTACCATTCCCTGAACATACAGGTGGTGTGTGAAGCCAGGCACATCATCACCGACATCGTCGCCAAATACCCAGGCAGCACCCACGACTCATTCATCTTCCGCCACAGTGGGATACACCGCCGACTCACAAGTGGGGAGTTTGGTGAGGGATACCTACTAGGTAATTGCATGTGAAAGAAGGACACACTAGTAATGCACAGCAGTGGCAGGACAGTGTTCAACCATATTTTCCTCGCACCACAGGTGACAGTGCGTATGCGGTCCGGGACTACCTACTCACTCCTCACCTTAATCCTGCCAACGCTGGAGAGCGGAGGTACAACAGTGCCCACATAGCGACCAGGTGTACCATTGAGAGGACCTTCGGGATACTCAAGAGCCGGTTCCGATGCTTACACAAGAGTGGAGGGGCACTTCAATACAGCCCCCAGACCTGTTGCAAGATAGTGGTAGTGTGTGCCATGCTGCACAACATCGCCACCAGGAAGGGCACACCAGTGGAGCTCACCGAATCGGAATCATCGGATGAGGAGGGGCCAGCTCCTGGACGCATGCCAGCCGGTGTAATTGGTGCAGCTGCTGGCCGCCAGAGGCGAGATGAGATCACACGCAACTATTTCTAGGTAAGAAAAGATGACACAATGCCAAAGATCTAATAAGAGACTGTGTTTAATTTCCTTTAGTACAGGATATATATTGGCACACAGCCTGTGTGGCACACAATGTATTGTTAAGAGTCCCGCACATGTGTGATTCACAGTGCAAATTGACTATCCTGAGCATGTGTCCGTGTGCACTGGGTTGGTGCACCCATATCCATGTCTATGTCTGGTCGCCTCAACTGCGGCGCTGTCGGCCTGTAGCCCCTTGCTGTGGCTGCACAGTGCCCTCTTCACCTATCTCAGCAGGCCTGCCGTGACGCACACTACGGCGCCTGTCCGGTGGGGGCGGTGGGGTAATGCTGCTCCTGCTGGATTGGGCATCCTCATCTGTTGGAGTGAGGACTCCTGGGCCAGCAGTGGCAGCTGCATGCAGCTGATCCACAGCACATGTCACCTGTACCAGACCCCTGGCCACGTCCTGGCTGCAGTGTGCCACCTCGTGCTGCATACTGATGCTGTGCCTTGACAGCACAGAGGTCGCTGAGGAAAGGCGGTTGACCGCCCTGGTGTAGAGGTCTAGGCGGGTGTGTAGGCACTGCCTCTCCCTGCGCCTAGCAGCACGGTCCGCCCTTAGTTCAGCACAGAGTGCCTCCAGGGCACCCCTCAGGCCCATGAAGCCAACCCTGATTTGCCTCTGTATTGACCGTATGTTTTTTGCCTGCAGGCGCTGGACCTCTAACATGTGGCCCTCCAGCCCTTGGAAGTCTGTGTCGTCTCCTGTGACTGCTGCACTGGTGGATGCCCGTGGTGCCCTGCGCCTGATGGGATTGGTGGTATTGGTGCTGCACGTGCTCGGGCACGGGGTTGTGGCTCTGGCTGTCCCTGGACTGTTTGGACATTGGAATCGGTGTCCTGGGATTCCTCCTCCAGTGGGGGCAATGGTGGCACTGCAATCCGCCTGCGGCGTGTTGGCGGGATAACTGGGCTGCCCTCGTCTTCCTCTTCCTCCTCCTCCTCTTGCCCTGTTGCCTCTGGGCTGGGGGATTCATCCTCCCCTCCACTGATTGTTCCCTGTGTTTCTGTTGGTGCTGTGGACATAAATGCACACATTAATTGACTGTCCTGCCTTGCATTTGTCAGGCATTAAATTTCACTGTTTGGAGTTACATGGGCCCTATCTGTCTGTATTTTGACTTTCATGATGCACACATACTGTCTGAGCCTGGCTGGGTGTCATTGCTCAACTGTTAGGTGCATGTGACTACATCTCCCATAATGGATTGCTGTGTGTGCTTGTGCACCTGCACTGGAATTATACTTTGGTTGTGCCCCTGGGTCTCTCCTGGGTGTGTGGGGGATGTAGGGAGGTATCAGGGGTGTGATGGCATGCTTCTTACCTTGTCTTGGTTGTGGGTGGTCGGAGCTGTCCAGGTCTGACACGCCCATTACACTCTCCAGAAGCAGGGTCCCCTTAACCATTTCCTCGAGTGGTGTTGAAGCGGTGGCAGTGGAGGTCCCACCACCGGTCTTGTTGGCCTCCTCCAACCAGGCAGCGACCTTCTCCTTTGAGCGCACGCGCATGTCATACCAGCGCTTCTGTAGGTCTTTGACGCTACGATGTGTGACGCCAATTGCATTGACCTTGCGCTGGATGTCTGCCCATATCCTTCTCTTGCGTGTCTCTGGCACACGCAGGGACTTCTTGCCAAACAGGAGCTCATGGCTCACAACCATCTCCTGTATCAGGGCCTCCTGCTCACTTTCTGTGAACTTCTGTTTCCTCATTCTGGGGTCTCCCCTGCTGCTTGTCCTTGCTGGCCATGTCTCCACTCTCTCCAATGTGTGTAGCACTGCAGTGATGCCTCAGCCTCAACTCCTACTCTCTCACTCTGCTCCTGGGACTCAGGTGCAGCATGGAGTAGTCACACTTCCTGGTTGTGATGTCATCCACCTGCACCTGATTCCCCGATTCGCACTTAGCGAATTCGCTATTTTGCAATTTGCTATTTTGCGAATCGCAAAATATAGATTTCGCTAATAAGGAATCGCTATTTAGCTACTCGCTAATCATTTTGCGATTTATAATGATTCGCTATGTTTTTGCGAATTTTTGTTTACATACCGTTTTGCGAATCTCTAATAGCGATTCGCTAAGATTCGCTTTTAGAGATTCGCAAAGGGGTGTTTGATACACATGGCCCCTAGTCTTCTGGAAGTGGAAAGACTTGGCTAAAGCATCAATTCATAGATATGCAGAAATTGTACATGATGGAGCAGAGTGAGAAGTCATTACTGCAGTCTATCAAGGTAGATGTGATCCTGGCGATGTTGATTGGATGGAACTCCATTAATCCAGAAGATTGTACTCTATCTGATGCTACGGATAAGAGGGTGGAGTCTGGCCTAAGGAAAGCTTTTAATGAGTCTAGCTTTGAAGTCCAGCACATATTCAGCATATGTAACACAATCATTAGTCAAAGACCATGGCAATCTGTTTGAGGCAATTCAGAAGGCTACAGACTGTGCAAACTTGTTGGTAGCTATGGAGCAGAAATCCAAGCTTCTGGCTGACATATTATCAGCGATGGTACAGACTACAGCCATGACTACGGGCCTAAAGTTTTGGCAGACACCTATGGATGAGGGATTGGAAAGCTGATCCTGCAGAAAAGTCGGCTTTGTTGGAGCTCCTGTTTGACGGGAAAATGTTGTTAGAAGAACAATTGGAGAGTATGATTATAAAAGCTTTAAGAATTGCAAAACATGCTCTACCATATAAAGGAAAGTCTTCAGCATCTGGTAGCAAGGAATGGAACTATTCGTCAAGGTATTTTCTCCTAAATGAGATAATAGGAGTTGGTCCGTGTAGGAAAGTAGGATCTGCTTCTTATGGTTACCCCCACTTTTTGCTTGATGTCTCACTGTTTTTGACTAGTCTGACTGGGATCCTGCTAATCAGGACCCCAGTCTATCTGCTTTCTCCCTTAAATTGACATACATGTACTTTGGTACACTCCAGATTGGATACTGGGGTACCCTTATAAGTCCCTAGTATGTGGTACCCATGTACCCAGGGCATAGGTACCCCAGAGGCCTCCCCTGGGCTGAAGCATGTATTATGCCACTCATGAGAGGCCATGCAAAATGGAACTCTAGGTCTGCTACAGCAGCCTGTGTAAGATGGTGCTTGCACCACTTACTTTAGATATAGGTTCACTATATCTATAGGTCACTACACTTAAAACTTATAAGTCACCCCTATAGCAGGCCTTATCAATCCTGAAGGCAGGGTGCTGGGTTTTTAGTGAGAGGGTGCCCCTGCATGAGCAGAGCCCCTTTTCAGCCTACGGAGACCATTCTCCCGGGTTGTCTGTGACTCAGCCGGACATATAGGTAGAGGTGCTCGCTGTAAATGCTATCTCGAAAACAACTGCATAGAAACATATCGTGTTTGGTATCAAACTCCTTGGAATCATACCTCCACGCCAGTAACTGGTGTGGGAGGTATGATTCCACCCCTCAGAAGCGAGCTTTGTGGGGTCACCGGTCTACCCGGTACCAGCCTTCTCGACCCGGACAGCACAAAATGGATGCTGCCAGCCACAGACACATTTCTGCCCTCCTGCTGCTGAGCCAAGCTCGAGCAGAGGAAGGCAGCACAATAGGCATCCTGTCACAGGGAGGTGTGACCACCTCCCAGACAGGGTTTAGTGTATTGGGGCTGGGTGGGTGCACTCTGAGGGCCTGATTCACAGAACTAACTTACGTCAAAAACGTAAACGTAAACGTAAAGTTAGTACTTTTTGGTATTCACAGAATACACTTACTCATTTTGGTATTCACAGAATGAACTTACTCATTTCGGTATTCACAGAAGTTAGTAGTCCTAACTTTACTACTCCTAAACTGAGAAAAATCCTAACTTTAAGACTTTTCGGTATTCACAGAAGGCATTTAGGAGTCCTAAAGTTAGGACTACTAACTTCTGTAATACCAAAATGAGTAAGTTCATTCTGTGAATACCAAAAAGTACTAACTTTACGTTTACGTTTACGTTTTTGACGTAAGTTAGTTCTGTGAATCAGGCCCAGTGAGTGCCAGAAAGTCTGCACTGGGGGCACATTTGGTGTCCCTGTGCATAGTCCAGCTCAAACCAGTTCTGGGAGCCGTTGGCTCCTGCTCTGACGTGAAACTGGACAAAGGCCATGGGTGTAGACACCCCTCTGTCCTGCCCCTCCCCTAGGAGGGTCCCCTGAATCTATCCAACCCTCTCCCGTGGGTATAAAATGGGTTACCTGGCTACAGGACATTGGATTTTACGTGGACAAGATTCTACAAAGAAGAAACCACTAACCTTCGACCGTCTGGACACCTGGACTTCGCTGGACCTCGACTGGGCTTGACTTCGTCCCCCTTTCCGTCCGAAGCTTAGTTTGTGCCATGACTCCATACAGGCTCCGTGCAGGACCTGTGGAGCACTTAAGACAGCAGAAGAATCTCCCTTGGAGTGAAGGAGTCACTCCCCTGCTTCGCAGGCACCTAAAGCGCAACTGACCAGTAGCTGCTCCTGAGCTCCTGTGGACTCCAAAGATTTCAGCAACACAGGAGGTGGGTTCTTGAACGTCCCTGAGGTCGATCTGCCCTCTCACTGAGTTTGAGGCCAGTATCCTTCGTGGGGGCTGCGTAACCTGAATCGCTGTGCACCACGTCCATTTGCAAGTGCATATGCTTGTTGGCAATTCCCGAGCTTGTGCATTGGACTCCGTGTAGTCCTGACCCTGAGCAGTATTTGCACCAAAGATCTCCGGCCTCCTCACACCGAGTGCTCCGTGGGCTGGTACTTTGCAATCGTGCTTGAGGTCTCCTTGCGACTCCTGGTCATCCGGCCTGTGGGTCCTCCTGAGGGTCATCTTGATTGTTCTTGGGCTTTCCTGGTTGCTCCAGACGTGCCCTGACTCTCCATTGCTTGGAGAGTCCGCTGGACCTTGCTGGTCCACACCGTAACCTGTTTGACCTTCCTGCATGTGTTGCTGTTGCCAAGGCTTGTTGGTGCTCTCGCCCAACACCGACCCCTCAGCACTCGACATCCTTCATGGGACAGCTCACCTTCGGCTCCTGGTCATTCTCGACGTCTCCTGGTCCTTGTGGCTGCAGAGTCAAGCATCCCTTCTTCGCACCTGAAGCACTCGACATCGGTGGGCATTCGTCTACCGAGCCCTTGGTCACTCTGACGGGACCCAGACTCTGTCCCCTCTGCTTTCAGGTTCCTTCCGTCCAGAAGCCAGGCTTGGATTCCACCGGACCCTTTTCACCTTCACGGCAGCAGCACTTCTTCCTTTCCTTCCATAGAGAACGACGAGAGTTTCCGACGCCACTTCAGACCTATGAACCATGCTCCCCTGGGATAGGTAACTCTGATACTACGGTATCCACTGGTTGGGTGGCTCTTTAAACTCTTAAGTTCCGAAGGGGTGGCTCGAAGTCCTCCTAGAAGGGTCCTTAAACTTTAACTTTGCAACCGCGACTTTCCCATAGAGTTGTACGGAGCACGCGGTCGTGTTTCCTCACTGCACCCATCCTCCGTGGGTCTCCTGTGTCATCACCTTGGGTGGTCCCTTGGGGTACCAATGATTCTATGTGCACTAGGCACTGTGTCTAGTCAAGTCGTGATTGTTATACCACTTTTTCAGTATATGGTTCGGTCTCCCCTTGGAGCCCACTGTGTATTGTGCTATTTACAACTGTTCTATTGATCCAGTATTGTGTGCTTTGTGTTCTATCCTCGTGTAGAGGATAGTAGAGAGTGTTATATTAATAAATACATATTTTTATATAACTACTGTGTGATTCTCCTTCATTTAGTCATTCAGGAGGGATATTCTGGTAAAACAAGCTGCTTTACATTCCTTCAAGATCAAGCCTGAAGGCTGCTCTCCATAGCTACCACTAGGATAGCTTTCATAAAGGTTATCTTTGACCTCATACATCATAAGGGTCGTGTGGATTGGTACAGGGTGCCCACTTTAACCAGTGGACAGCATATACCAAGCCACCTTCTCACAGTCCAACAGAAAGAAAAGATAACAACCAAGAAAGTCTTATAATAAGCCAGATTTCTCCAAACAGGTACCCTTAAACAAGAAAAAATCCTAACAACAATGGGGTTCTTAGTCATCCAGTTGGAGCAAGAATTTATCATTTTGTTCAGACTTGGTAAGGAACTGTGACCCACCGATAGATACTAGATGTGGTTCAAAATGGTTATAACATTGACTTTATGCATTGGCCTCCAGATACAGGTACTATTGATTCGTATCCCACAGTATCACCTAAAAAGAAAAGCTCTCCTACAGGGGTACAGGCTATGTTGCAAAAGGAGGAGTCCCAGGGAACTTACTCTATGCCTTTTCTAGCCCTAAAAGCATCAGATTCCTTCAGACCAGTGCTCGACTTAAAATGGGCAAATTCTTGGGTGAAAACAATCCATAACCTTGCAAACCATAATACCCACGATAAACAGAGGAGATTTTCTGGAAGCGGTGGATTTGCAGGACGCCTATCGTCACATCCCCATCAGCCAATCCCATCAAAAATTCCTCCGATTTGCCATCGAGGACCAGGATTTCCATTTCACAGTTCTACCCTCTGGGTTGAAGTCCTCACCAAGAATCTTCACAAAGATTATGGCTCCTCTGGTGGCTCTTCTTCACAGGAAAGGGATCTACATGCATCCGTATCTCGACTATTTGCTGGTTCAGGGAAATTCAAGAGATCTTGCGTATCAACACTTGGGGATAGTCCTATAAGTATTGAGAGATCATGGGTTGCTCATCAATTTTGAAAATGTACCGTAGTAACCCACTCAGGACTTATCATTCATAGGAGCCAGGTTTATGATAAATCAGGGATTGTTGACTCTTCCAGACACTCGGATTCTGAAAATCAGAACTCACATAGGGAATCTTCTTTCTCAAGTGGCTCTGAAAGTTAACTCTTGCATGCATGCCCAGGGTGACCCAGCCCCACTGTCTTTTTGGTTCCCTGGGCCAGGTTCCATCTCCACCTACTCATGATGTTCATCCTCAGGAATTGGCGCTAAGTATCTCTGGATATGGAAAAAAGACTTCCCAACACTTGTCACATAAAGAGGGAACTTTCTTGGTGGCTAGATGATGAAAATGTAATGAGGGGGATTCTGTTATCCCCCTCTCCAGTGGTGGTAATAACAACAAACAAAAGTATTTCAGGATGGGGAGCCTGGCTGGGGGTATGATGAATTCAGGGCTCATGATCGATGGCACAGAGCCGAAATTTGGTAAATTGGAGGGAGCTGGAGGCGATATGACAAGCATTGAAACATTTTTCCCATTTTCTTTGAAACAGGCATGTTTTTGTAAAAACAGACAAATTCATAGCCAAGGCCTTTGTCAACAGGCAGGGTGGTGGGGTACAAGGTTTCACTCTTTGGGCATCATCTTAGATAAGCAGTTCCAACGGGCTCAGAGGACAGTGTGGTCAGTAAAGGCGATTCACACTCAGGGAATCCACAACATGAAAGCTGATACTTTGAGTCTAGAGATTCCTTCTTCGGCACAGTTTTCGCTCAATTCTGAGTTTTCCACCAGTTGGTGCAGAAATGGGGGATGCCTTTGCTGGATCGTTCTGCAAGAGCGAGCAATGCAAAAGTCCCAAAGTTTTGTGCAAGGACTCAGAAGATGGGGTTTAGGTGGCCGACTCCTTTCTGGTGCAGCTCAGGAGGATGTCTGCTCAGGTGATATTGGTAGCCCCGTCTGTGAGACTAAGAGGGTTGGAAGATCCTTCTTACTCCTTCTCCTGTGTCACGTCCAATCCTGGGTCTTCCGGTGTTAAGGAAGCTACACCTGACAGCTTGGAGGCTGAAAGGAAGGGTCTGATGCACAGGGGTTTATATGATGAGCTAGCATTTACAGTCCAGGCTTCTAGGAGGCCCCCTACCCTTAGGTCTTACACTAAACTTTGGAGGACCTTTTCAATATGGTGAACTCTGCAGGAGTTGGACCTTACGACTGCAGATCTGATCCACATTCTCAGTTCCTGAAGGATGGAGCGGCTATTGGGTTGAAAGCTGCCTCTTTCAGGGTTTAAATGGGCAGCCATTAGCACCATCAGGAGTTCATGGGGTAATCTGAAGGATGAAGAGGGTCTGGTTTTCGTCTCTTTAAGGGGCTTTCAAATATTCATCCTGAAATCCCTAGGCAATTCCAGATTGGGTTTTAGAGCTCGTACTGGAGGCATTAGTTGATACTCCTTTGGAGCACCTGGAGGAAATAGAGTTATGATTGCTAACTTTAAAGTTATTATTTTTGATTGCTATCATGACGGCTAGGAGATTGGGTGAGCTGGGTGTACTCTCATGTAGATTTCTGTACTATAGAGCTTTTCAGGACAGGATAATCTTAAGCGTTTTACCTTCTTTTACACCTAAGGTTAACTCTGCCTTCCACAAACAGCAGGAGTTGATTCTTCCAGAGTTTGTCCCTGTTTCATTCTTGGAAAAGGAACAGAGATTGCATTTACTGGATATCAGAAGGGCTCTCTGATATATTTGCAAAGGGTCTCCCTGTTCCAAGTCTTTGAATCTTTGTTTGTCAATTTTGGGAATACAAAGACAGGGCAAAAACCTTCCACAGCTACTCTGAGTTGGTGGGTGAGAAATCTGATCTCTCTAGCTTCTGGGGTTAGAAATCAGGATCCTTCTTAGGGGATTCAGGGTAAATCGACCCGCAGTATGTTTTCTTCAAGGGCCGAGCTTCAGGGGGGCATCCATGTCAGAGATTTACCATGCAGCGACTTGGTCACCTCCATCCACTTTCATGAATCATTACAGAATTTGCAAGATGGTTGATCTGGAGGATGTGTTAGGTTCCAAGGTTCTTTGTGCTATGAAGTAATTGTTCCTTGTCCTTGTATGGTCTACCATGTATTAATGCAACTATTACACACAGAGTGTGTCCCAGATTTTCACTGCCGAATAGAGCCCTATCTAGCGAGCTCGAAGGTTACGTTTCTGGGGGATTTTAATTGCCATTTGGAGAAAATGTTGTGCCCTGAAACGCAGGCCTTCTTGGAAGTCATGGACTCGTGTGGTTTCCCTCAGTTAGTGAAGAGCCCTACGCATATGGCAGGACATATCCTGGATGGCATTTTCTCAAATGATCCTAGGATAAAGGTCATGGACCCTATTCCTCTCTCTTGGTCTGACCATTTTGCCATCCCCTTCATCCTGGAAATGTTAGTATCTCACCATGACCCTAACTTTAAGAACAGGGTGGAGCTGAAGAGAAACCTCAGAGGGATTAATAAGGAGGTTCTTCTTGACAAACTCAGCAATTATTGCTGCCCCCCTCACGCTGATGTCAATGCCGTTTATGACGAGTTCACCAACTGGTTAACGGCAGCCTTGGATTCTCTTGCCCCTCTTAAGAAGCACTATGTGGCAAGAAAGCGCCCCTCAGCCCCATGGTTTTCTGAGAGGTTGAGAAAGCTCAGACAGGTTTGCCGACATCAGGAAAGAAAGTGGCGCATGGATCCTACTTCAGCTGAAAGGGATCTGCATAAAATCAGGCTAAGGGAATATAAGCAAGCTATCAATGAGGAAAAGCTCTCCTACTATTCAATGATGACGGAATCCAATAGATCCCCTAGGGAACTTTTTACTATGATCCATTCCCTTTCAGCCCCTTCGACTAGTGTAAATACTGAGGTCTCTCAGGACCTCTGTGATAAAATGGCAGGTTTCTTGTATGCCAAAATTAAGGACATTTACTCCTCTTTGGAGAACTTAAACTCTGCGGGAACTAAAACTAATCCCCTATCTGATCCTCGGGTAGTACCTTTGAAGGACTGCCGTTTGCGCTCCTTTCCTCCTATTCTTCAAGAGGATACCGAGTTGTTGTTAAGTGGGATTAGATCTGGCTCTCCCCTTGAATCTTGTCCTCTTAAGATTCTGAAATTAGGAAGCGAGGCCATTGCACCTCCTCTGACCGCTATCCTCAATTCCGTCATCTCCTCTGGCCAATTTCCCACCGCATGGAAAACGGCGGTGGTAAAACCTTTGTTAAAGAAGGCCTCTCTTGACCCGACAGAATCAAAAAACTATCGGCCCATTTCCCTGCTGCCCGTTCCGGCTAAGATCCTGGAAAAACATCTTAACCGCCATCTCAGTTCTTATTTGGAGGAATACCAACTGCTCGATGGCTCGCAGCATGGTTTCAGGAGTGAACACAGTACGGAGGCGGCATTAACCGTTGTCTTTAACAACATCCGACAACAGGTTGATGCTGGTCATACCACCCTACTGATTCTCCTGGACCTGGCGGCAGCCTTCGATACGATTTCTCATTGTAGGCTGGTTGGCAGGCTCTGGGAAATTGGGATAGAGGATTCCGCACTCAATCTGCTCTCATCGTTCCTTTTGAATCGCTCACAAAGAGTTAAGATGGGCCAATTTCTTTCTGCCCCTAAACAATTGTTCTGTGGAGTCCCCCAGGGATCCTCATTGAGTCCTACCCTCTTTAATATCTATGTAGCCCCGCTCGCCACTGTGGTAAGATCTTTTGACCTTGAAGTGCTTTCCTACGCTGATGACACTCAGATTCTGATTTCCATCACTGAGAATGTCTCAGCCTCAGCAGTAAATTTTCAAAACTGCATGCGGGCGGTGGCTGCATGGATGGTTGAGAACTACTTAAGACTCAATGGGGATAAAACGGAGGTCATAATCTTTGGAGACAAGATGGATATCTGGTCGGAGGCCTGGTGGCCTGACTCTCTTGGATCCTGCCGCCGCCCCTGTCTTAGTGCCAAGAATTTAGGCATCATTGTGGACTCCTCTCTTTCCTTGGGCTCACAAATAAATAGAACTGTCTCTACCTGTTTTGGGATGATACGGACTCTCAGGAAGATCTTCCGTTTTCTTTCCCTTCCTGCACGGAAACAGGCAGTGGTGGCCCTCGTGGTCTTGAGGTTAGACTACTGTAATGCCCTTTATTTAGGTATAAATAAAGGACTTCTTCATCGTCTTCAATTGGTGCAGAAAGCCGCCGCTAGGCTGGTGATGGGTCTCCCCAAATTCCATTCAGTCTCAGCTACCATTAGAAGCCTGCACTGGCTCCCATTGGGGAGGAGAATTGTGTTCAAGGCTTTATGCCTGGTCCACAAGGCCGTCCACAATAGGGGGTCAGAAGGTATCAACAAAATGTTTCAAAGATATCTTCCCGGCAAGGACTTGAGATCTGCAAGTAAGAACCGGGTAACAGTTCCCAGGGTGAGGAAAGCTAGGTGGGGGGGGGAGGGCTTTCTCGTTGTTAGGGGCCAATATGTGGAATTCCCTTCCTTCCCCAATTTCCACTCTGGAAGCCCATTCCTTATTTCGTAAGTCGTTGAAGACCTGGCTTTTCACCTGTCCTAACCTTTAAGCTTCCTACGCTATAGATACCTTTTACTTTGATCGCTTTCCGCAGCGCCTTGATGCCCCTGGGCTAAGTTCGCGCTCTACAAAACTTATATTCATTCATTCACTGTGTTGCATCCTCAGTTGTCAGTCTCAAATTGTAATAAATTTTAACCATTGAGGGACTAGGGGCTAATGCCTCAATTACTTACCTGGTAAGTGAATTACTCTGAGTCCTACTACCTTGCCTCAATTCATACATCTCTCCCACTCTCCCTTTACTGACAGGACAACTGAGTCTACGTTGGGCTGAGATTGTCCACTAAACAGCAGGAGCATTGGTAGGGAGGGACTTTTATGCTAATACGAGAAGAGGTGGGGTGTCTATCGACGCAGGACTGCCCCAAATTCTAATGAATTGAAGCAAGGGAGTAGGGCTTTGAGTAATTCAATTACTAGGTAAGTAATTGTGGCAGCAACCACTGCCTCATGAACTTACTACAGTTCAGGTTCTGTAGGGCACGCTCCCTAAAGAGCGTGCCCTACAGAATTTCAAAATTGGAAAAAATGGCCACTTAGAAGCCAATGAGGGCATAACAGGCATGCTGTTATGTCTACAGTAGTCCATTATCCATATGAAACGGTAGCCCCCTGTCCTTTGCTTCCTCTTCATAGACAAGTCATTAGACAGTTTTGCCTATGACAGGCCGCAAGAATATATATTTATGAACATAACAGACAGACAATTATGTATGTGAGGGAGAGGCACTGCACTTCCCGCGGGGTATTACAAACAGGCATGCATTGTCCTAAGGGGGCAGATATCCCAACAAGAGTAATAAAACGAACAGGTCCCGGGTGAGTATCACCCCCCTGCACTTCTGAAAAGTTTGGTCCATCTCCCTAACAGTTCCACGACTGTTTGCTCTGCTGTAGAAGTGAAACATAAGGCATTGGAAGGTAAAAGTATCAAGCACAAACCAAGGAAATCGCACCGAAATGAATAATCAGGAGACACAGGGATCTTTTCTATGAAACTAAATAAATGTATCAGAAAAGATTAGCAGTACTGATGAGGTTAACCATTAAAAGTTAAGTATCTAGCTTCCCTACAGTAGTTCAGGTGACGGCAATATAAAAGTTGCCCAGTGAATTGAGACGTGGTGCAGATAACACAATTAAAGTAGTGGCAATGCAAAGAGACTAAAAGTATTAATAATAGAAAACTTGTAGAAAAACCCACATGAATTAAAATGCGGATTAAGGTACTCGAGCCACCTGCAGTGGGTGGGAGGGGCCAGGGGCAAACATAACAAACAAATGCTCCCGAAGTCGTCCTACAACGGCGCGTGAGTCATTCTCAGTAGGTCAACAACATGGGCGAACAAAGGGATAGAGGGAGGTGGTGCGTCATGGTAATGACAGGACTTAAACTAGTGACGAGCTTTCCTGTCAAGCAGCAAAAGTTGTAAAACTGTAGAAACGCTCCTTCAAAAAATGAGCGATGATAAAACATATAAAACAAGTTAAGCTAACCTCGGAGAGCTTGTATGCGTGCACCACAGAATTATTTCACAATCTGAATATCTAAAGTGTCCAACCAGTTTACCTCTAGGCACGTTTTAAAGCAGGTTTTGATGATAGGTAGAAGGGTTTCAAGAAATACAGGACGATCTAAGCGGCTAAGCAACGTATTTGTTTCTTTTTCTAGCTATCTGTACACAGTGGCGTAGCCTGGGGGTCATGGGCGCTAGTGCAAGCATTGAAGCTAGCCACTGCCCAGCTGGTATTAAAATACTGCCATATATGAGGTGAAGCGTGCCCATCACACCCCTGGACCCCGGTGTCACTTCACCTGTTGAACTAATGTAATTTACGGGTCTACGAGTTCCTCATTCTACTCGTCTTTCCTTTTTGCCTCCCTTTCTCTACCCCACACTCCTCTCATCTTCTTGATCCATTTAATGCTCTCCTCTCATTCTCCACATCCATTAAATTCTCTAGTCTCCATCCCCTTCCTCACTCTCTCTCTCTTCCCCTGTTTGTATCCATCAATCATCCTCATCTCCTTCCTCCCTCCTCTCCTTATTTCTGGTTCCTTTCTCTTTCTTTTCCCTTGTCCACTTTTCTCATCCTTTTCTCCTTTTGCGCTCAACCTTTTTTCCATTTCTCATTCTGTCACCTTTTCCTGCCCTCCTCCCCATTCTTCTCCCTCTGCATTTTTTTCATCCTTTTCCTCTCGCTTCCTTATTGTTCTTCCCTTATCCTCTACTCCCTTTGTACCCCTCCTCCTGAAAAGTAAACAAAGCCATGTTCCTGGCATGCGCCGCGTCTAAAAAAAAAAAGATCAGAACAGGCAGCCTCTGAAATAACATCAACTGGCACAGGGCAGACTGGACCATCTCCTACCTCTGGGCCTGGTGCACTGCACCGGTTGCACCAATGGGAGCTACACCCCTGCCTGTACATATGTAAAGCACATTCTCATCTTTGCCATTTGACGCATGCAGGCGACCTTGCTTGTTTTCGTTTACAACATTTTTATTTCCTACAATGGATACTTAAAAAACATTCGTGATTTTCCCTTGATGTGCATTGCATTTTTTCTTTCTCACAGAATATATTCTATGATATCACTTAAGCATTCTAACATAGCATAAAGGGATATGGCATCAGAAAATTGAGTGCAAGCACCAAAGCACCAATCCAAACCATCCCCTCTAATCGACACAGAGCTCCTAAACACAACCCTAGAGGAATATCCAAAGACAATCTTATGCGAGTCCCCCTCACACAAGAACATCAAACTATCATCAAGCTGCATCTCAAATGCATCCTACTCAACTGTAGATCAGCTTCAAGACATGCAGCTGACATAGCAGACCTCATACTTACTCATGAACCAGACCTCTTGATACTGACCGAAACTTGGTTAAACGAATCATCTACGCCTATCCTAGACATTCTGGTCCCCCAAAATCACGACATCATCAGACTAGACAGAACGGATAGACCAGGAGGCGGTATTGCCTGCATTCACCGGAACAGTCTATCAGTGAACCGATCACATTCTCCATTGCTATCATCATGTGAATACCTCTGCATGGACATCATAAGCAACAACAAACCAGTTTGCTCATTGCACACATTCTACCACCCCCCAGGCGACAACATCATTTTCGTTGAACAATTCATGGATATCGTAACTACAAACACCGGTCCACAGACTGCCCAAATATTCCTCGGAGATCTCAATCTTCATTGGAACGACATCAATGACCCCATAGTCAACAGCCTCAAAGACTTCCTCACGGACTTAAACCTCACCCAAATTTGCAACAGCCCCACACATGACAAGGGTTCAACCCTAGACTTGGTCATTTCCAATGCCGACTCCATTCAACTGAACACAATCCTCCTCTGTGATTGGTCCGACCACCATTGCATCACATTCTTTATTAATGAAGCAGTAAAAACACACACAGCCCAATCCATGAAGCCCAAAATATGGAAAAGGATCCTAAAGAATACCAGCACAGACTTACTCCTATCATCCAGTGCCAACCTCTTGCTGCCCTCTGCAGATCTATCGGATGTCCAAGCGTTGACAAACCACTACTTTGCCTCTATGACCACGGTAATAGACACAGTCGTACCGCTACAATTGAAAAGGATATCCACACAAGATTCCAAACCTTGGTATGACGGCAGACTCAATGAGGATAGACGTTCCCTAAGACTAATTGAACGCCAATGGAGATCATCCCCATCCCCTGACCACCTTAAGCTGCTTAGAGCTACCAGAAACTCTTATTACAGAAATATAAGAAGATCAAAAGCTACCTTTTTTAGGAACCAATTAGACCAAGCCAAAAATAGACCCAAAAAACTATTTGAACTAATTAAAGTACAATCTAAAGGCTTACCTCCCGACCAACCGCAGGTCTTAGCTCTCAACCCAGCTGCGAAGACTTTGCCTCCTTCTTTACTGAGAAGACAGAAAACATAAAAACGGACCTACTTAAGACCCTAGCAACTCTAAAAGGCACTGACAAGAGCACCCCTCCTCCCTCTCTAACCTCCCCCAGCCTACTCCCTCCAAAGTTCGCCCTCAAAAATAATGCAGAATGAACTTCCTTCAACCTTTACACAGAAGATGCAATATTAAAAGTGATCACATCACTCAACCCCTCTAACCACTTTACCGATCCTCTTTCTGCCAATTACCTAAAAGAGTTCATACCGATGCTTTTGCCTCTATGGACCAAGATTATCAACACTTCGCTGCTTCAAGGAATCATTCCTGAAAGCCTTAAATCTGGGCAGGTATCACCCATCCTAAAGAAACCAACAGCAGACCACACGGACCTAAATAACTACCGCCCGATCTCTAACATCCAAACTTTGGCCAAACTCCTTGAAAAATGTGTACACAGCCAGCTGGGAAACCACATTGACCATTTCAACCTGCTCAACCAATACCAATCCGGCTTTCGTGCAGGGCACAGTACGGAATCGGCCATGACTCACATAATAGATGACGCACTAAAAATCCTTGACTAAAACGAAGCCTGTCTACTAATCCTTCTTGATCTCTCTTCGGCATTTGACACCGTCAAACATGATAATCTTCTAGACCTTCTGAGATATAGAATGGGCCTATCAGAATCAGTTCTAAATTGGTTCACCTCTTTCCTCCAAAATAGATCCCAAAGATTTAAGTTCAATCAATCCCTGTCTATGGCCTTCCCAGTCACTCTAGTAGTTCCACAGGGTTCATCCCTGTCGCCTACACTCTTCAACCCTTCATGGAACCTCTGACCAAAATTCTCAGCTCCTCAAACATCCATTATCATATGTACGCTGACGACACACAACTATACTTAAAGATCTCCTCTCTGGATGATATCACAACTCTCAATTCAACTCTTAAAAAAACCCAGACCTGGCTGGCGGACAACCACCGGAAACTAAACACCCTCAAGACTGAATTCCTCCTAATCGCTCCTCCCAACAAAACTACCAATATCGAAGAATGGCTTAAACAACTCACAGCGCTCAACTTCCAACCTCATATTGTTGACTCAGCAAAATCGCTAGGACTAATACTGGACAGAAATCTTAACATGCAGAAACATATCAGTGCTGCAACAAAAGGCGCAAATAGTCAGATCAACACCCTGAGAAAACTAAAACCATTCCTTCCCGCAAATTACTTCAAACTGGCAGTTCAAGCATTAGTAATCCCAAGACTAGACTATGGGAGTGCAACGCTCTGCGGTCTTCCCAGATCATCAACAGCCCCTCTAAGAGCCTCGCTCAATTCAGCGGCTAGGCTCATCATAGGCTCAAAAAGAAATTGTCATATCACCCCCGACCTTAGAGCTCTTAACTGCCTACCTTTCGAAGCCAGAATTCAACAAAAAATCGCTTGCATGACCTACAAAGCCCCACATCACAATACTCGGAGATACTTGGCCCAAACATTACTGCTCTCCTGTGGAAACAGATCCTCCAGAAGTACCAACAATCTTCTACTGAAGCCACACGCTTTGCCAAAAAGAAAACATATAACCGTGCCTTCTCTGGAATCGCTCCTAGGATTTGGAACGCACTGCCCCCTGAAACCAGACGGAACCCTTCTTTTACCTCTTTTACAAAAGAAGTAAAATCCCTACTGTTAAGAAAATTCTCATGAAACATTGTACATATACATCTACGCAACTGAGAACTGTATTACAAGTCTTAATTATGTATTTCTGTGTTCCTTGTGTTTCCTACTCTCGACTCATGTAGAGCACTCTGATACCCGCAAGGGTCATGTTCGCGCTATATAAAACCTTCAAAATAAAAAATTAAAATAAAGAGCAAAACTCTGGCACAACTGATGAGTCCAGCAATCTTATGCTGCTATGAGATGCATAGGAATTATTTTATAAAAGGATCTGAGTTATTCATCACGTACCATCTATGTTTGTGACGCAGCACAAGGAATAACATACTAAGGGGCCGATTACGATGTCGTCTGGAAACTCTTCCGACCAAATCGGTTTCGGAATCGTTTCCGACCGAATCGGGTTCTGCGAATCCTACGAAAGATTACGATGCTTCCGGACATCGTTCGTCAGACTCTCGTTGACTTCAATGGGAGCCTGTGATCCGAACGAGAACACAGGCTCCCATTGACAAAAGGGGTGGTTGGGGAAAACCTTGCACCCTGTGGCAGGCACCCCATGGTACCTGCCACACTGTTGATGCAAGGGAAAGGGGGACCCATGGATACCCTCACGAGCCTGATTCGGAGGGCCCCGGGTGAAGGGGGGCCTACTACGGGCCCCCAAAGTCAGATTCCGACAGCAGATCCGTGTCGGCACAACCGATTCGGAAAAGCTGTCCGAATCTGACATCCTAATCGCCCGGCTAGAAACGCGGTCCGTAGACCGCTACGATTCGGCTCCGACCGACTCGGTTACTCCCAATGCCTTTCGGAACCGAGTTGGACAGTTCGAACGCTTTCCAGCCATCGTAATCGGTCGTTGGGAAACGTATCCGAGTCGGTAGGAAAGGCGGGTTCCGAATCGGATTCGGATGAATCAAATGCAGTTCGGAGCCTTTCCGGACGACATCGTAATCGACCCCTAAGTTGGAGTGCGAGTTGGAAGTCGTATGATGTTTTCTGAGCGGTTAGTAGACTTTGTTAAACGGTTATTTCTAATATCTTACAAAAGAGTGCTAGCATTGGGATGATTATTAGATCTTTTGGTAGGATGCTGCTATGTTAGAAGCCAAGAAAGTTTGGGGTACTTCTTCTAAAGGAGGTTTCCATAAACAACCAACATATCTTTGGCCTATCTGAAAGCTCAAATTGGTTGGAGAATTTTCCAGTACTAGAACACAGGCAGGGGCAGTTACACACCAATTGGTTTACCAGGCAAAGCACTTTAAATGGTGCTCGCCCTTTGTTACCAGCCAGAAGGGTAATTTAAAGGTGGGCAAGATCTGTTTACAATGACCTACGCTTACAGCGTCCACCTCAGTGGATTTTTGGCGCATGGTTGCGTAAGGTACACAATTTCTCTGCAGATTTGCACAGTACATTGCTGTAAGTAGCAAGTACAATCAGGATTCTATCGAGGTAGTAGGTGGCATCAGAAAAGTCATGTCATGCCTAGTAAAACTAAAATCCACAAACATAGGAACAGCTTAAGTGTGAAATTGTGGATGCACATTGTTTAAAGCACTTCTAAGTTGGAAAGGAGTGCATGATGTGTGTTGGTGAAAGGAGTGTGAGCATTGGAGCTGCGTTGATGGAGGCCTATCTCAAGGATTATTAAAGTAAGAACAATAGCTTTATACAGTCCATTTAAGTTAACTAAAGCGCCAACCATAAAGTCATTTAGAGTTTAACTGAAATATACATATTTTTAAGAATGAAGACCGGCTCCTTCGATACTTTTCGTCCCCAATTCCCCTTCCCTCTGATTTTCTCAATAATTTCCTGAAGATTTGGGAAGGGTTGGGGCATTGGGAGCAATTATCAGAGATTACCATTTGCCAGCTGCTTCAACGGATTTCAACAGGGTGCTTTAAGTCACTGAGCAGCTATGGATCTGAGACTCGTTTTGCCTCCCAATATTGATATTTTACTTGAGAGGTATTTTTGGGGTTTTAAGTTTTTGAGCCTTCTAGTTTTATAAACATACTTGGCAGCTACGAGGATCCAGCAAAGTGCTCCAAGGTAGATGTGATGTATTCATTTTTCCTAGTGTAGTTTATCTGCCTGGGTGCCCCAGGTACGACTCCTTCTAGCGAGATAAGGCATTTGGCTGGGAGACCTGTGAGAAGTGAGTTGCTGTATTCTACGGGGGGTATGACCATTGATTGTATGACTTGTTTTATGTCACCGTGTGGGATGAAGTGTTTGACAGATCAGCATACCAGAGCTGGTGATAGGCTTTTTTTTTAAATTCTAGCCGTGTGTGTGCAGGACCTGTTTCTTGTCAAGAAAGATCCAGCGGTATCTGGGATTGTGGCTGGTGTGTAGGAGAGGCCCACCTCTTGCAGGTTGTCAAGTCATTTAGTTGTTTCTGTATTTTTAGAGTGAGAGGAAGAACATTGTGCTTGTGAGGTTTCATTTCAGTTTTCAGATCTAGATTTTTTGAAGTGTTCAGCTGATTCTCTTTTATTCTGACATAACTTTGTGTATTATCTGCATATTGTTGGTAGATGAACTTTAGGGAGTCTTGGAGATCACTCCATGACTATGTAAAGATTGAATAGAACAGGAGCAAGTACAGAACCCTATGATACACCAAAGGAAGAGTGAAGAGGAGAAGAGAAGTTGCCACTGTTTTTCATTATCTCAGAGTTGTCTCAGAGATAGCATTTCAACTACTGCTGCACTGGCACAACCATACCAAATCATTTTTTAAGGGGCAGAATGTCATAGACCATAACAGGCAGATGCAGTAGCACCAGACCACAATCATCTCGGTCATCACTACTTTTAAGGAATCCTCCTATACTAAAACCATAGAGGTTTCTGTACTCTGCTTTGCTCTGAACCCCGATTGGTATTCATTAGAAGGTGCTTGTTTATGTGCATGTTGTGAGTGAAGCATCTCTCTAGGAGTTTTGGCAAATGACTGCAGAGCAGAGAAGGGGTGATAGTTGTCTTTCAGGTTGGAATCAGCTCTTGGGCTTTTCATTAAGGGGGTTATTATACCTTTCCTTGGGTCTGTGGGTAAAATGCCTTGAGATATGGATACTTTTATGATCTTGTTCAACTGATGTATCAAAGTTTGTTTGGTGGCTTTAGCTATTTGGGAGTCAGAGAGTCTGAAGCATAGCAGAAAGACTGGGTGTGGTAGGTTGTGCTGTCTAGAGTAATGGCATCAATAGGGGTGAAGGAGGTACAGTTATTTTTATGTAATTTAAGTAAATAATTGCAGAGGAACACCATAGAACAGATTGCTTCGTTTTCATGTATACCTGCACTTCATCTCTCAGACCAGTGGTTAGTATTGAGGGCAATATTGTAGACTATGGATGATGTTTGAGTACTTAGAGGCCAATTAGGATGTTGGTCGGAAAGCCTGCGACCAAAGGTCGGAGGCTTTCCGACAGACATCCTTGGTTTACACTTAGCCCGCCTTTTTACAAAGAAGGCCCTCAGAGTTTAAACTCGCCGGTCATTCCGACTGGCTTCCGATGGACTCAAGGAGTCCGTCACCAGGTCAGAGCCTGCTCATAATCCCTTTAGGATGGCGTTTATGCCGTCGGGATTATGATGTCGGTTTCAAACAGGCTTTCCATGTCTGACTTTCCTACATGGAAAGCCTGTTGGAAAGCGACTTAGGGAGCCCTATCCCTCAGCAGCCTCCGGTTGGGGGCCAGTGTAAAATCCCTGCACCGTGTGGCAGGCACCGTGAAGTGCCTGCTACGCGGTGCAGGGATTCACAGAAACTCCCATTGGTCGGTCGGCTCTCACACCGAGACAGTGTCAGACGGACACAAGTCCTTCTGGCATCGTGATAGGCCCCCTAGTAACTCAAGTACGTTTTTTGGTTGTTTGTTTGGCTTTTGTTTTAAAAATGTTAGCTTTGTAGTTTTTTTCCTGAAAGATTTAAGGAGTGACTTCAGGATGTGAAAGCCTTTCTCCAACAGTACGAGGATGTTCCTTAGTTTGGCTAGAGTGCAATATTAAAAAAAGGGCAGAGGCGCAGTTGTAGTTAAGGGCATCTGGTGCCAAATTGTTTGTGTCTCTGCTCCATATGTACGACGGTTTACACTGTTTTTGGTAAATCAGAAGATTTAGGAGGAAAGGGACCTGGTGGTGGTCAGTTCGGCGACTACACTCAGGGCCATATTCTCAAGAACGGCGATAACATTATCGCCGCTTTAGCGGCAGGAAACTGCTGCTAAAGCGGCGATAAGGGGCTTTAGCGGCAGTTTCCTGCCGCTAAAGCGGCGATAATGTTATCGCCGTTCTTGAGAATATGGCCCTCAATTGCGCAAAAAATGCCTCATTATCTATCCCTCTCATATGAAGGCAATACTGTGCAAGACTCTCTCTGTCTCTGTATATGGCAACATCTTATATAATTATATAGCTGATGTAACTGACCTTGGCATTTCTACAACCATTATCATTCTTAAAATAGAAAATGTTTTCATGTTTCTAACCACATAGCTCGAGCTTCCCAAAAATGAGAACTCAAATTCGAAAGTTTTTCCACGGAAGCTGTGCTGAAAAAATATAAAAGCTGAGATGTGTATCATACCTGATACGGGACCGGATTCACAAAAACATTTGGGTGAATAGTTATGACTTGCTCCTGTTGTTCCGGTAAACCAGTTCCTGGAAAAAACACACTGTTAATCGTCTCGACAACAGACGAGCATTCCGCGCTTTTCTCTGGTAAATAAAACAAAACATAAGACTCTCGCAACTGTGAATTTATAATGTCAAGCAGGGGAATTTAGAACGGATGATTTTATCCATCCGTGAAAAGGCATTTGTGTCAGTAATTTGTTGCTCTGTAAATAGAAACAATGAAAGTTAGACTCTACTCAGGAGTAACAAAGTAAATATTAGTATTGGCCTGAACCATTAAAGAGCAATCACAGGAGCAGAGCCTTACATGGCTTCTGTAGAGAATTGCCAAAACAAACAAAAGCACCGATGTCCACCTTAAAATAAAAAATTATGATGATGAACTCAAAACATTCTGAATATGCTGCCTCAGGGGCAGAAATCAATCTAAGTGACATCACCTACACACTATGCACAGTTGTGCATACTGGCCTTTCTGCCTCCATTGTGTGTTTCGTTTTAGAACTTGAATGTTGAAAGTCATTCAGTAATAAAGTCCATGGTTTATATAATCAGCAGCAGACATATGTCCCTGGCCCACATGCGATTAGTTATCACCCTAAAAGAGAAAAACAGGAAGTGACATGCATAGTAACCTCAGTGCACTAGAACATCCATACTGCTGGAGATGATAGGAGAGGGACGTCAATACGTCACTCACCTGTAGTCACTCTGGTAGTCTTAGCCGATTTGACCTTTCCTGATACTGATGTGGATCATAGATGGATACATTTATACACTACTCATTGGTAAGAACTTTGCATCTTTTAGCCCATCAAGCAATTCATAGACGCAACAGGAAATATGGGAGCGTTATACTAGGTATAAGTTACTCACTTGGAGTAACTTTGACACTATTAGCTATTATACTCTATCAAACTACAAACATGTTTTGGGGAGTCCCAGGTGTAAGATCACATTTTTGCTTGTTAGAAATACTCTTAGCTGACACCTTCTCTTAATACAATGCAACTACTAAAAGCCTAGCTGTGCATTGTAATTGGGCTACAAGCAAGCATTTGTGTCTCATTTATTTAGTTTTACAGTTTGCAGACAGGCAAGAGGTACGTAGCAGAGCACTTTACATAGACACAGAAGTGACCAGTGACATCAGATGCAGAAATGAGTATGCCATAGTGAAAAGCAATCAAAGAGCATTGCAACTACAGTAAATAAATGTATATATATATGTGTGTGTGTGTGTGTGTATATATATATGTGTGTGTGTGTGTGTGTACAGAACCATTAGGAGCAAAGATCAGAGTCGAAATTAAATGTGACAATGGCACTGAAACAGAAAGCACTTTACTTCGTTTCTGAACGTTCCATAGGGTGTACTGCTGTGATAGATACCTGGGGAACGGAGAAGGCTTGTTTGACAGTAGGGGTAGGGGTTCCTAGGATGTTAGGAGAGTGCCTCAGGGAACGAGATCAACCTGACATGGTCAGTTTGAATACTAGGTATAGCAGTTTTACAGAATGCAGACGTTTACATATGCATCTGGATACAATGGGGAGCTAGCTCAAAGATGTTCCAGGCCACAAGTTGCACAGTGCATCTCTCCTGTACGTCTTGGGACCCTCTATCTTTAAACATATTGCATGCCTCACCACTCAGTTCTGAATATGAAAACCGCAGTTATTGAAGATGGGTATACGTTGGCAATAGAAGATAAGAAGATAAGACAGTTACTAAAAGTGTGCACCTCTTCATAGTTCTTTCATCCAGACCCATTTGGCTGTTACTGTAATTCCACAACAACACTTGGTCACAAAACATGTTGACTTGATCATTTCAATATGGTGGACGTTTTAGTTGATCGGGAGGGAGCACTTGTCCCCACTTTCCCAGCATTACACAGGCCTAAAGGCCTAAAGGTTTTTTGGTAACACATTTCCACGTCCCATTGCTGTTCCTGGTTCACAGTCATAATTAAATGCTGTCTGGCGATAATAGTCCTTTTCTAGACTAATACAAGATGACCAGAGAAATTATCGCGTCCTAGTTATCCCAACATGCCTCACGCATTCTGAACCAACATTGGTGACGCGAGTCTCGCCACCATTCACTGTCTGCACTCATACTACACCCATTTGGTATCTGGAATTACAGCTTATCCGAGGACAGTGCACAAGCCCACGCCATCTGACTACTTTTTGGTATGAGAGTCACGAATAATTTTATTATGGCAGTCAAAGGGAAGTGAGGGAAGAGGTTTAGGCAGTCCCTGCTTTCAGGTGAAATTTGAGTACAGTGGCAGTAACCTTTTTCTCTCCTTTTTTTCCACATAGTTTTCGGCATTCATTGGAGTAAAAGGACAGTGGCATGTACTAAGGGGCATGTACTAAGGGGCTCTTTACGATGTCAGACGGAAAGCCTTCGCCCGACACCGTCTCAGATTCAGGACCGGCCGACTTGCAGTAGGTGGTTCCGACCGCCGGATTACGATGCGACCGAACACTGTTCGGTCGGATTCCCATTATTTCCTATGGGAGCTCGTGTTACGCCCGAGAACCGGCCGTAAAACAGACTCCTATGGGGAAATGGGGTGTGTGTGTAAAACCCTGCATCCTGTCGCAGGCACCCCATGGTGCCTGCGACACAGTGCAGGGTTTTACAGGAGGGTATCTTAGGTACCCCCTCTGCCAGCAATTGTAGGCCTTGGGGGCCAGGGGGCCCTGCCAGGGGCCCCCAAAGTCACTTTCCGACAGCCTTTCCGTGTTGGACAGGCCGATGCGGAAAGGCTGTTGGAAAGCGACATCGTAATCCCAACAGCAGGAAACGCCGTCCATAGGGGGTTACGGTGCAGTTCCGACCAACAGGAATACTCCACGAGTCGGAATGACCGGCCGAGTTACGTTCTGACCACGAAATCGTAATCAGGGGGTCGGACTGTAAAGCGACCGAGTCGGTCGGAAGGGCTCCGACGCGGTCGCGAAGATTCCGACTGTTGGGCAGAGGCTTCCCGCCCAACATCGTAATGAGACCCTTAATGTTACTCTAATGCTTACTATGAGAGGGCCACTGCTAAAGTTAAGGCTGCAACCAATGTAAGAGAACACAACCACCCCCTTAATGTCACTGAAGTAGAAGTAAGGAACGTATTACAAGATTTAAGAGAAGCAAGCATGCGCTCCCAAGAGCCCACAACTAAAATACAAAACAATATATTCCCTAAAGTCCCCAAACACATCATAGGCCAGTTTCCAGCTATATCCACCTTAAAATGCTTAAGTGCACGAACTAAAAAAGTCACCAGGTATACCCCTCCTGCCCCTAGAAGATACCACGATATTCAAATACCTGAACACTTAACAGCCACACATAATGAGGAACCCTCCCTTTTACATGATAACCTTAACAATAGAAAATGTATCCTAATATTTTCAAAAGCTGATAAAACTAAGTCAATGCCAAACATGGATGATGGATGGGACCTTCAAAATGTGCCTCAAACCATTGACTCAGATATACACCATACATGGTGAATATCAAAATAGTAATATTCCATTCATATATGCCCTACTACCTAATAAACAAAGTAGCACTTACTACAAACTACTAAACAACATTAAAATAAAAACATACAACTACTCCCCACATAAGATAATAATAGATTTTGAACAAGCCATGATTCAAACTATCTTAAAACTTTACCCACACACAGCCTTTGAAACTGTTACTACCATTTTAATCATATGGTGACACCTCCAACAATCTGCTCTAAGGGCCTGATTACGAGTATGGTGGTCTGACCACCACAAACATGGCGGTCTGACTGCCCGATTACTAGTGGGGCGGTCAGACTGCAACCAGCCCAACACAAGACTGACGCCACCGCCAGGATCCTGGAACCCGTGGCGGCAGCATTGTGGAAAGTGGCAAGGAATGGAGGCGGTGCTGATGCTGGCACCGCTGTGCCTATTCCGACATGCCTTTCCACCGACCTTTTCATGGTGGGGAACCCGTCATGAAAAGGTCGTTAGAGATGCAGTGAGGCGGGCCCCAAACCGGGCCCTCATCCGTTTCCCCACCCATTGGCCATTGTGGCTGGGGGCACATGTTGTGCCCCCCATGCCTGCACTGTTGTGCGCGCACTGTGTGCCATGCACGACATGGTGCATGGTAACAGTGCAGGCACTGCAGTGCAGCGGCATTGCCTTCAGGCTCACTCTGTGAGCCGAAGCATGCTGCTGCCGCAAGACCGCCGCTGGCACAACGCTGGCCCGGTGGGCTACTCGTAATGCAACAGTCGGGATGCCGCTGGCTTGGTGACGTACTCCTGACTGCTACAATGGCGGTCCGACTGTCAGGGGCGTAATCGGCCCCTAAGCGTAGAATATGCAACAAAAAGACAATTTGCATTAGAAATTGAACAAATTATTGCACTAGCCTATGTCCCTGTTACAGAGGTAGCTAACCACTACAACCTACCAATAGAAAGTCCTTTCTACCAATAAAATGAACATAAACCCTTAATGGATTATTTTGAAGACACTTGGGTTGGCAGGCTGCAGCGCTCTGGACACAGACGCCAACCCAAATCCAAACACCATGGTGGAATGTGTGCAATAGTACCATGGCTCAGAAGCCATAAGCAACAACCCAGTAGAAGGATGGCACAATGACTTCCAATCCACACTAGGCAGAACCCAACCTACAGTCTATACATTTATAGAAGCCATACAAAAACAATAAAACTACCAACAACTATGAATGGAACAATCAGCAACCCAAATTAAGGGCCCAATCACGATGTTGTCAGGAAAGGCTCCGAACGGGATTCGGATTCTGCGAATCCGATTCGGGACCTATGTTCTGGACCGAATCGGTCACATTTCCGGAGGACCGAGTATGATGCAAGGATGCCATTCGGGCTGTCCGAATCGGTTCCGAACGGGATTCAGGCAGCCCGAGTCGTTCGGAGCCAAATCGTACAGCCCAATGGAGACGGTTTCCGAACGAGCAAGTACGATGACCAATTCGGTCAGCCGTTCCGAATCGGTTTGGCCGAGATGAAACAGCTGTGTGCATCGAACTTCAGGGGCCCGTAGCAGGCCCCCTTTCACCTGTAGGCCTCCGGATGGGGCCCGTGGGGGTACCCAAGGGACCCCACTTCCCAACCATGCACAGTGTGGCAGGCACCATGGGGTGCCCGCCACCGGGTGCAAGGTTTTTCAATGGGAGCCTGTGTTCTCGTTCGGGACACAGGCTACCATTGAAGTCAATGGGAGTCCGACGGAACCGAGTTCGTAAGCATCCGGACACATCATAATCAGTCGGTAGGACGCCACAAATACAAATCGTTCGGAAAGCATTCCTAACCCGATTCGGTGGGAATGCTTTCCTGACGACATCGTAATCGCCCCTTAGTCTAAAGTTATCAAACAAACAAATAGCATGTACACTACTTAGTATCGATAGCCAAAACCCTACTATAAAATAAGTACTACCCTACACAATTCCCATATTCTAAACCAAGATCACTAAAATATTTTTTACATAAATAAAAAACATGTTATCTTTATTAAATATATACAGCTTAAATTTCAATAAGACCGATGAATACAATTATATGTATATTAATTATGTACAAAAATGAAAATGTCACAAACCCAAACCCCAAATTTCAAATAAAATTGAATAGGAAAAATTAATGACAACACATAAAATATAATTTAACTAGAAGCAACCACATAAAATTGACATAAATCATAAAATATAACATTTCCCACCCACAACAAATAACCCAAATATAACTTACTGTTCTGTAGCTGCAGAACCTCCTCCATATCCATGTACTCAAAAATATAATCCACCAAAAATGAAAAACTAAATTCAAAAACTCACACAAAAAATGCAAAAATGAAACAAGGTCAATAGAGATCCATCAAAGCAATCCAAAGTCTTAATGAAGCATAAAAAACCTGAAAATGTGTTTAATAAAGAAACGTTCCTAGAAACACAAAAAATGGAAGGAAATCAAAATTAAAAATATTGGTTTACTAGACAAAACTGTTTCCTTTAAAAAAAAAATTAAAAAATACAAACTTCAAATGTCCATACGAAACCTTTGAATTCATAAACCTGCAACATAAGATACAATACCTACCCAAAAAGCAGTAGCATATTAATCACAGTTAATCAACACAAAGCACATAACTTAACATTATATAACATAACGATTCATTACTAACAAACTACCCCAACCAAGTCCAAAACACTAGTGAAAATAATTATAAAAACTATGACTAAGCCTACCAAAAAACAAAAAACAACAGTATAACTACGATTTACAAATACCTGCTACATCCCCCTACCTTTCAAACCCTATAACAAAATGTAGAAAAGGTCTTAACTGCTCAGACGGAAAGCGGCACCTTCCCGCGACGTACTTCCAGAAAAATGCACTAACAATTTGACAAATATACCACAAAATTGAAGTAAAAAAATGGTTGCTAAATTAAACTAAAAAAAGACTATATCCCCATAGAAAATAATGGTAATTTAATTTACAAATATTAAGAAAATGTAAACATTTATAAATAATGCAAAAAAGTGCAAAATGTGTTATGCAAAATATGGAAAAAATGAAAAGTATAAAATAAATATTACTGTAACAAATATAGTATTATTGAAATATATTTAAAAAGTTATGTAAAAATTGTTTACAAAAATGGATTTTAAACAGCTTTACTGAGTATAAAAATAAACATATTACAAAGGCAAAAATTACAGAAAAATGTAAAATGTACAAGACTGTTTAAATAATATATACAAGTTTTAGTTAATAATAAAATTGTTATAAAATATTGTTTTTATATAACTAAGACTTTTTTATGATAAATATATGAATTAAATAGATATGAAAAAATATAAATAAAAATTACAAACTGTGTCACGTACCTTTAGTCTTCTAAAATATTTAAATATTAATTTTGTATATGAAAACTGCAAAACCGACTCCTATGTAAACCATTTTTGGGGAAATCTTGCACAATAAATAAGTTACATTAACTATTCCTATTTCATACAAAACTGTTTTAACAAAGATGTTAACACTAAAGGAGTTACATTTAATAGCCCCACTCCAATCTAAACCATTTTGGGGAAGGTGTTGGACACTAAAGGGGTTACATTTACTATTTCCACTCCAATCTAAACCATTTTGGAGACGGTGGTGGGCACTAAAAGGGTTGCATGCACTATATATACTCCATAGTCAAACATATTTAATACTTATTTTTAAATAAATAAAAACATTACTTATAACACACTGTTACCAAATAAGAATGTGTTCTATATTTAACATTAGAAATTAAACTCAAAATAAAACTATAAATAATCAAACTAATATAATAAACATTAATTTAAAATTATATATGAAATAAAGCATGAAGAAATTTAAATAAATATGAAATAATCATTTAAAAATACACACATAAATGTATAAATTATATTCACAGCTACCTATTTCATAACAATAAAAACATTCTGTTTTACTAATAATTTTCGTTTTTTTAAACACATTATAATGCATATAAAATATAAATATTAATATCAACTTATTATATTTTCACAACAAAAATTAAACATATTACAAAAATAATATAAAAATTGAAACAATCATTTTTCATTTTAAAAACAAATTACTAGCAATAAATATAGTCATCTACCTTCCTACCTCGTTTATAATTGCCATCTCAGTGTACCCTTCCTGATTTCCAATCTGCTTTTTATACCGTGGCTCACTTCTCTTAGTTGCACAATTTAGCTTCATCCCTTGTCTGAGGTCTGAGGTTTCTCTCTCCCACCACACCCCGCCCCCCATCCCCCTCCCCCACCCTTCTTATGGCAATCAGGCTCAATCCTGAGCCTGTATGATAGTTTCTGGATCAACCTCACCACCCACCGCCCCTTCTAAGTCCCACGTGCTCGAGTTCACTGGTGGAGTATCAAAGAGTGTAAACAAAAAATAAGAGAATACGTGGATGAACCCATAATACCACCCCACATATTTTCCCCTTATGCGCCATGTCAACACCGATAAACATCCCTGTTATACCAAGTTAATCCACATTATGGTGTATACCAAGTCTTAATCTTATCTCTTATTCTTTCTTCACAAATATATTGCCCATTATATTTTCTCGATGTTCTTATTGCACCTGGTTGTTATCTCATCTAACAATTTTTGTGCTTGAATTTCGGATGTAAAGAAATAATTTTGCCCTTGGGAGATGACTTTCAGCTTAGCTGGGTTCTGTAGAAAAACTGTGGCACCAGTTTTTTGGAAGGGTGTTATAAGTTGCCTAAGTCGCCATCTCCTTTCAACGGTGGCATGTGCAAAGTCAGGTTTTGCGAAATATGCGTAGTTCTCCCACTGCCTTTTTAAATTTGGCCTAGCTAGCTCAAACACGGCCTGTCGTAGTAGGAAGTTGCCAAAGTATATCAGGATAGCACGGGGATATGCTTGCGTATTCGTGGATCGCTTAGATAATGTCAAAGGAAATCTATGTACCCGTTGGATTTCCTTATCCCACTCCCAGTGGGCTAATTCTGGTAAGGAACCCTGCAATAAGTTTATTGTAAATTTCCTGATATCATTACCTTCACAATTTTCTGGTATGCCCAAGAGTCTTAAATTGTTGCGGCGCTGGCGGTTTTCTGCCTCCTCTAGCTTCCACATTACATCCTTCAGTGTTTTCTCCTGCGAGGATGCCTGTTCCTTCAGTGTATCCACATTATTTTCTAGGTCTTCCGTATGTTTTTCCACCATGGTAAGTCTCTCTGATATCTCTGTGCAGGTCTTCCCGATTTTCCGTATTGATCCTTGTATTTTCTTTGAAACTAGCCGCGCTTTTTGGTTCTCCATTTTGGCCTCATCGCGAAATGATCTTAGGGATTGAAGAATCAGTAAGAGAGGGCTCTTCTGCTTCACCGTCGGTATTTTGTATAGATGAGCCAAGCTGTAGCTCTCTGGTGGATTTTCTTCTCCCATTTGAGCTATTAGATGGTAGTGGCTGCGTTGCTGAGTAATCCCATCTCAGTTCTTCTGCTTCTTCTTCTAGTCTCTTATGGCTGCCCTTCTTCCCGAGTGACCCTCGTTTAACTCTTTTAGATATTCTTCTTTCGTCTTGCTGGCTACCGTTGCTAGTGGACGAGTCCCCCCATCCATGTCCACATCACTGCTGCTGCTGCGTCAGCTCGAGGTCTGATTCTGCTGTTTCTTCGTTCACAGAGTAGAATTTCTCCATGGAGTCTGGGGATACATATCCCATCTCTTGGCCCCTTCTCTGTATAACTCCCTCTGCAGAGGCACACTCCCCCCCCCTTATCTGTCTGGGAGGGGTCATCTGCCTTTTCTGGTTCCTCTGGTCTTTTGTCTCCTGCCAGGTCAACTGTGCCTTCTTCCGGGGGTTTATCTGTAGGGTGTTTTATTTTAACAATAGTTCCGTTTTTGGCATTATCTTCCCTTTGTAGAGGTTTGTCGGGTATTTCCAGATTCCCTAGCAATATAGTGTCATTGCAACATGATCCCCAAGAGGGCCTTCCTTCCTCTAAAGAACCCGGTGATGCATCTGGTGCAATACTCTGACCATTCTTCTCACTATTTTGTACATCCTTTTGTCCCTCTGTTGACCCCTCTGGCCCCTTCTCTCTCTCATTGTCCAGGGGTAGGAAAAGGTTATTAATCGTCACTTGCTTTTTTCCCCCAACTCCTCCTGCCAATGTGCCGCTCAGCTCTGTACTCTTGGTGCTCACCGTTTTATCCTTGCTCATAGTTAGTTTGCCCCCCTTTGCGATGATTAATTCTGCCTTCTTTATGGCCGCATCGGGTTTGACATCGCTTTCCTTCCTCGAAGTGGACAGCGCATTCGAGCGCGTCTTACCTTGAACTCCTCGCGCTGCCATTGCCTCCACACAGTATTCCTCGCAGCGTCTCTTTGCGTCCTCGTTGCCGGGCAACCCCAGCCCGTTGTCGTCACGGCCTCCCTTTCCAGATACAGCCGTCAGGAGCAAACGAGCCAGTGATTCCCAGCGCGAACAGCTCGGGCAGCACGTCGAGTTATAGCAATGCTCCCCCTGCCTCTGGGTTCCATCAACTTTCCGAAGCCAGCGGATACTTTCTATCCACCGCATTCCTCTTGGATTGCCCTGCCGCGGAAATTATCATCACGTTTCCTATGCTTGAATTCCTGTCGGTTTCATGCCAGTATACGAGCCATTCGTTTCATCCTTCATGGTCTAGAGCACGGCGAGGATCAAAGGAGAGTGGGGGTGAGTGACACCGATCTCACACAGACGCCATCTTGCCACCACAACCAGTCATCTACATTTCTAAAGTAAAACCAAAACGTATGTTTTGTTAAATTTTTAATTAAAAAAAAAAAAAAACACATTTTAATAAAGAATTTCATTGAGAATACAAAATTTTAATATTTAAATTTACAAATTAAAATGTTTCGAAATGATTAAACATTTATAAATTATCTATAAAATATTTTTTTAATGTATTTTACATACAAACACATGTGCATTTATCTTTAAAATAATTTTAAAAAATTGGGGCGTGGCCAAGATGGCGTCTGTGTAATCCCGAGCTCTGCATTGGGCCCACTAAATATCCTTCATTTATCCCCAGCATCCACATAATCATGACTCCCTGTGCTATCTGTCGGGAGTACGTAGCAGGAGTACACGTCTGGCCATTCACACGGCACACGAAGAGATCTGTGCCCTTGGTTCCCGAGGCGACGTACGAGGCCGCGCCTAACGCCAGGGCTCGACCGCGGCACTAGAGTTTGGATTCCCCGGAGCAGTGCCGCCGTACGGGCCACCCTCTGGACTCACCCCGGGGCCTGAATATCGCCTGCAGCTGGGGGCAAGCATTACCCTCCGACCCGGACCTGGGGTCGCTGTGAGTGAAGGTGAGGAGTGCTGTGCGGGCGGCCTGCCCACCGTCCCCTGTGTGCCCGGCCCTAGGACCCTGATGCGCTGTCGACTGCGGGGGTGCCCGGATAATCCGGAGGGGCTGCGACGTAGGGAGGCCTCACAGGCTTCTTCTCTCCTCGTGGGTCTCCAGCACTGGCAGGCGGAGGTAAGAGCATCAGTGGCGCCCCTCCACCCTCCGACCTGACCGGTGCAGCGTTACTGCTGGTCGGATTTACCATGCGGCTGCTGGGGCCTTTACTGATGCCACCGCGGGTGGTTATTGCTCCCGGGAGAGCTTGCTCACAGACATCTATCAGGCGCAACACCCCAGCACAGATGGCCTGGAGGCCCAGGTGTAGGGGGCGATTTGAGGTCCCGTATGTGGTGGAGTGGACCGCCGGGGGCCCCACACAAACAGTAGGACACAGATAAATGATCTCGAGGAAGTGGGGGTTAATGCACCCCAATGCCCTGGAGGCCTCTTCACTGGACTGACTGCCTCTGCGTCGTGCAGGCCAATGTCTGCAGAATACCACCAGGAAAAGGAGACCTGTCACTGTGTCCTGCACAGTGGTGGTCATGTAAGGATGCGCAAGGGAGATGGCAGATTGGACTACTACTGACACTGAGGTGCTTTGAAGTGGGGCGACACCGCAGCTGGTGCATTGGTCCTGCTCTGTAGGGACTCTCTGGGTGCCTGTGAACCAGACACTGGCTGTTTGCCCGCTGCACACACCACTGCCGCCGTGGTGCTTCGACCCACGCTTTAATTGCGGGCCCCCCTGGGAACGCGACCTGTTGAAGGGGAGCCTCCCTTGGATGCTGTGGCAGTGCCCTCTAGTTGCTCCTGAGCCATCACCCTGAGCTGCAGGTGATCCACACCCACAGGGGCCAACGCACGCTACACCCCCATTACACAATAGCACGTACTACTAATTGGCGGGCGAAGGAGGGTCTGCATGGCCTGATGGCACGCCGGTGACTTCTTGCGCTGGACGAGGGGTGTCCCTCGCTGGATCCTTCGATCTGGATGCCCGTCTGCTGTCCCAAGATCGACGAACCTGCTTTACAGTGGACCCAAAGACGCACTTGGGTGGACGCCCGGCCTGAAGTGGGACTCAATCCCCATGGATCATCGTTGGTATTCGATAAGAATGGTGAAAACAAAGTCCAACAAGCCCCTACAGCCGGGAAGCACGGACCCGAAACAGACACCGCAATGATGGACAAGACCCTTAGCCGCTTGCAGCACCTAGAGGAGATGCTCCTGGCCCATTATGCCCAGTTTGATAAGGTTCTCCAAGCCACCCTGCACAGTAAAACTTCCTTGGAGTCCCGGATAGACTCTGTCACAGTGGAGGTCAATTTACTCCAGGCTGATCATCGCAGACTAGCGGAGCAAGTGGGTGAAGTGGAGTCCACACTGGTGACGACGTGGCCTTCCATACGGGATGTATAGGAATGCCTGAAGAAGGTGAAAGCTGAGGTTCTCACACTGCATCGCAGGGCGGAAGACACCGAGGGCAGGTCGAGAAGAAATAATATCCGCCAGCTGGAATTCCCTGAACGAGTGGAGGACCCCAGTGTGGAGCTGTGTCTGGAGGACTGGCTGACGAGTAAAGTCCTGGAAGGTAAGGTGCCTACTTTCTATTCGATCGAAAGAGTACACTGCAAACCAGGACGACCCCCTCGCCTGGGGGCCCCTCCACGCCCCAACATAGCAAGACTTCTCAATTACTTCAATCGCGACTTGCTTCTACAATGCTTTCGCACCAAAGGCCCAATATCCTACGAGAATTCCCAAATTACGGCGTATCCCGATTTCACCATGGAGGTGCAGCAACGAGTGTCGTAATCCCGTGTCAAGCAACACCTCTGTGAACTGAACCTGAAGTACGCCCTTTTATTCCCCGCTAATCTTCGTGTTGTTGATGGCGACAAGACACATATCTTTCATTCGCCGGAGGACATGTGGACATGGCTCCACGCAAAGGATATGCTACCCTCTCCTTCCTCGGTGCAATAAGAGGGCGAATGGTTGCTTCCAAAACCGAGAAGACGAGGGTGCGACCATCCAAAGACCAGGCCACTGAAGAGAGAGCTCTGGCTGTAGCGGAGGCCTCCCTTCAGTGTACGAACTTCATTGCACCTCTCTGAATTGATCGTCCATCGGAGTCAGGGTCGGACTAGGGCGGATCACTCTCTTCCACCGTCGGCAACAGTCAGTGCCCGAAGATCACCCCCAGGTTGGCTGATGATCTGTGACTGTACACTAGGACTGCTACTGCTCTGCTGTCAAATTGAACAGGTACCCCAACTGTTGGGCCGGAAGCCAGTAGGTAAGAGATGCTGTGCAGGGGACTGCGTAGCACATATGAACAATGGGCCGTCTCTGTGGGCTACCCGTGGAATGCCACCACCTTGCCAGGGCCAACGACGGCCCTTGACTTTGATTCTGGCGCCATGTCACCCCATTGTGTCCAAGTTGACTCTGGCATTTAAAGTTTATTTTTCATTTGTGTTTTTCTCTTCTTTTCTTCTTATTGCATGGTTGTTGATGCTTAGTTTGGGGATGTTTTACTGTACGGGCCTTCTAACAGCAACTGTCCAAGTTGGGAACTTTGTTGTTACCGGTTTGGTTGCTCGTGATGCTCTACCAGTGTGTAGTACAGTCCTTGATGTGATCTAATGGTCCACAGATATATGCAGTGTTTACTCGACCCACACATGCCACCGGGGGAGGAGCCACAGGGCTAAGGGGTTCCCCAGTTCTCGTGCAGTGCAAGACATGGCGCGTGTAATATTGGACGCTTGGGTCCCCCAGTACTGCAAAATCACCTGGAATGTAGGTGGCATGGCCACTCCATCCAAGCGATATCGAATTTACGCCTCTCTTAAACGACACCAGGTACGCATAGCCATGCTCCAAAAGACACACCTCAATACCACTGAATTACATAAGCTCCGTGCCAAATGCAGGGGGCAGGTGCATGGCACATCAGAGTCTTCCTTCGCATGAGGGGTCTTAATTTGGGTCGCCTTGGGGGTGCCTTACACTGTGGTCACTCAGAGGGTGGACTCGGGGGCCTCTTTTTTTTTTTGGAAGGGCAACTAGATGGCGAACTGCCCAAGCTTGCTGCAATTTACGCACGCAACAGGGCAAATTTTTTGGCACCCTTTTACACCGGCGCTCCCCGGGGACCCCTCCTCCCCGGGACTTTGGGGTGGGGATTTTAATTGTGTTCCGGACGTGACACTCGATCGCTCCACTCCCCCGCTCAGGGCGGCGGCCACAAGACGGACCACGTAACATCTCACTCAATGGTTGTCGCGCATTCACCTCTTGGATGCATGGCAGCACCTGCACCCTTTAAACCGTGAGTACTCTTGTTCCCCGCAGGTCCACGAAGTGCACACTAGAATTGATTTGTTTCTATGTGCTTCCCTACTTGGTGTGCGGTTAGCTGAGGTGGAGTATCTAGCACGCACCCTATCGGACCATTGCCCCTTACGAATAACCCTGCAGTGGGGATGGCAACGCCCATTAATACCCACCTGGCGCCGACAGACGGAGGCTTAGTCTGCCCCACCCTTCCGCGCGGACCTTGCCCAATGCCTCGATCAGTATTTCGCTCTCAATGAGGGTAGCACCCCCATCTCGAGCGGTTGAGTGGGATGGCCATAAGGTGCTTGTGCGAGGCCACTGCTTGGCGGCCTCCTGGGGGATACGTAAGAGACTACTGCAGAACCTCTCGGATATAGAGCGTGATCTCCGCTCCCTGGAGAATCGGGTGGCCTCTCATGCAGCCACAACTGAGCAGCTTCACAAACTTCGGAAGCAGTGCAGTGAAGCCGAAAGCATGCTCAGTAAACATGACTACAGACGACATGCGGGATTGCAACATGCAGAGGTCGACCACTCGGGGTGTTTGCTTGCCTGGCTAGTGCGGGAGAATCAGGGGCACATCCCCACAGGAGCGATATGCACGCCCGATGGCAGGCTGCACACCACGCAGTTAGCCATAAACGATGCCATCTGTGATTACTACCGGAACCTATATGTGGCTCCTGCCCCATCATTCCCATCCCGCGATTTTCTTGGCCCCCTTCAGATGGCATGGCTGAATGCCTTACAGAAAGCTGAATTGGATGAGCCGTTGCAACTGGAGGAGATCCACGCCGCTGTGGCCCAGAGTGTGCGCGGGAAACCCCTGGCACTGATGGACTGCCAATCGAGTATTATGCCACTTTTACGGCACAGACCTCACAGCGCCTTTTCATGTATTCATGGAAGCTAGAGTTTGCAGGCGCCTCCCGGACTCCCTACATTAGGCCCTGATTGTAGTCTTACCTAAATCCGGCAGAGACCCGCTGGACGTGCGCTCCTACCGCCCCCTTTCACTACTCAATCTGGACTGTAAGATCCTGGGGAGGGTGCTGGCGAACCGCCTTGTGCCTCCCACTCAATGGCTGGTCCACACCGTCCAATCCGGTTTTATACCTGGACGCAGCACCTTCCTTTACATCCGCAGGTTGTTATGCCTCATGCACGGCACACCGTCCGAGGCACTCCATCAAGTGACAGTGTGATTGGACGTGGAAAAAGTGTTTGACACCTTGAGGTGGGACTACTTACTGTTGGCCCTCGCGAGCATGGGTTCAGTCCGGCATTCTTGTGATGGATCGGTACCATCTATATGAACCCCACAGCAAGAGTGAAAACGGGACAGGTCATTTTGGACAGGCTGGATATCTGTAGGGGGACTAAACAAGGGTTTCCGCTGTCCCCTCTTCTATTTGCCCTGGCTATGGAACCCCTGGCCTATCACATCCGTCAGCATGGGAGGAGTGGGGCATCCAAGAGCGGGAGGTACACCACATTATATCACTCTATGCTGATGATGCCTTTATTTACCTCTGAGGCATAAATGTGTCGCTCTCGGGTATCATGTGAATACTGGATACTTTTGGTGAGATCTCTGACTGCGCATAAATTGGGACAAGTCCTGTGTGTTTTCTATGGTACCCAGGTTGCTGGCAGATCGGGCAGACCCCCCGGGGACCCGCCTCTGATGGTGCTATGACACCTTTAAATATCTAGGTATACAAATCTATCATGCTGAGAAAGACCTTAAGGAAGGAAATCTGGATAAGGCTTTTGCTCTATGCGTCGATCCCTATCTTTTTGGTGTTCGCTCCCTCTGTCTCCAATGGGTCGTGTTGCAATATCTAAAATGTTGGTTCTCCCCCGCATGCTGTACTTCTTCGTTGCCCTCTGACTTGTGCTCCCCAGGAGCTTCTTTCGGGAACTGAACAGATTACTGCTTGAACTGATATGGGGCTCTGGACGTCGCCGGGTTGCTTTGAACACAATACAACACCCACTTACTGAGCGAGGTTTGGGGCATATTATGCCGCTGCACAGCTGTAATGGCCAATGTCGTGGTTATGTAACTCCAGCCATCCCAAAACCGTCTTAGTCCGAGCATAGCTGAAGAACGTGACCACTTATACCTGTCTGACCGATTCAGCATTCCACGCATGTCATGAGTTTATACAGATGGCGGATGCGCGCACCTGTTGGCGCAGATACGTGTGTCCCAAGGGCGCTAGGTATTCATATTCCCCGGCTATCGGTATTTGGGACTTGCCTTCACTGCGCAGGGCGGCACAGCGTCCTGACCCGGCTCCCTGGCGAGATGTGGAGCTCACACTGTTGGGTGACCTCTATAATCAGGGCGCGCTTGTCCCCTTTCAGGACCTAGTGGAGTCACATGGCTTGAACACTGGACAGTTCTTAAAGCACTGAGTACTCCGGAACATTATCCAGGAGACATGGAATGGGGATGACTCCTCATCCCCCATTTCCTCATCCCTACATGCTTTACCCTCAGTCACAAGCACCCGTCATGCCATCACGACCTTGTACACTGCACTTCACAATCCTCCTGCAGATCAGACGGTGAGGGCGCGCGCCCGGTGGGATGCAACACTCCATCAACCACTGACCGATAAGGCTTGGTCCTGTGCCCTCCAGATGATGAAGAATGTGATTCCGTAACCCTAGGTTTCGCTACACACAATTCAATTTTATACACCACACGTATCTCTTCCCACACTGTATCCAGCACATGTCCCTGCACTTTCCCCAGAATGCCCCAGGTGTAAGTTAAGAAGTGCTGACTTCTTTCACATGGTCTGTGCATGCCCACCATTGCACTCCTCCTGGACAAAAGTAACTGCAATGGTGGCCGAAATGTCAATACACACCCTTACACCCACACCCGACTCGTGCCTCCTGGACCTGTGCCCCAGAACGAAGGGAAACAAACACACACTGTTTCCTTGAGTTGGCTTTTGTATTATTTAAATGTAGTTTCGCCATGGCATGGAAATCGCCTGCCCCCCCCGGATATACAACGTTGGTTACGTAGCTTGCTGACCTGGACCAGAGCTGAAACACACACGCTTAGGCTGCTTCGCATGACAGCAACTCTCGAACAGGAGGTGAATAGTGGGAAATCTTCCTACTCACAGTGGAAGCTAAAACTGACGAGCTACCCCGTGAATGGTAGTCGTGTCTTCCACATTGCTCAATCTGGCTTTATGGGCACCGCTGTGGTCGCTCTGTGGCAGCCGGTAGGATACCCAGTGCTCCATGCCCGTATGTTACTCTCCCAGCATGGCCCTGAGTAGTTATCTTGAAGCACACCCTTCCACTTATTGGTCATGTCTGGACGCTCATCCTGCAAATTCACAATACGCATATTCCTGCTGCCGCCTCCTGGGTTGCACATGAGGGGTGGGGTCCTCCCATCTCCCCCCTCACTAGTATGGCTCTTTCCTTAGGTATGATATTATCGCATAGCGACAGGGACTTCCTGGGAGTGACAAGGTTGAGGCAGGCACACCCACTTACCATGGATGGTTGACGGGACTTTGAAGAGCTCTCATATTGTTTTATTGTTTATATTTTATTATTTACTGTTCTTATGACATGCTTCCCCTAAATACTGATGTAACCCTAGCAGAGGTCACTGTTAACGAGGCTTTCAATCTCTACCTTGTGGCTGAGCTGTGCTCTCTTGACGATTCCCTACTGTTGATGTTGGTAGCACTGGAATTATTTGTTGTCAGTACCACTAATGCACACTGTACTACTACAGAAAAACTGTCAATAAAAACATTTTGGAAAAAAATATTTTCTTTTAAATTTACATAAAATGTATAACTTGTATTTAAATGAGATAAAAAGTATTTTAATTTTTACTTAGATCAATAAATAATAATCATTTCCAAAATGTAAATGAAAAAATGTGTATATTTATAACAACCTTAACATCAAATCAAAATATCTCCCTACCCTTATCCCCTAAAAACCCAACATCCGGCTACGATAACTAATTACATAAACATTAATTATACACATTAATAAAATAAAAAATTATTTGTAATTTTAAATAAATAACTAAAATAATTTACAAAACATACTAACAGCAATTTACAAACAACTAATCTAAAACATACTACATAAAATATTTATAAAATAACCCCAAAAAATGATATTATGTACAATATTTTCCCTAATAATACTTTTTTCAACGATATTAAAAACAAAACTCATAATGATATTCTTCTCTTTGACATTCCTGTCACCCTTTGATGTACACACTCTTAATTTAGAGATAGACAACCAATCCCTCTTTTATAGCCATGAAGGCCATGGAAACAGAAGGACAGCCAATTCAGTCATCCTTAACCCCTCGAGCGCTACTGAGGTGACCTCTGTGTCAAGATTGCTTGCAGCTGAGCACTATTGACAGGAGGCCACATCAAAGCATCTCAGGGTCCACTATTTATACCTGGTGCCCACTTTGAAGTAGAAGGTTCTGGAGGGTTCCACCCCTAGAGGTGTTTGGAAATTCCTGCCTCCCTGCCCTGGCCCCAGCTTGTCTGGGGTCACAAAGAGTAGTGCCAAACCGTTTTGTGAGTGTGCTCAGGCAGAGGCTTTGTGATGTGCAAGTGTGGTAGGTGGCAGTTTCTCCTCCCTATCAAGTGAAAGATGGCCCATCCTGCCAACACCTATTCCCCCTTTGTCTCACTGTCTGGGAGAAATACACAAAGACCAAACTGCCAGCTACACCTAGTCATGTGACACCGGGGTACAGGCTGCAGGCACCAAATGGTTAGGACAAGAAAATGGTGATTTTCTAAAAGTGCCATTTTCAGAATTGTATCTTAAAAACAGACTTTACAATTAAATTATAATTCTTTAGACACAAAACGCAATATCCGCTTCTGCTCCCAACTGAAAGTTACCACTTATTATATGTAATAAGTGAACTCAATCTTATCCTACGGGAGAGGTAGGCCTTGCAGTAGCGAAAAACTAATTCAGGAGTTTTTCACTATCAGGACATGTAAAACTTAAAAGTACATGTCAAACCTTTTAAATATATGGGCTGTTTAGGGCCTACCCTAGGGTTATATGTATTAAAAAAGGAAGGTTTAGGCCGGGTCAAAGATTTATTTTGCCAGGTCGAAAATGAAGTTTGAAACTGCACCCACAGGCTGCAATGGCAGTCCTGAGACATGTTTAAAAGGCTACTTAAGTGGGTGGCACAATCAATGCTGTATGCCCACTAAGTAGCCTTATAGAAAAGTTAAATTTGCCAATCCAGGATTAGCCAATCTCTCCATGTTTTAGAGGTCAGAGCACATATGACCCAAGACCTGCTGACCTTCAGGAGGCTACTCAAGACCTGGCTGTTCGACCAGTAGCAGCACCCCCCCCTCCCCCCCTTCCCTCTCCCCAGCGCCTTGAGACCCTCGCGGGTAAGTAGTGCGCTCTACAAATTCTGTGATTGATTGATTGATTGATATTCTGGGCACTAGACAGTAGTGCCAGAATGTGCAGAATCTAGATCCAGCAATCAAATAAGGTCCAGCAAAAGACTAGTTATCACATCAACTAGTGGGGCCCAACTGGTTACCCGACTTTATCATTTATCACTTCGACCAGCGGTTGGGGTGGGGCCTCAGACAGCATGGGAGAGGGACCTGGGCTACCCTCTGCCAGACCAGACGTGGTTTTATTGTTGTGAGCAAACACAATACATTTCTAGCAATCATAGGCATAAACTGTTGCATTTTAAATACTTACACAGAACATATATCACGCCACACCTGTTAGCGAAAATGGACCCCACCAAACCACATTGTTGCTCCAGATGTGCAATGGATCATGCTGATTTCTCTCACTTGGCATGGAGCTGTGCACAATACTGGCATATTGGGGGGAGATTTTCCACAATCTATCCCGGATGATTGAATCCGAATTACGACCGACTCCGCTGCTGGTCCTGTTAGGTTATGTTAAGCCTTTGCCTGCGGGAGTAAGACGATTCCTTGCCATGGCTCTGCTTCTCGCTAAGGGACAAGTCTCATTACATTGGTGTAGATCCACTGCTCCAACGGTAAAGGGCTGGATTCGAGACCTAATATACTGTGACACTACTAGTGACATGTATGCCACACTACAACCACCTGCCTCGAGACCCAAAAACATATGGCAGCCATTGCGGACTTATTTATTACATTACCCTGAGGAGATTGAATGATTGTACTGTACTTGAACCCAGCTGAATTACATATACGCATTTAGTACATAGTTGATTATTGCCTTTGTTTGTTTGATTTTATATACACCTGTACATCTGTTTAGGGGTTTTTAGACACTCCTCTCGTTATGTCGCATTACTGCCATCGTGAACTACACTCGCTCATAGACTGGTTCTCCGGGCCCCCTTCCATTTCCTCCTATTGTTATTCCAAATGTAACTGGTGCTGCTCGATCCTTCTCTATATGTGTAAATGTGCTACTTATCGAATATAATGTATTCCAATTATTGATATTGCATATGCTGATGCTTCCATTGTGAGTTGTCAGATGTACCTGTATTTCTCTTATTCTTCTGTCCCCTACTCTGTTATTTTTTGTTCTATGTTGGAAAACCTAATAAAAAATTAAAAAAAAGTCCAGCAAAAGACGCAAAAAATGTGCAGTTTTTCGCAGTCAAGTGGTTAACCATTCAGAGTATTGGCAGCCCTTCTTCTATTTCCACAAACCACAATTAAAATAAAAGAAGGACTGTTGCTCACATTTCCAGATGATGTGCCTGCTGGTCCCCAGTCAGGCTAATTGTAGACCTATAAAATTTTCCAGATTATTTTCTAACATGGTAATTATACCTGTGTTGGCTACAAATATCATTCTGAAATGATTTATATAGGTCTCTAATTCTTTATAACTGATTCCTTTTATGTGTTTGCTGTTTCAGCTACATATATCAGAAGGGTAAAATATCGGTTTTCAATGCTTTCACCAAGATTTTTACCGTCCTAGATTTATAAATACAGGCCAGGCCAGTAAAAACAACCAGGTGGCAATCCTTAAAAGGTGGCCTGGGGTTCCGGCAGTAGTGGTGCTGCAGCTTTTGTTGGGACATGATAAAAAAGTGTGGAAGGTAGGGCCAGCCTTCCAGGAATACACCCCCTCCTCATTTAACCTCTCAAGAAAAGTTTTGGGGGCTGGCACTTACTGCCTGTCAACCAAACCTTAATCCTACTTATCACACATAACTTATTTTCACCTGCCATGTTCACTCTCTGTTAATGTCCTCATCCTGAAGCCCCATGGAATACCAAGAGGTAAAACCACCCAGGTAAAAACACAATATTGCACTTGCTAACATGGAATTTGAAGATGGCTCAGATAAACTAAGAAACTTTGTAAACATGGTGCTTGTGGGGGATGGAACAGAAGCAAAAATGATTCAAGTGGAGAAAATTAAGGAGAAGAAAAGAAAGAAAAGTTTAGATAAAATGGGAACCAAAATCTTAGGTTAGATGGAAGGTCCAAACGTGTATATATAATACTCCAGGCCAAGAAAAACACCTCGCTAATGGCATTTATCTTAATCTATTAAGATGACCATACAAACTGAAGAAAGGAAGGAAACTTAAGGGAATTGAGGGCTAAGGATCTCAACTACAGGCATACCCTGACAAAACAAGGAATGGCAATGACAGAATGCTAGCTTCCCTTCCACTCAGGCCAGTATCAAACAATTGGGCTTTAGATGCAGTTTGCTGGAAACAGCCATCTTCCGTCTAATATCATATATGACATGAAAGGAGAAACTACTGATAAGAGGCTACGAAGGAGGCAGCAGATTAATTGCATAGCTTGAAAAGAAAAGCAGTAAAAGCAGCAAACAGGTAATAAAAGTCAAACCAGGCAGACGGGGAGCGCAAATGAGTAAACTGATCATCGATAATCAAAGGAACATGAAAAATCAGGTGCAGCAGAATATTTGCCTGTGGCAAAGCCCTCGTACGTCACAGGAGCCACTTCCTGAGAAATTGAAAATGTGGATAAGGATCCGTTCTCTCCCTTTCAGCCAATTACGAGAGCTCCTCACTTATAGGGTAAAGGAGAGTGGGGTTCAGAGCACCCCCCCCCCCTCCCCGTCACTGACCTGGGAAGCAGAAAACATCTGTGAGGGAGAACGTGGGACACGTATGAGGGCAGTGAAGAGGTGCGCACTGGTAGAGAAGTGTCTGGCCAGAGGGAATTAGTTTCACCATCTAAAAGGCATGAGTATCACACAACAGCGCAGATGCCACCATGAGAAAACTACAAAGATAAACTATGTTAACCACTGACTGGCCTCTATGGGGCGAATACAGCAATCACAGACCAGTCAAGATGGGAGGGGTGTGGACCAATGGCAGCAATGGATGTCAAGAGATATTGCAGAACAGATAAAACCCAAAGAAAAAGGAAATACCCCAACAAGAGCAGGTGTAGTGGAGGATTATGGTTTACTAATGTGGGTGTAACCAGATGCCCGGACAGCAGTGAATGTGACTAAAAGAGAGTGGGGAAGACATAGTGGTGCAGAGACGTAGGTGATTCACATTAATGGTCATCCTTATTTTAATAGATAGATCTCAAAAGGACAAAGACAAATAACGTTTTCACTATGAATACTTTTCAGAGAGAAGAGATAGGGTAAGCATGGTAAGCTTTAATAACAAATGATTTACCAGTGGTTTTGTTCTTTCCGAAGGGTGATTTAGTGCTTGCAAATTCGTAATGTGAACCAGATCCCTAAGTGTCAGACTGGATCTGGAAATGTATTCAGCAAAAGCCAGTCACTGGCACCACCATCAACTGTTGAATCGGGGAACACCAGAAGTTACATCTGTGCAGTAATTAAGGTGCTCCAAGAGCCAGTGGCGTGAGTTTCATCCGTTATTTTAAGCCCCAGAGAGGGTATAATTCGTAGTGTTGCCCTGGTAACCCATGAGAACTGGGACAGATAGGGGCAGATTACGAGCTTGGCGGTCCTCCTGCAGCACCGCTACCGCTGCACTGGCATGAGGACCGCCAAGCCTGTGGCATGCTTGCCCGCCGGATTCTGATTTGAATCCAGGGCGGACGGGCGGTGCTGTGGCTGTCTCATGGCAGCAGCTGTGTTAGGCTCATAGGAGAGCCTTAACAGCAGATCTCTGCCATGACATCGCCTGCAGCACGTTCCTGCACAGTGTGGCATGCACCATATCGTGCATGCCACACCGTGCAGGAATGGGGTGCAATTCCAGGGGGGGCGCAACATGTACCTTCCCTCCCGCATGCACCCCCAGGCCCAGAAGTGGCAGAGGGGCGTGTTAGAGCCCCCTTAGTTGCATCCCTTACACCCTTTTCATGGCAAGCTCACCGCCATGAAATAGGTGGTGGAAATGCAACATATATGCAGCATATTCCTACCCCTTTCCGATGCGCCTCCGCCACTTAATCCTGGATCCCGGTGGAGGCGGCAGTCCGACCGCCACACTCAAAATATGGCAATTGGACCCACAGTGGTGGCGATAGTCAGACCGCCACCGCAAGTATGGCAGTCCTAGGACCACCATACTGAGAATAAGGCCCTGAGACATTACTACTATTCTCATCAATTATGCACTCTCTGATTATTTGGATAGATGCATTTCGGCATCACAGTTTTGTCAGGAATCAGGACAAACCCACAAGGGACTGTATTCAAAATCGTATATCACATAATAGGAAATTCCCAATTGAAGAACAACATATTAGAATATTGAGACACATACAACAGAGCTAAAGCACATCAATATTAAAAACCAAACCTGTTATCCTCAAGAGGAGAGGAGGGAGGATTGTAAGGAACCTTCAGAAACGGAATCATTCATCTAAAAGAACGTTATTGATAGTAGGTAACTTGTTCTCCTAATGGGTTTGCTTCTGCTGATTTCTTATGAGAGCCACTCACAAGCATTCTTCTAGGAGGTGCAATGAGGGTTAAATCCTGATAAAAAAGACTGAAGCGCCGCCCTATCAAATTGCACATGTTTACTTTTGTCGATTTCAAAAGACCTATGTTAGGTGAATCATTGGACCGAGGAGCACACCTCTGCCTTACAGATCTTAAGAACCAAAATACCCTATATGAAAGCTGATTGATGTTGCTGCCATGCTCCTCATAGAGTGGACACTCTCCCATCAATAGATGTATTAACTCGAAACAATGTCTTACAATCAGAGATAACCATCTATTTGCTTTTGAACACTCTTGGAAAGCATAATTCTTTCAAAGTTGATAAAAAGGTTATTGTTCACTCAGTAGACAGGCATTCTGTGAATGTAGTGTTTGAGAGCCTTTTTGGGGGGTCTAACCTCTGCACTCTTTCTTTGTACGTGGAAGTGTGAGGCAGAGAAAAGAAGGCAATCAAAGATTTCACTTGTTTCATAAGGAAGTCGGATGCCACATTCATGAGAAAAGGTTTGACTCAGAGCATAACTTATTTCTTTGGAAAAAATGTTAATGGTGGAAAGGCACAGACAAATTGCATCCCACTGTCCCTTCTATTAGATGTTATTGCCAGAGAAGATGTCATTATCCACAACAGAAACTTATGGGAACAAGAATGCAATTTTTGATTAGAGGACCCATCAGAGCTGGGTTTGCATTTGATTTCCAGGAGGGAACCTTAAAAGGGACAGTGTAACAGGACTCATAGCTCATTTTACAGTACTGGGCAGGTGCTCATTTCAAAGAAGGAAAAGCTGGCGTTGGTCACAGAATGTTGGTGGAGTTTGATTAAAAAAAAAGCTTCACTACTCTGGAGAAAGTACTACACGATGGCACTTAAACACAAAACTACATTTCCCATGAATTGTTGAACTCTCACGATGTTTGGAAATGGTGGCAGCCATTTTGGGCCATTGGGTGTAACGTTCCTAGTGCTTCACAGCATCCTTAGGCATTTGAAATGCCTCGTTCTTGCAGTCAGGACCTTGGTACTTGGATAAATGAATCGTTTGAAGAGCAGTTTGGTTCTCCCTTTGGAGTGTGTTGAAGAACTTATAAGGATTACCGAGTAGTATTCTGGGAACTAGGTCAAGTTTGAAAATTAAAAGAGATACTTTAGAACTCTGTTTGCGCTTTGGAGCTTGTTTCGTGAGGAAATGTAAAGGATCCTCTCACCAAAGACTGCTGAATATTCATGTTGTATATATGTGCATTACAGTACATGTTATATTTGGGAAAGTGAGTAATATCTATTAGCAAGATCCATAGAATATTGATGATTGTTATATTTCAGTTGCACAAAAGATAACATAGAAACTAAGTCTATCACAATCAGACAGCGAGCGTCTACAATGCATAGGGTAGTTATCTTGCAGTTACAAGGTTAGTGATCTCTGACATGGGAGGAAATATATGCTGTAACCCTTCAAGAATTAGGAAACATTTGAAGTTTAAATAATGAGCTTTGATCAGACATATAAATGTAGGCAAAAATAGGTCCCATGCAGACTTTCATTGTATCAGTATTGAGTCCTTTCACTGCTAAGGATTCTGCAAATTGAAGAATCTCACTGTCTTTGCTTGCAGACGATCAAAGACTCATGACAAAACAAAGCTGCGGATGTCAGCCACTTGCTTGAATAATCTGCCCTAGTGTGTGTCAGTCCACTAGCACACCTTCATGACTTCTGCCAGAGATTCATACAATGACACAGCATGCAAATTTAGCATTGTGAGGTTCAGGTGAAAAAACCAACCTCATTTCGAGGTAAGAAGATTCTCCACTCGAGCAGCACAATGTAATAGCAGAAAGTCCTAGTACCTTGGTTGTCTGGCCCACTGCAGTGTAATCAGATTCACATGAATATTTTGGAATCAAATCCTTCGGATAACCTTCAGATGTGGGTCTGTGGAAAGAGGGACTAGTGAAAATACATAGTGCAAATAAAAGGTTAACGGAAGTGATATTGGGTCTCTTGGTGATCACTACTATTGAATATGAGGGCAAAATAAAGGGCATTTCCTGTGTTCTCTGGTGGCAAAGCGTGCCCAAAAAAATGAATAATTTGTCTGCTAATTTCTGCTGCAAATTCCACATATGATTGGTGGATATAAATCTGCTGAAACAGTCCACTGTCGTGCTCACCACTGCAACCTGGCACATCTCAGAAGTTGAAGACTACTTTCACCGTCAGCTAACTGGCAAGCCTTGAGATCATCTCATTTATGCAGAGTAATCTCTCTTGAGGTTGATACTAATACAGCTGATCAAGGTCATAACTGCACCTAGCCACTGGATGTGCCGGCAGAGAATAAGATATGATATTTGTTATTCAAAAAAATATATATGTTCCAAAAGCATGGTTATAGTTGATCATCTGGGCAGCAACTGGGGAGGCGACAAAGCCATTAGCAGGCAATCATTCAGGCAAGGTTGCCGAGCTGTGGGGAATATGGATGGGCTCTTCTAGAAGGGCAGAGAATAAAAAAATTCTGAATATGGATGACTCACTTGTCCAACGTTATATTTTCCCATTTCTGAAGGAAGTCGACGAGCCGTCTTTCTATCAAAGAGCCGTGAGTATGTAAACTGAAGATCTCAGAAAGGTTTTGGGGTTCTTGGTGTTGACAATGAGGAGTATGACATTGTTTATAGGCCTCCTCCACCACCTCTGTCTCTGTACAGTAAAAAGGTCTGCTGTTAAGGCTGCTGAGGAGACTGGTGCTGTCTGTAAAATTTCGGACTCGAGCCCCTAAAATCGTTTGAAGGTTGACTCATGTCCCAGTGCTCGTGGAGTAGCTCAGATGTTTGAATTTCTGTAGTGATGTATCAGCTTTCCCACAGAAAAGACATTGCCTGTCAAAAAGAATATAAAGAAGTTAAGCCTGCTTGCCATTCAAGCCATATCCGGGCATATCTGCATAACGCTGCACTAGACCCTTAGATCTTGTTACTTCACTTCATCTAAGCCAGTCCTCATGGCCTGATGTGATGCTGCTTCAGAATCCTGCTGATATAACAATTAATTACATGATTGCCTATGAGACTCTGACAGGAATGTGGTTGTTAAGCCAGCAATCTCCCAAAATTCATGGGTAAATCTTCCCAGAAGCAAGTGGCATTATGTGCTTTCAGTGCTAGGCTCCCTGAGGTATTAATCTTTTTCTCAAGGTGACATTTTCTGTGATTTTCATTCTGGAGGCATGAATGAAACATCATGTTAAACCCACTAATCGACAGGTCAGACGAGCTGGACATAAGGAAAAACAAGGAAGAGGGATGGACCAAGGGCAGTAACACAAGACAATCGAGTCGCTGTTGATACATTCAACCAGCAGGAACTACTTATCCCAATTATGTATCCATGGCACCTTCAAATGAATAGACTCTTACTTACTACACCATTCACTGCTGGCTAATTTGTGGCCTCCAAAACGGAAGAATCTCAGGCTACTCATTGGTCGGTATCATGTTAGGTATAGACAAAGATAACTTAGAGAAGGAAGCGTGGAGAATAAACGAGGGGCAACAAGGGTGGCCAGAGGAGAGCATGAAAACAAAGGGTGAAGGAATTTATGATGCTCTGGGGAGCAGTAAAATACTGCATTAGAGGGAAAATGATAAGATGGAAGGACCAAGTGCAAAGAAAGAGATCAAAAGTACTAATAGGCTTTCTGGAGAAAGGAGGCTGAAGGTTAGGTGGGTCCAAAGAGGCCATTCTGTATTTCTTAGAGGCTGATCTAACAAGTGAAGGTTCTAACACCATCAGAACTTTATGGAAAGAGTGGATCATGCCTGACGTCTCGTTCTCTGACAATATCTCTGTGAATAGAGAAGATTTGGGTTGTATCATGTACAGAGGTATAGCCAAGGTTTCAGCTGCATTCTTGAATACTACTGCAAAGTGTACTTGCTCTGTAGATGTTGGGCCTTCTTCAAATCGAAATTCCATGTCATATGGACTATTCTGCAAAAGTGTGAAGACGCTGGATGATGTGTATACCTTTGATAGCATATTGTCTCCCTCATTCTCATCATCATCATTTATTTGTATTTTGACTCAGATTGGGAACCAAAGAGGTCATGAAATCTCTGGAATGGCTCTGAACCTAGTTTTGAGAGACATTCTACCAGAATACAGAGACTTTAGTATCAACCTGTCAAAATATTGTGAGCAAAATATCAGCTATCAAATATCTATACAGTAAGTACATATAGGTAAGTATAGATTTACTATTGGTAACTCCGAATAAATGTATCTTGAAGATATATATATCAGTCTTTCAATCTTGCAAGTTAAAAAACTGTTGGAGTAATCAGAAGCCTCATCGAGCAATTAATGACCTAGGAACATTATCAAAATAGTTGTGGTCATCCAACTAAATAACACATTTGGGTGTTCCAGATCCCTTTGGGCTTATAAAATGGGCATTAACGGCATTATCAAATTCTTGCAGAGAAGGAGAATTCTCATCTCAAATTGTCTAAACTATACACTTCAGCATGTAATGAACATCTTCATTTGCCAATCAAAGGGCTATCCTTTCTAGTGCCTCCACTGCACTGCCTCAATTTTGGGGTACTCAGTCTACACTGGATCCAGTGGCTCACATAAGAGTAACAAAATAACTACAGGAAGTGTAGAAATGAGAATATACATTGGAAAAGCCAACACGCCACACCTTTTTAAAGCGAGTGACAAGCTACTGACTTTGACAGTGTTTGTCTGTAAAGTATTGTTTACAAATATTAAAAGAAAAAAACATTTACAAATTCTGGCAGAAAGGGAAACACATATCTTGTGGCATCTCAAAACTATACATTGAATTCAATATTTTCAATCTTTATAAATTGCATGATTTAACTCAGAAAACTCTTAAAATAATTTGAAAAGAATCAGGAAATGGCAGAATTTAAAGGGAAGTACTTTCCAAGGCCTAATTTACATTCCACGAGGTTGAGCAATTTGATCCTTTGTAGTAGCCCGGGAGCAGATTTATGGGCCTCTTGGAGAAGTTTCATGCTTAGAACAGCTTCTGCTTCAGAAGTCAGCTGAATGAGTGCAGCAGTTGGCCTTTACCCCACTGCTATAAAAGCCTCTGTGTACCAAAGGTTATGCTTTCATGTAATATGTGGAATGCAGGAGATTAAAAAAAAGGAAAATCACCTACCTTCAATAATGGTCTTTCTGGTGGATACTCAATCTACCTGCAGATGTCTCATCTTTGAATATTCCAGGCACAGAATGGATCTGGAAACTTTTGCCATAGCTCATTGGCACTGGTAGGTGGTGCTGGCTTCATCTCAATGCCTGATGTGGAGTCGTAGTGATGTCACTGAATCCATAAAGACAGTCCCCTCAGCACCTCATTATCTGTTCTAATCAGTTTTTTCTATTGTGCTTTTTGCAGCGGGATGAGAAGGAAATCAGGGTTTTGTAGGTGCAGTGCAAGATTAACTTGGAAACTTTTCACACATTTTTTTTCATGTGCCAGAATATACTGATTTAGTCGATAGCCAACGAGCTGATAAGATGTCAACCACTTCCGGTAGGAGTCAGAAAACACTCAGAAGACCCGCTTAATTTCCAGGAATGAAGGTGGAGAGTCTGGAGATTAGGAAGCAGAATTTGACTTCCAGATTTGGGAGAGTAGATCCACTCTGAGTAAAAGTCGAAAAGGAGCACAAAAGGAGAGGATCAGACGGTTTGAGTACCACACATTTCTCAGTAATTCAGGGCGATGAAGATAGCTTCAGCCTGGTGTTGGTGAGTCTTCCCCAAAACCCAAGAAATCAGGGGATGGGAGGAAGTACATAGCGAAGTAAAAACTTCCACTTCAACTGAAACTTGCCCCATATGGCTCCCTTTGATGCATGTTGGAGCACATCAGCAAGTGGGAGTTCTTGCGAGTGCCAAAAAAAGCCCATGTAAGGGTACCCCACTGGGCAAAATTACTCCAAACCACCTCAGGCTGGATACACCATTCATGGTTTATGAGACGCTGTCGGCCCTGGTATTCAGCCAGCCGGGTAGGTGGTTGGCAATCATCCACAGCCTCTGTTGGCACGCCCATGATCAGAGTCTCAGTGCTTTCTCACAAACCTTTGCTTGTTGATATAGCACATCGCAGTAGTATTGTCAATTAGGATCTGGACCAACTGACTAGGTAGGAATGGTAGGAGGGCTCTGAGCACTAGCCAAATTGCTCATTGCTCTAGCAGACTGATGTGTGATCTCTGCTCCTCTGGTGACCAGTGACTTCTGATTTACGGATGCCCCAGATGTGCTCCCCACCTTAAAATGGTGACATCCATCACTATTGTGGCCATTGACAGAGGGGGACAAAAGGACCTCCCTTGCAAGAGGTTCTCTTCTGTTTCCCACCTAGCTAAATACGCTGCAGCGTCCTTGGGGTTCGAGATGGAGTTTGTTAGATCTCCACAATGTTAGAAAGACTGTCTTCAGAGGCACCACTGGAGAGCCGTCATGTGTCAGCATACATGAGTAACCAATAGAATGCAAGAGGGCAACAGACTAAGAAGACAAAGAACCATCAGGACTGACATACAAGCACCCGCTTGAAACATCAGAATCATGTTCCGAATGTCCTGAATCCACTGTGGAGGAGGGAATGCTCAGAGTACAGTAGTATCCAGTTTTGACCCTGTGGACAGGAGGCGCTGTGGATGCTCTAGTGAGACCTGGGTACATTGATCAATAATCCCAAGTCAAACAACAACACATGTTATGATTTGCAAATTGTACAACACCATCTTCAGCTAACCGATTTTCAGTGGCCAGTCAAAGAAAAATGGAGTTTCCCAACCTGCAGAGATGAGCCACTACCACAGCCATCATCTTTTCTACTATTTGTAAGACTCATTGGTCTGAAGTAATTTTACATTTTAGTTTTGGACAAGATAGATCATATTAAGGCTGAGAAAGAACCTCTGGTGTTCACTTACATCCTATTGATGCTGTTTTACCTTCGTTTGTATACAGGTTAACACATTATTCATCTGAAGGTTATACCAGGTGATTTTATCATCATACAACTCGGAGACCATCTCATGAAAGTTTACAGCTTGTAAAAATGTGGCCTAATGGCTAGAGTGGTCGACCTCAAAGCTGGGGTACCAGTTTTGAGTATCAACAGGAACGCTAAACATCCTGGGGCAGATTTACAAGCCCCTTGCGTCATTTTTGCGCCACTGTTGCGTCACTTTTTGTGACGCAGCGGCGGTGTAAAAATGCAGCCTATTTACAACGTGACGCATCTAGGGAGATGCGTCACGTTGTAAAACCCTGCGTCACATTATACCTGCGTCAGGTATAATGTATGCAGGGTGGGCGTTCCCACGCAAAAAGCTCGTAGAAGTGACGCAGTGAAATCTACAAGATTTCACTGCGCCACTTCTAGGATGCCACTGCGTCAAAACCTTACGCCTGCTCCAAGCAGGCGTAAGGAGTGACGCAGCACAATGAGGATAGGTTTCCCCATGTATTGCTGGAGTTGCGTCGTGCTTGCGACACAACTCCAGCAATACGTGACTTTTGCGCCAACAGATGCGTCAGAATTTCTGACGCATCTGTCAGTCCTTGCGCCATGGTGCGCCGTATTGTAAATACGCCGCATCCATGGTGGCGCAAGGGTTTCTCAGGGTGGCGCAGGTAAAGTGACGCATCTCTACAAATGCGTCACTTTCTTGTAAATCTGCCCCCTGGTGATTCTGGGCAAATCACTTAATCTCTCAGTGCCTAACAAAATGAATGCGTCCATCTGTATCGCAACTGGTGCTCATGTAAAGCGCTCTGATACCTTTGGGTCGAGTTCGCACTATGTAAAACTCCGGGGGAAAAAAAGATGACAGCTGTTGAAGATGCAGGGGGTCCAGCCATGTAGTGATTCTTCTGGGGTAGATCACGGCGAGAGAAAGAACCTTCTCCACCCCTAACACTTCTCTGAAGCATAGCTATGTCTTTATCTTCCAGCAGTTACTTCCATTTTAACCACACACTCTAAAATCTTTAAAAATGCCACTCTGCTATATAAATATAAACATATAAACAATAGGCTAGCAATGGTGGCCAAACTGAAACGTTTGTGCAGCCTGAATATCCTTAGGAAAATGCCCATTCAAACAAGTTAGCCATTTTTGGCTAACCAATCTCCTTTGATGTGATCCCTAATGGGAAGACAGCCACTGGTACATTATACTGTTACAATAATTCTTGCAATTGTTAATCTGTACGCCACAGGAAAAGTCTCATATTAATATTGCTTTCCATAACCAGTAGCGAATTTGGATATCTGCTTAGAGAGTTATTTGGAACATGTTCTACTTCTTCCATCTTTTTGCCTAGCCATGAAAACGAATCCTTATTTATATACATATTTACCAAGATTAGCATCTTAGTTTCATCATTATTTACTCGAATTTACACAATAGACATTTGGACTCCATTTAAGTTAACAATGACTTCCATAACCCTCTTAATTCCTTTAGTCATAATTAACGTTAACAGCCCTTCCGATGGGTATTCCCTCCCACATTGGCACCCTGGGCCGTTGACAACAACAAAGAACTTCTATTAGTTGTATCTGGTAACCACGTTTCCTGGAGAAATACAAAATTACGTTCATTTAATGTGGTTTCAAAATAACTTTTCTTATGAATTCGATCGTACCCATGTACATTCGAACTTGAAATTGTTAGGTTACGGGAGAGTTCTGCATTCTATTGTCCATCCGCCCAAGGGATCCTGTCACATAGATTGACCACCCTTGACTTTTCCAAGCCATCAAGGAATGGCATGCAAATTCTATGTAATCCTTCTTTGATGGTAACAGCATTCTACCTTTCATGTTTCTCTGTTAACATCTGCTATCATCAGTGACGTAATCATATTAGCACCTTGAGTCCAATAGTGGTGAAGGTGGCCCCACAGTCTGAAATACAAGAATTTCCTCACTCCTAGATTATTAATGGTTGATTTTATGATTGTCAGAATCCGTCAATGAACACCTGCGGTGGTAGCACGGCAAAGTGATCAGCTGTGGTAGTAGTGCTGAAACAGTTCTATTGAAGCCCCTTTGTGTCCCTAAAAAAGAGGGCATGTATTTGGTTAGCATTTGTCCCATTTTTGTAACTGGATTGCCAGATCGTATTTGGCCTCTGTGCCGAGGCTGGGATTCCTTATCACAAAGAAGATCCTGCAGTACTTTATGACCATGAGATCTCGCAAGATCTAGCCAAGTCTCAGAAGACATTTAGGGTGCATTAGACGAATTAAGCCACAGTCATCCGATCACACATGCTTTGTCTTGAGAGTTCCTGAGCATCACCCATCACACTCCTACAGGAAACAGCATCGCTGAGTAACAGGGAAGCCTGTGCTGGGCACATCTTGCTGAAAACCTGGAGAACAGTTTGAGAGCCAGTTCTTGTTGACATATTACAGATCCTGCCCTTTTTTGAATGTGCAGAGAACATCATTTTGAAGACACTATATACACTTGTTTTGAAGAATTTCAACAAATTTGAAAAAGACATAAAAATGTAAAAGGGACTGCAAGAAGGTAAAGATATTAGAAAGGGCTATGAGTTATATCCTGTCTGAGGAATGACAACACTCTCAAACTGGGAACACACTTGGGCACAATAAACTCAACTTAAATTCACCAGTTGTGTTTCTTCTAAAAGGTATTCCTCAGCAAATCATTCGAAGAACTCATAATTTCTCCTAAATCCTCTTTCTCCTGCCCTGACCTCCTCTATCTCTGGCAGAACGAGAAAGAGCAGATTGGCTAAGAGGAGATGAGAACATATTGTCTCTGCAAGTTCAACAGTTCACATATTTCACAAGGTGAGTGTGATGTAAACTTTACATATTCCTAATTTAGATACTCTTAATTGCATTTAATATGTTCATGTATTCAAGTGCACATTTGTTCAATTACAAATGGATAGCACTTAATATCATTTAATATTTGTTTCATTACAGGTCGATAATTCAGCTTACATGGCTATATTGTTTAAAATGTGAGAGAGAGAGAGAGAGAGAGAAGCTGTCTTCACGGGAATAGTAACTCCATTGTTCCACTAAGGAATGCATGTGAAAGGCAAGGCCACCCAAAAAACTCCTGCAAGCTCCTTTTGGTGCTAAGGTTAGCTTAGTTAGGGGCAACAAGCGAGGGGTTGGAGAACAAATGTAGGGAAACTCTAAAATACTAATATAATGTTAACATTCTTTTTAATATTCTGTTTTAGCTGCTACACTTCCACTATTCTCTTTGATTTTATAGTCACAACTATACACATTATATGATCTAGAACTAGATTTTTATTTTTCATAAGTCATAAAAGTGGATTCTTAGTGTATATTCTTGAGTGTGTCTGTTCACGGTGGAAGGAGGTTTGAAATCTACTAACAAGTACATCTAAACACAGCAGAGGCTATGCTGCTTCACACCTGCCTATCGTCCAAGAGTAGTCGTCTAAGTGGGCCAGGTCAACCGAGTGTTGAGCCCTGGGAAAGCAAAACAATGAGCAGTGAACTAGTTCCCTATGGGGCCCTTTATTCCTGCCCTAGGAAAGCTTGAAAAAAAACTCTCTCTCTGCCTATCATGTGGCAAAGCTGTGAAACAAAGTCACTGGACGTCACCTTTGTATAATGGGGACAAAGTGACATTACACCGTTGTTGTCCAAGGGTCTAAGATACTATTTCATTCCCAGTGAATAATTAAGTTATCACCACTTATTTTTAAATTTACCTTGTCATGTGTTTTATTGTATATTGCTCGGTATAATGGTGCTATATAAACTGTTACAAAAATGTACTGATCTGTTGAGTTCACATATTCTTTGCACAGTAAGACTCAGCTCATTAATTTGTCAAATACAGAGTTCTATTACACCTGTATAACGCCACATTCCTAGTCACAAATGTCAGCCTACATGTGGAGATTTTTAGACATGCTCCTTAGGCCACACACCTTTTAGACCCCCATCAGCTCCTTCTTTCCACTTGAAGTACTGTCCAAGAGAATACCATGGAGACTGTGCTCTGAGTCCAGCAGTTTGTAAACACTTTGGTGGATGGAGACTCCGGCCATCTGCATTCAGGTGTAGTGGTATTTGAGGGATGCATGACATTATCAGCATGTGAAATGGAGTTACTGCACATATAAATGTGCGACAAGGTTGCAGTTGGGTGGCTGTGCACGTACAAGGTGGTCTGCACTGAGCTGAGGATCATGCGGAGAAGGCGATAAGGTCTGGTTTGGGCGTGGTAACAAGCCTTTAAATAGAGGTGTTTGATCACTTGCCGAGTTTTATCCTGAGAGTGTTGTTTCAGATATGTTCCTGTGCAGTAGGTACCATCATGCCTCCTGTCAAAATATGGTAGTTTTTTGTTGATTGGAAACTGCATGGACATGGGAAAAACATCACATTACAGAGGGCTTAGTACAACAAAGGGAAAAGGAACAACCCCACCCTGGTTGAGTATATAGATCTGTTCATTTTGCAATGCACAGCGCACAATACGATGGTCCAGAGGAAGCAAATTCACAGGACCATATTTACAGTGGATGTTACGGAAGATGTTCTATGACCTTAGAAAGTAAATCAGCCTACAGTCTTGTTCCTCTATATGGTCACATAAGTCCTCACTGACTTGCAATGTCCTTATACTCTACGGCAGGAGGTATTTTACTCCATATATAAATCTGGCATAATGTGACAAACACCCACAAATATCACCTCGTCTTCAAAACCGGGAATATTCAGCTGCCTTGTGTAAAAGGGCAATTACAGACCATGATTCAGTAATGTGTGGAACTCCCTTCAGCAACAACAACCTGGAGGGAAGTTAGGGCCAGATGTAGGAAGCCAAATTGCGATCGCAAATGCTGGAATTCGCAGAATTTCAGCGTTTGCGATCGCAATTTAGGCAGTGTGCAATGTAGCACACAAAAACCCACTCGCAAAATATGGAATCGCAAAATTAGCGATTCCCTATTTTGCGAATGCATTTAAGGAATCCCAAATTCCGATTCCTTAAATGCAATGTAGGAAGCACCCAAGTTGTGCGATTTTGGCTTAAGGAATCGCAAATTACCACCAACTTCAGGTTGATGGTAATTTGCGATTTCTTTGAAAAATGCACTTTTTTGCATTTTTCAAAGTGCCATGTGGCGCACATACATGCCCTTAGGGCATGTATGTGCGCCACATGTGCACACATGCCTATTTCAGGGGTGCAACAGGTTGTCCTATTGACACCCTTGCACCCTTGAAATTGCGCACGCAATTTGCGAGTACCTCTTGGTTACTCGCAAATTGCGTGCGCAAATCCCTTAGGAATGAATGGGAAGGTATTCCTTGATTGCGAATCTCAATTTGCGATTCGCAATTAAGGAATATTAAGGAATCGCAATTATTATTGCGAATCCTAAATACATTCCATTTTGCGACTCCTTAATAGCGATTCGGTAAAAATCGCTATTAAGGACTCGCAAAACTGACTTTACCTACATCTGGCCCTAAATGCTTGTGTAAAGGTTTATCAGTCTGTCACAACAACCAAGAAGAATTCTGACCCATACCTCCTTATGAGATTGCTTAAGCTTGGTGAAGATTGAGGGCATTTATTTATGTACAGCTCTCTTTAGGTCTCACCACAGCAGTTTATTGGGGTGAGATCTAAATTTTGACTCAGCCATTCTAAAACCCTAATTCTTTTCGATTCCAGCCATTCAGTCGTGGCTTTACTAGTCTGTTGGGATCATTGTCCTGTTGCGTAATCCATTTTCAGCAACGCTCTAGCTGTTGGACAGGTGGCCTACCATTTCCCTCCTGAATGCTCTGGTAAAGAGTATAATTCATGATGGACTCAATGATTGTGAGGCATCTGTGTCTTGCAGCTGCAAAGCATATCCAAAGCACGTGGTAATATGTAATATATTTCACAAAACATGTTAAGGTGCATTATGGCCAAACAACTTTATTTTAGTGTTCTCTGCCAAAAAGACATTGTTCCAGAAGTCATTTGAACAGGGACATCTTAAGGATTTTGGGGGCCCCTGTTGGGAACAGTTTTGATTTCATAATTCAATTTCAGCGTTTGAAGAGTATTTGGATGCTCCATCTGCAGTACATGTTTGTTACATGTTGTCCTCATGTGAAGATGTATTTTACACGAGACACCAAGAAAAGGCATGAGGCCCATATCACAGAATGAGGGACATGGTTTGCTGATCAAAATAAGCTGGAGTCCTGAAACAAGATATCTGTCCAACTACATACATTAGCTGGGGGGCTCCTAATCAATGACGGCAAGATGGTAGATTCCCTGTTCTGTGTGTGTGACAAAAACAGAGAAATGCCCTGAGCGTTAGAAGTCTGTGTGCCCTAAGAAATGTTCTGAGGATTTTCTGCATCACAGGCAAATTTACATTTTGAATCTCCTCTGCCACAGAAATAATGTCTGCATTTGCATCTTCCATCTGTAGTCTAGAACCCCTCCTTGCCCACTGCCTGCTGTTGGTAGCTACCTTACCTTGCTTTATAGTAACATCAGTACTAGATCGAAGACCATATCCATTTCTTTCCAGTTAAGGAGATGATGGTGACCAGTCCCACAATGCCATATATGATGGGTGTGCAAGTGTAAAGAACTAATATCCCCCTTAGCGAACACTAGTCAGGCTTTGCCTTTGAAGAGAACACGGACAACACCAAATTAGATCAGATTCTTTGTGAGACAAATCCGTTAAGAATCGGTGGTGCCACAGAAGCCCTCACAGCTAGTATCTGACTTTTAGAAGCCCAGAGAAAACATATATTCATTTAAAGGCATGAGCATCTCAGCAACTGATAGTGCTCCCTTTGGGTTTCCCATTAAGGGGTTCTGTGTCTGCCATCATCGGCTCCCGTCTAGATTGCGGCAATGCCCAAAATTTAGAGCTATTCAAATCTTTGATGTCCCAATATGAATGATTCAAAGCACTGTAAGCTGATTGGTGGCTAGTACATCTAAATTCAACAATTTCAAACCCTTCTGAGAAAACGCCACACTTCCCATTTATTTATATTTATAAAATTCTATATAGTGCAAACATGACCCGTGAGGGTATCAGAGCACTTTACAGGCGATCTGAAGTAAGTAACAAGTAAGAAACAAGAGAACAGCCACGTCCCACTTTTAAGGTGCTATGTATAATCAACAAATACAGTCCTTCACTGTTTTTGGTAGATGACTATGTCCCGTTGAGCACACTGTGGTCCTCCAGCCAATTTTTCTCGAAAGTGTTCAAGAAACAGGGTTCAGGTGGAAAATGTTTTTCAGAACTCACCCTTTTCTTAGGAACTCTTTGTCACACCAATTCAGATCCACCTCTAAACCGATTAAGTTATAAAAAAAATCTATTTAGCTGGGCTATTTTAATCAGCCTTTAATTAGATGTTATGGGTCGGCATACCTCCCTTTTCCTCTTAGCACCATGAAATCCTCTCGGGTATATGGGCACTTCATAAAGCCCTTTACATTAAAATAACAAGATCCAACCCAAATGGGCAAACCGAAGACTCAAGTGGAGGATGTCTGGGATGAAGTCCTCAAATGACCCTGATGCCTATGCCTACAAAAATACCTCGAGGGAATACATTATCTATATAGAAGGAACAAATGGGCTTGAGAGTCTGCATGGATTGTGAAGTCTTACCCTTTTGGTACCAGTAATGCTAATGGCCCTTTAATAGAGACAGGATCCAGCATTTAAAAATGAGGTTCACAGTCACCAAAGATACTAAAACTGAGGCATCCATCACCTGAAGGGGACTATTCCAAAGGGAGCTAACCACAGATGGTGAGCAGATCTTGCACTAGCTACATGGTTCCAGGCCTCAGGAAGTGGGCGAAGATATAGGTGGACACGCATGCACATGGCTTTCAACAAAACAGTGTTTAAGTGGAACACAATAGTTATTGAGGTAACTGCAAGGCCTTGTACTCTTTATCTGACGTATGAAAGTCACATAGTAGCAGCTGCGCATAGCCATGCCCACACACAGAAGTCAGCATACTTGCTTAACAGCAGTGCTTCCCATTTAGCAGAGATGGCAGTTCCCTCCACAGGCACACATAACCACTGTAAGTGAACATGCAGGGGGGCTTCACAGGCCACACAGTCACAGAACCTATGGCAGATGGTATGGGGAGTTCCCCTTTCAGATCCACTCAGAGCTTTCACCCATCTGGGCAAACAACAAATCGATTCACTAAAGAGATGACAGAAATATCACTCTCAAACATACTGTTGTCCTGAATTCCATATTTTTATCTTCTGATGCCTAATGCAACTGACAATTCAATAGATCAACTGGCCTTTCAAAACGTTTCCAACTTTGTCTGTGAGACAGTTTAACTTGGAGTCGCAGCACTGTTTTAAAGTTTGACACATGGAATGGGGCGATGCGTCTCATTTTCATTTACCTTGGGGTTAGCTGAACGCCTCGGTCTGCGAAGCTATTAACTGTAAAGGAAACTTTTTCATCTAGGCAAGGAAGCTCGAAGCTGTTAAAACATGCCCCTAAATGACTGGTGTTGTTATGCTTTTGTTTGTGCCGTTTAGTATGACACTAATAACAATAATATATGTGGGTTAAGTCGCCCTCTGCATTGGCTCTATTTGAAAGGTGTTTGCTAATGAGCTGAGTTATAGCTGGATTACATCTGTAGCTGATATATTTTTTTAATTGAAGGCAACATGGCAGTTTTCAGGACAGTAATCAAATTAATTTGCTTGACAAATGAAAGTATAAAGTATGCTCCTGTAGTTAGTCAAAATACTATTCTAAATATTTTAGATGATTCTTTGGGGATGTTGAGAGTGGGGCAAACTAATCAGTCTCTTCCATGTCTACCTAGATTTCGGAAACTAACACATTAGATAGACACGAGTGGATGGGCAAGTGCTGGATTAAACTAAGTAGGAGACCTATTTATATCAAAGGTTTAGTATACGTTCCAGGAGTCTAGAGGGGAATTTGGGATCCACTAAGACAGGTTCCTGGCATACGGGGGAGAAGAGGGGGGAGTTCGGGATGTGGGCTGCTGGCAGGTGTGAGAACCTGGCACTGTGGTACGGATGAACCTGAAATACTGATGCACCTGAGAATCAAACTGACGCCTGGACTGGGAAGCCAGATAGACACAATTTTGCGTCAGGCACTACTACAGTCCCAAGAAATCAACTTGCAGGACTTGAGAGCTAGGTGGGAACGTGAGTTAAGGACTGAACTGACAGAAGAATGGGTCAATACAAAGGGCTCTGCTGCGAAAGTGTTGCCAACACTAGATTCAAAGTTATCCAATGTAACATCCTTCATCAGACTTATCTGATCCCAAGGCAATTACTTAGGATAAACGCCAATGCCCAAAGTGTAAGCGTCCAGATGCCAACGTTCTCTATTTTGGAGCTGCCCAATCTTACAACCAACCTCGGAGGCAGTGACAGACACGGTCATGATGCTAACAAACAGGACCGTAAACTGCGCATCAACTGTATGCTTCTTGGGCCTTGTGACTTGGCCAAAGAAGGCATCATGAAAGTGTAAATTAGCGGACTTGGTCTTACTATTAGCAAAGTGTTGCATGGAGATATCCTCGAAATCTGTTGCAGCTTCGAAGAAGCATGGCTGATGGAAATGAGAAAATGAGAAAATGCAGAATGTACAATACTAAGGACATTGATAACTCATACAGGAAGAGAAGAGATGCTGGAACTAAGACACCCGCTTTTACTAAATTAGAGAGGCTCACAGAATACAGGCCACCCTTGAAGATGACTGTACTTAGAGATGGCATGTCCTAGGACATATGTGAAAAGAAATGTATATCTGGCAAGTACTAACTGATGGGAGGAGTGAGTTGTCCCTCTCCCACCTGCAAGGAGTGGACCATAATGAGGTTCCCTCTCAACCCCCCCCCACCCAATCGTTTCATCTAAAAGGACTATAGGGTGGAATAGATATCTATATAACATAGTGAACCAACCCAGAGCAATACCTAAAATGAACAGTACGATTAGATCCTCCATACCCAGCTGTTGGGTTTCCTTTTCCTTCTAGTGAATGATTTGTTCTGTTTCAGCTGAACAATGTACAACATGGGACAACGAGAACTGCAAAAGTATGAATTGTCTTCATGTAAAACATAATATCGTGTTTCTTACAACATCCAATAAAATGGTTTGTAGCTGAAAAAAGATCTTTCCAAATTAAAACTCTGTATCAGAACTTACCTTGCTGCAGCTCTACAGAAGGCAACAAACGTTTTGAAGGAAGGGTGGAAGGGGACGGATAGCAGTACTGAAATTCAGGCTAAGCAGTAACCTTGCTGTTAGGTCTTACCCCACCTGGGGCTTGGCCTTATTAATCAAGTGAGGGCTAATAACTAAAGTTAGTGACTCGCTCTGCGGTCTATAATTCTACTATTTCAGGCATGGAGATGAAATCATTGCAGTCGAATCAAACACGTTTAACTAATATTGTACTCTCGCAGAGACTTCGTCGAAATAGTTGCATTATGTTACGTGAGTGAGCTTGAGACAAAAAATGGAAATTAATGATTGGGGTTGAAGCCTTTGGGAGCTGTTCAAGGCCTGTAACAAGGCGAAGAAACATGTCCTCCATATAATATGTAGTGTTTACACTGTGGGGGAAAACGCTAACTTCCAGCGCGTTGTTTATTTGAGTTTGTCTGTTGCTTCTGTTGAAAGTGAGGACTTGGGGTGGCTCGTATTTGCTGGGGATCGGTGGTTAGCATTGCCTTTGAAGAAGAGAAAAGCAGGCTTGACGGTGCCAAGATGAAAGGTGTGGCACACCCTTTCACAGCCGGTGACTCAGAAGGCACACACTTCGATGACTGTACTTAGAGATGGCATGTCCTAGGACATATGGGAAAAGAAATGTATATCTGGCAAGTACTAACTGATGGGAGGAGTGAGTTGTCCCTCTCCCACCTGCAAGGAGTGGACCATAATGAGGTTCCCTCTCAACCCCCCACCCTCCCCCACCCAATCGTTTCACCTAAAAGGACTATAGGGTGGAATAGATATCTATATAACATAGTGAACCAACCCAGAGCAATACCTAAAATGAACAGTACGATTAGATCCTCCATACCCAGCTGTTGAGTTTCCTTTTCCTTCTAGTGAATGATTTGTTCTGTTTCAGCTGAACAATGTACAACATGGGACAACGAGAACTGCAAAAGTATGAATTGTCTTCATGTAAAACATAATATCGTGTTTCTTACAACATCCAATGAAATGGTTTGTAGCTGAAAAAAAAGATCTTTCCAAATTAAAACTCTGTATCAGAACTTCTACCTTGCTGCAGCTCTCACAGAAGGCAACAAACGTTTTGAAGGAAGGGTGGAAGGGGACGGATAGCAGTACTGAAATTCAGGCTAAGCAGTAACCTTGCTGTTAGGTCTTACCCCACCTGGGGCTTGGCCTTATTAATCAAGTGAGGGCTAATAACTAAAGTTAGTGACTCGCTCTGCGGTCTATAATTCTACTATTTCAGGCATGGAGATGAAATCATTGCAGTCGAATCAAACACGTTTAACTAATATTGTACTCTAGCAGAGACTTCGTCGAAATAGTTGCATTATGTTACGTGAGTGAGCTTGAGACAAAAAATGGAAATTAATGATTGGGGTTGAAGCCTTTGGGAGCTGTTCAAGGCCTGTAACAAGGCGAAGAAACATGTCCTCCATATAATATATAGTGTTTACACTGTGGGGGAAAACGCTAACTTCCAGCGCGTTGTTTATTTGAGTTTGTCTGTTGCTTCTGTTGAAAGTGAGGACTTGGGGTGGCTCGTATTTGCTGGGGATCGGTGGTTAGCATTGCCTTTGAAGAAGAGAAAAGCAGGCTTGACGGTGCCAAGATGAAAGGTGTGGCACACCCTTTCACAGCCGGTGACTCAGAAGGCACACACTTCGATGACACATCTTTCTGTACATTAAAAGAACAATAGAACCAACCATTACTGAAACATGCAATAGTAAACGGTCGACTACTTTAACGTTTAACAAAAGAACAGCATGACCTGCTGGAGGTGGGCTGATGTATCTACCTGTTGTACCCACTTAAATCAAGGTAATCAGCACTGTGATCTGACAGTGCACGTGTGCTGTGTTCCTACAGCTCAGGAAGCCGGCCAATTCGGGTTATTCGAGCCACAATGACAAGGGAGAGGATAGAAATGTCAAATACCCACGACTTTGACACATACTGCTAATAGCACCGAGCGAGTAAGTGCAACTTTACATAGAAGTGTTCTTCCACCTTACAACCACCACCTATCCATCCAACCATGCACAGATCCTCCCACCTTTATTTCTAGCCTTTCATATTTATAGCCATACATGCTTTCGTCTTTTCAGGGTCCATTCATCCTCGAGTTATGGCTTAAGAGAACGTCTCTGCCACTGACCAACTACTCAAAAGCCTCCCCAAGACAACAAAAGAAAAAACCGTTTTCCTGAAGCGCCACCAGGTTTAACCAGGGTTCGCAGACTTGGAAGAGTGAAAGAGAATTGCCGAAGGCATGACACCAGTAGATAACATTTCTTAAACATGCCGAAACACGTTTACTCCATGCGCGATGAGGCATAAAACATACACTAAAAATAGGTTCAATATCACAAATCTAGTTTTTGGAATAGAAGACACATTGGACGATAAATACTATATTGGTCGTAAAAACTTGATAAAAACTATTTCTACCTTAATCAAGTTATTAGTTTGGTGTTTTCCTTAGACAAATGAGGCTTTGATCAGCAGAGTCTGTGGAATGCGGAGATGTAGCAGACAATGGCAGATGGATTTTGTGTCTGCATGTAGGAGGTAGGATGGGAACGCCTGGGTGAGTGGTAATAACACTGTATTATAGTTCAGTCCTATATCTACGGAAAAAGACATTTTGTTGTTGTTCATAACTGTCTCTATTTCACAAATCACTCTAACACTTTCGGAAAAGTTATCTGTCCAGGTAATTTTAATCAGGATAATTTGATGCAGCTTGTTAAAGAGGAAAGTTAGAGAGCACAAACAAAATGCTGCACTGATCAACACTAAATTTAGACTAGAAGTCATAGGGGACTTCAACTCATAATCATGTTTTATACTTTGAATTAGTCCAGAGTTATTTTTGAGAAATTCTGCAAAAGAACAATGCACAAAATTTACACTATACTGATGGTTAGGCCCGCAGAACCAATTTTTTCATTGAATGTGGTGTACTGACCTCGGACTGAAAATGTTCAAACTCACTGCAATGCTGTCTGAAGTTAGATGGCCCGAACAAGGATCCAACAATCCCATTAAAAAATCTTTCATGGAGGCGTGGCCAGCCGAGGTGGCCGTGTGGAACAGAAAGCGTGCATAGCGTGGGGCAGCCACCAATAGGAGACAAACAGCGGCCACAAGACCTCCTGGCCAAACTACACTCTTTCAAAACGAAAGAGGCCATCGTACAAGCCGCAAGGAAAGCTGACAAAGTAGTCTTCCAGGGAGCCACCTGTACCCTGTATCAGGACATTGCACCAGCGACAATTGCGCGCCGCCAGAAATTCAGACCAGTCGCTGGCAAGCATCGCCAGAAAAGCATCCGATACAGATGGACATATCCCTTCGGACTAGCCTTCGAATTCCGAAACAGAGTGCATCATATCACAGAACTAGAGGAAGCCATGACGTTCTTGGGCCTGGAGATACCGGAGGGTGGTCAGAAGGCCGGCAGCTCCGGGCATCGAGAGCGGAGTTGGTGGGGGACAGGGGAGGCTCCCCATGGCTCATCCAGTGGCCTCCTAAACATCAGAGGAAGCGCTGAACGACTGGACTTTGGCCTCTCGCCACATGTGCTCTCTGGTGCCCATTTCGTTCTGCCCAACCAGCCCGGCAGACTGGGCACCCTGAAGGTTGGCGAACACTGGCTCCACGGGGCAACGCATATCACTGTCTTGCAACTAACATCAGGTGTGGGCTTGTGACCTTCCCAGCCGAGTAGACAACCGACGAGGCTAGGGGCGACCCTCGCACTGAACATAGCCAACAAAGATACAGACTCCTGCAAGTAATCGCAGCTTTATAGCCAGGGCAGCCATGATGGACCGACTCGCCTTCTATGATTTCTACGAGTTGCAACATCAGACTAGTTCTGGGACCTATTGTCCCTAAAGGTTTGGTTTTGGGGGGTAACTTTCTTTATTCACAGGTACTCAACCGATACTCTTGAATGGGGAACTTTGGACATAGACTGCCTTTACAGGTACTGCACAGGGTGGAGGGGCTGTGGGTAGGGGGAGGGGAGATGTGCGGATCAGAGGATTGGAGGGAGTGTGGTGATTAGAGAACAGCTAATTAGAAGCCACATGGAACTGCTTTTCCCCTGCAATTGTAGTCAAAGCACTGACATGGAACGTGAAGGGGTTCAACGCACCGGCTAAGCGCCATAGGGTGTGGAAATACCTGTTAGACGGACACTATGATATTGTAGCACTACAGGAAACACACCTTCGGCGATCCGAGGACCACAGGCTGAAGCATAGGTGCTATCCCCCGATCAATAAATCATCCAGTTCTACAAAGCATAATGGGGTGGTGCTTCTGTTTCTCTCAGCGTTAAAGTTCCAACCCGAAGGGTACAAGACAGATAAGGAGGGGAGGGTGGTCTTGATGAAGGGGCTCCTACGGGGCAAGATGTGCACTGTGGCGACGATTTACGCACCAACCACCAATCAGATAGCACTCATGACTGGGCTGTTAGCACTCTTGGGGGGATTCACGGAGGGGGGGATACTACTCATGGGCGACTTCAACCTCACCTGACACTCAGGCACCGATAGCACACACCCACACAGGGCACACACCAGCAGCTTTACAAAAGCGGTGAAACACGCTATGCGTGTCCTAGGCCTAATCGACGCCTGGAGGGAATGCCACCCGACAGATAGGGATTACACATTCTTTTCACATATTCATCATACATACTCAATGCTAGATTACATATTTCTGACCCGGGCCCTTGCTCAAGACATTTGTGACACAGAGATTCGCCCAATAATTATTTCCGACCATGCACCTGTGGTTATTTCCCTGGAATAACCCCGCCCCGAATTACTCATGGTGTTCTTCCCCATGCTTTACTACGAGATAGACTAGCGCGGCATGATCTGCGCAAAGCTATAAAAGAGTATTTCCAGCTGAACAAGCCCCATGATACGTTCCCCACTACCAACTGGGATGCATTCAAAGCGGTCTTGAGGGGCCAGTGCGTGGCTGCACTATCAGCACTCTATAAACAGCGGACCACAGAACGCTTGATATTACAGACAGAGCTTCATACACTGGAACAAGCACACAAGACGACCCCAACGCTGTCCCTCCAGAGCAAAGTCACAGCCGTGAAGGGGAAACTAAATGCAATTTATACAAACAGGGCTGAACTGACACTTTTACGACTCAAGCAAACGTCCTATACACACAGCAACAAGGTGGGGGCACATCTGGCATGCCAACTTAGGGTACGCAGGTTAAAGGAGTACATTGGAGATATTTACCGCCCCACAGGAGACTTAGAGAAATCAGAGCAGAGCAAGGCAGGCATTTTTGGACAGTTCTACAAGTCGCTATACACGGCCGACTCCACTGACTTTCAGTCCTAACTAGATTATCTTACCAAGGTGGACCTGCCGCAAATCACACCTACGCAGAATGAACAGCTGGGGTAACCCATTAGTGAGGAAGAGGTCCGGCAAGCCATAGGCTCCCTGAAACTTTTTTAATCCCCTGGCCCAGATGGGCTGACAGCACACTTCTATAAGATATTTAGTGTGGAACTTATTCCGCACCTGACCTCCCTCTTTAACTATATAGCAGAGGCTGGCACGGTAACAACATCTATGAGCGAAGCCATACTCACGATTATACCCAAAGAAGGAAAAGACCTGAAACTCTGTAGTTCTTATCGCCCCATAGCACTCCTTAATCTCAATGCAAAACTATACTCCAAAATCCTAGCCGAGCAGGACTTGATGCCTGATCTGATCCACCCGGACCAGTCAGGGTTTATCAGGGGTAGACAGACTCAGGATAATGTATGGAGAGTTATACACTTAATAGAGAAGGCGACCAAGAAAACCATCCCTGCGGTCATACTTGGGTTGGACGCTGAGAAAGAGTTTGACCGAGTGGACTGACCCTTCCTGTTATCCACCCTGAGACGGTTTGGTTTCTGTGAGACCTTCATTACCATGATTCGAACGAACTATGCAATGCCATGCTCTAAAGTACTGGTCAATGGAGTAAGTTCAGAGTCTGTTCAGCTGGAAAGGGGGACAAGACTTGGATGCCCGCTCTCCCCCCTCCTCTTTGCTCTGAGTATTGAACCCTCGCAGCAATAATATGGGCCAACCAATCAATCAAAGGGATTGTTTTTGGTGCGGAGGAGCACAAGATCTCCTTATTTACTGACAAAATCCTGTTAACCCTTACAGACCCACAGCATTCCCTGGCTGCTCTACAAAATGAACTCCAACTATTTGAGAGAGTAGCAGGCCCACGTATAAACCTATCCAAATCTTTCCTGCTCAATCTAACACTTCCAGACGCAGAGATGGAGGTGCTAATGACAACAACGCCCTTCCAATGGGCAAAGAAAGATCTCACATATCTTTCGCCATATCTGGTGGGACTGCCCAACTATCCGGCCATTCTGGTCTGAAATTTTGGCTCAGATTGAAGACATTTGGGGTCCCCAGTCCCGAATACACTGACATTTGCACTATTGGGGCTCAGAACCGACTCTCTGAAATACCAAACAAATGCAGATAAAGACGTGTTGTGGCTGTGTCTGGGCGCGGCGAAGACTATGATAGCGGCCGCTTGGAAGAAGTCGGAAGAGCCAACTCTGACACAATGGCATGCCCAACTTTGGCAAGCAGTCACGATGGAACGGATGAGTAACATATTTAGAGACAACTTCAAAAACTTTGAGTATTCCTTGAGCTCCCTAATTAGCTATATTCCGAAAGGCCTTTCGAGCATAGCCTGCACATCTAGAACGCGGGCATTACATCTCTTCCAGTTTTGAATAGAATCCATGAAATACAGATAACGTCTCCTGGAAGAAGTGAGGGTGTTCGGACACTGCTTGAATCCCCTGGGAGAATGACAATGGTTCATCACTCTGTTCAATTCTGGGGGAAGGGAAGATCCATTACATGCAAAGATTCAGCGAATAGGGGCCGATCAAGGGACCCTGTTAGATATCCCATCCGAACACCACACAGTGGCTGTTCAGTATAGAGATATGACATGGGAAAACAGACAGGCTGAACACGGTTATAACAGCAGTAGACATCTCATGGTTACTGAGGGGGAGGAAACTGTTGGACACTGAGACATGGAGTGCGCTCGGGGTTGGTTAAGGAAGAGGTGAAAGAACTTGTGGTACTGGAGGAGAGCCCAGGCCTACTGATGAATACAGGTTCACCATGGTTTGCGGTGCCTCGAGGGGACTCCTCCCCTGCGGCCCCCCCCCCCCAACAAGCCTGGATGTAACTTTGGTGTTAGCAGGCCCTGCTGAACACTCCTGTATCTAGGTAGATCCCTTCATTCACTATAGGCTTCTTCTGTCATATTTGAGTACCTTGTTTTATCCTTGTTTAGCTTTTGATTTTCTTCTGTTTGTATAGGGGGGAGGGAAGTGGCTTGCTGAAGAGGAATGATGATTATTGTATATGAGAGACCATAAAAACTATCGGAAAGCTGTTTCTAGATATAGCGATTACGTGAGAAGTTATGGTCTTCCTGCTATGAATGTACTGCAAATTCTTGTGACAAAATTCAATAAAAAGAGGTTTGACAAAAAATCTTTCATGGGGGCATAGTACCCGACATGAGCATGCCATGCCACCAGAGAGGACCAGGACACCAACTAGAGGCAGGACTTTTGCCTCTAAAATAAAAAGCACAACATTTGGCATTTTCCACGGGTATAAAGAAGGCAGAGTTATGACATTTTTGCTTACTTTACCCAACACAGATGATCAACACAGTCGTAGGCCCATGGACCCTAAGGAAAAAGCTAACCTCCTTCAAATCGATCTCTCCAGGGCTCCGGATCTCGAAAATGTTTACCTTGCCTGTGAAAGGAATGTCACACAATGTATAAGTAAGCATCATATGAAAATAATCTTCTCATTTGTTTGACCTCGTCTTGGCCTCTGTCCCACATATGATAAGCTTCGCAACTCCCTTTCTATGTAACCACCCACATTTCTTACACCTTTATGCACAGTATTTGCTTTGTGCTTTGTCCAGCAACCCCTGGTAGAATGCTAACTGTGAACTGAGAAATCAATATAGGGGATGCATAAATGGTTAAACAAGGGTGGAGTGGGGGTGGACAGCAGTGTTATCATTCCAAAATATGCAAATGAAGTATACATTCTGTTTATGTATATGGACTGTGTTTGAGTCGATTAGTGGGCTTAATTATTGATCTGCATAATCTCTTGCACATCCACTTTGTAATTAAAATGGGCACTAAAGATCACTCCTAAGGGCGTGTTAAACATTTCACACCCAGTGAAGTCACTGATCAAATAAAGTCCTTAAGAGAGATAGCTATGTGTTCACAGATCAAGTTAATGTTCTTAGAGTAACGCAAAACGTGCCCTACTTGGTCTGAAAAAAGGGATCATGTCTCCAGAACATAGGATTCCCTTATTGGTTGGCAGTGACATTTTGAATCCTATTCATTAATTTTTAATTTTAAGAGGTATATTATTTGTGTATGCTAATTTTATCTACTATGAATTATCATTTACAAACTTTATCAGAAAAGATATTGGTAGCCATGGCATTACATTGCCATACCAACATACACATATGTACTGTAGTAATGAACTTTGGATTTTATTGTAGCTTGCATGTAGCTGATAAGTATCCCAGTGTATACTTTATTTCCCAGCTATCATTGAAAATCCTGTTGGATCTACACAAAGAATGTTTAATTGTTGGCAGCTGTGATTGAATTGCTATTGTTAAATAGGGAGCTATGAGTGACCTTGACAAGCCCACAGAGGTGGGAGACACATTGACTTGCGGTTAACTGCCATCACTTTCTACCTTTGCCCTGTAGCACTTGCACTTTACGTATTTCTAAAACTGAATGCAGTATTTTTGCAATATGGCACTATGCTGTAATTTTACAGATATGAGACAGTGATTTTGTTGGCACTACCTGTGTGACTGAAATTTGGGCACTCAGTGGTCTGGGTTTTGTTGGCTGGCGGTAAAAGACACGATTAAGAGTGACCTCCCAGTGAAGATATGGGCTATTTTGACGTCGATGTCCTGCAGAAGGTCGGCATCTTTATGGCATTTTCGGGTTATCACTATCTAGAGACCCATCCTGGGTAGTGCTGCACAACATAAAAGCCCTTATTCAATCAGTCAGTTAAGATCATCGATTATCTTTCTTTGTCTATGCAAGCAATGCATCCATTGTAGCTACAATAGACAAACCTTTACAAAATCTCAATAAATTGTTAGCTGATTACGAAAAGGAAAACTTACTTGTTAGCAAGGCAAGATCAAAAGGATCGACCATAAGGCACATTAAGAAGGAAACACATTTTATCTAACAAGGACCGAACTGAGAAAACACAAGTTTTTTTAATTGGGCATGTGCTTCTTAAAAGGTAGATCTGGTAGGCAACATAAAAGAAAGTTGTAGATCATCCATTCTACCAATGGATCCGAAGGTTTCAGTAAATATTTTGAATGCTGGTCTGGTGGAGAGTCGTTACTTAGAAACAACGAATTTGAGAGCAGGTATGGCTGAATTGGTCCATGCTGTCTTCTCATTCCTCGCCTATTCATGTCACACAAATCCAACAAGGCCAATGGCTATATTCATGCCTCTTAGTTCTAATATCCACCCTTTTTGATCCAGGTCATTATGCACAGTTTTTCCTTAATCCATTTTGGTTGTGAGACTTTTGACACTTTCACAACTCTTTCTAGAAAAAATGTGTTTTCTAATGTTACTCCTACGCTTTGAACCCACCAGCTAATATTACAACCTCTAGATGATTGCTTGTTAGCTCTAACTCTTCTTTAGGATGAAAAGGTTTGTTGAGACACCCAGGGCCTCATTTATGGCATTTGGGTTACGGCAGAACAGCAAGGCATCTTGCTGCGCTGCCCTACGCCAAAGTGAAAGGGCAAGAATGCACCGTATTTAAGCAATACAGTGCATTCCTGTCCTTTCTGCCTGCGTTGGCGCTGTTTTGGCAGCCTAGCGACAAGGTAGGCACCCTTGCACCATGGCATTCAGAGACCCTGCTAGATGGTTGGCTACCAGAAAGATGTTCTGTTGGCCCAGTCACTTCCATAGACATAAGGCCTCCTGGCATGATAAAACAAATAACTCCGGCAAGATGTTGATTCAGTGGGGAGCATAGTGGAGCTGGAGACTAAAACCTTGGAGTTGGAAAAATGCACTGACCAGATCAATGCCACTACGCAGTCTCTACAGGTGCAACTTCAAGCAGCCCTGCTCAAAAGTGAAGATATGGAAAATAGATCCCGAAGAGACAGCATAAGAATCAGAAACCTGGAGGAAGGAGCAGAGGGACCGGACCTGGAAGCGTTTGTGACGGGACTCTTCGCTGAAACCCTGGGCACAGTCAAGGTCAAAATAGAAAGAGTGCACAGAGTGGGGAGGCCACCGAACGGAGACAAACAGCGATCAAGGGACATCCTCGCCAATCTACACTCCTCAAAAATGAAGGAGGCCATCCTACAAGCTGCAAGGAAAACAGACAGTGTAACCTTCCAGGGAGCCACCTGTACATTGTACCAGGACATCGCACCAGCGACACTGGCTCGCCATCAGCAATTCAGGCCAGTCACTACCAAGCGCCGTCAGGAAAACATCAGGTACAGATGGACGTATCCTTTTGGGCTGGCCTTCGAATTCCGTAACACGGGGCATCACATTACAAAAATAGAGGAAGCCATGACGCTCCTGGGCCGGGAGATACCGGAGGGTGGACACTTGGCCAGCGATCCCGGGGCATTGGGGGCAGGACTGGTGGGGTCTCAGGGAGGTGCTCCCTGGCTCTCCCAATGGCCCCCCAACCACCAGAGGAGACGCTGACTACCTGGACATCCAGACTCTTACTACACATGCCCTCTGGTGCCCGCTTCGCACTGCCTGAACAGTCCTGGCAGCTGGGCGATTGGGAAGCTGGCAGGACCCAACTCCACTGAGTGCAGCACTCATAACTGTCTTGCCCGCTGACACCAGGTGCTAACCCACGATCCTTTCAACTCATTTGATAACCGATTAGGATTTGGGGAAACCTCTGCACTGAACACTGCCAAAGACGATACGGACCCGTACATGTAATTGCATTTTTACAGCCATGGTAGCGATAATGGACCGATTCGCCTCCTATGATCTTCACACATCGCGTCATTGGAACAGTTCTCGAATCTGTTGTCCCTAAAGGTTTGGTTTTAGGGTTGATGTCTTTTTTTATTTGTAGGTACTCAGCCCACACTCTTGGATGGAGGACTCTGGATATACACTGCTCGTACTGGTACAGCACAGGGTGGGGAAGCTGTGGGGAGGAGGGGGAGATGGGGTGACAGGAGGATTGGAGGGAGGGCACTGGTTAGAGGACAGCTGTCTTGGAGGCGCATGGGACTGCTCTACCTCTCGCAATGGTAGTCACAGTGCTGACATGGAACGTAAGGGGACTTAACGCACCGGCTAAGCGCCACAAGGTTTGGAAATACCTGTTAGACGGGCACTATAATATTGTGGCTCTACAGGAAACCCATCTTAAAAGATCGGAGGATCACAGGCTGAAACATAGGTGCTACCCCATGATCTATAAATCTTCTGGTCCCACGAAACACAATGGTGTGGCGCTTCTGTTTCACTCTGCGTTAAAGTTCCAACCCGAAGGTTATAAGACAGATAAAGAGGGGAGGGTGGTCTTGGTGAATGGCTGCCTACGAGTGAAGATGTGCACTGTGACAGCGATTTACGCACCAAACACCAATCAGATAGCATTTATGACAAGACTGTTAGCACTTCTAGGAGGCTTTGCGGACGGAGAGATACAACTCATGGTGGATTTTAACCTCACCTGACATTCGGGCACAGATAGCACACACCTGGACAGGGCACACACCAGCAGTTTTACAAGAGCGGTGAAACTCGCAATGCGTGACCAAGGCCTAATCGACGCCACAGGGAGTGTCACCATGCGGATGGGACTACACGTTTTTTTCACACATTCACCGTACCTATTCTAGGCTAGATTATATATTTATGAGCCAGACCCTTGCTCGAGACATCCAAGACGCAGAGATTCGCCCAGTAATTATCTCTGATTCCTTGAATGGAATAACCTCGCCCTGAAATACTCACGTTGGTTCTTCCTCCATGCCTTGCTTCGAGATAGACTGTCATGGGATGATCTGCGCAAGGATATCAAGGAGTATTTCCAGCTGAACAATCCCCATGACACGTCCCCCTCTACCAATTGGGTGGCGCTCAAAGCGGTCTTAAGGGGCCAGTGTGTGGCGTCTCTATCGGCACTCAATAAACAGAGGACAGCGGCATGCTTGACTCTAGAGACAGAACTATGTACACTGGAACAGGCACATAAGACGACCCCAACCCTATCCCTCCAGCACAAAGTCACAGCCGTGAAGGGGAAACTGAACACGATTTATACAAACAGGGCTGAGATGACGCTTCTACGGCTCAAGCAAACATCCTACACGCACAGCAACAAGGTGGGGGCACATCTGGCATGCCAACTCAGAGTACGTAGGGAAATGAGTATATTGAAGATATTTACCGCCCCACGGGAGAGTTGGAGACATCAGAGCAGAGAAAGGCAGGCATCTTCGGGCAGTTTTACAAATCGCTATGCATGGCTGATCCCACCAACTCCCAGTCTCAATTAGATTACCTGACCAAGGTGGATCTTCCACAAATCACGCCAGTGCAAAATGAACAGCTGGGGAAATCCATTAGTGAGAAAGAGGTGTGGCAAGCCACATGCTCCCTGAAGCTCTATAAATCCCCTGGCCCAGACAGGCTGACGGCACATTTCCATTCGACATTCAGTGCAGAACTTGTCCCCCACCTGACTTCTCTTTTTAATTATATAGCGGAAACTGGCACGGTAACACACTCTGTTACAATTATACCAAAAGCAGGAAAAGACCCAAAACTCTAGTTCATACCGTCCCATAGCACTTCTTAATCTCGATGCAAAATTTGAATTTTATTAGAAGTGTGTTCAGCTTACCTGCACTCAGTGTAATTGGGAGGGCTCGAGATCGCGACTGAGGAACCACTGAACCGGAAGTCACCGGAAGCAGTATTGTTGGGGGTCAGCGGTCTAGTTGCCAAATGCCAATCACAGGTAGCCATAAAAACGTGGCCGCGGCGCGAAGAACAACAAGGATTGCCTGTACCTAAGTGAAACAGCTCACCCTATTGCGCTATTATCTGCTCTCAACCTGTTTTTTACTTGTTTTATCTGTCCTAATTACCGGCGTACTTTCAACTTGCATTTTGAATCAACAAATTGTTTTAGCTAAAACTGTCAACCTGTGAAACTTGAATTTGATTAGAAGCGTGTTCAGCTTACCTGCACTCAGTGTAATTGGGAGGGCTCGAGATCGTGACCGAGGAACCCCTGAACCGGAAGTCACCGGAAGCAGCATTGTTGGGGGTCAGCCGTCTAGTTGCCAAATGCCAATTACTGTGAGCCATAAAAACGGGGCCGCGGCGTGAAGAACAACAAGGATTGCCTGTACCTAAGTAAGACAGCTCACCCTATTGCGCTATTATCTGCTCTCAACCCAGCGGGACAGCCCAACCCCTCCCATCATTGCTCGAATTAATGTACCTAGTAAGGGCATGATCCACACTCAATTAGAGATCAATGATGCCTTCTGCAACTATTTCAGTAACCTCTATAACGAACCTGCACATATTGATGACACCTTAATAGACGAGTTCTTAAACGGCCCCGCATACCCTTGTCTTAAAGAGGACGCACAAAAGGCGCTCTCAGGCCCCATCACTAGACACGAAATACGGGTTGCTATCGAAGGGCTAAAGCGTAACAAGTCCCCTGGACCCGACGGCCTTCCCATAAAATTCTTTGAAACGTACTCAGATGCTCTCGTTCCCAAACTAGAGGAATTATACAAGACCGCCCTAGAGTCTGGTCACCTACCGCACTCCACCATGCAAGCCTTAGTCATTTCACTCCCCAAACCGGGACGAGACGGCACTGACTTATCTGGCTATCGCCCCCTGTCTTTACTAGCGACTGAATATAAGATCCTAAGTAAAGTCTTGGCCAATCGACTCCTTCCCTACCTTACCACCTTAATTCACGAGGACCAATGTGGGTTCCTTCCCACACGCAGCACTTCCCTGAATCTCAGACGCCTCCATCATGTCATGCTGGCCACCCCAGAGTCTTATGACAATGTTGGATGCATAGCGATAGACCTACGCCAAGCTTTTGACTCTATTACCTGGCAGTACATGTTTGTGGCCCTACGGCGCTTTGGTCTCCCACCAGACTATCTTAACTGGGTGCGCCTACTATATACTAGCCCTACTGCAAGAGCTCGTACCGGACGTCATATCTCCCGGGAGTACACTATACACAGAGGAACGCGACAGGGCTGTCCTCTCTCCCCATTGTTATTTGTCCTTGCCTTAGAGCCCTTAGCGATAGCACTGAGACATACCGCTGACCATTTGGGGATACCAATAGATGGCACCACACACTTAATCTCAATCTACGCCGATGATATCATCCTCTACTTATGGGACCTTTCTGCCCGGGCGGAACCTCTCCCCACCATTTTTTCCACCTTTGAGCGTATCTCGGGACTTGCTATTAACGAAGGGAAATCGAATGCTTATTATCTCCGTGACGGCCCCCACCCAGATACACTCCATTTTGGTACATACGCCCTACCAGTAGCACACCGCACATTTAAGTACCTAGGAATCCAAATATACAGGTCACAAGCGGACCAGCTTGATGGCAACTTATCAAATGCGATTACTGCAATACGCTCAAGCGTGTCCTTTTGGACATCCCTGCCACTGTCGGTGATGGGGCGGATTGCCATCTCTAAGATGGTGGTGCTCCCCCGACTCCTATACTTTTTTGTGAACTTGCCCCTAGTGGTTCCCCAGTCCATTTTTCGCACGCTCGACACAATTCTATTAGAACTTGTCTGGGGAACGGGCCGCCGCAGGGTGAGCCTAAAGAAATTGCAGCTGGAGCCCCATAAGGGCGGGTTGGGAGTACCAGACTTTAGGGCATACTACTATGCTTGCCAGCTTCAATGGCTGTTGTACTGGACAGCGGGCAGAAACCTACAGGAAATAGGATATGAAACCCGGGACTTAGAGCGTGGAACTCTACATACTCTGTTATTGCTGAAAGCAAAAATCCCCCCAGCTATGCCTCCCTTACTTAAAACGGCACTCTATTGCTGGAAGAAGGCTCTGCTTTACACCCCAGATGCGATCCCGTACGCCAGCAATATCCCCCTAATGGGAATACCAACTGCGAGTGGTAGACTCACAAAGGCTCGCTTACGCGTCTGGACGGACGCTGGCGTAGAGGTGGTGGGGTCGCTGTTCAGCGATGGAACCCTCATCGATCACGATGCCTTTGTACAGGCCACTGGAGTGCCGGATAGGCTTTATTTAACTCACGCGGCGGTAACTCACTATGTTAGGAAAACATGGGCACCTCAACGCACTGAACCTCCACAACACGAACTGGTGCGGTCTCTCTATTATATGGGGGAGGGAAGTCATCTAATTAAATGGCTATATGTTGGTATTCGACCACAAGCCTCCATCCCACTCACGGCCCTTAGGACAAAATGGTCTGAGCTCACTGACGTCGCACTGACTGATAAGGCATGGGCGAGTATCCTGGAACACCCCAAGCGTGTATCTCGCAATGCCAAATTTAAATTCATACAAAGCATGGTATTACACAGAGCTTACCTAACCCCAAAAAGACTTCACCGTATGTTCCCTGACGCCCAACATCACTGCCCACATTGCAGGTCCGAGGATGCGGGCTTTACCCACATGCTATGGGCATGCTCTCACTTATGTGATTACTGGGGGAGAGTACGAACAGCTCTCGGGGAGATCACACAAGTACCACTTACGGATAACATACTGGAATGTTTGCTGGGCCTCCGCAAACGCACAAATGCTCTGAAAGTCCAGTTACGCTTCATTGACCTTGCCCTTCTATTGGCTATACGAGCGATTACTATGAGATGGAAATCCCCTAGGTGCCCTGCCCTACCCGCGTGGCAGGAGGAAGTGGTGCGGTGGTGTAGTGCCGAAAGCGCGGCAATTAGACGCGAAGAGGCACTCGTACTACGCAAGCATCCCATTTCAATGGAATGGGACCTTCTGCTGGAGGGTTTTAAAGTACTAGATCTTCATCCTCCACGCGGCACCCCCACCCCATAGAGTATCCAGGTATACGCAGGCCTTAGCTTTATGGACTGGTGAAGATCCTCCTCATGTCCCAGATGTACATCAGGAGAGAACAGCCACAAGCACTATATATACGCATACACGAGTCCAAAGGGACCACAGGAACAGGCAGGCCAGGAGGGAGGGTGGGGGTGGGGGGATGTATGTTAGAGGGATTGTTTAGGCACCTATTATATACTGAGACACACGTGGATTATATTATATGTAAATATACACTTTTCCTGTTCTTTGGCTATAGTCGCTAGACTATATTATTTAAAGATAGTATATGCAAACAGAACTGTAATCTCCATGTAAGAAATCTATGTCACGATTAATAAAAAGAAAATACCACTTTGTGCTTGTTATGACAACTTGAAAGGCTTTGTGGTGCTTAATAAAGTTTGTTAAAAACAAAATCTGCTCTCAACCCGTTTTTACTTGTTTTATCTGTCCTAATTACCAGTGTACTTTTAACTTGCATTTTGAATCAACGAATTGTTTTAGCTAAAACTGTCAACCTGTGAAACTTGAATTTGATTAGAAGCGTGTTCAGCTTACCTGCACTCAGTGTAATTGGGAGGGCGGGAGGCCTCGAGATCGCGACCAAGGAACTGATGAACCGGAAGTCACAGGAAGCAGCATCGTTGGGGGTCAGCGGTCTAGTTGCCAAATGCCAATTACGGGTAGCTATAAAAACGGAGACGCACCAAAGGCAAGCCCGTCTGCGCCCGTCCGCACCCGAAGGGGACCACGGGCCAGGACCCCTGCACCTCTAATACCAGACCTAGGCGTTCATCGCCGCTACTCCAGAGAAACACTCCTCGAATTAGCCAAGCATCTGCCATGCAACAAGGCATCTGGTGCTAAAGCCTCCCCAGGGGGCATGGAGGGTCCTTTCTCATGCCTTAGTTGCAAATGGTGCAGCCAGGCACTGCCAGAATGGTCCCATAGACTAACTGATAGACAGACTGGTCTCCAACTGAAACTGCATTTACTTTAACTCAAGGTCAGTGCCCAAACACTCCCTCGAGATCTGAGACATTCTAGGTGAGATAAAGTCTGATCTAGCCTTTATCACTGAGACTTGGCTAGACGATAACAATTCTCCCGATGTCGCCGCTGCACTACCTGCTGGCTATAAACTATTAAAACGGGATAGGCCGGGACGGAAGGGAGGAGGAATAGCCATTCTTTTTAAAGACTGCTTCACCTGTCTCCCCGAATCAGTGGCGCCACTAGGGGAACATGAGATCTTAGCATTCCAAGTATCCAGTGGTGACCAAAAAACACTTGGGGGAGCAGTAATCTATAATCCCCCTGGATATAAACCGGATCTCAGTGCTCAACTGCTTTCTCAACTATTCTCCTCATGTTTAAAACATAAGCACTTTTTAGTAATAGGCGACTTCAATGTCCATTTTGAAAACACTAACAATCCCGTGGTCAAACATTTGGAAAATGATATGCAGATCTTGCAGCTAAAACAGTGGATTAAAGGGCCCACGCACATCGCCGGGCACACATTGGATCTTCTATTTTGTAATATAGAATCCACTAATGTCTCGGAGGTCATGCCCCTTTCCTGGACCAATCACTCCCTAATTTCCTTTACCCTCAGCGCCGGCAAAACTAACAGGCCCTACTTCATCTTCAGCGGTGGTAAATAGAGCCTGGAGGCTTATCACTCCTAACTCATTTCAGCACCACTTTTCCTTAAGTGACCCAAGTGCCCTACGGTCACCTTCTGTGCAAACGGAAGCTGAAAGCCTTCAATTTGAGAACTCCAACACACTGGACCAATGTGCCCCCAGATTAGGAAACAAACCTAATAGGAAAACACCATCTGAGAAATGGTATTCACCTGAACCTAGGATACTAAAAAGAAAGTGCAAAGCACTAGAACATAAGTGGAGACTGTCTAAACAGGACAAGGATAGACTGTCATACAAAGTAGAGATGAGAATTTACTACAATGCCATAAAAAGCGCTAAGAAAACCTATTTTGCTAAGCGAATAAACGATAACAGCAACTCTCCTAAAGAGCTCTACAAAATAGTAAAGGAACTATACAAACCAGCAAGCATGTCCCAAACCCTGCCCCCCTCAGCAGACTGTTGCGAGAAAATCAGCAACTTCTTTGCTGATAAAATCTCTGAGATTTACTCTTCATTTAGAAACCAACCCCCCTCAGTTGAGACTGACTTGAAAACCCTGGCTCCTCACCCGGAGGCATAATCATACCTCCGCAATTTTATCCCATTCACAGAAGAGCAGGTCGCAAAAGCAATGGCTGAAGTTAAATCAGGGTCCCCACTCAACCCATGCCCTCATTTCATCTTTTCCCGGCTCATATCGACCTTATGCCCGCACGTAACTCGCTTATTCAACAAATCCCTAGACTCTGCTGTGTTCCCAGAGATCTGGAAAAAAGCCATTGTAATTCCATTACTAAAAAAAGCAGGCATGGACGTCCACAACCTGGCAAACTCCCGGCCAATATCCCAGCTCCCATACTTATCTAAAGTATTGGAGAAGCTGGTTAACAAACAACTGTCTGACTTTCTTGAAACCAATGAGCTCCTGGACCCATCTCAAACTGGTTCCACCAACAGCACAGAAGCAACCCTATTGGCAGTCTCAGATAATATTAGATCCCTAATCGACCAAGGCAAAGCCGCCGCCCTGATCCTTCTGGACCTGTCGGCGGCTTTCGACACGGTCTCGCACGGCCTCCTACTGAGCACCTTACATGAAAAGGGTATACATTCCAAAGCCCTTCAATGGTTCAGCTCCTTTTTAAGCAACAGAACACAAACAGTGCAAATGGGCCCTTTCGCCTCCAACCCAAAAACCATCAATTATGGTGTCCTGCAGGGAGCCTCCTTGAGCCCCACCCTCTTCAATGACTAGGTATCCTCTTTGGCCAAAATCAGCAAGAAATGGGGTTTCAGTATCTGCTCTTATGCGGACGACACGCAACTGCTGATAGCCTTTGAAGAAAGGCATGAGGACACCAGGAATAAACTGATCTACTGTCTTTCAGAAAAGGCGACTTGGATGTCAGACCACTGTCTGAAACTGAACGCTGAGAAGTCAGAAATCCTACTCTTTGGAAGAGCCCACCTAATCTGGGATACAACTTGGTGGCCCCAATCATTAGGATCGGCACCTGAGCCCAAACAGGTCGTAAAAAACCTGGGCATACTTATCGACAATGCACTAACCATGCAGGACCAAGTCCGTGCACTGTGTGGGAAAAGCTTCGCTACATTAAAACTATTAAAAAGACTTTTCTTATGGATTCCCTTGGATTGTAAGCGTTACTCATAAGCAAACTGGATTACGGGAATGGGCTCTATGTGGGCATGGCAGACTACCTTTTCTTTCGTTTGCAGGTAGTCCAGAACGCGGCTGCCAAGCTGGTATGCAACAAAGCAAATATAGCTTGGCATCAGAATGCATGAGGGCGCTCCATTGGCTGCCTGTGCGCCAAAGGGCAAGATTCAAGCTCTTGGGTTATGCACACAAAGCCTTACACCAACACAGCCCAGAATTCTACAAGATAAAATCGAATTCTACGCCTCTATACGGAATCTGAGGTCATGCCATCAGGCACGGGCAAAAACTAAACGCATTAAGAAATCCAGAGCAGGGGGGGCGCTCTTTCTCTCATCTGGCGGCAACTCACTGGAATGAATTACCTCTAGAACTTCATCTTACCGATGATTATGTCATTAAGAAGGAAGCAGAAAACCCATCTGTTCCCCAGGATGTAACCGCCAACACAGAGGCCCCTAACATTATACCACCCTCACTCAGGTTCTCGCTTTTCTAGAGCCTTGATATCCACTCGGATGAATGTTGAGCTTATAAAAATATAAAATATATATAAATAAAACTGTATTCTAAAATCTTAGCCTCGCGGTTGAGGACCTGATCTACCCGGATCAATTGGGCTTTATCAAAGGCAGGCAGACCCATGATAATGTTCGGAGGGTGACATATTTAATAGAGAAGGCAAACAAGAAAAACATCCAGGCAGTTATGCTCGGATTGGACGCTGAGAAAGCGTTCGACCGGGTGGACTGGTCCTTCTTGTTCTCCACCCTGAGACAATTTGGTTTCTGTGAGGCATTCATTGCCATGGTCCGAGCTAACTACGCAATGCCATGCTCTAGAGTACTGGTCAATGAATTGGGTTTGGAACTTTTCCGGCTAGAGAGGGGGACGAGACAAGGATGCCAGCTCTCCCCCCTCCTTTTTGCCCTTAGTATCGAAGCCCTCGCAGCAATAATACGGGCTAACCAGGCAATCAGGGAGATATGTGTCTGCTCGGAAGATCACAAGAACTCTTTATTTGCGAATGATGTTCTGTTAACCCTTACGGACCCACAGCACTCCCAGGCCACCCTCCAGCGCGAACTCCGACTATTTGAGGGAGTAGCAGGCCTGCGCATAAACCTGTCTAAATCCTTTCTACTCAATCTAACACTTCCCGACGCAGAGATGGCATTACTTGTGGCAGCGACGCCCTTTCAATGGGCGAAGAAAGAACTCACCTACCTGGGTATCAAACTAACTCCAAAGATCTTAAAGCTGTTTCAGGCTAATTATCCATCCCTCTTGCGCAATTTGAAAGATGACCTTAGGAGGTGAGTCCCTACCTATCTATCGTGGTTCGGCAGGATACATGCAATCAAGATGGTGGTGCTGCCTAAGTTCCTCCATCTGTTCCAAAGCTTGCCTATTGATCTGGAAAGAGACTACTTGAAGACGCTCAAGGCGTTACTTACTACATTCATTTGGCAAAAGAAGAGAGCCCGTCTCCCATTTAAATTGCGTTGACGCCGCAAGACTGAAGGGTGACTGGCTCTCCCAGATTTTAATCTCTATCATGGACCCGCCCAACTCAGAGTCATAATTGAATGGTCCCAGAGGGAGTCAGATGAACACTGGCTCCACATGGACAGAGCAATTGCAGGGAGAGGCATCTGGGACTTATTGTGAAAACCAAAGGCAGATTGTCCTCTTAAACCCTACCTTAGCACGCGGTGGTTGTCCTATATAGGGGCACGCCATGGGAATATAGGCATGATGAACACTGATATAGTATCTGCAGATGCCTCATGGCTGCTGAGAGTAAAGTAAGTGTTAACCACCAGGCTATAGAGTGTGCTTAAAGGCTGTCAGAGAGAAGGAGAAAGAACTCGCTGAACTGTGTAGGATCCCAGGAATACAGTTGATTTCTGGGTCCCCTTTGTTGGCAGTTCCTCAGGGGGTGTCTCACCCACGACCTGCCCTTAACAGGCGTGAATGTTGCCTTTGTTTTTGCCAATCCTGCAGAGCATTTTTGTGTCCAGGAAGACATCCTCATTCAAAGGATGCTCATTCTGACCTACCTGAGTACCTTGTTTTGTTCATTTTATTTTACTGTATTCTCTTTATTTACGGGGGAGGTTGGAGGGAGTTAGCGGGAGGGAAGGGGGTTGTTGAGGGTGAAAAGTGAATACTGTTAGACTCCTAAATTTGGTATTACAAAGATAGGAATCCAAGTAACAGCAGACCATAGGAGATAAAGGAAAGCTGAGTATGGATATAGCGATTGTGTGCGAGGTTATGGTCTAATTGCAATGATTGTAATTCAACTTATTGTGGTTTAAAATTCAATAAAAAGATGTTCGACAAATAGGACAAATTTGGTATGAAAAGCAGTCCTCCACTAGGCCGTACTAAATAAGTCTTACTAAATGATAGTCCCTTGGTAGATCTAATTGGGAAACAATCTTAGCATGTTTGATTTAATCTAATAAAACTGAAATTAAAGGTAAATGATACCTATTCTTGCTTGTTATATTATTTAAAGCTCTCTAGTCAATACACCTTCTGACCACTTTTTGGAATGAAGAAAAGAGGAGATGCTATTGGAGAATGAGATGGATGAATAAATCTGTTAGCTAGAAATTAATTTAAATGTTGCCTTCAATAACATGCCTCATTTTATGTCTGAGCATATATTCTACTACAAGGTATAGAGGCTCCTGGAATCAACTGAATGATACATCTGTATGGTCCGTGATGGGGGGACAGTAGTAGCTGCTTCCTTACTGAATACATCTGTAAATTCTGCAAAAACATAAGACAAATCTATGTCTATTTCTTTTGTGGACAAGTTGCTGATATTATTATAAGGACATGATTGTAATTTAGAATAAGGGCACTGCTCAACGACTCTCTAATAATCATTCTGATTATAGTTGGATAAGAACTGAATCTTCCCTAGTTTCCAACTAATATCTGGATTATGCTGTTGTAAGCAAGAACGATCCAATATTAGCTAATATTGTGGTGCATCGATGATGTCATAGCTGACCTTTTCTTGATGTAAATCTAATGTGATAAGGTGAGCCTGGGTGTTGTGTTTAATAGGTCCTGATGTCAATAAAATTACCATCAATTACACTCACCAGGTAAGGTAACTTCTTTTAATAACTGGCCGGCTGAACTGCCTTACAATTCCCCCAATCTACAAATAATCCTGTAGCTGCTGAATTTATAATTGTGCCTAATACAAACTCTTCGGACTCTTGACTCAGTAAGGATACAAAGTTTAATGTTGTTCATTTCTCTCTTCCATCTTGTCTATAGGTTCAGTATTAGGAACCTATTCTTTTGCTACCTAACACTGGGACTCATGTCGCTGTTCAGCTGACCCATTGTGTCTCTTGAGGTATCTTTGGAGAGTCTTTTACATAATGATTATAAGAACCACAAATCAGACCTTAATTGTGTTTTCTTTCTTTCTCATCTTTAATTAAAGAAGATCTTACTGCTTCAATCTGCATTGGTTCTAATATAACTTCACTACTAGTTTCCTAACTTAATTCTCATGCTCTAAAGAATGTTCTACTTTTGAATCTTCTCTTTTTCCTCTACGCTCATACTGTTTATGGTTTAGTTGTAGAACCAAATCGGCCAACTCCTCAAACTTACCTCAATCTTAGTCAGCCTATAAGGTACCTGCTCTAACAAATCATTAAATTCTTCTACGCCTGGCAAAAAAAAGATTTTCTTTTACTCTGCTCTAGAGACACTGCTCCACCTGTTCACATCTAGTTCGAACAACGCTTCTAAATTGGTAATTCCTCCATGTTGGTCCCATTGTGAAAATAATGGGTTTCTCTGTTGACAATAGCTAAACCTTCCCACATATCAAAACGGGCTAAAACTGCCTTTTCAAAACTACAAAAAAACTATCCCTCCTTCTGATTTCAGAACTATTGTGCCCTAGTTTTATTGCACCTATATCAGCAATGCTCTTCCAGCTCGACTCCACAAAGCCGCCTTTGTACCTCTTAAGGCCAGACTCCATGCTACATCACACCTTGTCATGGTCCAAAAAAAATTTGAGCACATCACACCCATTCTGATAAGCCTTCAATGGCTTCCACGCATGGCCAGAATAAATTGCATGGTGGCCTGCTTTGCGCACAAAGCACCTCCCTTTGTACAACCCAGCTACACACCCTGGAGACACTAGAGGCAAACCTTCCCTTGCCATCCTGGCAGAATCTGGAAATATATTCCTAAAGAGCTCAGACTCAACCCAAACTTGCTAGCCTTTTGAAATGGAATAAAAAACGCTTATTCAAGCTACAGCTGAAGATTGAAAAATGATATCTCATATTTTTCACCTCTTCGCTCTGTTATTACTCTACTTCTTACTGCACTTTGTGAAGCGTTCCACTGCCCGTGTGGTCAGGTCCATGATATATGAGCATCCCTACAAAATAAATAGCAGTAAGCTGTCATTTGGCTATTCAAAGGTATGCTGGTCACATTTGGCCTTTCTCCCTTCCCTAAGAACCAGGCAACGAAAAATGTGAACGAGACTGTGAGGTTTCCAAAAAGCGGGATAGTGCAAGAGAAAGAGCAACGGTAGTAACCAGAAATCCCCTACAAAAGGTACGTCTTCACCTTACACTTGATTAAAAGGGACTGGTATTCTTTCCTAAATACTCATGCCTCACCAATAGGCCTGCACCCCTTCCTAAAACCCTCAGTGAGCCTGCAGAGTACAATACTTTGTCTTAAACAGCATTGTTTGCTTAGTTTCTTTTCCCCGCAAAAAATTCCTTATAAAGCTGTGGATTCTACAAGAGAGAAGGGTACATTTAAAACATTAAAGTTTGTCATACTCATAAATAGAAACGGGGCAATGATAACAAATGAGTTTAAAGACACTTAGAAGGGGGTACCATATTGCAAGGGTTCACATATAGATAAAAGATTGTTGGCCGATGCCTCTATCTTTTCGCTATGTGTGCGCTATGCACCACCTGTCTCGGCTGACTCCCAGCTTTCTATCTTCCAGCTCACACAGGTACAAGCTCCAGTCCATGCCTTCGCCCCCGCTGGGGAAAAGTCATGGAAAAGTTGATGCACACCATGCTGAATCAACTGGTTCAGCAGAAGTAGAAGGCAATCAAGCAGGCAGATACCTGTAAAAGGCACTACTACTTCATGGAAGTAACCCCATTACCAGCTCATTTATTCACCTGAAAATCTGACTGTAACACCAGGTGCCCACTCCGCATCTACAAACTGCACAGCACAATGTACCACTCTGCTGGGGGCAAGCCCTTCAATGACCTTACATATGATCACCATGGCAATCAGGACACTCTCAGCAACTGTCTACGCCCCCTCTGGTACATCTGAAGCATATGGATAAATACAGAATTCAAAGGAAGATTGTCCGATGGAGCTGCAACGTTTCCACACTGCCAAATACCATGTATGTCATCAAAGTTCCCTCAATCAATGTAAAGGGAAATGATTAAGGGCAAAGCCTCCCCAATGCGTGAGAAGATGTCCTGCTAGGTGTGCCACAGTTCGGGAAATATATTGGTGGCTCTTCCCCACCAGACAAAAAAAGAGATATGAAAGTGCACAATAGACTCCCCTCTCCCCCATAGGAAGATAATTGCATAGCAGGATCACAAAGATGAATAACAAATCTTGTTAAGCACAATTAGAACATTGGAATGTTAAAAGCGCCACTGGAAATAATGTAGTAGCACCAGGCTTATAATGGCTGGTATAAGGCTGGAGCTCCAACATTCCAATGTATGTCTTCATGTTTCTCCCCTTTTTAATTTAGAATATTCTGCCCATGGTGAGTGGAATGTTCTAATAGCCTTATAGCCTTCTACCTCGGGCTATACCGATTGTTATAGGGCCTCTCCCTCTCTATCGGCCCTCGCCTGCGCTTAGGCCTATAACTCGTGTCCAGGGCCTTTAACAACCAGTATACCCCTTGCCAGCGGGCTATAAGGCTATATTCTGAACTTAAATCATTCCTAAATAAGGAATACCGTGTATTAGAACATTGGAATGTTGAGCACTTCATTGAAGACAATGAGTGCTCCGGGCTTCTAATGGCTGGTAGAAGCCCGGAGTCTCAACAGCAACAGCTGTGAACAAAGGCCTCACATAGCGCGAGGGGATTTCAAACCCCACGGGCTCTGTGAGGCCTTTGTTTTACAAATTAGAACATTCTGCCCTCTAGGGGCGGAATGTTCTAATAGCCTTAGAGCCCTCCGTAGCGGGCTCGACTGGCCACTAAAGGCCCGCTCCCTTGTTAATGGCCCTCCCAACGCTGGAGCGGGCCTTTAATGCCGGTAGAGCCCACCATTGCAGGCTCTAAGGCTAAATTATTTCCTCCTTAATTAACAGAAAAAGAGAGAGAGAAGTGTTATCAATAAATGTATGTTTATTTACAGGGTCCTTCCCTAAGCACTAAGGAAGGTGAAGTGAAGACATATAAATATATGTATATCAGTGTGTGCGGATATGCTCACAGCAATAAGAGACCTGGGGCCAGATGTACGACCATTCCATTTTGCAAGTTGCAAATTGCGACGGTTTGCGACTCGCAAAATGGAATGTACAACAGTATCTCAGACACTGTTTGCGATTCCTAATGGGGTCGCTAAAGACCTACCTCATTAATATTAATAAGGTAGGTCGCAATTTGCGACCCATTAGGAATCTCTCATATCCCAGGGATGGTGGCCTGCTGGGGACAGCAGACCACCATGCCTGTGCTTTCTGTTTTTAAATGAAGCAACTTTTTTTTTCAAATGCAGCCCGTTTTCCTTAAAGGAAAACGGGATGAGTTTAAAAGAAAAAAATGAAAAGTTTTCTTTTCATTTTTTAAGGGCAGGCCTGCTCATAAAAAATATTTTCGCATACTGGGGACCCCTGCCCGTTTGCGACTGGCTTACTGTGATTGCTTTGCGACCACATTTGCAATTGCAAAATAATCGTATATACCAGTGCGACTCGCTATTAGGAAGGGGCGCCCTTGGCACGCCCCTTCCTTATAGCGACTCGCAAACCCTATTTTGTGAGTCAATAATGGGTCACTGACTCGCAAAATAGGATTTGTACATACCACAATCCCTTTAGCGGTCGCCAACTGGCTGATTTCCCGATTGCGACTGCTAAAAAGGGTCGTACATCTGGCCCCTTATCCCACTAGAGGCTTGGAGCGTTCTGATCCAAGGTGTTATTTTTTTGGCTCCTCCTGGAGATGGAGTAGAGATCTAGAAAACAACTAGAAATGCAGCGGGTGTTCTGATGACACTGGCACCACCACTCTGGTGTAATGGATTGCTCTAGCGAGATACGAAACATCAACAATATTGAATACAATACAATAACATAGCAAAACAGTCTCTGCAGGTTTGTAGAGTATACACAAGTCAGCAGTAAACTTGTTTCTCAAGGAATATGCACCTCCTCCCCCCAACCACAAAATATATGATGTTTGGATCACTGTGCCCACTTGCAAAGGCATCAACGGTCTTACCCGTATCAGAGAGCAAGGGACAGCTTGGTGAATGCCCCCAGAGTGCATAACAATATTACTCACAAGCTCAGTCTCACTAACTGAGTGCATCGGAGGAAGACATTGGAATCCTCGATGGTGCCTAGCAGGTTAATGCCCATATTTGAATATAACATGTAGATAAAAGTCAGATCAGAGGCCAAGCAGACCATGCTGTTTTGCTTGAAATATAGGAGACCCTATTTGTCAAAATCATGGACATAGTAGAAGTGGGGTGTGAAAGTGCTGTTGATAAGGTGATTGCTGGTCTGTGAGGCATGCGTAGTCTTTCTGGTGGTGTGCAACTACTTATTTGTGGTCGGTATGACAGTTCTGATAGTGTGTCACTGTTACACACATGCGATACAAAAGGGGATGATGGACGGAACGTTTGAGCCAATCAAACACTCACCCCCAGTCAACTGATCTGGGTTTAATCCATCATCATTCTTTAGCTCACTCCACCACCCCAGTTCAGACATGGCCATATGCAAATCAGTCTGACCCTGTGCCTCATGGGAACAGTCCAGCACGAACTGCCAAGCCATGTCTTCCCTGGACCGGAAACAAGCATCCTAGGACCGGTTTCTGGCATTCCAGCCGTCATCAGCCAGGCTTGCTTGAATCCAGTGGCAAAGTGAGCAAGGGACCCACGTCTGGGCATACCCCCGCCAACTTAGGGCGAACAAAGCGATACAAAAGGGGATGATGGACGGAACGTTTGAGCCAATCAAACACTCACCCCCAGTCAACTGATCTGGGTTTAATCCATCATCATTCTTTAGCTCACTCCACCACCCCAGTTCAGACATGGCCATATACAAATCAGTCTGACCCTGTGCCTCATGGGAACAGTCCAGCACGAACTGCCAAGCCATGTCTTCCCTGGACCGGAAACAAGCATCCTAGGACCGGTTTCTGGCATTCCAGCCGTCATCAGCCAGGCTTGCTTGAATCCAGTGGCAAAGTGAGCAAGGGACCCACGTCTGGGCATACCCCGCCAACTTAGGCGAACAAAGCGATACAAAAGGGGATGATGGACGGAACGTTTGAGCCAATCAAACACTCACCCCCAGTCAACTGATCTGGGTTTAATCCATCATCATTCTTTAGCTCACTCCACCACCCCAGTTCAGACATGGCCATATGCAAATCAGTCTGACCCTGTGCCTCATGGGAACAGTCCAGCACGAACTGCCAAGCCATGTCTTCCCTGGACCGGAAACAAGCATCCTAGGACCGGTTTCTGGCATTCCAGCCGTCATCAGCCAGGCTTGCTTGAATCCAGTGGCAAAGTGAGCAAGGGACCACGTCTGGGCATACCCCCGCCAACTTAGAGGCGAACAAAGCGATACAAAGGGGATGATGGACGGAACGTTTGAGCCAATCAAACACTCACCCCAGTCAACTGATCTGGGTTTAATCCATCATCATTCTTTAGCTCACTCCACCACCCCAGTTCAGACATGGCCATATGCAAATCAGTCTGACCCTGTGCCTCATGGGAACAGTCCAGCACGAACTGCCAAGCCATGTCTTCCCTGGACCGGAAACAAGCATCCTAGGACCGGTTTCTGGCATTCCAGCCGTCATCAGCCAGGCTTGCTTGAATCCAGTGGCAAAGTGAGCAAGGGACCCACGTCTGGGCATACCCCGCCAACTTAGGGCGAACAAAGCGATACAAAAGGGGATGATGGACGGAACGTTTGAGCCAATCAAACACTCACCCCCAGTCAACTGATCTGGGTTTAATCCATCATCATTCTTTAGCTCACTCCACCACCCCAGTTCAGACATGGCCATATGCAAATCAGTCTGACCCTGTGCCTCATGGGAACAGTCCAGCCCGAACTGCCAAGCCATGTCTTCCCTGGACCGGAAACAAGCATCCTAGGACCGGTTTCTGGCATTCCAGCCGTCATCAGCCAGGCTTGCTTGAATCCAGTGGCAAAGTGAGCAAGGGACCCACGTCTGGGCATACCCTCGACAACTTAGGGGCGAACAAGCGATACAAAGGGGATGATGGACGGAGCGTTTGAGCCAATCAAACACTCACCCCAGTCAACTGATCTGGGCCAGTTGACTGGGGTGAGTGTTTGATTGGCTCTAGCGTCCGTCCATCATCCCCTTTATGACGCTTGTTCGCCCTAAGCTGGCGGGGTATGCCCAGACGTGGGTCCCTTGCTCACTTTGCCACTGGATTCAAGCAAGCCTGGCTGATGACGGCTGGAATGCCAGAAACCAGTCCTAGGATGCTTGTTTCCGAGTCCAGGGAAGACATGGCTTGGCAGTTCGGCTGACTGTTCCCATGAGGCACAGGGTCAGACTGATTTGCATATGGCCATGTCTGAACTGGGGTGGTGAGTGAGCTAAAGAATGATGATGGATTAAACCCAGATCAGTTGACTGGGGTGAGTGTTTGATTGGCTCAAGCGCTCCGTCCATCATCCCCTTTGTATCGCTTTGTTCGCCCTAAGTTGGCGGGGTATGCCCAGACGTGGGTCCCTTGCTCACTTTGCCACTGGATTCAAGCAAGCCTGGCTGATGACGGCTGGAATGCCAGAAACCGGTCCTAGGATGCTTGTTTCCGGTCCAGGGAAGACATGGCTTGGCAGTTCGGGCTGGACTGTTCCCATGAGGCACAGGGTCAGACTGATTTGCATATGGCCATGTCTGAACTGGGGTGGTGGAGTGAGTTAAAGAATGATGATGGATTAAACCCAGATCAGTTGACTGGGGGTGAGTGTTTGATTGGCTCAAGCTGCCCGTCCATCATCCCCTTTGTATCGCTTTGTTCGCCCTAAGTTGGCAGGGTATGCCCAGACGTGGGTCCCTTGCTCACTTGCCACTGGATTCAAGCAAGCCTGGCTGATGACGGCTGGAATGCCAGAAACCGGTCCTAGGATGCTTGTTTCCGGTCCAGGGAAGACATGGCTTGGCAGTTCGGGCTGGACTGTTCCCATGAGGCACAGGGTCAGACTGATTTGCATATGGCCATGTCTGAACTGGGGTGGTGGAGTGAGCTAAAGAATGATGATGGATTAAACCCAGATCAGTTGACTGGGGGTGAGTGTTTGATTGGCTCAAGCGCTCCGTCCATCATCCCTTTGTATCGCTTTGTTCGCCCTAAGTTGGCGGGGTATGCCCAGACGTGGGTCCCTTGCTCACTTTGCCACTGGATTCAAGCAAGCCTGGCTGATGACGGCTTGAATGCCAGAAACCGGTCCTAGGATGCTTGTTTCGGTCCAGGGAAGACATGGCTTGGCAGTTCGGGCTGGACTGTTCCCATGAGGCACAGGGTCAGACTGATTTGCATATGGCCATGTCTGAACTGGGGTGGTGGAGTGAGCTAAAGAATGATGATGGATTAAACCCAGATCAGTTGACTGGGGGTGAGTGTTTGATTGGCTCAAGCGCTCCGATCCATCATCCCCTTTGTATCGCTTTGTTCGCCCTAAGTTGGCGGGGTATGCCCAGACGTGGGTCCCTTGCTCACTTTGCCACTGGATTCAAGCAAGCCTGGCTGATGACGGCTGGAATGCCAGAAACCGGTCCTAGGATGCTTGTTTCCGGTCCAGGGAAGACATGGCTTGGCAGTTCGGGCTGGACTGTTCCCATGAGGCACAGGGTCAGACTGATTTGCATATGGCCATGTCTGAACTGGGGTGGTGGAGTGAGCTAAAGAATGATGATGGATTAAACCCAGATCAGTTGACTGGGGGTGAGTGTTTGATTGGCTCAAGCGCTCCGCCCATCATCCCCTTTGTATCGCTTTGTTCGCCCTAAGTTGGCGGGGTATGCCCAGACGTGGGTCCCTTGCTCACTTTGCCACTGGATTCAAGCAAGCCTGGCTGATGACGGCTGGAATGCCAGAAACCGGTCCTAGGATGCTTGTTTCCGGTCCAGGGAAGACATGGCTTGGCAGTTCGGGCTGGACTGTTCCCATGAGGCACAGGGTCAGACTGATTTGCATATGGCCATGTCTGAACTGGGGTGGTGGAGTGAGCTAAAGAATGATGATGGATTAAACCCAGATCAGTTGACTGGGGGTGAGTGTTTGATTGGCTCAAGCGTTCCGTCCATCATCCCCTTTTGTATCGCACTGTTACACACATGGGCAGGGGGTTTAGAGTGCTGTCCGTAGTGCCAGACTGACAGTCTATACTGGTTATAATATTACATCTGCTGGAGGGTTACTGCTACTCGCTGAATGGTGTCAGTGCTTCCGGTAGCGTGTGACTGCTAGTCTGTGATAGGTGTGAGAGGGCTGTGGGGTGTGCAAGACTGCTAGTCTGTGAGAGGTGAGTGCTTCCCGTAATGTTTGACTGCTACTCTGTTAGGGGTGTGAGTGCCATCAGAAGTCGTTAATTTGAGCCGGTGATTGGCCGTGGGTACAAACGGCAAAAGCCGACGTGGACTCTTAGGCGATCCCATGGGCAGCACGTCCCTGATAAAAGACCCTAGCTGGAGACTGCCTGTCCTTTTCCCGCTGGGTCCTGCCTATCCCCAGACACAGATGTCATGCTCATGCATGATGACATCATCTAGTCACACAAGTGACGATAGTCAGATTTAGCTAGTATGACTGTTCTAACGTGTTATTTTTAGGTAGAGCCTAGAGCAGCGCATGCGCTGCTTGCTCGACTTTTAGTAAGGGGGTTTTGAAAGTGCTACCGGCCGGCCACCAGCTTGCTGTTACGCGTACAAGCGCGCGCGACGGGCACAAGCAGAGGCGCCATATGGCTTTCCTCTCTCGTCATGGTGCGCGCACACCACTCGCCAGCCTGCGTGTTTTTTTTTAATTTCCTTTATGCGCACACGCACTGGCTCCAGGTCGCGGCCGCACTTCTTGTCTACCTTGCTTCTCTGTCTTTCCCTCTTTTTCTCGCCTTTCTCTGCATCACATTGCTATATCACTACCTCTGTTTTCTTGTATTTCATCTCTCCCCGCCTCATTAAATATCAGCCTTTCTCTCTATCTCATTTCTCTCTTTACCCCTCTATGACTACTTTGCCACCTTCTCTCTACACCCCCATACATTATTTTCTGTCTCACCTTTCTTTTCTGCCTCTGTCACCTCTTCCTTACTTCACTCAAGCACTGCTTCGACCTCAACCCTGTCTCTATTTCCGTGTATCTACCCCTTCTGTAGCTCCTTTCTCTAGCTCTCGACTGTCTCACTTTCTCTCTCTTCTCTCAATGGCATGTCTTTCTACCACATCTATCGGTCTGCACCCTCAATCTACCTAGGTCTTCTCTCTGCACCTCGCTGCTGTTTCCACCTCACCTCCATCTACTTCATCTTTCCTTCAACATCATCTCTCTATTCACCTCTGCTTTCTCTTTGTCTCTTCAGCCCTCTATACCTCACAATCTTCTATCTTTCTCACACCTCCCTATTGTTCTCACCAATCTCTCTACCTCACATCTGATTGCCTCATATTTAAGACTATCTGTTAGTGTTACATATTAGAATCTCAGATCCCGGAGTGTCTCCTTTAATAATTAGAAAGCTGGCTATCATATTTCCTTAGGTCAACCTTGAAATTGATTGCAACCGGACTTAAGTGGTGTTGAAGGCAGTCTCTTTAATGATGGCAGCATTTCCGGGAAACACGAGTGACAGTTGACATTTTCAGCAGACTGTCTAACGTCCAATAGTAAACGACTTGCCACCATTAATCCTCGGACCTGTTTCCGCATGATCTCATCAGCCGACTATCTGAACATAAATATTGTGGTTTCGCTTTAAAATATCACCTTTCCTGGTGACCTTCCAATCTCCGGGGCCGTCTACTAATAAACATGCTTTAAGATGTGCAGCCCTAAGCCCCTTGTTAATGTATCCCTCTTCTTGACTTGCCCCCGCATCTCGGAGCGACGGCAGACAATAAGCAGGCCCGCTCAGGCACCCCTCGGCAGGGCTGCGAGCATTCACCACACACACACACACTCACTCACACTCACACTCACACTCACTCTCTGGGAGCCGCGCTGCACCCACGGCTGCCACCGCGTCCGCATAAACCTGTCAGCGTGCGCCGCGGGCCACATATGTGGAAGGAAATGGATGACTAATGTCGTTATTGCACTCTTACGTGAAGACAGCGCTATTATAACACGAAAGATAACACATGGGATTGATTACCTAACTAAGGGGTATAAGAGGTTGAGCAGTTTCCGCTGGAGTCTGACGTTCTTTTGAATCTGCGCGGCCCGGGAACCTTGAAGCTGCAGTAGTATCTTAGTGACACATTAAAAAGTATTTGCTGAATAGTAAGCCAGAATGTGGATTTACAAAGGGCATTAATGCACAGAACGGCACGTGCATCGACGGTAATCCATATTTTCTTGTTCTCGCCTAGTGCGTGCCTTTTCTCTAAACGTAGAAGTGTTTTCATATTTTTAAAAAGCTTCCATGGCTATGCTATGAAGCTTAAGTTGAGGTTGTTATATGCAAGCAATCTCTTAAATGATAATCCTACAAATCAGGCGTTCTCGTTTCCAGAGGTGCGCCCACCAACGTCTAATGGTTTATGTGCTCATTCCTTTAGGCCAAACCAGGTTTGCAGAAAATGACACTGGCACAAGATGACGACGTGAGTTTTAACTTTGACTTCTCGAGTGAAGGTCACTAATGCCGCCACGAAAAAATAAGCATTGGCACAGCAATAGGTCTCGCCTTTGGGACCTTATAAGTGTTTAGCCATGCAACGGTTGATGATGTTGCACCAAGGATATTGTGCTGCATAATTAAATACTTATAAGGTCCCAAAAGCGAGACCTATTGGCTATGCCAATGCTTGTTTAAATACCTGTGGTCACTGCCAGCGCTCCATTATTAGGGTGACCAGACGTCCCGGATTTCCCCAGACAGTCCGATTTTCGGAAGACTGTCCCAGCGTACCGACACTTTACTTAATTTTAAATAAATGTCCCGGTTTTTGGGACAAGTGTCAACTCATCCTGCAAAACAGAACTGAAACATCTGCTTAGCGCCTTTGACGAGTGAAATAACTCACGTAATTTACCTTTTTGTTTCAGGAGGCACAGGAGGTGGTCAGCTGCATACGCCCAGGAGAGAAGAGGGTGGGGGAGCTCAAGGGGAAGGTCCTGCCATGACTAATGTTTTGTAAACGTAGCCATGTAAATGTGTGCCTATTCATATATATATATATATATATATATATTCACTGAAAAAACCATAAGTTTTAGGGACAGTTATAGTTAGTTGGACATTTCACTCGTACAAAACCATAGAAATTCCCCGTTATAGTTAGTTCAGCTAACTATAACTCGCGCCTCGCAATGCACTGCTGATGACGTCACATATTACATCACTCATGACATGGTCAGTGACATCACTGATGACATCACTGATGACATCTCCAAATGACATCACTGATGACATCATCCATGTGATAATTTCATGCATCTTCTCACACCCTAATATAACTTTTGATACACCCACTCTAAATTACAGACTGCCATTCTCAAAACCATAGACACTCCAACACCAAAACTACATACCCACTCACTGATTCTTAGGTCTACACACACATCCACTCACTCACCCGTACAGTCACTCATACTTAGTCACTCAGTACAGGACTATCATATGCACTCATACACCTATATAAACACTCACACACCGCCACTCATCCATAGAGGTACTCACACACCTAGTCAGTCATGCAAAAAACTTAATCACACACCCATTTACTCACCTATACAGTTATACACACACCAGCTCACTTACTCATACAAATACTAGCACATTCTTACGCTCTTATACAATCACTGATACAAGTACACACTCATCCATACAGCCACTCTCACAATCACACACTCTCACTTATAGCCATTTATATACTCCAACACACATATATACTGCCTTTCACATATGTAGTTACTCACACATGTACCACTGAGATATACATTCAATCACTAACACACCCATACACACACTCACCCACCCATACAGTCCATCACAGATGCACTCTTGAAACCATGCACCCAGTGAATCACCAACTCACACATCTATGCACAGAGTCACACACACCCCACCCACACAAACACTCAGGCACCCATACAGATACTCAGACAATCAATCAATAACCCATGTAGACACTCATGTAGCTATTCAGAAAGCCATGCAGCCGCTTACAAACCAACAGACAGACGGATACAGACATTCACACAGTTTAGTCACTAACCCATGCATTCAGTAAGATACATTTAATCACTCACTTGTAGAGTCAGTCACTCACGTACTAAATCATCCATTCAGACACTTATACACCCACTCATTCTTCAATACACCTTTCCCTATATATATTAAACATATTTAAACTTTACAGAAACACACAGTCACTGGATGATGTCATCAGTGATGTCATCAGTGATGTCATTTGAGATGTCATCAGTGATGTCACTGACCATGTCATGAGTGATGTAATATGTGACGTCATCAGCAGTGCATTGCGGGGCGCGAGTTATAGTTAGCTGAACTAACTATAACGGGGAATTTCTATGGTTTTGTACGAGTGAAATGTCCAACTAACTATAACTGTCCCTAAAACCTATGGTTTTTTCAGTGAATTTCAAAGGTTTTTTAAATGCTAATTTCTAACTATAACGTGTCTGAAACCTATGGTTTTTTCAGTGAATTTCAAAGGTTTTTAAATGCTAATTTCTAACTATAACGTGCCTGAACACTATGATTTTTTAAGTGAATTTCAAAGGTTTTTTAAATGTTAGTTTCTAACTATGCCTACAGAGGTAGGACATGTGAAGAAAGAAGAAAAAACGCACAGAAAGAAGCAAAAGATGTGCAGAAAGAACCAACAGAGGAGCAGAAAGAGGCCTTGTTGCAAAATCATCCTGTGCCCACAACTTTTTCAGACGGGTACTGGTGGTAACTGACTCTGACTAACCAGAGCCAGTGCTATGCTAAAAGACACTTAGAATACAGTGAAAACACCTACATACACTAGGGAACACTATGCGTTGGGGTACCCCTGTGATTAGCATGACCTCCTCTGCAAGTCCCTAGTACATAATAGGGCAGGGGGATTAAAACTACCTCTTAAAACGCGCTACAGGGCGCGTTTGCACAGTGGTGAAGGGAGGGGGCCTGAGGTGACATGTGTGCAAACGCACCCCGTGGCGCGTTTTAAGTTGCGGGATTAAGTCCCCTTGAATTCTGAGGGTCCCTGGGGCCCAACTAGCCCCCCAGGTACCTACAGTTAGGACCACAGAGCTGAGTTGCAGAGAGGCGTTCCGAGGCCACGCACCTTTTTTCACCTCTCTGCAACGCAACTCTGTTGTGCTTACTGAAGGTACCTGGTGGGCTAGTTGGCCCCAGGGTCCCTCAGGATTCAAAGGGAATTAATTTCCCAACTTAAAACGCACCACAGGGCGTGTTTGCGCACATGTCACCTGAGGCTCCGCCCCTCCCTTCACCACTGTGCAAACGCGCCCCGTGGTGCGTTTTAAGTTGGGGGATTAGGTCACCTTGAATCCTGAGGGTCCCTGGGGCCCAACTAGCCCACTAGGTACTTCCGGTAAGCACCACAGGCCTGCGTTGCAACGCCTGTAACAAATTGTGCAGTTGTGTTTAGGTAGTGAAAAGGATCGTGCTGGGGGTAGTGTTTTAGGGTTTAGGGTAGTGCAGTGGTGTTTGTGTAGTGTAGGGGGTGGTGCTGGGGGTAGTGTTTTAGGGTTTAGGGCAGTGCAGTGGTGTTCGGGCAGTGTAGGGGTCATGCTGGGGGTGGTGTTTCAGGGTTTAGGGTAGTGCAGTGGTGTTTGGGTAGTGTAGGGAGTCGTGCTGGGGGAGTGTTTTAGGGTTTAGGGTAGTGCAGTGGTGTTTGGGTAGTGTAGGGGTCGTGCTGGGGGTAGTGTTTTAGGGTTTAGGGTAGTGCAGTGGTGTTTGGGTAGTGTAGGGGTCATGCTGGGGGTAGTGATTTAGGGTAGTGCAGTGGTGTTTGGGTAGTGTAGGGGTACTGCTGGGGGTAGTGTTTTAGGGTTTAGGTTAGTGCAGTGGTGTTTGGGTAGTGTAGGGGTACTGCTGGGAGTAGTGTTTTAGGGTTTAGGGTAGTGCAGTGGTGTTTGTGTAGTGTAGGGGGTAGTGTTTTAGGGTTTAGGGTAGTGCAGTGGTGTTTGTGTAGTGTAGGAGGTCATGTTTTAGGGTTTAGGGTAGTGCAGTGGTCTTTGGGTAGTGTAGGGGGTCATGCGGGGGGTAGTGTTTTAGGGATTAGGGTAGCGCATTGGTGTTTGGGTAGTGTAGGGGGTCATGCGGGGGCAGTGTTTTAGGGTTTAGGGCAGTGCAGTGGTGTTTGGGTAGTGTAGGGGGTCGTGCTGGGGGAGTGTTTTAGGGTTTAGGGCAGTGCAGTGGTGTTCGGGTAGTGTAGGGGTGTCGTGCTGGGGGAGTGTTTTAGGGTTTAGGGCAGTGCAGTGGTGTTCGGGTAGTGTAGGGGGTCGTGCTGGGGGTAGTGTTTGAGGGTTTAGGGCAGTGCAGTCGTGTTCGGGTAGTGTAGGGGGTTGTGCTGGGGTAGTATTTTAGGGTTTAGGGCAGTGCAGTGGTGTTTGGGCAGTATAGGGGGTAATGCTGGGGGTGGTGTTTTAGGGTTTAGGGCAGTGCAGTGGTGTTCGGGCAGTGTAGGGGTCGTGCTGGGGGTGGTGTTTCAGGGTTTAGGGCAGTGCAGTGGTGTTCGGGCAGTGTAGGGGGTGGTGTTTCAGGGTTTAGGGCAGTGCAGTGGTGTGGTGTTCGGGCAGTGTAGGGGGTCGTGCAGGGGGTGGTGTTTCAGGGTTTAGGGCTGTGGTGTTCGGGCAGTGTAGGGGGTCGTGCTGGGGGTGGCGTTTCAGGGTTTGGGGCAGTGCAGTGGTGTTCGAGCAGTAAAGGGGGTCGTGCTGGGGGTGGTGTTTCAGGGTTTAGGGCAGTGCAGTGGTGTTCGGGCAGTGTAGGGGGCGGTGCAGGGGTGGTGTTTCAGGGTTTAGGGCAGTGCAGTGGTGTTCGGGCAGTGTAGGGGGTGCTGCAGGGGGTGGTGTTTCAGGGTTTAGGGCAGTGCAGTGGTGTTCGGGCAGTGTAGGGGGTCATGCAGGGGGTGGTGTTTCAGGGTTTAGGGCAGTGCAGTGGTGTTCGGGCAGTGTAGGGGGTCGTGCTGGGGCTGGTGTTTCAGGGTTTAGGGCAGTATAGTGGTGTTCGGGCAGTGTAGGGGGTCGTGCTGGGGCTGGTGTTTCAGGGTTTAGGGCAGTGCAGTGGTGTTCGGGCAGTGTAGGGGGTCGTGCTGGGGCTGGTGTTTCAGGGTTTAGGGCAGTGCAGTGGTGTTCGGGCAGTGTAGGTGGTCGTGCTGGGGCTGGTGTTTCAGGGTTTAGGGCAGTGCAGTGGTGTTCGGGCAGTGTAGGGGGTCATGCTGGGGCTGGTGTTTCAGGGTTTAGGGCAGTGCAGTGGTGTTCGGGCAGTGTAGGGGGTCTTGCTGGGGCTGGTGTTTCAGGGTTTAGGGCAGTGCAGTGGTGTTCGGGCAGTGTAGGGGGTCGTGCTGGGGGTGGTGTTTCAGGGTTTAGGGCAGTGCAGTGGTGTTTGGGCAGTGTAGGGGGTCATGCTGGGGCTAGTGTTTCAGGATTTAGGGCAGAGCAATGGTGTTCAGGCAGTGTAGGGGATTTTGCTGGAGGTGGTGTTTCAGGGTTTAGGGCAGTGCAGTGGTGTTCGTGCAGTGTAGGGGGTGGTGTTTCAGGGTTTAGGGACAGTGGTGTTCAGGCAGTGTAGGGGGTCTTGCTGGGGTTGATGTTTCAGGGTTTAGGGCAGTGCAGTGGTGTTCGGGCAGTGTAGGGGGTCGTACTGGGGATGGTGTTTCAGGGTTTAGGGCAGTGCAGTGGTGTTCCGGCAGTGTAGGAGGTCGTGCAGGGGGTGGTGTTTCAGGGTTTAGGGCAGTGCAGTGGTGTTCGGGCAGTGTAGGGGGTCATGCTGGGGGTGGTGTTTCAGGGTTTAGGGCAGTGCAGTGGTGTTCGGGCAGTGTAGGGTGTCGTGCTGAGGGGTGGTGTTTCAGGGTTTAGGGTAGTGCAGTGGTGTTCGGGCAGTGTAGGGGGTCGTGCAGGGGGTGGTGTTTCAGGGTTTAGGGCAGTGCAGTGGTGTTTGGGCAGGGTAGGGGGTCGTGCAGGGGGTGGTGTTTCAGGGTTTAGGGCAGTGCAATGGTGTTCGGCCAGTGTAGGTGGTCTTGCTGGGGGTGGTGTTTCTGGCTTTAGTGCAGTGGTGTTCGGGCAGTGTAGGGGGTCTTGCTGGGGGTGGTGTTTCAGGGTTTAGGGCAGTGCAGTGGTGTTCAGGCAGTGTAGGGGGTCTTGCTGGGGCTGGTGTTTCAGGGTTTAGGGCACTGCAGTGGTGTTCGGGCAGTGTAGGGGGTCGTGCTGGGGCTGGTGTTTGAGGGTTTAGGGTAGTGCAGTGGTGTTCGGGCAGTGTAGGGGGTCGTGCTGGGGCTGGTGTTTCAGGGTTTAGGGCAGTGCAGTGGTGTTCGGGCAGTGTAGGGTGGTCGTGCTGGGGCTGGTGTTTCAGGGTTTAGGGCAGTGCAGTGGTGTTCGGGCAGTGTACGGGGTCGTGCTGGGGCTGGTGTTTCAGGGTTTAGGGCAGTGCAGTGGTGTTCGGGCAGTGTAGGGGGTCGTGCTGGGGGTGGTGTTTCAGGGTTTAGGGCAGTGCAGTGGTGTTTGGGTAGTGTAGGGGGTCGTGCTGGGGGTAGTGTTTTAGGGTTTAGGGCAGTGCAGTGGTGTTCGGGCAGTGTAGGGTGTCCTGCTGGGGGTAGTGTTTCAGGGATTAGGGCAGTGCATTGGTGTTTGGGTAGTGTAGGGGGTCATGCGGGGGTAGTGTTTTAGGGTTTAGGGCAGTGCAGTGGTGTTTGGGTAGTGTAGGGGGTCGTGCTGGGGGAGTGTTTTAGGGTTTAGGGCAGTGCAGTGGTGTTCGGGCAGTGTAGGGGGTCGTGCTGGGGGTAGTGTTTGAGGGTTTAGGGCAGTGCAGTCGTGTTCGGGTAGTGTAGGGGGTTGTGCTGGGGGTGGTATTTTAGGGTTTAGGGCAGTGCAGTGGTGTTTGGGCAGTGTAGGGGGTAATGCTGGGGGTGGTGTTTTAGGGTTTAGGGCAGTGCAGTGGTGTTCGGGCAGTGTAGGGGGTCGTGCTGGGGGTGGTGTTTCAGGGTTTAGGGCAGTGCAGTGGTGTTCGGGCAGTGTAGGGGGTGGTGTTTCAGGGTTTAGGGCAGTGCAGTGGTGTTCGGGCAGTGTAGGGGGTCGTGCAGGGGGTGGTGTTTCAGGGTTTAGGGCAGTGGTGTTCGGGCAGTGTAGGGGGTCGTGCTGGGGGTGGTGTTTCAGGGTTTGGGGCAGTGCAGTGGTGTTCGAGCAGTAAAGGGGGTCGTGCTGGGGGTGGTGTTTCAGGGTTTAGGGCAGTGCAGTGGTGGTCGGGCAGTGTAGGGGGCGGTGCAGGGGTGGTGTTTCAGGGTTTAGGGCAGTGCAGTGGTGTTCGGGCAGTGTAGGGGGTGCTGCAGGGGGTGGTGTTTCAGGGTTTAGGGCAGTGCAGTGGTGTTCGGGCAGTGTAGGGGGTCATGCAGGGGGTGGTGTTTCAGGGTTTAGGGCAGTGCAGTGGTGTTCGGGCAGTGTAGGGGGTCGTGCTGGGGCTGGTGTTTCAGGGTTTAGGGCAGTATAGTGGTGTTCGGGCAGTGTAGGGGGTCGTGCTGGGGCTGGTGTTTCAGGGTTTAGGGCAGTGCAGTGGTGTTCGGGCAGTGTCGGGGGTCATGCTGGGGCTGGTGTTTCAGGGTTTATGGCAGTGCAGTGGTGTTCGGGCAATATAGGTGGTCGTGCTGGGGCTGGTGTTTCAGGGTTTAGGGCAGTGCAGTGGTGTTCGGGCAGTGTAGGGGGTCATGCTGGGGCTGGTGTTTCAGGGTTTAGGGCAGTGCAGTGGTGTTCGGGCAGTGTAGGGGGTCTTGCTGGGGCTGGTGTTTCAGGGTTTAGGGCAGTGCAGTGGTGTTCGGGCAGTGTAGGGGGTCGTGCTGGGGGTGGTGTTTCAGGGTTTAGGTAAGTGCAGTGGTGTTTGGGCAGTGTAGGGGGTCATGCTGGGGCTAGTGTTTCAGGATTTAGGGCAGAGCAATGGTGTTCAGGCAGTGTAGGGGGTTTTGCTGGAGGTGGTGTTTCAGGGTTTAGGGCAGTGCAGTGGTGTTCGTGCAGTGTAGGGGGTGGTGTTTCAGGGTTTAGGGCAGTGGTGTTCAGGCAGTGTAGGGGGTCTTGCTGGGGTTGATGTTTCAGGGTTTAGGGCAGTGCAGTGGTGTTCGGGCAGTGTAGGGGGTCATGCTGGGGATGGTGTTTCAGGGTTTAGGGCAGTGCAGTGGTGTTCCGGCAGTGTAGGAGGTCGTGCAGGGGGTGGTGTTTCAGGGTTTAGGGCAGTGCAGTGGTGTTCGGGCAGTGTAGGGGGTCATGCTGGGGGTGGTGTTTCAGGGTTTAGGGCAGTGCAGTGGTGTTCGGGCAGTGTAGGGTGTCATGCTGAGGGGTGGTGTTTCAGGGTTTAGGGCAGTGCAGTGGTGTTCGGGCAGTGTAGGGGGTCATGCAGGGGGTGGTGTTTCAGGGTTTAGGGCAGTGCAGTGGTGTTTGGGCAGGGTAGGGGGTCGTGCAGGGGGTGGTGTTTCAGGGTTTAGGGCAGTGCAATGGTGTTCGGCCAGTGTAGGTGGTCTTGCTGGGGCTGGTGTTTCTGGCTTTAGTGCACTGGTGTTCGGGCAGTGTAGGGGGTCTTGCTGGGGGTGGTGTTTCAGGGTTTAGGGCAGTGCAGTGGTGTTCAGGCAGTGTAGGGGTCTTGCTGGGGCTGGTGTTTCAGGGTTTAGGGCAGTGCAGTGGTGTTCGGGCAGTGTAGGGGGTCGTGCTGGGGCTGGTGTTTGAGGGTTTAGGGTAGTGCAGTGGTGTTCGGGCAGTGTAGGGGGTCGTGCTGGGGCTGGTGTTTCAGGGTTTAGGGCAGTGCAGTGGTTTTCAGGCAGTGTTGGTGGTCGTGCTGGGGCTGGTGTTTCAGGGTTTAGGGCAGTGCAGTGGTGTTCGGGCAGTGTACGGGGTCGTGCTGGGGCTGGTGTTTCAGGGTTTAGGGCAGTGCAGTGGTGTTCGGGCAGTGTAGGGGGTCGTGCTGGGGGTGGTGTTTCAGGGTTTAGGGCAGTGCAGTGGTGTTCGGGCAGTGTAGGGGGTCGTGCTGGAGCTGGTGTTTCATGGTTTAGGGCAGTGCAGTGGTGTTCGGGCAGTGTAGGGGTCGTGCTGGGGGTGGTGTTTCAGGGTTTAGGGCAGTGCAGTGGTGTTCGGGCAGTGTAGGGGGTCATGCTGGGGGTGGTGTTTCAGGGTTTAGGGCAGTGCAGTGGTGTACGGGCAGTGTAGGGGGTCTTGCTGGTGGTGGTGTTTCAGGGTTTAGGGTGCAGTGGTGTTCGGGCAGTGTAGGGGTCTTGCTGGGGGTAGTGTTTCAGGGTTAAGGGCAGTGCAGTGGTGTTCGGGCAGTGTAGGGGGTCGTGCTGGGGGTGGTGTTTCAGGGTTTAGGGCAGTGCAGTGGTGTTCGGGCAGTGTAGGGGGTCATGCTGGGGGTGGTGTTTCAGGGTTTAGGGCAGTGCAGTGGTGTACGGGCAGTGTAGGGGGTCTTGCTGATGGTGGTGTTTCAGGGTTTAGGGCAGTGCAGTGGTGTTCGGGCAGTGTAGGGGGTCTTGCTGGGGGTAGTGTATCAGGGTTTAGGGCAGTGCAGTGGTGTTCGGGCAGTGTAGGGGGTCGTGCTGGGGGTGGTGTTTCAGGGTTTAGGGCAGTGCAGTAGTGTTCGGGCAGTGTAGGGGATCGTGCAGGGGGTGGTGTTTCAGGGTTTAGGGCAGTGCAGTGGTGTTCGGGCAGTGTAGGGGGTCGTGCTGGGGGTGGTGTTTCAGGGTTTAGGGCAGTGCAGTGGTGTTCGGGCAGTGTAGGGGGTCGTGCAGGGGGTGGTGTTTCAGGGTTTAGGGCAGTGCAGTGGTGTTCGGGCAGTGTAGGGGTCGTGCTGGGGCTGGTGTTTCAGGGTTTAGGGCAGTGCAGTGGTGTTCGGGCAGTGTAGGGGTCTTGCTGGGGGTGGTGTTTCAGGGTTTAGGGCAGTGCAGTGGTGTTCGGGCAGTGTAGGGGGTCTTGCTGGGGGTGGTGTTTCAGGGTTTAGGGCAGTGCAGTGGTGTTCGGGCAGTGTAGGGGGTCTTGCTGGGGGTAGTGTTTCAGGGTTTAGGGCAGTGCAGTGGTGTTCGTGCAGTGTAGGGGGTCGTGCTGGGGATGGAGTTTCAGGGTTTAGGGCAGTGCAGTGGTTTTCGGGCAGTGTAGGTGGTCGTGCTGGGGCTGGTGTTTCAGGGTTTAGGGCAGTGCAGTGGTGTTCGGGCAGTGTACGGGGTTGTGCTGGGGCTGGTGTTTCATGGTTTAGGGCAGTGCAGTGGTGTTCGGGCAGTGTAGGGGGTCATGCTGGGGGTGGTGTTTCAGGGTTTAGGGCAGTGCAGTGGTGTACGGGCAGTGTAGGGGGTCTTGCTGGGGGTGGTGTTTCAGGGTTTAGGGCAGTGAGTGTTCGGGAACTGTAGGGGGTCTTGCTGGGGGTAGTGTTTCGGGGTTTAGGGCAGTGCAGTGGTGTTCGGGCAGTGTAGGGGGTCGTGCTGGGGGTGGTGTTTCAGGGTTTAGGGCAGTGCAGTAGTGTTCGGGCAGTGTAGGGGATCGTGCAGGGGGTGGTGTTTCAGGGTTTAGGGCAGTGCAGTGGTGTTCGGGCAGTGTAGGGGGTCGCGCTGGGGGTGGTGTTTCAGGGTTTAGGGCAGTGCAGTGGTGTTCGGGCAGTGTAGGGGTCATGCAGGGGGTGGTGTTTCAGGGTTTAGGGCAGTGCAGTGGTGTTCGGGCAGTGTAGGGGTCGTGCTGGGGCTGGTGTTTCAGGGTTTAGGGCAGTGCAGTGGTGTTCGGGCAGTGTAGGGGGTCTTGCTGGGGGTGGTGTTTCAGGGTTTAGGGCAGTGGTGTTCGGGCAGTGTAGTGGGTCTTGCTGGGGGTGGTGTTTCAGGGTTTATGGCAGTGCAGTGGTGTTCGGGCAGTGTAGGGGGTCTTGCTGGGGGTAGTGTTTCAGGGTTTAGGGCAGTGCAGTGGTGTTCGTGCAGTGTAGGGGGTCGTGCTGGGGATGGTGTTTCAGGGTTTAGGGCAGTGCAGTTGTGTTCGGGCAGTGTAGGGGGTCGTGCAGGGGGTGGTGTTTCAGGGTTTAGGGCAGTGCAGTGGTGTTCGGGCAGTGTAGGGGGTCGTGCTGGGGGTGGTGTTTCAGGGTTTAGGGCAGTGCAGTGGTGTTCGGGCAGTGTAGGGGGTCGTGCTGGGGGTGGTGTTTCAGGGTTTAGGGCAGTGGTGTTCGGGCAGTGTAGGGGGTCTTGCTGGGGGTGATGTTTCAGGGTTTAGGGCAGTGCAGTGGTGTTCGGGCAGTGTAGGAGGTCTTGCTGGGGGTAGTGTTTCAGGGTTTAGGGCAGTGCAGTGGTGTTCGGGCAGTGTAGGGGTCGTGAAGGGGGTGGTGTTTCAGGGTTTAGGGCAGTGCAGTGGTGTTCGGGCAGTGTAGGGGGTCGTGCTAGGGTATGTGTTTCAGGGTTTAGGGCAGTGCAGTGGTGTTCAGGCAGTGTAGGGGGTCGTGCAGGGGCTGGTGTTTCAGGGTTTAGGGCAGTGCAGTGGTGTTCGGGCAGTGTAGGGGTCGTGCGGGGGGTAGTGTTTTAGGGGAGTGCAGTGGTGCTTGTGTAGTGTAGGGGTCGTGCTGGGGGTAGTGTTTTAGAGTTTAGGGTAGTGCAGTGGTGTTTGTGTAGTGTAGGGGGTCATGTTTTAGGGTAGTGCAGTGGTGTTTGGGTAGTGTAGGGGGTCGTGCTGGGGGTAGTGTTTTAGGATTTAGATTAGTGCAGTGGTGTTTGGGTGTAGTCTGCTGGGGGTAGTGTTTTAGGGTTTAAGGTAGTGCAGTGGTGTTTGTGTAGTGTAGGGGGTCGTGCTGGGGGTAGTGTTTTAGGGTTTAGGGTAGTGCAGTGGTGCTTGTGTAGTGTAGGGGGTCGTGCTGGGGTAGTGTTTTAGGGTTTAGGGTAGTGGTGTTTGTGTAGTGTAGGGGGTCATGTTTTAGGGTAGTGCAGTGGTGTTTGGGTAGTGTAGGGGGTCGTGCTGGGGGTAGTGTTTTAGGATTTAGGTTAGTGCAGTGGTGTTGGGGTAGTGTTTTAGGGTTTAGGGTAGTGCAGTGGTGTTTGTGTAGTGTAGGGGGTCATGCTGGGGGTAGTGTTTTAGGGTTTAGGATAGTGCAGTGGTGCTTGTGTAGTGTAGGGGGTCGTGCTGGGGTAGTGTTTTAGGGTTTAGGGTAGTGCAGTGGTGTTTTTGTAGTGTAGGGGGTCATGTTTTAAGATGCAACGCTCCAATACCTGACCAGTCTGCACTACATAAAACTGCAAAAAAACTAAAAATAAAAAGTGTTTTGCACACTTTTGTCATTGGGCTATATGTGGGCTACATCTCGGTAATATTTGTGCTACATTTGGGCTCTTTTTTCATTGGTGGCCATCTTGGAAGACTTCTTTGTTATGAAGTTTCCTAATTTCCTCATTTACTGCAGTCTCCTCAGTAGGAAATGCTTTCAGTTTTTTACTTTGATTCCATCAAGAAGGCTTTCAGATGTGTCACACATTTGCCATAAATTCAGAATGTTATTACTCTAGTTGTTCATTAGATCACTGTAGTAAAGCTACTGCTCACCAAGGAGTTAACTGGAAGTCTACTGCTGGTATTGAAAGTGATTGTTTCAGTCTGCATGTCAGAATTTTCTAATGAAATAGAAGAGGATTTGAGATCTCACTTAAAACATGCACTAAATTTTCTTTTTGCAGCACTAACCATAATTTCTATGGCAAAATGAACCCCCTCATTTTGTTCCTTTTTAAATTAAATGTTTTAAGTGTTACCAGTTTATTCAAATCAAGATGGCTTCAGGTGTGCCATACTTTTGTCATAAGTAAGGCTGTAGGCACTCTAGTTGTTCTTTAGAACACTCTGGGAAGCTGCAGTAGAACACAAAGGCATCAACTGACAGGCTGCTCCTGTTGAAATATAACAGGAAGATATTTGAGATCTCACTTAAAACATGTCCTAATTTTTCTTTCTACAGCACTAACCATAATTTCTATGGCAAAATGAACCCTCTCATTTTGTTCCTTTTTAAATTAAATGTTTTAAGTGTTACCAGTTTATTCCAATCAAGATGGCTTCAGGTGTGCCATACTTTTGTCATAAGTAAGACTGTTAGCGCTCTAGTTGTTCTTTAGAACACTCTGGGAAGCTGCAGTAGAACACAAAGGCATCAACTGACAGGCTGCTCCTGTTGAAATATAACAGGAAGATATTTGAGATCACACTTGAAACATGTCCTAATTTTTCTTTCCAGAGCACTAACCATAATTTCTATGACAAGATGAACCCCATCATTTTGTTCCTTTTTAAATTAAATGTTTTAAGTGTTACCAGTTTATTCCAATCAAGATGGCTTCAGGTGTGCCATACTTTTGTCATAAGTAAGGCTGTTAGCACTCTAGTTGTTCTTTAGAACACTCTGGGAAGCTGCAGTAGAACACAAAGGAATCAACTGACAGTCTCTGCCCTTGTTGGATGTACATGTTTTACTGAGAATGTCAGACTTCATTCTCACATGACTGAGAAAGATAATGTGAATTTACAGAAAATATGCTCTCATTTTAGCTTCTGGGGCACCTTCCAAAACTGAATGGGACAAGCATGTGAAAATAGTTTTCTCTCAAACATGATTCATGATATCCCAGCAGAAGGTTTTTCACAGGGTAAAATCACCTTAGAACACACCACAATTCCTGAAATTAGTATGGTACCATCAACAAATGAATTCTAATGTAACTAAAGTCTGTTATCACCCTTTATAGTTCTCCTTTTGGTAACCCTCAAAATCTTCGATTCACTACAATGCATTTCAAAGGGGTACTATCATTTATATTGGTCCCAAGATGGCTGCCAGCAATTCCAGGATGAAGTGCTGACAGCCAATCAGATCTCACGATGACATGTGTGGTTAGGCTCCGCCCAGATATATATGTGTTTTTACTTTTGATTTTCTCAGCAACTACTGAACGGATTTACACCATTTAACAAAAAGGGTTCTTTTTGAACCAAGAACTACCTCTTTGCCAAATTTGGTGTAATTCCGTTCAGCAGTTCGGGCTGTAGCCTTGCATAAAGTTTCCTATGGGAAATTGATTTTTTGACTCTTATTTTTTTAATTTCTCCGCAACTACTGAACGGATTTACACCATTTAACAAAAAGGGTTCTTTCTGAACCAAGAACTACCTCTTTGCCAAATTTGGTGTAATTCCGTTCAGCAGTTCGGGCTGTAGCCGTGTCTAAAGTTTCCTATGGGAAAATGAATGGGGAAAACACGTTTTGGGACTCCCCTTTTTTCTCGGGCCCCCGCTTGACGAATCACCCTGAGACTTTCAGGGTAGGAGCGGACCGGAGCGGGCCATAAAGTTTGAAAATTTCGCGAAGATTCGTCAACCGACGCAAGAGTTATTTCAAATAGAATGTCGCGGATTTCCTATGGAAAATAGGTCCTAACTATAACTATCTACTGGCGACCGCCAGTAGATAATATATATATATATATATATATATAAGCACACATTTACAAAGCTGCATTTACTTCTGCCCCCCTCCTGTTTTTCCTGAAAGAAATGGGATAAATTACGCTAATTTCAGGACTTCAGACACAAAATCGGGACAGGCCAGATATACTGTGATCATTGGCAGCCTTTAGTCCTACTTCTATGTCGGACCTGGCCCGGTTTTTGCTTCTCAAAATCTGGTCACCCTATCTATTATGTCTCCTATCTCGATGGTTGTTTTAGAGCGGCAGCCCCTAGGTGGCACCTATGTCAGATCTGTGGTGTGTTGTGAAAGGGTGTTGGTACAGACTAGTCCCTCAGACCTTTCCACCGTCGAAGCTACACACCACACATGTCGCACCTGTTGAGATTTGGAACTCTGATGAACATCCCTGTGTCATTTTACGTTAATATATTGTTCACTGTGATGGTTTCTTTATTCTCGGTCCTTCCCCCTCCTCCCCCCGTATGGTATTGTTATTACATTGGAATGTTCATAGGGAACGTTCCAGGATGACAGTTGATCAGCATTCTCGGATGCCGACCTCGACTGAAGAAGCATCTAAATAAAGTTGGCTTCCTCTAGTTTCCTTCCCGCCGTGTCTTAGGCACACTGTATTTTTCACAGGCTCTTGTGAAGTCAGGAAGCTGGGATGAGATGTAGCCTAACGGCCAGAGCTGCCAACTTTGGAACTGGAGAACCAGGCTGCGTTCCGGCTTGAACTATATATCCAGTGATTCTGTAGAAACAACTTAATCTCCCAATGACCTCCTACCAGGTGTGCAACGCCCATAGGGCTAAAATGGCTTCACCCCCGCGTCGTGTGTCTTAGCCCGAGCTGCTGCAGGTCTAGCTGCTGTGGGCTTGGCTGGGCAGTGTCTGGAGTCTTATCTCCAGTACGCCGAGTTTTTCACAGGTCTTTAAAGACCATTTGCATATTTACATACCTTTGTAAACTGGTTACTGAGGCTTAGTTTTTTTTTCTGGTTCCAGTACCCCCTGAGCCCCCACTCAGCCTATTCCTTACATTTGTATTTTACATTTACTGCCAGAATGTGAGAATGCATTTCATGAAAAGGAATATAAAGTAGGGTTGCCAAAAGAAAAATGCTAGCTTTGTGTTGTTTAAAGAGCCTGCAAAGACCTCGTCTGGACACTAAATAGGGTTAGAAATAAAAAAGTATGTATTCATTTGTAATGTGACTTCTTGGTCTTCGTTCCCTTTAATTATCAGTCATGGATTATTCAGGCAGCCCTAGAACACAATTAAAAGTCCTTTCTATTTATATTTTCTGTTCGAAGTATGCACAGATAAGTGCTGAAAATAGGGCTTTAGGTGACTGCTTATTTTTGTACCGTCTGGGACATCAAAATAATGAGCTGGCAACCCAAATCATAAGACTGCAAGTTTGTTGCAGGATCAGCACATTATTTATTTCCTCCACCCTCGATCCCTGATTAATGTCATAACAGCAGGGATTTAAGTGGGCGGGGTCCTGCTGGTGCTCAGCACCGGCAGTTCTTAAAAGCAGGCGCCGAGACGGGTCCCTATGGGGCTCTCCATTTTCACCCACAAAAATCTTAACTCTGCAGCAGTACACTGTTTTGATGTAACTTTTATTTTTTTGCAGTTCTGTATTGCTAAACTCAAAGTGCTTTACATGAGCACCAACAAGGGCATCTTCATTTATTTTTTGGTAGACACGGACGATTAAGTTATTTGCCCAGAAACACAGCATGTTAAGCCGACGCTGTGACTCAAACCTGCTTCCTCAGCTCCAAAGTTGGCAGCTCTAGCAAGAACTAAAGCATTTTCAATATTATATACAACGAAGCCATAGTTGTATGTATGCATGTGGTATATCTTATGCAACTAACAACCTTTGACAAAGCCAATAGTCCTGGCTTGTTGTATGTGTAATGTTACGTATGTGGAGGCAATAACAGAAGCAGCGAAATACCAGTCGGGCGGCACATTATGCTGAGCACAGATTTTTTGCATAAATGTTTTAAGCCACGCCCTTAATTATATCGGCCACGCCACTTTGAGAGCCCCCCCCAGTTTTTCCATCCCACTTAAAGCCCTGCATAATAGCAATAGTTGAACTTATATCTGAAACCCTACGCAGCTGTTAATAACATGCTGAGTTACTTCAAGTGTCTGGGAATGCACCCACCCTGCATTCAGACAACTCACTCCTCCATCTCACCCTGCGCTCACAGCGATCACAATGCACTCATACTGATCACCATGCACTCACACCATTCACCCGCTCACCATGCACTCAGTGATCACTCTGCACTCACAATGCACTTGCAGTGTTCACCCTGTACCTCACCCTGCAGTCACACAAGCACACTACTCACCCTGCACTCATGTGGCACTTCACTCACCTGTCCCCCTCACTGCTCAATCTGCAATCTCACTCAAACAAGCCCATCACTAACCATTCATTACTTCGTCCCACTTACATCTGCACCCAAATTCATATGGTCACCTCACTCACCCTGCAGTCACTTCTCTTACCCTACTCTCACGCTGTTGCATCCCTCTCCTTGCACTCACATGGGCACTCCTGCCACCCACACAGCGCAGAGGGTTAATATGCCTGCTACAAAGAACGTGTACCATGCAGATCACAGAACTGCGTGTGAGTAAACTATGAGTAGCGCTATTAAAAAATGAACTGTTTGTAAGAAAGGTGCTATAAAGAGATGAGGTGCATTGTTGGTGAGTGGTAGTGAGGGAATTCATGGAGAAGGAGGATATGGAGAGGGGGCGCCAAAAAAGACTATTGCACCGTGTGCGACCAGTGCTAGGGCCAGCCCTGGCTGGGAGTGTTAGCTCCCCCCCCCCGCCCCCCAGAAGTTCAGGTCTAGTTGCGCCCCTACCTCCTACAAAATCTGATCTTATAGTTAATGCGATCTAGTGCTCTTGGAAAGAGCGTCAAGGCCCTTGGGTCGAGTTTGCACTATATAAAACTACAAAAAACAAGCTGCTGAAGATCTAGGCAAGCTGAGGAAGATGTCCTCAGCCACCTTATCTTTAGCACCCTCTAGGGTGGTAAAAGAGGACACATGCATTGAGCAAGTGACCGCAACATCATTGCCAAAAGAGGTAGGGGTGCTATGGGTGGAAAGATAGGCAGGAATCATGCATTACCTTTTCATCTACTTCCTCATCCCATTTCTTTCTTCCACGAAGCAGATATAGACTCTGCCTACATCCATCACCCCTATGCTAAAGGTTTCCTCCCCTTTGCTTGAAAGGTACCCTATCTCTCCACTGCATCATATTTGTTCTTTGCGTTCAACTTGTACTTTCACTTTCTATGATGGAGCAGGAGCTGCTGCAGCGGCGCGGATAGGTAACTGATTTTTTCTAAGGTCTGAGTTTTACTTTTGGTATTTCTGTTATTGATTTTTCAGTGAGTTATTTTACCTTGCAGAATAATTTAGTAGGGTGCGTTTGCCCATAAACGAAACGTGTAGTTCGTCCCTGTGCCATTTTTTTGTAATAAAAACCTGTTGAGATGCAACGGGTCCGCATATATGGTACATTCGTAAATCGTGATATACTGGTCCACACATTCTACGTGACCAGAATCAGTGGTGCATCAGACCATATTTATCTGCTTAGCCTTTGGTGTCAGTCTTTCCGCGAAACATGGCTCCGCCCTGGCAAGAGCAACCAATTTAATGGCACACACTGCATTACTGAAGCAGTGGTGCAAATGCTCATATTTCCTGTACATATTTTGGTTTGCTACAAGCGAAAAATAAGAGACTTTCCTCTTAACTGAGTTATATGAGCCTTGACAAACCTCAATGTCTTTTAGGAGGCTGTGTACTTAGGTATACGTAGCTAAAAACGTTTTAGAAGTCCATGTCATGTCAAAAAATACAAAGGTGTTCAGGTGACTATTCCCTCAATCACGAATACATACATAATCTTTCTGGCACAAGAATACCCAAAGAAACAGGGTTGGGTGCCAGTTTTGAATTGATTATAGGGAAGTACACTTGTAAGACCTACCATTCTTCTTCTTATTCTTCAAAAAGAAGGAAATATGAAGGCGACAGACATAATGCTACAAGAAGAACCTCTTCACCAGCATTGTCAGCAACTCATCCCCAGGCACTGGTGAAATATTTTTCTGATGCTCGGAAATCCCAAGACAGATCTACAGCTCTTCCTCCTCACTCGCCAGGTCCATCTTACTTTCATCTCCATCCTCTTTGAATTGATCTTGGCAGTCTTCAGATTATGACAACCTGGAAACAGTGACTAGAGGGAATTAACTGCAGAAGGAAGATGTGTATAGTATTTTATCTGACATCCATTATTCACTTGCCACAAGGAGGGAAGCAGCCTGGACTGAGTGGGAAGTGCTTTAGACAATATATGTATGCTTTGCATGTTTTTGTATTTTTAAAGGGCAAATCTAGATGGCCAGCACCAGACTGCTGTCCAAGGACAGGGCCCAATTGAGACAAAAGAGTGGGAAGGGACAAAAAGAGTTGCTAGAGCTAGTGGAAGTAGTGAGAAGTCAGCCTATCTAAGGTAGTGTACCCTGAAGAAGTGAGTTTTAAGTTTAATCCTGAACTGTAGGAGGGTTGGCACTGTGTTCATGTTAGAAGGGATGTTGTTACAGATCCTCAGGGTGTGAGCTGAGACCTCCCAACACTATTAGTGAATCACCTAGATAAACTGGGGTCTTTGTGTAGCGGGCCTTGTGGGTGATGCAGCTGATCTCAGAGATGATCTGGCTTTTAGGAGGAGCCAGTATAGAGCCTTTAGCATATGAGTGTAATGTGGTCAGATTTCTTCAGCTCCTTGATCAGCCATGCTGCTGAGAAAAGGATGACTTTCAGCAGAGAAAGGGTGGTCTGTTGGATGCCTATGAATAGAGTGGTCTCCATCTAGATGGGAGAGGACTAGGGCTTGACGTGTCATTATGAAGGCCATTTTGGTCTTCTAGGCCAGTGGTTCCCAAACTGGGGTCCGCGGACCCCCAGGGGTCCCTGACACATTCCCAGGGGGTCCGCAGGCAGCTGTCTTAAAAGCAATGCAAAGTTCCTTGTATAATCTGCAGTTTTACAACAACAATAAAAGTGTCAAGATAACTCGAATGATTAATGTACCTGCTGGAGAGAGATGGTAGGTAGCGCAGATGGTTAATATGCCTGCTCCAAAGAACGTGTACCATGCATTTTTAATAAAACAGTATTTTATGTGCATAGCTGGGTTACTGCTTTTGTCACAGAGATTCTTTTGTTACTGTGCAGTTCATAAGTTACAATCATAATCTAGCACCGTCAGCTATGAACTGCCGTCAAAGAGCTGCATACAAACTGCATGGTACAAGTTAGTATGCCATCTTTTTTTCCCAGTCTTTCATTATCCTGATGCTGCCAAAAAGGTATGTCTGGGTAGAATTAAATTGTTATAATTAAAGTCAACGCTAACCACTGTGTTACATTCTGAAACCAGATTTTGTGCTTCTCCAAATCAAGCACTCTTAAAAATGCTTACCAATATGGAAGACATGTGAATCCTACACCTTGAAGTCCCCTTTCCCCTATGTAACATTTTTTATACACTGATTTACACACGTATGATTCATTGGGGGAGATTTACTAAGCTTTTGCGCCATGTTTGCGTCACAAAAGTGACACAAAACAACGCAAAATCTCTTTTTTTGTAATTTACTTTCTAGCACTAAACTTGTTCCCATGCAACCACCCAAGGTTTCTCACGCTAAACCCAATTTACTAAAAACAGTAGATTGGGTTTAGAGTGAGAACACTGCGCCCTTTTCAACTAGGCACAAGGAAGGAGAAATTCTTTAATTTCTCCTTCCTTTTCCGACTTTGCATGCGTGCTGCACTGTGCAGCATGCCTATAAAGTGGGAAAAGCTTTCCTCGTGTCTAGCATAGTATTTTGTACAGGAAGGGTACCGTTCCTGTACAAAACCTATGCTACACTCATGCACACACCTTAGCGCTACAGCGCTAAGGTGTGTGCATGGCTGCGAGCTACTGAAATCAGCGCCAGTGAAAGGAGAGGAGAGAGCCATAGCTTTGGAAATATGGCGTTCCCCTGCTCCTCCCTGTCGCGCAGCGCAGCCTCGCGGGGGCTGCACTGCTTTGCGCAATTTTTTGTAAATCTCCCCATTGTTTCTGTAGGTGTGATGTAAAGTGCTCTGACACCCTACACTAGTATGAGAGATGCTATAAAACAAATGAAATACATGTGACAGAGGTGCTATGAGAAGAAGAGAGGCACTGTTGGAGGATGATAGGGAGGGATTCATGGAAGAGCCCCAATAAGATTGTTGTATTGGTGCATAGTAAGGTCATCATTTACTATGCTTTGAAAGCGAAATACAATTCAATACATAATTACAAATGTGTTGTAGAATGCACCATTTTCCCCAAATTTTCTTGGTGGGAGAGCCCCCAAAGTCCGCTTTGTAGTGGCCAGGCTCACTCACTGCACTTGGTGTGCACCATACAGGGACTGGCCTGACAACATTTGCCAGGGCTGCTTTGGGTTCCAGTCCGGCCCCGTCAGGAGCAGGAGCCTCATACTCTAAAATAAAGCCAAATATTGAAAAGTTAGTCGCCGAGATGCAGCACCAACCTTCCTATTAAAAAGTTTCGATTTTGCAAATTTTTTCAATATAAAATACTAAAAGCTTTAGTAATTTGGGTATCTGTTTGGTGTGCACACGTGTGTTTATTTTTTTCGAATTACTGTTTTAATGTTTGAAATTTAAATCGTACGAATTGCTTGGGGGTCCTCGGCTTCCAGTAGTGACTCAATAGGGGTCCTCAGGAGTCAAAAGTTTGGGAACCACTGTTCTAGGCAATATGTTCTTTGAGTGAATGGATTGGGTAGAGGGTGACTCGGATGAATTGGAGGGATTTCAAAGACCAAACTTTCCAAAGTTGTCTATTAATGATGCAGTAAAAAATCTACTACAAAAGGATTCTATCAAGGGCAGCCACTCAGTCTAATCACTTTTTTTCAGCATGAAAATGCCTTATGTGCTTCGGAAATCTTAATAATATGGCTGTTATGAAGAGTCCTACAGTAAACAAAAGACCACATGAAGTTCGAACGCCACTCCGCCCTCAAGTCCCAGCTAGATCACAAACCGATGGGTTTCTCTTGGGAAAGTACTGGTGGGCTGCATGATCAGCACAAAAGCTTTCAAATAAGTATGTATGCAAAAGCTAATACAGATTTGTGTTTATTTGCTAAAGGATAGGATTGATAGGATAGGATTGACATTTGTAGAGCGCACGAATGCCGAGGCGTCTTGGTGCTGGGGTGAAAGAGAGAGAGGACCAGTATCCACAGAACCGACACCTTAAGCCCTGGGGAACAGCCATGTTTTTATTTGCTTCCTAAACACTGTCCTGTTTGGTTGGAGTCTCACTGTGATAGGTAGTTGGTTCCACAGCCTAACCACACAGTGAGATAAACTCTTACCACCCCATCTGGCTCTACGAACTTTCGTGGCACAGATGAGACCAGAACAACCTCGCTGCTCCTTTGCCGTTCTGCAAGAGGCTTGTCAGGCACCAGTATAATGAAAACAGGAGGATATCTCACATATAGATTCAGTGTAGAAAAAGCTGTGGCATTATTCTTGTTAGCTGAGAGGCGGGTTCAAAATAATAATGAGTGACTAGGAGTTTATGGACAAAACTCACGAAGCTACTGATGAGCAGATTTTATGGATGCTTGGTGTAGCTATCAATAGTATTGCTGCCCATGGTTGTGATGGGCCCTCTGCACCCCATCTCTGGTAGTATTTTCCTGCCCAGGTGGGGTAAAAGATGACATCCTACATTTATAAATAAATTAGTCTTAAGATGTTAAAATGTGCAAGCGCTAAAGGATATGAGTTGGATGTACTATCTTCCATTGCTGTGGTTATACACTCAGATTTACCTACTTTTTGGAAGTTGGGTGAACCAACTGAGCAGTAGAGTGAAGGAACCAGCAATGAGCATTAATGAGGGATAAGGAGGCATAACGTTTAGTTTGCAGAGGTTATGCATTCTGGATGAGGGCAGGAGCAGTTTCTTTCTATCAGCTTTTGTAATCGGAGGCTCATGGTTTTACTGATGCCAGACAGTGAGTGAGGAATGAGTGAGTGCACAACAAAGCCAGGAGATGACTGCCGTTTGACAACTTTTTACCTTCTGTATCACGGACTTTAGGCATTTCACACTCTGACTCTTTTGCAATTGAGTTTTAACAACTGCTACGTATTCAACACAATTGTAGTGGATTTTATTTTTGGGATATTACAAGCACGGTCGTGTTAGATAGCCCTACTATGACTCATTGTTTTTATATATCTATTATATTGGTTTTAAACAGTTAAATTGTTAAAAACCTAAACAAAGTCGATTGCAGACTGTGAGTTTTGCTCTTAGGTATTATGTGTTGGTCATGTTTGAGGGAATTGCAAGGTCTCTTAAATGTTTTATATTATGGTTTTAATTAAGTACACAATAAAAAAAAATTGAACAGGGAGTGTTATTTATTTTTCGGTAAGAGAGCATGAGCATGCTTCCATTTGTCAAGCATGGTTCTAGTAGGAGTTAGGTGTATGTAACAATGGGATGGGTATGCCTGTGCATAATATGCACACTGATATGCATAATAGCTACAGGAGATACAATTGTTTTTTTGTTTTTTTTTTTTAATTTTTTTTTTTGTAGCAAAAGTATACTTTACAAAATAAGCCATTTAGAAAAAAACCGTCATCCTAAATATTACAAACATTTATATTTACATTTGCACAATTCTCTAGACACAAGGAAGAAACAATTCAAGAATTTATAAAATACTAAGAAGCACAAAACCTGTTAAATGCAAATAGTTCCAAATTATATTTATAATGCTTATAATAATTCTAAAGTAAAATTGTAATAAAATAATACATAATTATAAATTAATTGCAGAAGTGCTTTCATTCCAAAATCGCCAAATTCTATCGAGTTTAGCAAAAGAACCCAATCTTTTAGCATATAGTGTTTCTCGTTTAAAAACTCTTTGCATTTTTATGATCCATTGATGGACCGTTGGAACTGCTTGAGATTTCCAATTTGCAAGGATAAGAGATCTTGCAATTAGTGTTGCAATAAAGATAAATTGACGTTGGCCAAAAGTCAAGTCTTTGCTCATCTCGGATCCACCAAAAAGAGCAGATAGAGGACTAGGAGGAAGATCGATTTCCAATTTTTTACTAATTTCAGAGAAAATATCCTGCCAAAAATGTTTTAAATAGTTACAAGTAAACCCCACATGAAGCCAATCCCCGGTTATAAATCCGCATCTAAAGCAGCTAGGATCAACCGTAGGGAACATTTTATGAAGTCGATCAGGAGTGTAGTAAATCATCCATTTGCTAAACCATGCAATTCTTCTTAGATTGGCCGCCCTAACTGCTTTATAGCTCATTTTGTTGTAGCTCTGCCATTGTTGCAAATTAAAAGTGCAACCAGTAGTTGAACTAATCTTCTCTAGGTGGCTAAAAATTACCTGTTTATTCTCCACTAATTTAAATAATTTGTACCAGTTGCCTATCCCCTTAATTTTAGAAATAAAATGAGCCTTCCCCAAAATAACGCCAGGGCAGTCTTTCTTGAAGGTCAGATCTACGCAGAACCGCTTAACCCGTGCAAAGCTGAACACCAAGAGACTGCTTATATTGCTATTAAGGTTTAATACTTGTTGCCAGGTAAGAAATCTTTCATTTCTATAAAAATCTTGAAGGGTAAAAAACCCCAATGTTCCCCACTGAGCGCAGTTCTGGTGAGACCATTGCAGCCCCTGAGGAATGCATTCTTTTAATTTCATCTGAGGATGAAGCCATGGGATATCATATATTTCCCATATTCTCTGAGAAAGCGAAATAATCGTCCTTGGGATCTTATAGCGCGTTTTTTTGGGGAGTTTAGGTAAACGTAAAAGGGAGCAAGATCTACCTCTAATTCCTTGAGCATGGTTGTAAGAAAAAAATTGGCATCGATCAGTTCCTTTGAGATATTGTAATTTAGCCAATTAAGGATTGAGGCATAATAATATAGCTGTAAATCCGGCAAGGCTAATCCCCCTCCTCTGCTTCTAATTGTGGAATTTGCAGTTTTAGCCTCGGTTTTTGTGCAGACCAAATAAAACGTCTAAATTCTGACTGAACGGAATCAAAAAATGATTTAGGAATTTTAATCATTAAATTAGAAAAAGGAATAAGAATAATGGAAGGATGTTCATCTTAATGAGAGCAACCCGCCCCATAATTGAAATGGGAAAATGTTCCCATTGTTTCAGGAGGTTCCGTGTTTTATTTAAAGTAGCAATGAAATTTAATGGATAAAGATCTTCCAATCTAGTAGTCACAAAGATCCCTAGGTACCTTATAGGCTTGGTGGCTATATAATGTTCCCGCATAGCAAGGGGCAAAATATCCACAGAACTATTAAAAAGAAGCACCTCTGATTTGGCATGATTTATTTTATATCCTCCGATATTAGTGAACTCCTTAATTTTATCTAAAGTCCTCAATATATTATCCCTATCAGCTGTTAAATAAAGTGCCATATCGTCAGCAAAAAGTTTAAGTTTTGCCGAACCCGGTAGGGGAGCAGTGATAGTTTGATCCTGCCGAATAGCACATGCTAGAGGCTCGATAAATAAAGAGAATAGAACAGGAGAGAGGGGACAACCTTGTCGAGTTCCCCGACTAATGGAAATTGTACCTGCGCTATTCCCATTAATAATTATGGACGCTTTGGCATTGTGATATAGATTTTTCACCACCTGACAGAATACACTGGGGATCGCAAATTTGTTTAAAATTGTAAATAAGACCTGCCATTGTACTCTGTCGAATGCTTTTTCAGCATCGAGCATTATTATAGCCGCCTTGATTTTATTAGCATATAAGTAATCAATTGCCTGCACCAAATAATGAGTGTTAGAAGCCAGAAGTCTATTTTTAAGAAAGCCATTCTGATCATGGTGGATAAGTAAAGGGGCAACCTGCGCAAGTCGATTTGCAAGAATTTTAGTGAAAATTTTGTAATCGGAATTTAATAAGCTAATAGGCCTATACGAATTAGTCTCATCTTCTGGTTTCCCTTTTTTAACAAAACTTATTACTGTAGCTTGAGTAAAGTTATCTGGAATTGGATCCCCTTCAAAGATTCCATTAAATAACGTTTTTAAAAAAACAGAAAGTTGGGGTGAAAAAATCTTATAAATCTCAGAAGGGATTCCATCTGGGCCACATGCCTTGGCTGCAGGAGATGAATTTATTGCCTGTATGACTTCGTCCAAAGTGACAGCTGAGCTCAAGAGCTCTTGAGACTCTGGCGATAATATAGGGATGTTTATCTTATCTAGCCAAGCTAAAGCAGTCTCAGAGGTAGTATTATGTGTCTCGGTATAAAGGTCTTTATAATGATTGAGAAAAATTTCAGAAATTTCCAAGGGGAGAGACGAAGAACGTAAAGAAATCGGGTCTACTATTTTTTTTATACAATTAGTATTAGATCTCTTTTTAGTAGACCAGGCTAAGAATCTACCTATATGATCGCTCTCCTCATATCTTTTCTGTAGTACTGAATTATGATGCAAAATTTCTTTAGCTACAAAAAATTCTTGTAAATTGGACTTGGCACCAGCAAGTTTAATTTTACCTACTGGTGATGGCGTAGCAAGATATTCTGCTGTTGCGCTACTTAGCTCCTTCTCCAATTGGAGTCTTTGAATATTTTCTTTTTTTCTTCTAAAGGCCAAGTATGCAATCACCTCACCTCGAAAGAAAGCTTTTAAGGAATTCCAGACGTTGAACGTAGAGGCGGTGTTAATATTTAGTTTCAGAAACTCCTCGAGCGACATGCGCATGTGTGAAACCCAATGTTCATCAACAAAGAGGGACTTATCAAATACCCATCTGGGCCTAATTTTTGATTGAGTTTTAACTTTAAATTTCACAGAAATCAAGGCATGATCCGAAAAAGGATTTTCATAAATCTCAGATTCAGTTTTTAAAAGAGTATGTGAAATCAAAAAGAAGTCAATCCGAGAGGAGGAGTGAAATCTTCCTGAATGGCAAGTATATTGCCTTTTATCTGGGTATTCATTTCTCCAGCAATCTACTAGTGCAAAGTCCCGTAAAAGATCGAGATATAGCCTTTTAGACTTAGGCTTGGTTTGTGTTTTATTAGCCCGAGAACAATCTATAGCTGGATTGATCAATAGATTGAAATCACCCCCAGTACCAAATACCCGGACTGGTTAGTTGCAAAATCGTACAAAGACTGCAGGGATGCTGGGGAGTCCTCAATGGGGCCATAGTAGCTCACAAAATTAAAAAGTTGGTCTGAGATCTTCATCCGCACCCAGAGCCACCTGGCATTAGGATCTTTATGAACCATCTGTATCTCACACTGAAAATTCTTGGATACTAAGATAGCCACCCCTCTAACAGCTGCATTATAGGAAGCATAAAATTCATATTGAATATAGCCAGGAGGTCTATCTATAGGGGAGCCCTCTTTATAGTGTGTCTCTTGAATGAGCATTATATCGGCCTGTAAAGCTCTAAACCAAGCCATCATAGACCGTCTTTTAATTTTGTTATTGAAACCGTTAACATTGCAGGACACAACATGTAGCTTTTTAGTAAACATTCTTTTTCCTTTTTTTTTATTCCTTTTTTCAATAAATACTGTCTAATAATAAAGCCGGAAACAGCAAATAATTTTTCCATTGGTCTTTGAGCTGCTAAACAAATATTACTTGAAACCGTTAACATTGCAAAACACAACATATAACCTTTTAGAAAACATTCTTTTCCTCCTTGTGCAATAAAAGGTTGTCTACTAGTAAAGCAAGAAAATACAAATAATTTTTCATTGGTCTCTGAGCTTCTATACAAATGCTACATTTTGTTTTCTCTCCCGTGACCCTACCACCCTCCCCTCCCAACCCACTGAGGTGACCCCCACCCCACCAACCCTCAGGCCCCCTTGACCTTGGAACCCCTGCCCGTCTAGGGATCCCTGGGTGCCCCTCCCTTCACAAGTGATCCTCCTCCCCCTCCCTCCGTGACCCTATCCACCCCCTTCTTCTCCCTAAGTTGGGGTGCAGTGACATGGCACCCAAGGCGATTGGGCGGGCGGCTAATATTCTTCAAAAAAAAAAAAAAAGGAGAGAGGAAAAAGAGGAAAAAAAGGAAAAAAGAGAAAAAGAAAGAAAGAAAAAAAGAGAAAAAGAAAAAAACCTATTTAAATCTATTCCTGTCTAAAGTCATCTATAGCTCTAAAAAAAAAGAGAAGAAGTAAGAAACATTCACCCATATTCACATCTCTTGCATGTCTAGATCTACTACTGTCTATAGCCATGTGTAGATCAGAGAAGAGAAAAAGAGCAGAAAAGACTAGAAAAACACTAGCCCTTATTTTCATCCCCTACATGTTGTAGGGACCGTAGAAATTCCTGAGCTGTTTCGACCGATTGGAAAATCCTAACACGCCCTTTATTTAAGACTTTCCATTTAGATTGCTGGATTATACCCGCCGGGGCCCCTAACTGTTGAAAGGAATTGATCATGCCTCTGAACTCTTTTCTTCTCCGTGCTGAGAAGGCCGACATATCTGAAAAAATTTTAAATGAAAAGTTATCAGAGGTCTGAAATCCTTTCTCTTGGATGGCACGCGCCAAAATCTTGTCCTTAATTCTAAAGTCACCAAAATTTGCAATGATAGTTCTTGGATATTTAGCGTTAGAATACTGAACCGCCGGGACACGGTGAGCTCTGGTGATAGTAAAATCGGTCCCTTCAATTGCCATTTCAGGACAGATATATTTAGAAATAAGATCCAAAACAACTTCCACCACAGGTCGGCCATTTTCGCTGCCCTCAGGGACTCCAGTAAAACGAAGAGTACATCTTCGTGATCGATTTTCTGCATCATCCACTTTAATTTGGAGGCTGATAAGTTCGGATTGCAATTTTGAGATCTGACTCGTCTGTTCAGGCATATTATCTTCGAGATCTGACACCCGTTGTTCTATATCGGTGGTACGTGATGCAAGTTGCTGAATGTCGGAATGTATCGACCCCAGCTGAGATTCAATTTTCTTTTGTGCTTCCCCTTGAGAGATTTGCATATTCTGAAGTTCTGTCAGTATCTGCTGCAGTAGAACCTGTGACGTAGCCTCCACTGGTCCTGGATTTTCCAGTGTCATAGACTGAGCGATCGCTGAACTTAAGACACTCTCCTCCATTGGGGTTTCACCTGGAGCTTCAATAGCAGTAGTGAAAGGAGAAGTACTGGGGAGCTCTAGTATTGACTGTTCCCCGAGAAGCCTGCTGCATGATTGTCAAAAGTAAGACCTGTAAAGTCGGCAGTGTTTGGATGAGTCTTCATGCCAATACCTGCAAATAACGAATAAGTTCCCTGCTGCATTTCTCTTAGGGGCAATTTCATTGCAGGTATGACATTTGATTCCGATGTGCTGGCTTCTGGACTTAGAGGGGAGTCCTGGTCTGCTGCACGTAGAGGATTAAGAAGGCTTTTAGTAGCTGTAGGACTCCAGGGCGCTGCTAAATTGTGAGTCTCCTGCTCACTAGGTTTTTTAAAAAACAATTTCTCTTTGGGCGAAACATATTTAGATTTCCCGTTTGACAGCCCGGTGTCCATCTCTTTTATGGATGTGGTTCTACTACGGTTTTTTGCGGCTCGTGTAGAATTGGCCACTAGTCGGGGTTTAATAGTGCTCTCACGAGAAATTCTTTTCATGACTTTTGGTTGAAAACACTAAAAGAGGACGGCTTCAGGGGGAATGAACCGGAGCTTAGCTAAGCGGCTATCCCTCGTATATTGCTTTCACAGTAGCAGTGATCCAATTAAGTTTAGAATTAAAAAGCTTTAAGAAAAAGAGACCGGACAATAAAGGCTGGAGAAAAAAAAAAAAAAAAATTATACCTGGGATGCCTGAAGAGTTCTCCAAAGTCTCCTGGTCAGCTATGCTGCCATACAATAGAGGTTGCCAATTGCTATTTCCAGGGAAGCCAGTAGAGCAGAACTGTGATGCATGCAGCAGTTCACTAATTAGTGATCGTCCCGTTCTATTTCCCGCCTCTTGCCGTTCCAACTACAGATTTCTTTCAAACCCTCTCCCCGAGGCTAAGAACAAGAATATTGCAACAATGTAGCACCATAAATCCGTCTTAGTCACAAGCGCCAGTCCAGCCTCGAATACGCTGCAATATAGTAGCACTCCCCATGAACTTGCCGTACATCAAGACGCCGCGGGGGAAGAGAAGTCAAGCCTGCTCCTCCTTCCAAATCAGCAAAAAAGCGAAGCACCATAAGTCACCCAGTCCGTCTTGCCTCGCCTCACTCTTCACTCGTGAAGCATAACAAAGTGCAACGAGATGCCGTAGGGGAAAGAAATCAGGTCCGTTCCTCCTTCCAAGTCAGACTGCCGTCAGCCGCCCAACCCGCCTCGCCTTCACTCGCGGAGCATGACGGGAGCTCCGGAAGCGCCACGTGAGGTTTTTCGTATTTCTGATATGTGGGGAGATACAATTGTTCAAACTACATATCCATGCCTGGATTTTCACAATCGCTAAATTTGTTCACGAAAACAGTTGATATTAGCATGGGAGCTTCAAAATTATACTCATGAAGTCTGAATGACGGAACTTAAGTACATTTAAAGTCTTTAGAAAACACAGTATCTGTTTTCTCTTGGCACAACATTATTTGGAGAGTTAAGTTAACCGAAATGCATAATGACGTTGGAATAAACCAGGCCTCAGTCAAAACAATTGAAGCCGAAATCTTAAACATTGTTGGTTTTATCACTCCAATGAGTATTACTCACAATGATATAAAAGGTCAGCATGCTTGGACTACGCAAGTGTGCATACTTAAGGGCAAATTCAGACTTTATGGGGCCTATTCACAAAAGTAAACTTACACAAGAGTAAAGCTACACATGAAAGTTTACTCTTACACTTTTGAGTAACTTTATTACGTTTGGCTGTTCACCATTTACGAGAGTAAAGTTACTCCAATGTGTAGACTTACATGTCTCCAACCCCTGAAACGGGCATGGAGCCAAATTTATGAGTGTAAAAGTATTCCAGCCAAAAAGGAGCAGTAGTAAGTCTAGTAACACACGCTGTCAATCACTGAAACTGCAACACTTCCCATAGAAAATAATGGCAGTAGGGACTTAAAATAAAACCATATAGGATATAATGTTAAATTAAATTAACTTATTTACAATAGGTAAGAATATAAATAAATGTAATTTAAAATTAGTTTTGTGAAGTTTAAATTAAAATATCCAAAATACAGTAAAACAAAAATGCTATGTAATAATAATTATCAAAAGTGATGTATAGAATTTATTAAAAGTAATTTAATTATATTGCAAATTCAGAAAAGGTTACGAAAATATTTTAAAATAAAAAATTATCATTTATTTAATATAATATATTTTAAGTCCCTACCTCCATTATTTTTTTATGGGTGGGTGTTGCAGTGCCAGTGGTTGGCCATGAGATGTGCTGGAGCACATTTACTACTGCTATGGGTCCTTTTTTACTGTAGTAAAGAGCAGTTTGTAAATAGCAATAGGCTTATTCTTTTGTGGGTGGGTGGCTATCCTTTCCTACACCCCTCCTCAAAAGCTCCCTATATTATTCTCATTTGGTAGCAAGCATTACTCTTTTTCCAACCACTCCCCTAGGGCCCTCCCTCATTTACTATTAAGTAGTAAATGTACATGTGTAAGGATCTCTCCTTAGAAAAGACAGGAGATGTGGAGATTTACACTTGTAAGTTTGTGAAGTGTAGTACGTAAGTTGTACTATTGCAGTATTATTGAAGTACTACACAATGTAGTTTGTGCATCAGGTCCTATGTGTGCATAGGTGGTATCACTGGCATTTTAGACTCAACACACTATATGTTAAGCCTACCATAACTGCTACATGTGTCTGGTTTGTTCAGATTAACTATAAATTATTTCTCTGCATAGACAGCCATAGGTTTGTATTGTTTTTTCACGGGGATGAATGCTGCATATGTAATACTGCGGCAGACAGAGTGTAGTTCTAGGCAACATAAGGACTTCCTTATGGAGACTTGAAGCTTTTATCAGACAGTCCATGCTGGATTGTCAACTGCTTGAACAGTAACAGCACAGTGTCAGAGCACTGTGATGCTCTTCTTCGTGTACTAGTGTTTTTTATTGGCAGATCCATCACTGGGAGGACTTGTGCTTTAGTGGCTAAGTTGCCAATTTTGGAACCTGGGGACATGGGTTGTAGTCTCTGCACTAGACTACTTAGAATCATTAGATCCTGCTTCATTCAAAATCACAACCCTGCTTTATGAGTTTTGTCTTTTGGGCTTTGGTAGTTTTGTTTCACCCTCGGTGATCGCTTTTTATAAGCAAATGACTCATTAAGACTACTTGTGCTCTTGCCAACATTTAAAGATTTTTATAGCAGCCATTTCTAAATGCACGAGTGTGGTACTGCTGGAAATCGAGTTACTGGTTGAGGGGGGTTGAAACACTATTCAAGCAGCAACCACAATCTCTGTCACAGTGAAACACAAGCAAACCCCAAATTAACCAACTGGAGCTTTGCACAAAGCAGTCAGGTTTAATTTAGAGGCGATGTGTTAAGTATTTATGCAGCACTTAAATAATAATAAAGTAAAAGCACAACACAAGAAAAATCCTACACCAATTTAGAATAATAGAGTAACAGTTAATAAAATATTTGCGACCATAACGACAAAAATCCAATCAGTGGAACTGGGGATATGCTAGTTTTGCTGATCTTGTCTGAATTTATCCATATTTATTTTGGGTTTTGTGAAAAAAATGAAGCTGAAACTGGTATATTTCCACATTTATATAATCGATACATATGTACTCATGCTTGATCCTTGCCAGGTTTCGGTGATATGAACAACAGCAGAAGATAAATCAATGCACTTATATGAAAATATGCAAATTTCAATATCAACCTTGTGCATATCTACTGCTGTTTAAGCCTCTTTACTGAAATTCCTTTCTTTTTAACTTCCTTACCTATCAATCCACACAGCTATTAGCTTAGCAGTTATGACAGAGAGCATTTAGAATCACTCAAAAAGCAACCCAATTTCCATTTTTATCCACATTTAAAAATAAATACAGAAAAAAAAAAATGCTTTTTGGTCTGTATTTATCTGTAAAAATCCATAAAAACTTAAAACAGAGAGCCTTACATATATGTGTCAAAAAAAAGGTTTAGGCCTGGCAAAACATTTATTTTGCCAGGTCGAAATGGCAGTTTAAAACACACAGGATGCAATGGCAGGCCTGAGATATGTTTTAAAGGTTACTTAGGGGGGTGGCACAATTAGTGCTGCAGGCCCACTAGTAGCATTTAACTTATAGGCCATGGGTACATGTAGTAGGGTCTTAAAAGTAAATTAAATGTGCCAATTCGGTGTAAGCCAAATTGACCATGTTTAAAGGAGAAAGTACTTGCACTGTGGCACAGATTAGCAGCGGTAAAGTGTGCAAAGTCCTAAAGGTCAACAAAAACGGGTTCAGAAAGCAGGAGGGTGACATCAAAATGTGTGGGGATGACCCTGGAGAAATTGCCAAGTACAACACTATCCCCGCCAGCCAAAAGCCAGGGAAAACTAATTATTGGGGACAGAAGTTGGCCTAACGGCTAGGGCGTCCGACCTCGAATCTGGGGAACTGGGTTCGAGTCTCGGCAATGACGCTGAACATCCTCTGATTCTGGGCAAATCACTTAATCTCCCCGTGCCTAACAAAAAAATGAATGTGTGTCCTAATGTAACGTAACTGGTGCTATGTAAAGCGCTCTGATACCCGATTCGGGTCAAGTTCGCGCTATATAAAACTCTGCAAAAAAAAAATTACCATGCTGGGCTTCCCTCTTAGGTGATAGAACATGGACAAGGCCATGTTATGAAGGGGCACTTGTCCATTGATGCCTCTCTGAACTCAGTTGGATCCTTCTGTCTACACTCTCCTGAGCCACTGAACTGATCCATGTGGAACTCTTCTCCTCATCTGTGAACCCCATCTGTGAAGCACCTAACCTTAACTTGCTCACAGATGCATCCCTGTAGGCAGACATTACCACCATGGCCAACAAAGTGAAGTGGCACATTCCACCACTTGGATCAGACTTCAGTCACCAAACAAAGAAACATTATGCCCATAAGGACTGCAACCAACAGACAGCTGTCAGTGTCAAGAGCCAGGCTCCGGACCATCCACTGCTAGGTGGAAGATCCAAACAGGGACATTGGGTAGGGCTCTCTTCCAGCCTTAGGGCTGGCAAGAACTTCCCTATGGTGTCCCCCAGTGACAGGGATCCCATTCACTTTCACCTGGTGGAAGTGACGACTCCCACCCTCAGGGATCAAAAGCTCAGCTTTTGAGTCTATCTCCCAGCTAAGGGAGACTATGGTATGGTCTGTAACCTGCCCCTTGAGACTACTTACCCCTAAGACCACATTGGCCTACACTTTAGCACTGATTAGCAGTGGTAAAGTGTGCAGAATCCTAAGAGCCAATAAAACGGATTTAGAACACAGGAGAGTGAAAGCAAAAGGTTTGGAGATGACCCTGCAAAAGGGTCATGTACAATAAGTACATATTATCTCTAAAATAGAATATTTTATTAAATGTATTCATTCATCAAAGTATAATGTATTTGGGGTGCCTTCCCCCAAAAGCGACTAAGAAGTACTGGAAAATTTCATGTGTCTCCTTTCAGAGATTAGCAAATGCAAGTGAAAACTGGAAGTAAACTGCACTATTTTTTTTCTTAGGGTTGGGGTGAAGGACCCTCCTGAATCCAACTTGAGCCAAATAGACTTACACTGCAATTGGATGGTGAGAGTGATGGAAATGGGTAGTGCCAGTGGAAATGTGGGTGTCTTTCTCCTAAGAAAAATTCTAGGCACCTTGTAAGAAAACAGGGTTTTTGTGCCGATGTCCCACTCACTTTTTGCCCCCATTTGGACTACCAGATGCTGGTTTTCGACTCTGCCAGTGCATTGAAGCCTGCTAACCAGTCCCCAGTGGCAGTGCTCTCACCCTAAAACTGTTATGTGTGAATTTGTATCCCCAATTGACAAGGACTTTACCCCCCTAAAAGGTCCCTAGTATAGGGTACCAGTGGTACCCAGGGCATGGGCGGTAAAGGGGTTCCCAGGGCTTGCAGCACTGTTTGTGCCACCCTGAGGGACCTACATAAACTACTGACAGCAGGCCTGCCATTGCAGACTGCAGGAGCAGTGCAAACTGCTCAAACTTGACTTTACCCTCACCATGTGTGGCAAAGTCAATGCACTATCTTTGATATATGCCAGTCACCCCTAAGGAAGGCCTCCTAAAGCCCAGGAGGCACAGTGCATCATATCAAAGATGTGGACTTGTAAGTGCAAGTTTATATGACTGTATAGTGCCCTGTACCACTAAAGGATACTATAAGTGATAGACGGTCTGTAGCATAACATGGGCTGTCAACCGGTCAAACCCAAGGTACTGCCTAAATATGTTTGCCTTCTCACCACTGATACGAATCTTGTGTCGAGGGAACTTCATCCGACCTTCGACCGACATCAGCAACCACCCCATGTTTGTGTTTTTTTAGCTTTTTCCCCCGCAGCACCGTTTCAGCTGAAAAAGCATCTCTCCAGCGGGGATGGTTCAGTACCAGGGACAGCCAGGACAGCGCTGCAGCTGGGCTCTACGGGCCAGGCAAAATTGAACTGACTGTTGTGGCTTGGTCCTGGGACCCGCATCACCTTTACTCTGCAAGGATACCACCCAACTCGACCTGCAAGTGACTGATTGCCACTAGTGGTTTTTTCCATGGACCGCAATGATAAAGTTTCACTGGATTATTCTGCACTGATTTTATATTGCTTCACAAATCTATAACTCCGGTTATATGTATGGTATTCCATTCGTTTTGGCATCTAAATTAAGATAAAAATACACTCTATTTTTATAAATTGGTGTCTGATTTTTCTCAAGTCGTGTCAATTACTTATCGTCCATGTTGGTACTCTGAAATGCTTGTTGTGTACCAGAGTCTCGAGGATGATAGTGCTGGAGACCCTCAACCACACTTTCACAGGTCGCGGTGTATATTATCTCCACTCATGTGGCTTGGTAGCATCATCATCAGGTCTATAACTTGACTGTCCTGTTCTCCAAGTGATTCACCAACCTCCATCAGGAGGGAGACTGTCAGGGTTTCGACAGTGGTATGTCACTTAAAATTATCTCATATCCAGTGAGGGAAGTTTTAATATGAAGAAAACTGGACAGGGATAAGGTTAAAAATGGGTGGGTGTATATGTGGGCAAGTTACTGGTCCACTACACCTTTGAATTAGATCGACATGCTTCGGCCAGTTTGTGCCCTAATGGGTCTAGTGGCCTTTATCAGGACCATATTGTGGAAGACCTAGATTTTTTAGGATACTTCACTGGTAACATGGGGAGTATATTTACTCACCAGTCTTCATCTCGGAGCACACATCACTCAAGACGAGAAGGGTTTATAGGCGCTGCTTTCAGCCAATAACTTTAAAAGGAGTATAATTCACCCCTTAGGGTTGAAGAGCGCAAGGTACGGCACGTTTAGGAACTCAATCTGGGAGGCCGACCTGCTCGATGTAAACACGTCTCTCTCATCCTAAATGACGGTGAGAGAGACACGTTTACGAGAGGGGCTGTTCTTTTGTTCTGGTAAACAGATTGCCGTCGGGGACAGAGAGGGGAAAACAGTTGCCAAATCAGAATTCCGGTAGGCGCGTAGCCCTCAGGTAGCCTCACCTCTAGTGTGGCCCACCAATCTCCACACCGAGAAAGGGAGTAGGCATCTTGGGAGTAGGCAGAATATTGCACTCTGGAATAGCTAGATACCACACTTTCCAAGAAGTCAGCATCAAGCAGGAGGGGACCTGGCTGGTAGCCCATTGGTTAGTAGTCACCACATCCCTTGAGGGCAAGTTCTGGGCATAAAAGTAGCACACCTGGCACTAACCCACCAGATCACATCTCAACTGAAGAGTGGACCGAAAAAGGATTGCCCTGCTGTTCCCTGGACTCAGCAAAGGGAGGCTTGGGCTAGCAAAGAGAAGACTGTGCCGGTGGTGCCCTGCTCCAGGAAAAGTCGTTCCCAAGCCTCAGACAGGAGTGACTGGAAAGGTCAGTTGGCTGACTTCCTCTTACAGCTACAGGGCCACAAAAGCTGAAGCAGCCTGCCTTGGCGAGTTGGTAGTTAGATCAAGTCTTAACACTCAAAAGCTGCACCCTAGTCTGCTAGACCTGAGAGAGTTGTTGGAGTGCTGTATGGTCACCCAAGCCGGACACTGGCCTCAGGTAAAGGGAACCGCTGGTTTCACTGTAACAAGAGACTGGTAGACAAGTGGCTATGGTTTTTTGGCTGGACTTAAACTGGATTTCAAGGGACACCCACCTCTGTCGCCAAAGTCACTCGACCATGAACGAGGAGTAGCCCCAGAAAGCCCCCATCCCCAGATCAGCATCCTGTTTCCCTAGCTTCAGGACCACTCCAGTGAAGTCTGTGGTGGTTCGCCCATAGAGCCTGGAACTGGACTGGAGACTGCTTTGACTGCAAAGTAACTATCCTACCATGCCTCATTGGCCCGTGTGACTTGCTCCCTGCCAGAGTTGGTTGCCAAGACCATACCGGAGTAGTTGTACTCAACTTTACAAAAGTTATCCAAGTGTCCGTTATTTGCAGTAGTTGCCAATGCTTGATTGCGATCTGAACGAAAATTAGTGATTTATTATTTTCTTAAATATTTATATCTCTGGAACCCTCTGGTGGATTCTGTTCCTTTTTGTTGTTGAAAAATTCATAAAAATAAGACCTGTGTTTATAAATTTGTGTTGGATTTCTTTTGTGTCATGTTTTTTTCTTACTAAGCTATTTTGGTACTTATAAATGCTTTGCACTTTCCTTCTTGACAAAGCCTAATTGCTCGAAGCCATGACAACCCAGGGTAGAGCTAAGAATGTGCTAACAAGCCTGACTGGACCTCAGACAGGGTTGTGAGTTTATTCCAATTTCAAACTTTATTCGGCATCAATGCTATAAATTATAAGCACAATAAAAAAATCATAACAAGAACTGCTATACAATGTGACAACAGTATATATAGAATTGTCATCAAACAAAAAACAGTGCATTAAAATTAGCCTAAGTACTTTCGACACATTTCTAAGTCAATCATAAAATTAGTGCCAAAGATACTGTTTCAAAAAATCCAAACTTTACACAGTGAAAGCCTAAAAGTGTGTGCACTACAATAACACAAGATAAAATGTTTGCTTGCACAAAGTTCTATACATGCATGTAACAAGATGAGTAAATGAAAAAGGGATATTTTAGTTCAGAAAAGCAGAAATTATCATAAATTATTTTGTTAACTTAGTATATCTTTTACATAAGATCTAAAGTGCACTGTGCATTCCATATCTGATGTATAAGGAGCAGGGAAACAGGAATATCTATCTAACAACAACATTCTAAGTTGTGTAGAACGTACTCAACTTTCTACATGGCTAAGCAGAGGACCAGAGATAGTAAAATTCTACATGCTTAATTTCCAGATATTTCTAGAACCTGGAGCTATGGAGCAAAATGGATAAAAGGCTATCCGGGTTCAGAGTACCTACTCATTCTACAAAGACTTCTTAGCGGGTCTACTATGTGTGCTAAAGATGGTATCCGCCTGGGCGGTAAGTCAGCGTATGGTTGCGTTTAAATGATAATGGTTCCATCTTTGCAAGCTATCGGAAGACCTATAGGCTGCTGGTTTTCAGTTTAGGTTGCCATGGTTTTCAGTCTTATAAACTACACCCTTCCCAGACATTTAGCTACAGCACAGGCATAGAATGTTCTGGGGTCTAATCTTAATATTCTGAGAGCTTCAGCATATCTCTGGGTACCAATCTGGGAACAGAATCGTATAATCCAGAATACTCTCAGGCGGATGTAAGCTAGACAGGCAAAAAAGACGTGGGCTACAGTTTCGTTTAGGGCATTAGAAACTGGAATGTTAGCACTGGAGTTGATGAAATTGATCATTTGGCCATGAATGTATTAAGTGGTAGTATTCCTAGCCTAAACTGAGTATACAGTTTCCTATCTGTAGGATCAGTGATGAAGTCTAAATAAGGTTCGCACGCACTACAAGTCTCAAATGCAGCAATTTCATTGGACAGCATGCCCCTAATTATGTTGTTGCCTTTGTTCTGAGCTATCCAAGTCCAGTACAGTTCTTTGATTTTCTCTTTAGGAGGAAAACAGTCAGTTGAGGAAAAGTCCTACAGGTCGTGTAAACCCAAAGAACTCAGCTTTTTTTATTTTATTGAGCCACTCTAATTTGTGGAACCTATCCAGCTCCATTATCTCTTACAGAGCATCAACATACGGGGCTAGTTCCGGTGGAGCTCTCAGCCTCCTCCAAAACAAGACAGGTCTAATTCTTGTTTTATCTGAGCTCGATCTCCTCCCCATATCTAGTTGAAGCAGGTTTATCAGGGAGCTAGCAGGGAGCATGACTACATTTCTCAGGAACTTGTTTTCATTTCTAGGCATGTCCACTAGGTTGTGGAAATCCCAGAGCACTGCCCCATAAAGGGCAGCACCCACTGCCTGAACCTCATAGAGCTGTAAAGCTGGGACGATGGGCTAACTGAATGATACATGATGTTCTTTCAATATGGTGCCCAACATTTGTTTATGTTTTAGGGAAACTTTGTCAATGTGTGTTTTTCACATTTTTGAGGGCAGCCTGATTCCTAGGTAGTCAAAAGTGCCTACTTTCTCAAGCTCAGTTCCTCCCAAAACCATCCTTCCGTTAAGTTATTTATGTTGGTTGATGATCATACACTTGGTTTTAGCAGTGTTTACTATCAGGCTGCGCAGGGCGCACAATTCTTCAAATCGATTTAGCAGGCACTGTAGTCCACTCTGGGTTTAAGACACTAGTAAAGTGTATTCAGATATAACAAGAACAATGTGGGAGACAACACACAACCCTGAAAAAAGCCTTTACTGATGGGATGAGATCTGTAAGCTGTCCCTGATCACCCCACCTTACTCTGGCATAATTATCCTCATGGAGTCGAACAAGAATGGAAAGGATATTTTGGGCATCCCCATGTCCCTTAACACCTACCACAGCTTCTGTCGGGGTACCACATCGAAGGCAGATTTCAAATCGATAAAGACCACATACAAGTGACCCTTGCTGATTAAAATCGTCCTCCAATACAATGTCAAGAAGTGAAAAGCCTGATCTACGGTGCTGTTTTTTGTTTCTTAAAAACCAGCTTGCAATGTGGATAGTATGTTGTTATCTTCGATTCACTTGTGTATTTATTTCAATATCACCCGGCAAAACACCTTTTGAATGGTGTATATTAAACTTATAGCCCTATAGTTTATGGGCAAGCTTCTGTCTCACTTTTTGTAAATTGGCACAACCTTGGCTCTTTTCCAGGAGTTTGGAATAGGTGTGCCCCTTACATTGCATTAGTCAGCGCTAGTATGTATTTGGACCAATTTGCGTTATCACTGATATAAATATCTTCTGGAATGCCATCGGGTTTGGGTGCTTTATCACCGGAAATAGCGTCTAGGGCAATTTTGATGACACTCAAATCAAAATGCCAAACCATCCAGGGGAGCACAAGGCAAAACAATTGGGATCTTGGGCATCACAAGAGTATAGTGCCTTAAAATGATTATACCAGGCAAACGGAGGAATATAGTTTGCGGGTTGCGCCGAGGCGTCCCTACTCCCCCATGCCACCAGGGCCCAAAATTTACAGGAATCTTTGTCAGCTCACAATTTTAGCATATCTCGCCATTTCTTCTTATCCCAGTCTCTCTTCGCTTTCTGTTGTGCTTGTTTGTACACTTTTCTTGCGCCTTTTATCTGCTCTAAGTTTTTTGATCTTATAGCGAGTGCTAACTACCTTCTGTTCTGCCTGCATTCCTTATTAAACCAGAGATTGTTGTTGCGAGGATTGGACACGGTTTGGGAAATGGGGGCTGAGAAATGGGACGCTATTCGATCAAAGCAGCATGAATGGATGCATGTAGAATGTTTTGCATTTGTATTTTTGATCAACAATGCGTCAAGGTTGGAAGTGGCATTGGACAGATCTTGAGTAATGATTGCCAGAGTGTCAGGCTGTGCTGCTAGATCATGCCACTTAAATGTTTGCTTGTTGTTAGCTAGCTGAATATCCCTGGTTGAAGTTCACAAGATAGGAACCATAGGTATTTTTTCCCAAAGTGATGACATTTAAAGGCAAAGGGGGTAGTGATCACTCTCAGTCCTTGACTTAACTACCATAATCAATATGTAATCAATGCAGCTCTCATGATTGAGTCTACTGAGTGTAAAAGCCCCTCTATTGTCTGCTTTTATTCTACCATTTGTTGCCCTGAGTCCATATTCTAATGACGGGGCCTTCAACTGCAATGCTACTCAAGACCACTTTTTTATGGGCGCTAGATCGAGATGAGGTGTACCCCAACACTCATCTTCTTCTGAAGTTAATTCAATATCATCGTGGTCCAGGGGTTCAAACATAGTGTTGAAATCCCCGGCCAATATGACATATTGTAAGTTTTTCATCTTTTCCTAGTATCTCTCTAGTATGTGGAACGTTTCTGCTGATTTACTGCCCTTTACCCCTCTAACATAGACGTTATAAATATCAGCATTAAGACACCCAGTTGACTGGAGTTGAATTCACAAAATGTCTGGGGAATAAAGTTCCAACTTGCGTATTGAGCAATTAAGTGAAGTTCTAGACCATATTAGCAGACTTCCATAAGGCCGGCCACAGGAATTTGTATTGGCCGGGATCCAATGATTGGTATAACCGGCCTTAAACACAGGTTCTAAACCCCAGGGTTCCTGAAATATGCATATGTCAGATTTTTCAACAAAATCATTCCAGTCTGGTATTTGAAGTTTAGACTGAAGACCTGCCCCATTCCAGGAAGCCACTGTAGGCATGTCGGTTGCGTCATTATTTGAGTATTTGTTGGATTCATGGGTTCTGCCAATAGTACCGGGTTATAAGTGGAGGCATTTATTGTCTGGGCAGTTTGTGGCATATTATTTGTAGGCTGTGGGGCCCTTCCCCTAGTATCTGGAGTAGGGGGTGGATTAGTCAGCTCCAACGTTGTAACTATTCCTAGGATGATGGTCTTGAAACTATTTTTTTAAATAGTACATATTGGGTTGAAAAAGGTGAGTGCTTTGCGTTAGGCAGTTAATCAAGGTCCCCCAAAACAAAGTCATAACCTGGTTGGGGGTTGGCCTTTGGTTCGTGTTAATCGTGTGTGTCTCTGCAAATCTATAGTTAAATTGGATAGAGGAGCCGTTTGGAGGACAGGTCGTAGCATCAAGGGCCACCAAGCTATCAGCTGCTTTCTTATCTGCAAATATCAACTCGATGCAATCGAAATCAGAGCCATTGACATAGTGTCTTTTAGCACAGGAAATGTCTTCCCTAATCACTGAGCTACAGCCGCAGGGTTATAAGAGCGCCAGAACTTGGTCTGTATCGAGATGGAATCTTAGTCACACCCGGTTTCCATAGGTCCCTGCTGATTTCGTGATTCGGGGGGCCTGGGATGGGCTGTTCTCTGGCCTTCTAAGGGGTTCCTCGAGCCTTCTAGGATAGGTTGAAGAGGTGTAGGTCTTTAGAGGATTCTCGGAGGCTCTCTCTCCACAACTACAGACTCCAGCCTTATTGGCCTCGGCAACTGTTGCTAACACAATTGTCGCCATGTCAGGTGCAATATCATGGCCTTTAAGTACCCCTATCTCGACTAGCAGCTCCTTTATTGGCTCAGGGCAGTAATATGAAGGGAATTCAGGTATCTCTACAGTGGCCCTCTGGTCGACCAACTCGGTTGGGGCCTCTGGGCCATCTGCAATGTCTGTGAGTGATTCCAGAGGCAGGAATCAGTTACTACAGACAATAATAGGCACTAATGGGGGTACACGTGATGGGTCTAAGCATTTATGAGCATCTTGACTAGAAGCAAGCGGGGTAGCATTAGGCACAGGTGTTTCCCTAGCTAAGGAATTCTGCAATGTTTTCTTCTTAAATACGTTGTGAGTGTGTGCATCGTGTTTTGCTTTTCTAGTCCCTGTCCCCAGAACCCCTTTGGGTGGGCATTTATTGCCAATGACAGATTCAAGCCCTTCTATCAATAAGTCAATTTCATTTAGGGTACAATTCCTAGATTTCTTTGTCGCCTTTCAATGATTGGGAGCGCCTTGGACGGATTAAATAGCTTTGCATTTCCCTTTAGAGCATAAAGCAAATGGTGGGGGGGGGACAGTAACAGCAACTAACATAAAAACACAGTTGTGACTAAAAGGCAATATAATAGCAAAGTAATGGCTATAAGGGCGTGAATAGAAAGGACCGATTGCCAAAGGAGAAATAATTGGCAATGAATATTCCTTCGCTCCTATCTAAATGCCCTAATGTTGCCCCAAAAAGATGCCCATAGCCTTCACAAGGGTAACAGGGCTACGGGAGAACCCTCTATCTTCTGTGACACCAGTCTTTAATCAGTCCTTGGTTAGAAAGAGAAGAAATAACCTAATGTCCTGTTGCCTGAGGTGAGAAAACCGCTCATAGATCAACCATTTAGATTAAACATGTGAATAGAATGAACCCATCCGCAGTACTGAAACTGGGAGAGAAAAAAGAAAAGAGCTGCACACCTGGGCTAAAACAGAACAGTACTTTCAACAGTAGGGCCAAGAAAGGTGGCCCAGCCCAGTCTCCTCTGGTCTCTGATTAGCCTATACTTGGCCCGGGCTTTGCCCGAGCGTGTCTCATGCTGCAGGAAGGTAGCTGCACTTAAATGCGCTCCTCCGGTGATGTACGACCCTCCTCCTCAGTGGCCCAGGGCAGTATGGGACAGGTAGTCCCTGACAGCGAAGTCCAGCAGAGCGTCCTGCGCAGCGGGAAGGTGGCTGCGCTTATATGCGCTCCTCCGGTGAAGTAAGACCCTGGGCCCTCCTCCTCAGTGGCCCAGGACAGTATGGGATGGTAGTTTTATATCGTATCAGAGAGGCAACAAACAAAGTGTGTAACCAATCAATCAACTTCAAGAAGTTGTTCCAAGCAATTTCTTTTGTACAGGTTCTTTATTCAGCTTCGTACATGAACAGCAAAAAGCACAGCCAACACATTTCACTCAAGACTAAGCTTCATCAGGGCTGAAATGTAACCAGGATGCCTGCATCCAAAAAGAATCAGGATTGACTCAGGCCTCCTCCCCTGATGAGGAAACTTGAACGTTCACAGATCTGTGAGAAGCACAGGGTTTATTGGAGAACTTGAAAGCATGAGTAGAAATACTCACGCTTGGGAGCGCATTCACAGTCCATGGTATTACCCACTCTATACACATCCATTGACAATATGAATCCATGCTTTTTGGGGAAAAAAGGGACTCGTTCAGTGGAATCAAAAGCGTACTGTTACTATAAAGTGCAGCAAATATGAACAGCGTTTTGGCATGGAAGGGAGTATATTACACGGCGAGGTCGCACAACCACACCATATAATAAACTGCTTTCCTCACTTTGCCAAGGAATCCAGACGGGGCGGCTGCCCGTCTTGTGCAGCGATGACCGACAGAAGCGGTCTGCAGTGCGCACTACTAAGTACCATGGCAACACCGACGATGCAGTGACTGCCTTCATTAAACGGATCGATTCTAGAGGTGCGGTCGAACTTAATGACGGCACTCTAGTGAAATACCCTTCTCTTCAACAGAGTAAGGGTTCAGACAGACTGGTTGCCCGTCTCTTTCTGAGACAATCTACCCGGTCGGCAGTTTTAAAATTAACCCTGGCAACACCAACTGGGCGGTGACTGCCTCCGACGCAAGGATCTTTTCCATTGGTGCGGCCACCTTTATTATATATGCCGGCACGGTTGCTTCCAATTAAGGACTAAATACGTTCCATTAATACCCCTGTCCATCGGCCCTAATTAATATAGGGCATACCTTCGCTCCGACTTTTCACGGGTTGCCTAATTCTTCATGCTCACAACTTTATGCCCTGATGATGATCTCAAATCAGTGAGATCGAAACGCCGTTGACCTTATACAACTAGAAACTCCTTTTATTATTTAAAATTACACTTAGGAGTTTCTGTCTTTGTTGTCAATGCGATGTACATATTTTAAAAAGTCACCCTCACTCGCCACATCACGCTTGTTGTCACTTTTATGTGAGCACTAGAACTATAATCTCCGAAAATACGTTGCAATATTGTTGCTAAATAAATACTGCACATTACAAAAGCCCCTTTTGTGTCCCTGCTTACATTGAAATAACTACCCACTGCTGCTCCACCCGGCATTAACTGCCTATATATGTCTCCTTTGGTACAGGCATGTTTGTTAATACTGTTTTAAACTCAATTGTTCTTGTTTGATTGGGACCGATCTGGCCCTGAAAACCATTGTTTTCTTATAAATCTATAACTACCTCTGGTTCAAATATTGGGGTTCGCTTGTTTTCTATTACATGCATCCAAAAAGAATCAGGATTGACTCGGGCCTCCTCCCCTGATGAGGAAACTTGAACGTTCACAGACCTGTGAGAAGCACAGGGTTTATTGGAGAACTTGAAAGGGGTCTGCTAGAAATACTCACGCTTGGGAGCGCATTCACAGTCCATGGTATTATCCACTCTATACACATCCATTGACAATATGACAATATGAATCCATGCTTTTTGGGAAAAAAGAGGCTCGTTCAGTGGAATCAAAAGCGTACTGTTACTATAAAATGCAGCAAATATGCACAGCGTTTTGGCATGGAAGGGAGTATATTACACGGCGAGGTCGCACAACCACACCATATAATAAACTGCTTTCCTCACAGCCAGGATAGATGGGAAGGACAAAACTGACCTAGGTTTAAAAACAAAACACCATCTTCCTTTGCACTGGTCTATGGACCTGTGCAGTGGCAAAGACTGTTGCTCTGCAAAGTAGGACAAATGGCAAAAGGATATTATATAAAATAACTCATAAACGTCCTCTTGTCCGAGAGCTTTTCCTGTAATTTTAGGGGGCAAATGTTGTGCCTCCAGTCAGATGAGGATGTCACTTTGAAAATAATATTTTGTGAATGTGATATGTTTACTCTTAGGCAGCTCAGAATGAGACATGGGAGTGGGATACTATTCTGGGTCATTAATGCATCACAAATGCCTTGACAAGCTCTCATTTTTCAGATGGGTACCCATGGGTGCTTATTAAGTTACTAATCGCAGGATTAAGATTTTCCATCCCTAAAATATTTACTACAACTGATTCAGCCGTGGCTACATGGTCTTTCTAAATAGCCAACTAAAACAAAAATGTCACCATGTGAGGAGGGGGCGGGGCCGTGGAGGTGGAAGGGCCTCATGCAAAGAAGTACCTAAAGGGACTTTTACTTCCACCCCTCCCCCAAACCCCTTCCACTAAAAACAAAAGCTTACTAAGGCTGGTGCCGATGACCTGGGGTGTTTTCACACCTTCAAAGTCTCCGAAAACAAGCTGAAAATCCACTGTTTATGGTGGTTTTCAGCTTGTTTTCCCTGCTACACTTGATATTGGCTCCTCACCGGAGGACCGTGTGAACAGAGCTGATATTGTGTGTCACATGGTTGCACCGTGTGAGTTGGCAGGTCTGCTGGAGCATCAAAAGAACTTCACCTGACAGAGGATTTGCACTGTATTGTACTGGCTTTTATGTAGTGCTTTTCTACTCATTGTGAGGTCCACAGTGCCTTACCAACACTGTGCAGTTCAGGCTGATACAATTTAGGGCTTACACCATGCGAACTTTGTAGCTTTGACAGGTGCTGTAGGTACTGAATATCCTGAGATATGTACATCAGCAATTCTTAATCTGTGGCCCACAGGCCCCTGTGAATCTGTGACACCTACTCAGGAAGCCTGCAATATAGTAAATAAAATTAGCAGATTAATAACGTGTATACACATAAAGCAAAACTTAAAATTGAAATTTTAAAACGCTCTGTAAAGGTGAAGGAATGTTTAATTAGAAAGCAAAAATTAAGTTGGTATCCTTACCTTGATTTGTGGGAGCAGCACAACTACAGCAAACAGTACTGTGGACGAATATGGCCTCAACTGAAGCACTAGTATGCTTCGACAAAAAGAGAGGATGCATTATGCGCAAAAAAGACAAAGTGATATTCTAGAGTCTAGCATATCACTTTGGGCCATATGTATCAAGGTTAGGTTTTGCGATTCTCAAATAGCGAATTTTTGAGAATCGCTATTTGAGAATCGCAAACGCTATGTATGTAGGATTTGCAATAAATTTTGCGAATCCTACATATTTCTTAATTGTGAATCGCAAATTGCGATTCACAATTAAGGAATACCTCCCCATTCATTCCTATGGGCCTAGAGGCCCATAGGAATGACTGGGAAGACATTCTCAATTTGCGATTCCCAATTAGAGAATTGCAAATTGAGAATGCAATTTCAAGTGTGCCAGGGTGTCAAAAGGACACCCTGTTGCACCCCTGAAATGAACATGTGTGCACATGTGGCGCACATACATGCCCTAAGGGCATGTGTGTGCGCCACATGCCACTTTGAAAAATGCAAAAATTTGCATTTTTGAAAGAAATCAGCAAATTACCACCAACCTGTAGTTGGTGGTAATTTGCGATTCCTTATGCCATATTCGCCCAACTTGGGTGCTTCATACATTCCATTTAAGGAATCGCAATTTGCGATTCCTTAAATGCATTCAGTAAAATAAGGAATCGCAAAGTTTGCGATTCCTTATTTTGCGAGACAGTTGTGCTTTCATACATAGCACTAGGCCAAATTGCGATCGCAAACGCGGAAATTCTGCGAATTTCAGCATTTGCGATTGCAATTCGCCTTGATACATATGGCCCTTTGTCTTCCAGAAAGAAAACCAATTTTTTTTTAAAAGCTCCAGCCCTGCCAATAAAGCAAAGATTTCAAATTTTGTATTTTTTTGTTTGTGAAGTGAAAATATGTTTTACATTTCGTGTATTTCTCTGATGTATACTAGTTTCTGTACTTGAGTGTATTTTTTTGAGATTCACATTGTAGACAATGTACAGGCCGATGTTGTGGGCTTCCAACAGTAATTCAGGATAGGTCCAGGGAATTCAAAAAGTTAAGAACTGCTGGTCTACAGTACAAAGAGGTGTTAGTATGGAAATTATTCCCTGAGTTCTCTGCTCCCCTGACAAGGCGATCTGGCATGGTAGATTGGGTTGGACTGTTCCGATTGGAGCAGGATCAAGACTGATTTGCATACAGTTGGGTCCAAATTGAAGTGACATGGTGTGTAAAATAACGATGGATTGGGATACGGCCCTAGTGATTACCAGTGGCTGAGATTAATTCAAGCATTCTATCCATCACTGTTTTGTATACTTATTGTGTTGCCCTAAGTGGGATGGGTATACCAAGACATGGGTCCCATGCACACTCTGTCACTGGAACTAAGCTGCACCCGGCTGATGAGCCTATAACTAAGGTGAAAGAGGTCCTGGGTTGCTTGTGTTCTGATTCAGGGAGGCCCTGGCTTGGCAGTTTGGGCTGGACTTTTCACATTGGAGATAGGTCAAAACTGATTTGCATATAGCTGGGTCTACACTGAGTTTGCACAGTGTGCAAAATAACAATGGATTGGGATGCGGTCCAAGTGATTACCAGTGGCTGAGATTAATTAAAGCATTCCATTTGTCACTGTTTTGTATACTTATTGTGTCATTGGATTGGATGGGCATGTCCAGATGTGGGTAGAACCAAGCTGTGCCCAGCTGAGGAGCCCACAACTAGGGTGAAACCGGTCCTGGGTTGTTTGCGTTCCGGTTCAGGGAGGACTTGACGAGGCAGTTCGAGCTGGACTGTTCCGATTGGAGCAGGGTCACGACTGATTTGCATTTAGCTGGGTCTAAACTGAGGTGACATGGTGTGCAAAATAACAATGGATTAGGATGCGGCCCGAGTAATTAACAGTGGCTGAGATTAATTCAAGGATTCCATCCCTCACTGTTTTGTATACTTGCCCCTGACGGGGATAGCATGAGTTCCCTGAGATCGCTGTTGTGGTGACAGGTACAACGTGTGGTTAAATCACTACGATCTCTGCAGTTCTGACACAAACAGTATTGTTTGTGGACTGACAATATAAAATGAAGTGCTGATGCAGACCTAGTACTTGGGCCACCCTTGATCTGATTATATGGCTTTCTTGTCAATCTCAGTTGTCATCTTCTGAATGGTGATTTTTCTCTCTCTTCTGGTTTTGACCTGCCCATAGGAGCACTTTGGTTTTATCATCTTTAGATTAATTAGTGGAGCAGCAAGCTAATGCGAAGTGTTACCGCAGACCCCCACCTAAACAAGTTATTTTATATTTGTGATTGTATCAAGGTCAGGCCTCCCCTATGTAAATGTATGGGTGAGAAATGTTTCCCTGACAATGCAAGCGCCTGTATGTTCCTGTCTAATGGGGGACGGGAAATATGGAGGCCGACATCATGACATATGAAAGTCCAGCTGAGCTCGGAGAGAAAGCTTCTCTGATCACCTCCCTGTTTCTTACTGCTAATTTTCTGGGGTGCATCAGCTGACATTGCCCAATAGCATTGTTAAGGAGGGCCAACCACAGACTTATGAACCTGATGAACGAGACATCATATGTTTGGATACCGAGATGGCTAAGGACGCTGCCAACCCCTGAGCTGGAATCGTGGATGATGTCACTTGGGCTAACTCGGCACTCAGGTGGGGTGAGCAAGCTATAAAGCCCACTGTGGTAAGTTTTTTGGCCCCATATCTGCATTTGGAAAGTGAAAATCACCCAGACTGCAGAGAACAAAGGGGGTGGGGGTGTATCTCAACGGTGTAACAGCAGATGATGACTTGGAATCCCTGCTCAGTTATCAATGGCAAACCTCGATTTTCTGGTCCTTCTCCTTTCAGCACTCACAGATTTCCACAGACCTCTGAGACTTGTTTACTTCTGCTTCAAGTGTTGCATAGTAAATCTCTAGCACAGGAGCAACAGACACATACATGGTTCATGTTAGACCTGGCATCATTGGCGCGGGTCTCCCTTCCTCTTTTCTCTTCTGACCTTTTATGTTGGCTGGATTTAGATGCTCTGGGCGCTGTGCCACTGCCAATCAGTGACACAGCGCGAATGCTCCCTGTGTAAAGATAACTGTATGAATTGGAATAATCATAATTGGCTCGTTTGGTTTACCTGTCCGTCCCTAGCATCAGTGCACTGCGTGTGCCCAGGACTGATAGACCAAATACTGCTGGTGGGCCGGCAGCGCTGATTTGCGCTACCCACCGAAGAAGCTTTGAAAGTATGTCTGTGTAGCATGTTCTAATAGCGAGTTACCCTCCATTTCACTGTTCACTATTGCGAGGCCACCCGTTCTCATAGGCCAGAATGTGCAGGCTGAGTATTGCATGCCTAAATCCTCCCTGCCCCCAGGAACCTGATAGGAACGTCGAATTTGATATGTGTAAGCTCAACATGGAGATGCATCTTTTAGTAAGGATTATTAGCGTAGCCCGTGTTCGAAAATGCCTCTACTAGAAACTAGGTATTTTCTGGTCTGAAGCTTTCCTGTAGGCTTTTGCTAGCGTGTGTCTTGGCCGTCTGGTTTTGGAGCAGCAGGGCCAGCTGGGTCAGACCTGGCTGGAGAGAGAGATCGGCATTTAGAGTATGGGGAGGGGTGACTCTTTGATCCGAGCAGGGCAGTGCCTGGCAAAGTGAATGATGGCTCCATCTCCCACTGGGCGTCTGATAGCAGACCCCCAAATTCCCAAAGGGCAGGATGTCGCCTCGTAGACCAAGTGCTCCCCGACCCCACCGAACTGGTTCTGACTGGATGCAGTGATTTGTGACTGCAGAGAACAAAGACTTTCTAGGTATAAAGCGCTGCGCTGAATCCTGTTTCAAGTGTGTTCCTTCTGGATGTCAAGACGAAACTCTGTCCGAGCGGACAGAGGAAAGGGCTTTGAAACTTTCACCAAGCTTGCTGAAGAAACTACCCAAGGGCCTGAATTGAGAGCACCTCCTGCTGAAGTCTCAGGAACATTAGACTTCACCCCATCAGCCGCCCGAATTCCTTCGCTAGGAATTCTACTTGCAGGTGAGGCCTCCGTCGAGTAATCCGGAACCTCTAGTTCTACTGTGAGGAACGCGGACTGGTAACCTTTGTGAACTCTGTGTGTGGGCCGCCGCAGCTAAGAGAGAGCTGCCGCCGCTGAGTGCCCGCCTTAATTTGAATCTTCAGAACCTTCGCTGAAACTGTGTGGGCCGCCGCAGCTAAGAGAGAGCTGCCGCCGCTGAGTGCCCGCCTTAATTTGAATCTGCAGAACCTGCGCTGAAACTGTGTGGGCCGCCGCAGCTAGAGAGAGCTGCCGCCGCTGAGTGCCCGCCTTAATTTGAATCTGCAGAACCTGCGCTGAAACTGTGTGGGCCGCCGCAGCTGAGAGAGAGCTGCCGCCGCTGAGTGCCCGCCTTAAATTTGAACCTGCAGAACCTGCGCTGAAACTGTGTGGGCCGCCGCAGCTAAGAGAGAGCTGCCGCCGCTGGATGCCCGCACTCGTGTTAATTGTGCCACATCGTGGATTGTCCTTTGAGCCGCTAAGAGAGAGCTGCTGCCGCTGAGTGCTCGCACCGTTGCTAACTTGGCATCACTGTGATTTGTCCTGTGAGCCGCCGCAGCTCAGAGAGAGTTGCTGCCGCGGAGTGCTCGCACCCTTGCTAACTGTGCATCATCGTGATTCGACCTGTGAGCCGCCGCAGCTAAGAGAGAGCTGCCGCCGCTGAGTGTTCGCACCCTTGCTAACTGTGCATCATCGTGATTTGGCCTGTGAGCCGCCGCAGCTAAGAGAGAGCTGCCGCCGCTGAGTGCTCGCCCCCTGGCTAACTTTGCATCCTTGTGATTTGTCCTGCGAGCCGCCGCAGCTAAGGGAGCTAAGGGAGAGCTGCCGCCGCGGAGTGCTCGCACCCTTGCTAACTTTGCATCATTGGGATTTGTCCTGTGGGCCGCCGCAGCTAAGAGAGAGCTGCTGCTGCTGAGTGCCCACGTCTTTGTCAACCTTGCACCATCGTGAATCGTCCTGTGGGCCGCCGCAGCTAGGAGAGCACTGCTGCCGCCACGAGCCAACCACGGAGCTGCACGATGAGAGTCATCGCCACCACCAGCCCGGGCCGCCGCAGCCGCGTGCATCTGCCGCTGAGGGCCCGCCTGTCCCGGAGTGCCCGAATCGCTGCGAGTGCACTTTGCGGACCACTGCCATCGAGAACTGTGGTCGCTGGGAGTCCGCCTGTCACCGTCTCCGCTTCTTCAAGAAGCTACGTGCTGGGTCCCCGTCCAACGGCAGGTATCTGGTGCGCAACGGGTCGCGTAGACCCAGGCCTTGAACTCAGTCAGTGCCACGTTCTGGTGAACACGTATTGCCTTTTTAAGTCCCTAATGATTTACATGCCTGATGACTGGTTAAAACGCTTCTGAGAGTCTCGTACCAAACCTTAGATAAAGATACTATTTTTTCTATACCTACTTGAGTTGTGTCCTTTTGTGGTGTCGTTACTGCCTTATTGTGCATGGTCATAAATGCTTCACACACTGCCTCTGAGATAGGCCTAGCTGCTCGTGCTACGTTACCACAGGGTTGAGCAGGGGTTATCAAAGGGGGTAGCCCACTTGCCCTGACTTGGGGAGAAGGGTCCCTATTTGGACAGTGGCGCCAGCCATTGCCAACTAGAGACCCCCATTTCCAACATTGGTGGTCAGCGGTGAGGATCAGAACGTGCATTTATGATCCACGTACAATAACTGGGAGACACCACTAGTGAGTACAGACCAAAGCGCAGACACGCGCGGATTTTTTTTCTCTCTCCGAATTTTTTTTAGTTGGTTGTTTAGTATTGAATTGTTGATTGCAGCCATGAGTACTGCTAACATGGGAAAGCCAACCTCCAATGCTTCGGAGGATCTCGCCTTTGAGGAGGGAGGATTAGATACCTATACTGCCAAACAGCTGAAGTCATTTTGTAAGCACTTCGCAGTCCCCGTGATAGGTCTCTCTAGGAAGGAGGAGTACCACAAGGCGCTGAAGGCCTGGTGGGAAGTGAGAGAGTCCGCTGTGGATGAGGAAGAGAATGCTGGAGGGCAGCCGGATGATGCAGTAGAGGGGGGGGAGATAGAACACCCTCCAATCCAGGTACTAGTGTATCCCAAAGGAGCCTGACCCCAGAAGAGCTGGAGGACAGGGAGAGAGATAGGAGGCATAGTTTGGAGATGGCTAAATTGGAAGGTCAGAAGGACCTTGAGAGTAAGAAGTTAGACATTGAGAAAAATCAATTGTCATTTGAACTTGAGAAAATGAGAATGGAACATGAGAGAATGTTGAGGGAGATAGAGATCAGGGCGAGGAGTGTCCCGGTCTCCCCCTCTGGTGGCAGCATACCGTTAGTAATTCCTGAGAGTAGAGTTTATATTCCTAAGGATGTCATTAAGGATTTTCACAAGAGTGAGGATATTGGGCAATGGTTTGCCGCATATGAGATAGCAATGGTGTCCCACCGGGTCCCTGAGCAGGATTGGGGAGTGGGATTGTGGGGGCGCTTTGTGAGTGATGGTAGGGATACCCTGTTGGACCTGCCTGAGGAGAGCAGGATGGTGTATGCCCATATGAAAGAAGCTTTGATGACCCGTTATGGTTTGACCCCAGAAATGTACAGGCAGAGGTTTAGGACCTGTAAGAAGTTAGAGGGTACCACGTGGGTTGAATATGTGTCTTTTTTCTGCAGAGCAATGGATCGCTGGGTAAAAGGTAGCAAAGTGGAAACTTTCGAGCAATTGTATGATTTGTTTGCGTGGGAGCATTTGTCCAGTAACTGTTTTCCAGAGCTGATTGATAGCAAGCTGACTAACCCTAGGAAACTTGCTGAGGAGGCGGACCGCTGGGTGAGCACCCGGGTCCGCAAAGGTTTTGTGGGAGACTTCGCCCGAGGTGGGCAGGGTCCCCAGCAGAAAAGTGGGGGGGACAAGGGTAAACAGAGGGAGTTCCAGAGAGGGCCCCAAAGTAATTCCCAAGGCAACCAAGAAGTGGTGTCCCAGCCTCCCCCTGAAAAGAAGCCAGTGTCCCCGACAGGTATGCCTGTTCGTAGGGGGCCCCTTACTTGTTTCAAGTGTGGTCAAGTGGGCCACCGGTATTATGATCCCCAGTGTCCCCAGAGGGACCCCAATGCATCCCCTCGTGCACCACCCCGTGCACCATCCCGCCAGATTGCCAGTGTAGCCCTGGGGGGGGGAGGAAATGGAGGTCCAAGGTGGATGGGATCCCGTAGAGTTAACCCTTGTCTCGCTAGGGGACTTCGAGAAGGTCCCTAACCCCACACTGCCGACCAACACTCAGAAGTACCGGCAGTGGGTGACCATCAATGGCCATAGGGTGGAGGCTCTCAGGGACACCGGAGCTAGTGTGACTGCTGTCAGCTCCTGGTTGGTGTCCAAAGAGCAAGTTGTCCCCCATGCATTCTGCCCCGTAGTGTCAGCAGACAACTCAGAGAGCCAGTGTGAAGTGGCTCAGGTTCCCTTCGAGTGGGGGGGGGGGTCACAGGAACTCTTCAAGTGGCTGTGAGGGCCGCCATACCTGTAGACTGTCTGTTGGGCAACGATCTGGAGAACTCCCCGTGGGCTACGGTGGAGAGAAAGTCTCATTTGGAAATGTTGGGGTTGCCTCAGTGGGCGTGTGTGACCACTCGGTCCGTGACAGCTCAGAAGGATGTTCAGGAGGGTCTGGAGCCTGAAAGTATGGCCCAGGCCCCTGCCTCACAGAGAAGGGGTAGGGGGCGCGGGAAACCGGCCCCCACGGTTCCCATGGGCCACCACGGTTCCCACGGTCCCGGAGGGAGCAGACCTTGAGGGGGATGCCCTGGGACCTACAGGGGAACAAGTGGCCGAACTGGTGGACCTACCGGAGCTGACCCATTAGCAGCAGGCAGGGGGGCCCTCCAGGGATGAATTTTGCGAGCAGCAGAGAACCTGCCCTTCTCTTGAGGGGGTGCGGTGACAGGCCGCCGCCCAGGCAGTAGGTGACCAGACAGGGTCACATTGGATCTATTGGGAGAACGACCTCCTTTACAGCGAGCCTAAGGTTGCTGAGCCCGGGTCAGCCCGTGTGCTGGTGGTACCCCAGCGCTTCAGGACTTTCCTACTGGGGTTGGCTCATGATGTGCCACTGGCCGGACATTTGGGGCAGACCAAGACCTTTGAGAGGCTGGTCACCCACTTCTATTGGCCCCAGATGCGCAGGAGCTCCGATGCTCACTGCAGAACGTGAGAGACTTGCCAGGCAAGTGGGAAGAGTGGGGGGAAGATTAAGGCCCCACTACAGCCCTTTCCTGTGGTGAGCACCCCATTCGAAAGAGTGGGCATTGATATTGTGGGGCCTCTGGATCCCAAGACAGCCATGGGCAACAGATTCATCCTGGTCTTGGTGGACCATGCCACCCGGTACCCTGAGGCCATCCCGCTCAGGACAGTGACGGCCCCCGTGGTGGGACGGGCACTGATGGGGATTTTCTCCCGTGTGGGATTCCCCAGAGAGGTGGTATCCGATAGGGGAACTAACTTCATCTCCAAGTACATGAAGTCTCTGTGGGAGGAGTGTGGGGTAACGTATAAGTTCACCACTCCTTACCACCCCCAGGGTAATGGGCTGGTTGAGAGATTCAACCGGACCCTTAAGGGCATGATTATGGGCCTAGGTGAGCCCATGAGGCGTAAGTGGGATGCCCTCTTACCATGCCTGTTGTTTGCTTACTGTGAGGTGCCACAGAAGTCCTTAGGGTTCAGTCCCTTTGAGCTGCTCTATGGTCACCCGGTAAGAGGGCCTCTGAGCCTGGTCAAGGAAGGCTGGGAGCAATCTCCCAGGAAACTTCCCCAGGATGTGTTTAGTTACATGCTGGCCTTCAGGAACCAGACTCGGCGTTTCAGGAAACTTGCTGAGGCAAATCTGGAAACCAGCCAGGAAGAGATGAAACGCTGGCACGATCAGAATGCCACTCTGATCGAGTTTCAGCCTGGACAGAAGGTTTGGGTCATGGCCCCGGTGGAGCCCTGTGCGCTCCAGGATAAGTGGACCGGCCCCTTTGAGGTGGTGGAGCGCAAGAGTCCTGTTACCTACGTGGTGGACTTGCAGTCTCCCAGGAACCCCTTGCGGGTCCTGCATGTTAACCGCCTGAAGCCCCAATTTGAGAGGTCTGAAGTGGGCATGCTTCTGGCCACAGATGCTGGGATGGAGGAGGAGAGCGAGCCCCTTCCTGACCTCCTGTGTGCAGGGGAGCGAGATTGGTCAGTGGAGGGTGTGGTCCTCTCCACCACACTGACTCCTGAGCAGCAGGGTGATTGTCGCCAACTGGTGGGGCAATTCAGTGATCTGTTCTCCCTGGTACCTAGTGTCACTGATTGGTGTGTCCATGACGTGGACACCGGGGACAGTCCTCCCATTAAGCACAAGGCTTACCGAGTGACTGACCGGGTAAGGGCCTACATTAAGGATGAGGTTACCAAAATGTTTGCCCTTGGGGTGATTGAGTCCTCTAGCAGCCCTTGGTCCAGCCCAGTGGTCCTGGTACCAAAAGCGGCAGCGCCTGGTACCACCCCCGAACTTCGGTTCTGCGTGGACTATCGGGGCCTCAATTCAGTCACGAAGACTGACGCGCACCCCATCCCCAGAGCTGATGAGCTCATAGATCGGTTAGGGGCTGCCAAATACCTCAGCACATTTGATTTGACGTCTGGGTATTGGCAGATCGCCTTGACCGAGGGGGCAAAGGAGAGGTCAGCCTTCTCCACACCCGATGGGCACTACCAGTTCCGGGTGATGCCCTTTGGAATGAAGAATGCCCCTGCCACCTTTCAGAGGCTGGTCAATAGGGTGCTGGTTGGGCTGGAAGACTTCAGTGCCGCCTACCTGGATGACATTGCGGTGTTTAGCTCCTCTTGGGAGGACCACCTGCGCCACCTCTGGGAGGTATTGATGGCACTGCGGAAGGCAGTCCTCACAATTAAAGCCAGTAAGTGCCAGATTGGGCAGGGTTCTGTAGTGTATTTGTGGCACCAGGTAGGGAGTGGCCAGGTGGCGCCCCTTCAGCCCAAGATTGAAACTATCCTGGCATGGGAACCCCCCAAGACTCAGACGCAGGTGAGAGCCTTCTTAGGACTCACGGGGTACTACAGGAGGTTTGTCAAAGGATATGGTAACATTGTTGCACCCTTGACTGAGCTGACTTCTAAGAAGCAGCCAAAGAAGGTAAACTGGACTGACACCTGTCAGAACGCTTTTGACGCCCTGAAGACTGCCATGTGCACTGCACCCGTGCTTCAGGCGCCCGACTCTTCAAAGGAATTCGTTGTCCAGACAGACGCCTCAGAGCATGGTATAGGGGCTGTTCTGTCACAGATCAATGAGGAGGGACTAGACCAACCGGTAGCCTTCCTAAGCAGGAGGTTACTTCCCCGGGAACAGAGGTGGAGTGCAATTGAGCGTGAGGCATTTGCTGTGGTCTGGGCGCTGAAGAAGCTGAGGCCATATTTGTTTGGGACTCACTTCCGGGTTCAGACAGACCACAGGCCCCTTAGATGGTTGATGCATATGAGGGGTGAGAATCCCAAGTTGTTGAGGTGGTCCATTTCCCTACAGGGTATGGATTTCACAGTGGAACACCGCCCTGGTACGGAGCACGCCAATGCTGACGGTCTGTCCAGGTTTTTCCGCTTTAGCGATGAGAACTCCCAAGGGAATGGTTAGTTCTCCCCACATTTGAGCTGGAGGGGACGTGTGTTAGACCTGGCATCATTTGCGCGGGTCTCCCTTCCTCTTTTCTCTTCTGACCTTTTATGTTGGCTGGATTTAGATGCTCTGGGCGCTGTGCCATTGCCAATCAGTGACACAGCGCGAATGCTCCCTGTGTAAAGATAACTGTATGAATTGGAATAATCATAATTGGCTCGTTTGGTTTACCTGTCCGTCCCTAGCATCAGTGCACTGCGTGTGCCCAGGGCTGATAGACCAAATACTGCTGGTGGGCCGGCAGCGCTGATTTGCGCTACCCACCGAAGCAGCTTTGAAAGTATGTCTGTGTAGCATGTTCTAATAGCGAGTTACCCTCCATTTCACTGTTCACTATTGCGAGGCCACCCGTTCTCATAGGCCAGAATGTGCAGGCTGAGTATTGCATGCCTTAATCCTCCCTGCCCCCAGGAACCTGATAGGAACGTCGAATTTGATATGTGTAAGTTCAACATGGAGATGCATCTTTTAGTAAGGATTATTAGCGTAGCCCGTGTTCGAAAATGCCTCTACTAGAAACGATGTCTGAAGCTTTCATGTAGGCTTTTGCTAGCGTGTGTATTGGCCGTCTGGTTTTGGAGCAGAAGGGCCAACTGGGTCAGACCTGGCTGGAGAGAGAGATCGGCATTTAGAGTATGGGGAGGGGTGACTCTTTGATCCGAGCAGGGCCGTGCCTGGCAAGGTGAATGATGGCTCCATCTCCCACTGGGCGTCTGATAGCAGACCCCCAGATTCCCAAAGGGCAGGATGTCGCCTCGTAAACCAAGTGCTCCCCGACCCCACCGAAATGGTTCTGCCTCGATGCAGTGATTTGTGACTGCAGAGAACAAAGACTTTCTAGGTATAAAGCGCTGCCCTGAATCCTGTTTCAAGTGTGTTACTTCTGGATGTCAAGACGAAACTCTGTCCGAGCGGACAGAGGAAAGGACTTTGAAACTTTCACCAAGCTTGCTGAAGAAACTACCCAAGGGCCTGAATTGAGAGCGCCTCCTGCTGAAGTCTCAGGGACATTAGACTTCACCGCATCAGCTGCCCGAATTCCTTCGCTAGGAATTCTACTTGCAGGTGAGGCCTCCGTCGAGTAATCCGGAACCTCTAGTTCTACTGTGAGGAACGCGGACTGGTAACCTTTGTGAACTCTGTGTGTGGGCCGCCGCAGCTAAGAGAGAGCTGCCGCCGCTGAGTGCCCGCCTTAATTTGAATCTTCAGAACCTTCGCTGAAACTGTGTGGGCCGCCGCAGCTAAGAGAGAGCTGCCGCCGCTGAGTGCCCGCCTTAATTTGAATCCGCAGAACCTGCGCTAAAACTGTGTGGGCCGGCGCAGCTAAGAGAGAGCTGCCACCGCTGAGTGCCCGCCTTAATTTGAATCTGCAGAACCTGCGCTGAAACTGTGTGGGCCGCCGCAGCTAAGAGAGAGCTGCCGCCGCTGAGTGCCCGCCTTAATTTGAATCTGCAGAACCTGCGCTGAAACTGTGTGGGCCGCCGCAGCGAAGAGAGAGCTGCCGCCGCTGAGTGCCCGCCTTAATTTGAATCTGCAGAACCTGCGCTGAAACTGTGTGGGCCGCCGCAGCTAAGAGAGAGCTGCCGCCGCTGAGTGCCTGCCTTAATTTGAGTCTGCAGAACCTGCGCTGAAACTGTGTGGGCCGCCGCCGCAGCTAAGAGAGAGCTGCCGCTGCTGAGTGCCCGCCTTAAATTTGAACCTGCAGAACCTGCGCTGAAACTGTGTGGGCCGCCGCAGCTAAGAGAGAGCTTCCACCGCTGGATGCCCGCACTCGTGTTAATTGTGCCACATCGTGGATTGTCCTTTGAGCCGCCTCAGCTAAGAGAGAGCTGCCGCCGCTGAGTGCTCGCACTGTTGCTAACTTGGCATCACGTGATTTGTCCTGTGAGCCGCCGCAGCTCAGAGAGAGTTGCTGCCGCGGAGTGCTTTCACCCTTGCTAACTGTGCATCATCGTGATTTGACCTGTGAGCCGCCGCAGCTAAGAGAGAGCTACCGCCTCTGAGTGCTCGCACCCCTGCTAACTTTGCATCCTCGTGAATTGTCCTGTGAGCCGCCGCAGCTAAGAGAGAGTTGCTGCCGCCGAATGCTCGCACCCTTGCTAACTGTGCATCATCGTGATTCGACCTGTGAGCCGCCGCAGCTAAGAGAGAGCTGCCGCCGCTGAGTGCTCACACCCTTGCTAACTGTGCATCATCGTGATTTGGCCTGTGAGCCGCCGCAGCTAAGAGAGAGCTGCCGCCGCTGAGTGCTCGCCCCCTGGCTAACTTTGCATCCTTGTGATTTGTCCTGCGGGCCGCCGCAGCTAAGGGAGAGCTGCCGACGTGGAGTACCCACGTCTTTGTCAACCTTGCACCATCGTGAATCGTCCTGTCCTGTGGGCCGCCACAGCTAGGAGAGCGCTGCTGCCGCCGCGAGCCCACCACGGAGCTGCATGACGAGAGTCATCGCCACCACCAGCCCGGGCCGCCGCAGCCGCGTGCTGCTGCCACTGAGGGCCCGCCTGTCCCGGAGTGCCCGAATCGCTGCGAGTTCACTTTGCGGACCACTGCCATCGAGAACTGTGGTCACTGGGAGTCCGCCTGTCACCGTCTCTGCTTCTTCGAGAAGCTACGTGCTGGGTCCCCGTCCAACGGCAGGTATCTGGTGTGCAACGGGTCGCGTAGACCCAGGCCTTGAACTCAGTCAGTGCCACATTCTGGTGAACACGTATTGCCTTTTTAAGTCCCTAATGATCTACATGCCTGATGACTGGTTAAAACGCTTCTGAGAGTCTCGTACCAAACCTTAGATAAAGATACTATTTTTTCTATACCTACTTGAGTTGTGTCCTTTTGTGGTGTCGTTACTGCCTTATTGTGCAGGGTCATAAATGCTTCACACACTGCCTCTGAGATAGGCCTAGCTGCTCGTGCTACGTTACCACAGGGTTGAGCGGGGGTTATCAAAGGGGGTAGCCCACTTGCCCTGACTTGGGGAGAAGGGTCCCTATTTGGACAGTGGTGCCAGCCATTGCCAACGAGAGACCCCCATTTCCAACAGTTCATAAAGAGGGAAAGATTAAAAAGAAAGATAAAGTCAACCAAGAAGAAATAAATTAAAAGATTCAGGAATTGAGGAGAACATAAGTGTCCAATGAAAGGAAACAGTGACAGCTACTTAACAATTTTACTGATCTACAGAGAGAGCCATCAGTTAGTCACACCGATTTAAAGACTTACCATGCACATCAAATAAACAACTAACTAAGACCCTACCACAGGTCAAGAATGGTTGGAGCCAAAATGAAGCAACACTCTCCTGTACCTAGTGCAAGTAAAATGAGCAGGCTAACTTGCCCAGACCTTTGCAAACAAAATACAGAGCAGGGCAAAGATTCAACGATATTGGGCTATTTAAGTTTGTGAATAATGATGACTGGGGGCAGAACTGGCAGAACTAAAGAGGCACAGTGCAGCTATTCTTTAGGATTAAAAGCCCAGTCCACCTCACTCCGCAACATCTTATTCTGCATCACAAGTAAACACACCTCACAAAGGAAATCAGATGCAGAAGATGAAGGAGAATCATCACAGACCATCTCAACAGGAAGTATCAAAACCAACACCCAACAAGGAAACGATCAGGAAAAAGGCTCCGATACCTTAATAGAAGCCCACGAATCTTCCCCATGTGACACTGTGGCAGAAGGTAATGTCAATTATAAAGGAGGAGAACAGACTCAACCAGGGAGTATGAAGAATGTAATTCATATCTCAACTATCGGTTCCCCAACTAATCAGTTACTGCACAACCACTGAACTAAACAAAACTGTTTCTAAAGATTTTGACTCTGCTTGGGCTAAGAAATTAACCAATCTGAATAAGCTACTTCAGGAGACGACCACAAATTTACTTGCTAATGAAATAAGTCCTACACAATCAATTCCCACATTCATTCCAGCACATCCCCTAAACTGATTTACAGGAGAAGCTTACCCACTTCATAGGTCAAAATGTCATGTGACTCTAAAGAAGCAGGTACTAACAGCACATTCACAAGAACTTAGAATATCTTTTCTGTAGCTTGTATCACTGGATGCGGGGAGGATTGTTGGAGAGGGTGTTCTGCATAGAGAGGGCTATGGCGTTCACTATTAGCTAGGAACGAGCGCTCCGATGCGACCCATTGTGGGGCGTCTGGTATGCCAGGGAGGAAGTACACAAGTTGCGAAGGGTGAAGGGCTAGAGAGTAATGTTCCACGGACGGCAGTCCCAAGCCACCATGGGTGCGGCGAGCTGTGAGCTTAGATGCGGCTAAACGGGGGCAGACGGTACCCCACATGAAGGCCCGTGTCCGGGCGTCTATGTAGCGCAGGGTGGTCAGGGGCACCACAACGGGCAGCATCCCCAAGATATATGTAAAGCGCGGCAATGTGACCATTCGAACGGCATGTACTGTGCCCCACATGGAGAAACCTAGAAGAGACCATTTATTGAAGTCTGATTTCATTTGCATTATCAGGGGGGGCGGCAAAAGCTCTGATTGTCCCCCTATGAACACCACAGACTTGTGACAGTCACTTATGGCCCCGCGACATCACCCGAGCGCACACGGGCCGTCCTCCCCACACCCCCTCAACTAAACTTAACATCTAGTACCTCCTATGCACGTCACGAACCCCGACCGCCTGGGCCACACTACAAGTAACTGACTTTCATGAGCTTCCCCTCCGGGGCAGCAATGAGGCGAGAATACACTCGCGGAAGGGGATGCCTAACTCCAACATGGCGGCCGTGGGAGCCACAATCATCAGGATACAGCGATTGAGGGATCTCAAACTACCCGGGTGCCCGACCTCGTCATCGCCTCCACACAAATGGACTAAACAACTAGGCTCCTACCTTCTATTCTTCTATTCCTCACCCTTGAAGCCCCTCCACCCACACCGGACTCCTTGGACTGGCACATCGAGCTTACTCTAGTGAGGCTAGGGGTGCTCCCACACCACCCTCCCCCCCTGGCTCACCCACCATGACATTAATTTTGGGATCTTCCTCCGACCGTTGAGACCTATCTAGCTGACCGATGCCCGGTGGAGCTACCTGTTAGCTAAAGAGGAGATGGGTTGTGGATTTCCCCCTCGGCCGTCACCTACCCAGCCGGACTTTGGGCAGACTTTCCTTCGTCTCTCCGTCGTATTCTCCCCCTACCCTTTTTCCCTTCCCCCTATGCTCCATTTTTCTCGTCTTCCTATGCTCTTTAAAATGTTTTGCTTTTTAACCGAGACCTTGCTATTTGGCCGTTGCCCGTTGGAGCTACCTGATAGCTAAAGAGGAGATGGGCCGTGGACTTCCCCCTAGGCTGTCACCTACCCAGCCGGACTTGGGGCAGACTTCCCTTCGTCTCGCCGTCGTATCTCCCTCCTACCCCTTCACCCTACCCTTCTACACTCCATTTATCTCATCTCCTATGCTCTTTAAATGTTTTACTAGTAACTTATGTAACCTGTTAACTGATGTAATTTTGTAACTTTGTGGTACCTCAAGTAAAGCGCTCTGATACCTCCGGGTCTAGCCAGCGCTATATAAAACTCAATAAATAAATAAATTAAATAAATAAACAACGGGCAGCCTCCCCAAGATATATGTAAAGCGCGGCAATGTGACCATTCGAACGGCATGTACTGTGCCCCACATGGAGAAACCTAGAAGAGACCATTTATTGAAGTCTGATTTCATTTGCATTATCAGGGGTGCCAGGTTTTCTGCGACCATTCTCTCCAGACCTCTGCTGACCAGGACTCCAAGGTATTTGAGGTGGGAAGGCTTCCAACGGAAGGGGTACCATGAATCGCCGCTTTTGTGGTGACTGATGTGAGAGGGAGAGCTTCGCTCTTGTCCCAGTTCACCTTGTAGCCAGATAATGTTGTGAAGTCCTCAATTATCTCCAGTAGCACCAGAAGGGAGCGTGGTAAGTCTTGCAGGGTGAGTAGTATGTCATCAGCATATAAATACAGTTTGGAGAGGCCTCCTGGTATGGGTATGCCCTCTAGGCGTGACGAATGGCGAAGAAAGGAAGCCAGGGGTTCCATGGCCAGCAAAAACAGGAGAGGGGACATCCCTGAGGCGTGCCCCGTTGTATCTTAAAGGTGTCCGAAAGGAAACCCCAGTAGTTGACTTGAGCCTCTGGGCTGTCATAGAGCAAGTGGACCATGGAAATGAACCGATCTCCCAGGTCGAAGCGCTTCATGGCCACAAAGAGGTATCCCCAGTTTATGCGATCAAACACCTTTTCTGCTTCTAGGGAGAGGGCAACTGCATCTTCGGACATGGCTCGTGTGGCCCATAAGACGTGGGCTACAGTACAAAGATGGTTTCTGGAGGAGCGGCCCGGGACGAAGCCGACCTGCGTGTGGTGTATGAGGGATGGGATAACCATACGGAGGCAGGCAGCCAATATGCTGGCTAGTATTTTGATATCTCCATTTAGGAGGGAAATAGGTCGGTAATTTCTCCACAGGAGAGGGTCTCTACCCGGTTTTCGTGTGACCGCAATCATTGCTCTGTTGGATATAGAACCTAGAGATGCTGTCCTCTCAGCCTCCCGCAGGACCGCGTGTAAGGTATCGACTGTCTCCTCCCCGACCATTTATAGAACTCAGAATATCTTAAATAAAGCCAAAGAACAACAACAGAATGCTACAGAAAAAAGCGAAAGCAAAGGAAAAAACGTTGTGCTGGTAAAACAAACAAGATACAGGAAACAAAGAAACCACATAAGTTTCTTATCTGCTACATAATATTTCCTCTGATCTCAAAGGTCTTAACTATAATAGCTTTCGACTCTTAGACTCTATTGGGCAACACAAAGATCAGACAAGATAAATACAGGAGCCTATCATCACTTTGTCTACATCCATGCCTAATGAGATGCTATTCACACCCACGCATCATACACAGATGATTTTGAAGATTATTCTCTGTAATCTTCAATTTCCAGATCCACTAAGTCCATGTTCAAAATGATTCTAAAAGAAATCCAAATAATCATGAAGAGTCAAGTAGAAGAATCAACTAATGCCACAACCTTGACTCATAAGGTACATTCCATAGAGGACCAAATACCTTCTTTCATTTAAGCCAACAAAGAAATAGAAGATAAGCTTTTGCAATTAGAGGGTGATACCAAAAAGTATCAATTAAACACTACTCAACAGCTGCCCTCTCTCACTCGAAGTTGTGAAGATCTTGAGACTTGATCAAGGCACTCTAATATTCACTTGGTTGGAATCTCAGAAGGAGCCAGTGGGGCTAACTTCAACATCATTCTCTGCGTATCCAAAATCCTTCTACAATGGGCGCTCGACAAACCCTCAGATATTCCAACTAACACACCTCAACATCTTTGTATTACAAGAGTTCACAGGATCCCATTAGACCCTCCCAATCCAAATAGTAAACCTCATGCTATCAACGTTTTTTCCAAGACTATAACATTAAAGGAAAAATTCTCATTATTGCCAGATAACTGCGCAGAATCCAGTCCCAAGAAGAATACTCTTGTTAATTTTTCAAGACCTTGCATGGGAAACTGGAAACATACAGAGAAATGAGAGCCTTGATCCCTGGGATTAAAATTTTAGCCAATCCGGTGAAATTAATTTTAGGGGTCGCATTGAAAATTAACTGGCAAGGGGTCTTCAAGATCTTCACAGAGCCACCACAAGCAAAACAAAATTGAACAGAACACCTATAAATGACTAACTTATGACAAATGAGTTAATATTGTATCCCATTTGACTCCAAAGAGCAGTACTAAAATATTATTCTGATCACTTATTTAAATCTTGTGACAATTATACTGGGTCAGGGATGTAATAGAGCTATATCTTGGATAAGGGAACATCTTTAATTATCCACTCTGAACTCTGCTCTATCTTTATCTCACCCCAATATTCATTTCAAAAGTGGTCAGTGATCTATCTCCACATATTGCCAGGACGTGTTCCTTTACATCCAAAACACCTACATGCCCCCGTTCACTTCTGAGCGGGGGGAGAATATTGGTAAGGGGAGGACAATGGAGGCTTGGGAGGGTACTGGGGAGAAAGGGGAGAACCTGCAACAGAACACATGGTTATAACTACATTAGCCATATAGGAAATACTCTAATACCAGTCAACCATGTTTTAAATTCTCAGTTGGAATGTGAATGGCATTAGTTAGGGTCTCAAAAAAGCTAAAATACTTTTGTAAGCATTATGCCTAAGACCAGACATTCTCTGTTTACAAGAGACACATCACACTAAACCTGAAGCCACTACAGTAGACTTGAATACATATATTGTAAAGGTTACTACACACCAGTCATTTACGAATCGGGGAGCTCCTGCTCCTCATTAGGCATTATAAGTTTTCAACTACTAAAAATGGTAAAAAAAGGCTGATGCTCTTACCAAGGTCCAGATCACTCAATTGGAGAACAAGGGCCTGATTCCGATCTCGCTCGGAAAGCCCTACGGCCGACTGGATCCTGTACAGCTTTCAGACCGACTTGTGCTCCTGGGCTCTGAACGCCCGAGTACGATGCAAGTACGCGCTGACGGACTCGGGCCGCTCGGAGCCCCATTGAAGTCAATGGGAGCCTGTTGTACATTGCGTACATAGGCTTCCATTGAGACAAAAGTAAGTCGCGGAAAAGAGTGCCTCCTGTCGTGGGGACGCGTCGGTGCCCACCTCACCGTACAAGCATGTGTAGGGAGGACCCCTGTGACCGAGTCGTAGGGCTACGGGTGAAGGGGGGCCCGCTACGGCCCCCCGAAGTCCGCTCCCTGGAGCTTTTTCGAGTCGGAGGTTCCGAGACGATCCAGCTGCTCGACGCGAGCATCGTACTTGGTCGCTCGGAAATCGGACCCATTGCACTGCACGAGTCGGCCATGTTGTAGTCGTCCAGAGGGCTTCGCTGACAGGCACGAGTCGCTCAGAGCACGAGACGATATTCACATCGTACTTGCTCGCTCGTACGGCGGAACGAGTCGGTCGGAAATCGCACTCGCTCTGACGGATGCAGTCAGGAGCCCTTCCGAGCGAGATCGGAATCGGGCCCCAGGTGTATACTACATTTGCTATATGCCCCCAACTTTGATCATCAAAAGTTTTTTCTGATCTTACTGTAGAATTATCTAACTACCATTATCTGAATATTTCAATTGTATCATAAACACACATTTAGACCCAACTAATCCAACTCACAGAAGTAGCATGAAACAATCTAGAACCACTATATATAACATATTTGTCAGATATTTGGAGGAACCTCAATCCTAACAAAAAATATTTCACTTTCTTTTCTCAACCCCGTAATCAACACTCACGGATGGCTTTTTAAAAAAAAAAAATTAAGCAATAACATTATTGAGAACTGTACTACCGGAATCAGTCATCTAATTCATTCAGGCCACTCTGCAAAACACCTCAAGTGGCAATATGGTGATACACAGGTAATAAAAAAAGAACTGGCTCTTTCCCCTACATTTGTTAAACAAGGAAGACTGTATTAATCATCTAAAGAAAGAAGTACCTGTTTATATTAACCTCAATGCAAGCAGTGCCTCAGGTGGGATTATCTGGAACTGCCTGAAAGCCTATGTTAGGTGAAACGCACAAGCCTTCTTGCCTCAAATATTTAAAGTTTCGCAGTATAAGGAAGAATTATTAAAAGAAGAGCTACTTTAATCAAAATACACATTAAATAGATTAACAGGAAACCGGTATGTGTCAACCTAACTTACACCAATATTGCTGCCTTCCTCTGACGCATCAAAGCATTACAAACTACAAAAGCTAATAAGAACACTCATGAAAATAAATCAAAGTATTTCAAAATAGGGAAGATATCTGAGAAGGTGCTTGCCCATATCATTCGTCGTCCAAAATGTACAAACCACGCACAGTCCATACGAGATGCAAATGGCAAGAATGCTCAAAAACTCCCTGATATCCTATTTATGTTTGAGAAATATTATGAGGTCTTATCATAATGATGTTTAATATGATGCAACATATACCGAGAATTATCTTAACAGCATAACCCTACCTATGACAGAATTACAGAATCCCATCTTGAAAGAGCAATTTTCGATTGAAGAAATGAAGACTGCCATATCATACTTGGCATTGAGTAATGCTTCAGGTCTAGACAGTGTCCCCACAGAAATATACAAGATAATTATAGAGTAGGTTGTACCTCTGTATTTAAGAGTGCTTAACAAAATCAGGAACCATAATCATGCTCCTCCTTTATGGGCAGAAGCCATTATTACTGTTGTTCTTTAAAAAGATAACGATCCCTCAAATCCCAATTCCTATAGACCTATATCTTTACTTAACATAGATTCAAAAATGTTCTCTAAAACACTAGCAGTCGGGATGAATCATAACTTACCCTGTATAATCTCTAAGGTTCAGCATGATTTCATACCTTGTTAAAACACCTCTAGCCATACAAATCTAGCTGTTGAATTAATGGATCAAGCGAAAATACTTCACAAACCACTCACTATAATACTATTAGATACTGAAAAAGTATCTAATAGAATTTCATGGGAGTTCCTCTAGGAAGTAGTTCAAGCTTTTAGAATACACTTCAGTTTCATCAAATGGATTAAAATGTTATATCAATCATCTAAAGCTCCAATGTGTAATAATCTTAGTCTGTCAGCTCTTGACTCTATCTCCAGAAGCTTTCCTCTCTTACCCATTCTATATGCATTACACATAGAACCATACATAAGATAGCTAATAGAGAATCTTATGTCAGCTCCGAACTTCAAACTTCCTTTCCCTTTAGTGGTATATGCTGACAGTGTGGGCATATTCTTTCACTCATTAACTCCCAAGTTAGGTATGATAGAGCAAATAGCTGAACAGTTTGTTAAAATGTCAGGATATTAACTTAATACTAAGAATACTCAGATTGTTTTAGCCAGGGTGGCAAAATAGAGGACATATGGATCACTCAAATGCAGTGGTCGAAGGGCATTAAAAAAGTATGGGAACTGTGATGCTGTGCGCACAGTGGGCTGGGTGAGTGAGCATAGGGGCGGGGTCAAATGTGTGGTTAAAAAAACAAAATATTCTGTAACTTTTTTCGGTGTTTCACCTTCTGGTAACTACATATAAAATAAGGCACAGCCTAAATGAAAAATTAATGCAACTTAAGTTAATCAGTTGGAAATGCACTATCGTACATTATGAATACCTGTGTCTGTAGCCAGAAGGCCACATAATTGAATCCTGCTTGGTGCACTGGAGAATAGTGGCTTGTGTAGGTTTAGTGCTACGAGGTGCCAGTCTGTGACAGAAAGCACTGTGAATATCTAATTCATTGCTTTAAAATGCATTACACACAATATAAAATAGGCTGCAACAAAATGTTCAAAAACGTTTAAGATAAAAAAGTGCTTCCAAAATATAGATTTTTAGTAATACCCAAACCGTAAAAAATGCATTTTTTATAACTGTTCTTTAAAAGCATACACTTTAAAGCTCAGATGGTAACTCCCTTGTAATACCAATCAAAAAGAATACATCTGTGTCATTAGCGAGCTTCAATTGATTCCATCAATTAAAGCAAATAAAGGCTTCCAAGCACCCTTTATATTTGCAGATTAACCCGTTGTGCACATTTACATTTCGTTTAGGCAAGCAGGCACCCTGAAAAGAAGGCTTGTTTAGCTGTCTGTCCCTTCCTTCATTTCACAGCACAGGAGACCTTCTGCCTTACATTTCAGTTGAAGTATTTCAGCTCTTGGAACTAACTGTACAGGGACGGTTGTCCTTTCACAAAAAGATGGGGAACTGTTTTCCTTAAATAAATAAAAAGTATGAGAACGTTGTACCCCTCAGATACTGCCCACTTCGACTACTGCTCAAATGTATGAGAGAGAGAGAGAGATGGAATAATTAATATATACAGGGACCATAGAGACCAGGAAGGGCGACAGAGGGTGGAGAATATAAAAGCAGCATAGAAGTGCATTTTTGTTTTTGCCATTTTGTCTTTAAATGGCCCTACTAGGCACCAGCCTTGCTGCTGCTACTATCACATTGCGAGTAGGGACATTCTCTAAATAGGTATTTCAAGGCATGTGATACCTATGTTGATTGACAAATGTATATCTGAATAGCAGCTATACGATCTGCACAATGTGGCAGCAGCAAGACTGCAGGATATGGCTACAGGAGATACAGCAAGACTCAGAGGGACAGCAGCAAGACTTTCAGGATGGGACAGAAACATTATTGACAGTATTGAGAGTGAAGGCAGGAGAGTAAAAGAGAGTGACCGCAAGTGTGCTGACAAGGAATATCACCTATGTGAGAGTGGTGCCAGTGCTCACATATTCACTCACTCTTAAACCTAGAGACTTATCTCAGTGGATTAAGCACCAACTCCAGAGCTGGGTTTGTAATTTAGATGCCACCTATGCCTTAAGTTTATTTTTCTTTAAGCGATGAAAGCGTGCAACATTCTGCCTTGTTAAACTTGTAGGGAAAGGAAAATTGCAGTGTGGCTAGTTTTGCTTCTGGCATGTTGTACCTGTTCTGTTAGGATCAAAGTCTGCACTGCGGACACCTGATGATTTGTACCTGCCCTGTGATGGGAGAAGCTTGCACTACTAATGCTCAAGATGTCTCCAATCGATGAAGATGGGGCATTTCCATTGCTGTTCCCCATCTTAGAAAAAAACAAAGAATCTACGGAATGACCTTACATAACATGTCCTAGGATCCAAGGACCGTGTCACAATGTCTGATGTGAGATATAAAGATCTGTAGCCTAGAGGAAGGTGCCTGACCCCATAAGGGCAATATAAGAGTGGCATGCCACCAAAATACTGTTTAAAAAATATCGTGAGGCACAAATATTTAGTAAAAAATATTGTGATGTCAAAAATATCATGGGACAGACTACAGAAGGTAATAATATATCAAGTCCTTTATATCATTTTTTTATATAGTTGTACACAGAATTGTTTGTTAATTATTTAGTTGAGATTTATTCGTTTTTGTGTTATAAGTTGCAATTATTTTATATTATTTTTTAAGAATTTTAAATTATTTTGTAGGTTTTTTTTGATTTGGTGATTTATTTTAAGTTTTATTTTATTTTTTATGTCAATTATTTGGAGGGTTATCAGGTTTGTGGGGAAAAGCGCAGGACGTTTTTTAAATCTGTATTTTTTAATTTATTGAAAATATTTTTATAAGTTGTACTTTTTTAGACAATTAAATATGTAAATATTTTAGTTCACCATCGTCATCAATTTGTTTATTAGGGGACAAAGCCATAAAAAGCACAATACGAACAATATACAGCATAGTATAAATCTCTAAAAACAGCATAATATTGATATATAAGCTAAATTCAATAAATGTAATATACAAATAATTGGTCATAATAAAAGTATATAACTTTATAGATCCATACTAGACCTCTTCCTCTTAACTGACACACAGTATAAAAATTTACACGCACAGCACAGAATAGGAGGCGAAGCACCAGTCTGTAATAATTCTTGAAACCCAAAGAAAGACATAAGGGCCGCATCCATCTCTTTCGAGCTATGTAATAGGTAGTACAATAAAAAACATGTCCAATGTTTTCAACAGTGCCTTAATTATACAGATTACAGGCTTTACTCGCCATCGCGCCTTTGCTTGTCCCATTTATATGTGAAACTCTTAATTCCTAAAGTACCATGCCAAAACTTTACGTTTTAGCCTGAATCGGTGAAATCTCATCTAGTTATGATACGTTAGGCGCCACTGATTTCACTTCCAAAAGTTGTTCTGATAAACTGTCCCTAAGGCTACTCTTTTGACTGAGAACCACAATATAATCCCAAAATTGCTCTTTCTATCTGGTTTTGGATCCTGTAATTATGATAGACGGATCTTGCCACATGGTTCCAAGCCCTAGGCTCCCCAACCAACCCCCTCACATGACCTGGCCCAGGTAGAGTGCCAATCGGGTTCAACCTCATAATCTCCTCAAGGCAATCCCTATAAGTGGCAGACTCAGAAGTTACCCACAGTCTTTTCTAGCATAACAAAGATCTGAGTATAGCCACATGTTCAATTTTCCTGAGGCCCAACTCAAAATACAGCGGCAGCATAAAATATTTTAGTTATTTAATAGATAATTTTAAAATAAGGTAATAATGTTTTTTATTTGTTAACTGGTTAATTAGATAACTGATTATGTTATTTCAATGTTTTTAATATTTTGGATATTTTTTCTAAATAATTTATATTGTTATTAATTTAATTTGTTTTTGTGGTTGTTCGACTTTTAGGGTGATATGGTGGAAAGTATTTTAAATCTATTCTTTAATTTATATAATTTTCTTATATATAACTGTATTTATAATTTTAGATTTGAATTTCATGTATTTAGTTTGTAATATAACTTATATAATGTTAAAATATGTTTGAATATGTTTATGGAAATATATATTAGGTTTATTTATTTTATATATATATATATATATATGCAATTTATACTTTGTAAATTTACGATAGGGAAAATTAAATCTGAGCGTTCTAACGTTTAACATTTTCCCTACAGTTGCTTACACTGAATTGGGAATAACACTTCTGACCTCCCCAAAATACAACACTCAGGGACCTATTACGATGTCAGGCGGACTTGAGTCCGCTCAACACCGTTTCAGTGTGAGAACCGACCGACCAAAGTTCAGCGGTTCCACACACCGTATTATGGTGCGACTGCACATGGTGCGGTCGCAAACTCCCATTTCTCTATGGGAGCTTGTGCTGCAGATGGTTTCCGCCCGCAGCACAAGCTCCCATAGAGAAATGGGAGACTGTGTAAATCCCTTCACCGTGTGGCAGGCACCTCACGTGCCCCCCCCGGACCACAATCGGAAGCCGCGGAGGAAAAGGGGCCCTGCTAGGGGCCCCCAAAGTCGCTTTCCATGTCGGAAAGCCTGACATGGAAAGCCTGTCGGAAACCGACATCATAATCCCTAGGGCGGAAATGCAGCACGTAAGGGATTATGTGGCGGTTTCCGACTGGCCGACGAGCTCAAGGAACCCATCGGAAGCCAGCCGGAATGAGCAGCCGGTTTAAACTCTGATCCCCTACATTGTAATTAGGCGATCGGACTTTAAACCATGGATGTCGATCGGAAAGCCTCCGACCTTCGATCCAGTCCAGTCTAGTGTCTGTAATAATATTTTATTTATGTCTAAAAATCGTCTTTAAATATTTTTATTTTTTTGCAATTATGTTAAAGTATACATTTTAATTCTATGTTGGTAATGTAAGCGTTTTTGTGCAATTAAATCAAATTTGAATGAATTAGTAGTTTTGCACCTCAATTTACATATGTGTATACTAACATTGAGCTATTGGAATTGAAATGAACTTGCTACAACTTGTTAAAGTGTGCTTTTCTGGCTTAGGCTAACTAGGCTGCCGTTAGGCCTCAATGACATTTTGTTGAAAATGGATGCTATATCATAATGTTTATTCTTTGTTTGTATTTCTTGCTTGACACTACGTGCAGGGAGATACGGATTGTTTATTTCTGAATGACGCTATTCTCGAAGAGTCTGCTAGAAGAAACCCTCTTGCAACTTTTTCGAAGGCCCTTACGCATGCACACAGCATTGCATTCATTCACAATAGTTCACTGTTGTTTATGTACCTAGTTTTTTCTAACACCTCAGGTCTACATTAGGTCAGAAGGGGTGAATCACTATTCAAGTAGTGGTTTAGTGCTGTGGTGGTAGGGTTATGTGAGGTTTAGAATTTTGAAAATAAATGTGATTTGTTGAAGTCATAAGCATACATCTTGACTTTGGAGTTATTAGCAATTTCTATGCAAGAAAACTGTATTTAAAGCCTTGATTGTGGGGGTGAGGCAGAACTCTTAGAAGAATTCCTCTACTAGGGATGCTGTCTGATTTCTTATTGATTTTGCTGCACACTTCACACATAGCAGTTCCCTGATTTTTGTTCACTATTATATTATTCTGCATATGATAACTTTCAAGGCAAATATTTTTATGCATTACAATGAGGTATTGCTGCATTGAATTTGGAATTTCTGTATCGTACCTTTGATTTTCATAATAAACTTTCGTGGTTTTTCTGATCTCGAACTCCCTTTTTGAGGCAGTCCTTTCTGATTGACTGTTTTTTAAAATGTTGTTTTGAGACTTCTCTAGGTACACAATGCCTCATGATTTGAGGTTAACACTGTCCCCAATCCACCCAGTGTTTGGGTGCGCATTTGTAGTCTAGATTTCCTAGGGCCCTTCACTCCCAAGTAAGATACATTTTATATATATTTTTTTACATTATAAGTATATTTTTTATGGAATATTATTTTTCAATGTAATACATGTTTTTTAAATTTTTTATAAACATATTTTTTTATGTCAATAGTCACATTCCGTTCGGTGCTCCCTAACACAGGAAGCTGTCAACAATTAGCAAACCACATTATGATGAAGTTGACATCTCGTTTACAATCGTCATATGGAAAGAAAATATAGAACAATAAACCTTTACCATTGTGAACTCCCCCCCAATGTGCTGCATCCAACCCGCATCCCATGTCATTTAAACTGCCCTGCCGCCCTGAATAAACCACATATTGTCTCTCTACACCCCCCCACTGTCCCGCTGCCCCCGGTATCCATGCCAATGCATCATTCCCCCCCAGGCCTGCAGGCTCCAACCACAGGTCCCGGTGCTCAGCCCATCTCTTCCAAATTTTGGAGTGCTTCTGCGGGCACCTCCTAGCCTTAAAGACAGGTTGCTCCATGCCCATGCAAAAGTCCAGCCCCTTTTTCCAGGCAGACAACGTCGGCGAGGAAATTGCCTTACACATTCTTGCAATATCCCTCTTAGCCAATGTAAGCCCCACCAGTAGTAGGTGGCGTTTATACAGGTTGCCTCCGACATCGTCCATGATGTGCAGAATACCCAATCTCGGTGAGACAGGGACATCCCACCCCAGGACCTCCAAGAGGCACGCCATAACCCCTTGCCAAAACTTAGTGATTACCGGGCAATGCCTTATTGTGTGCATGAGAGAACCCTCTGCGTGTCCACATCGCAGGCACTCCGGAGACGCTACTAGACACGCCTTCCATAGTCTCTGTCTTGTGTAGTAGACCCGATGCAAATACTTGAATTGTATCAGGTGCAATCGAGTGACTATCGCTGTACCCCTGGGGGAAGCTAAAGCCTCCACCCAATCATCCCCGTCTAGATGACCCAGGTCCTGTGTCTACGCTTCTCTTAATTTGTCTAGTGAGTGTGGTGGGGCTATTCGTCACCAAGTACTGATATATTGTTTCTATTTTGTGTTCCCTTAGGTCCCCCATAAACACCTTCACTTCGATTGGGTTGTACTCAGGGAGGGCATCTAGCTTAGCATTACTGGGGGAGATAGCGTGTCTGAATTGAAGGTACCTCAAGAACTGGGTTCGAGGCATATCATTTCTTTTTGGAGGTCTTGGAACAACTTCAGGGTTGAACCCCTCATGACATCCCACAGTGTGGAGATCCCTATATTATCCCAGCTCCGGAATCCCACCAGCGTGGTCAACTGTTGCAATCTCCCATTATGCCACAGCAGGGTCTCCCCAGTTAATCTGTCCCACCATCCCATTGTATGGAGGGATTGTTTCCACAGCCTAAAAACCACTTGTGTCGCAGGCGGCAGAGTTCGGAGCTTTGGACCAGAGTATAGGATGGTATGAAGGGTCATGTCCCCCATCTGCCACCGCTCCACTGCGTATGCCGGGTCCCTTCTGTCCCCATACCACCATTCGTTGAGCACCAGTAGGTGCGAGGCCCTGTAGTAAGATTGGATGTCATCAGTGGCGAGTCCCCAGCAATATGTCGACTGAAAACAAGTCCGCAGGGCCACCCGGCCAGCTCCCCCACCCCATAGAAACTGTCCCAGTGCTGCATTCACCTGTCTGAACCAAGTTGGTAAGATCGGCTACGGATGATTTTGGAGCTGATAGAGCAGGCGAGGAAGAGAGACCATTTTAAAGATGGCTGATCTCCCATAAATAGAGAGGGGCATATGCGACCACGTCTTCATCTCCTCCTTCACTCGTGCTCACACTGGAGCAATATTCTTTTCCCACGATGTGGGTTGCGAGGCCGATAAAAAGACCCCCAGGTACTTCACCCCGTCCATTACCGTCACTACTTCCGACGCCCAAGAGCCCAGTTTATCAGCCCCCCTCAGTGGCCAAAGGGTGGACTTACGGGGATTCATAAAGAGGCCCGAGGATTCGCCGAAGACCTGCATGATGCAGAGCAGTCTCGGGCCTGTCCTGTTGGGGTTTGTTAAGAAAAACAGCACATCATCTGCATACAAAGCAATGCAGTCTGATATCCCATTCGACCATTCAAAGCCCCGTACTTGGGCGTCGATTCTCACCCACGCCGCCAGGGGCTCCATTGCCAAGGCGAATAGGTATGGTGACAGGGGGCACCCCTGCCTGGTACCCCTACCGATTGGAAATGTATTAGAAGTGGATCCCGCCACCCTGACCGACGCCGTAAGATCTGTATAAAGAAATGTAATAAATGAGAGGTATCTGGGTCCCAGGTTCAACCGATTCAAGAGAGCAAATAAGTATATCCAGCTCAGGGAGTCGAATGCCCTATCCATATCAGCTAGGAGCACTGCAGCCGGTCCCTCATAGGCGTTAATAGCCGCTATTGCGTTGTGGGCTCGGCGGATGTTGTGACGTATGGCTCTCGGGGGCATAAATCCGGCCTGATCCGGATGTATTAGTTGCGCTACATGAGGCTGCAGGCGATTAGCAAGTGCCTTAGCCAATATTTTGGCCTCAACATTTAGTAAGGAGATGGGGCGATATAATGCGTGTTGTTCCGGAGGCCGCCTGGGTTTGTGGAATACCACTACCTCAGCATATCTCCAGTCCCTTGGGAGACTGCCTCGCTCTGTTGCCTCGTACACTATCGCAAGAAAGTGGGGTCCTAACTTGGAAAAGTATTTCTTGATGAATTCGCAAGGAAATCCATTCGGACCCGGCGCCTTGCCTGCATTCAGGTCTCCCAATGTGGCACTTAGTTCTTCCACTGTGAGAGGGGCGTCCTCCACTACTCTTGCATCATAGGACAAGGCCCGTGGCGGGAGATCATCTATAAAACGCTGTACCGTGTCTTCCGACAGGAGTTCCCTGGGGCATATAACTTTGTAAAGTATCCCGCGAAGCTCGTAGCGATCAATGTTGGGTCGCTGAGCACCTGCCCATCCTAACCAACTATACCGGGGATGGACTGAGGCTGCAGCGCACCCTGACACAAGTGGTGTAATAAATGGCTGGACTTATCCCCCCATTGATAGATCCTACTGCGAGATACTAGCCACGCCAGCCGGGCCTCATCCATTAGTTGACTCGCGTGGGTCTGCTGCATTTGCAGTAATTAGCGGCGCGCTAGGCTCCCTCCCTCACCTCAACTGCGCTGTTCCAGCACTGTCAGCTGGGCTTCTGACCTCAGGAGCGACTCCCAACGTAGCTTACGCGAGGCCGCGCAGTAGGAGATATCGACTCCTCGAAGCACTGGCTTCATGGCCTCCCACAGAGTCTCGGCTGCCTTTAACGATCCCATGTTAGTTTCCATATAACGTTCGATCTCTTGATGCATGCGTGTCTGGTACTGCTCATCCTGTAGTTGCCAGGGGGAGAGGTGCCAACGGAAAGGCTGCCTCTCCGGACCTATCCGAAGTCTTAGCACCACTGGAGAGTGGTCCGATAGACTCCTTGGTAGGATCTCCATGAACTGCACTCTATGGGCCGCACTAGAGGGGATAAAGATGTGGCCTAAGCGAGAATATGAGTCATACGTCCCCAAGTAGTAGGTGTATCCTTGTTCCCTCGGGTGAGGTCTCCTCCATGCATCCGTCCAGCTCAATCCCTCCACCAAGGAACTCAGCTTTGTAGCTTGGTGAATATGTGTTTGCCCCTGTTGTATTAATATGTTGGAATATGAACATCAGCAGAGTTTAAAAAACTCGAAGACAAATGTGGACTGTAATGATTGATACATAGACCTATTGTGTACATATAAGCTGCAACAGGAATATGAAATAGACATGTGTATACTTATTAAGACATCTATGATGGTACAAGATATGTAACATGTTGATATGATATATACAATCAATAAATACCAATAAAGTATGTTTAAAAAAAAAAAAAAGAATATGTGTTTGCCCCGATGCTCGCCATCTATCTTTGGTTGGGTCTATAACATCATTCCAATCTCCGCCCACCACCGATAATCCCTCCGGCATTTCAAACCAGAGAGTCGTTAGACGCTCAACAAAGGACCACGATAAGGGCAGGGGGGGCATACACACTACCTAGGACCACTCGCTCCCCATGTAGGGTTCCCATAATGAAGACAAACTTACCCTGTGTATCTGTCCATGTTTTCTCATGCTGATACGGGACCCAACAGTGGACCAATATGGCGACCCCCCCTGGACCTCCTAGTAAAACCGGAGTGGTAGACCTGGGCGAATCCGTATCTGAGGAGGCATTTTATTTTGTTTCCCAATAAGTGGGTTTCCTGGAGCATCAAAACATCCGCTTGGTATCTTTTGGCTTGTTGGAGCAGAGTGCCTCATTTTATCTTGTCTAATGCCCCTCTTACATTCCAGCTGACCATTTGAAGTCCGCCCCCTGGGGCAGGCGATCTATCTACAGGATTTGTAGTGTGGTGCGGGCCCCAACGGGAGCCCGCTTCCCCCCCGCCAATGAATCCCCATATCCAGCCCATGAACATCAGGCGTTCCCCTTGACTATAGTCAGTCTGGTAATGGTACTAGCCCCTCTCGTGTGTCCCCACGATCTGAATTTACTCATTCCATGACCTCCCCTTAACATAACTAAGAAGCCTCCGTCTCCTGAGGGGGTGCCGAAACGTCTCTCTTGGAGTTGCTGCGTGATTTGGAGCGTCGTCGCGATCTCGATCTTCTGTTTACTTTTATCTTGGGCTTTGGTTGTCTATTGATTACGTCGCTTGAGGATGAGTCCGATTCCATACGAGGCAGTGTATTGGGCCGGATTTTTACTGTTTCATCTGTCCAGGCAAAGACTTCCTCCGGTGTCTCAAAGAACAATGTACGGGACCTGTACACCACTCTCAACCTAGCCGGATACAGTAGTGCATAGAGGAGTTTCATATCCCGTAGGCGGGCTTTAGCTGCTGTGAAGGATTGTCTCCTCTGTTGAACCAGCCTCGTATAGTCCAGAATATCAGGATGTTGCTGGCAGCATAGGTAAGCGACCCTTTTAGCCTAGCCTGTTTCAGGATCACGTCCCTGTCGTGATAATTTAAGACCTTCGCAATAATGGGTCTTGGCCTAGCACAGGGAGGCAGTCTTTGGATTAACGCTCCGTGGGCCCTCTCAATTACAAAGCAGCGTGAGAGCGAATCGGGGGGGGGGCAGTCCATGAGCCATTGAGTTAAGAACCGTTCCATATCGTTGCCTTCACACCCCTCAGGGAAGCCCACAAATCGCAGGTTGTTTCTTCGGGCCTTACCCTCTGCATCCTCGACCTGAGATGTCAGTCCTCTCGTCAATGTCTCTAGGGTAGTCACTTTCTTTTGTAGGGTGGTGACTGTATCTTCAACCCCTGATAGCCTTGTCTTGGTCTCCGTGATGCGCTCTACTGCATTGTGCAGGTCCTGTCTGATAAGCATTACATCCAAGCCCACCGCTCCTATCTTGACATCCAATGTGTCCCTAGCTTGTGTGATGGCCGCCATTAATGCCACATTATCTGGCATGACTCCTGCCGTGTTACTCTGGTCTGACGGTGGCGCCCCCGCGCCCGTATACCGATCCAAAGTGCTCTGTTTAGAGGGCCCCCAGGCACCTTATCTTTCGTCATGGTGGTATATTTTCCGCTAGGTCGCTGCACCAGGCACGGACCCCCGGGGTGTCCGCCTGCTGGCGGTCCGCACCTACTCCCCGCTTCAACTGCGCCGGGGTCTCCCGCGGGCCCCAGGTTATTTTCTCAGGTGGCAGCGAGCTGGGTACAGGGACTTCCACCCACAAGTCGCACCGGGGCCTAGCCCGGCCGCTCCTTTGAGCGGTCGCAACCCCCCAACCCCCTCTAATGGGTGCCCTGCTCACCGCCTTATCTCGGGTCCGGATTCTTCGGCGTCACAGGCCGGGTCCAGGTCTAGGTCGGATCCAAAGGAAAGAGCGGGCGCCTTCACGGTAATCCATTTCTGCTGGATATTATGATCCTATGTCTTGCCCGCTCCACACGTTTCAGCCACAGCTCCCACTGGCCTCCGCCCAGTGGGGCCCACTGATGTAAATGCTATGCCTCAGCCGGTGCCCTCACGCAGTGATCGGACCACCGTCCAGCATCCGGCCCTCTGGCCTTCTCCCCGCTGTGACTAGGGCTGCAGCAACGGCCCGGGGCCCTCCTGCTTTACTCTACTCGAGGCTCGGTCCTTCAGCACTCCATCGCCTGTTTCCACGGCTCGGCGCAGCCGCCGATTGCCAGGGCCCTCTCACTATCCCCCTTCCAGGGCGTCACTCACTGGGCCGCCATTTTGCGTCTTTTGTCACTGTGCTCATGCCACCGCCGCTGCCGAGCTTTACCCGGGGGGATCCCCAGGAATCACGCACCATGGCCGACCAGCCCTTTCTCTCGCGGCCCCCGCAGCTGGATCTCCACTGCGCCGTCCGCACTTGTCTGCCGCCCCGAGCTCGTCTCTGCCCACAGGCTCCCCGCCGCCGTGATTTTGTTAGGCCGCACCTCCGGAGAGCCTCGTTCCATGCAGTCTCGCCTTCTCGTTTCTCGGCTCTCCCGCTCGCCTCCGTCACGGCCCTCAACCAGCGCAATATCGGGGAGGTCCTCAACAACTTTAGGGGACCGATGGGGCGTGATATTTACTGGGCTGCGGGAGCTCGCCTAAAGCTCTGTTGAACCAGCCTCGTATAGTCCAGGAATATCAGGATGTTGCTGGCAGCATTGGTAAGCGACCCTTTTAGCCTGGCCTGTTTCAGGATCACGTCCCTGTCGTGATAATTTAAGACCTTCGCAATAATGGGTCTTGGCCTAGCACCGGGAGGCGGTCTTTGGATTAACGCTTCGTGGGCCCTCTCAATTACAAAGCAGCGTGAGAGCGAATCGGGGGGGGGGCAGTCCATGAGCCATTGAGTTAAGAACCGTTCCATATCGTTGCCTTCACACCCCTCAGGGAAGCCCACAAATCGCAGGTTGTTTCTTCGGGCCTTACCCTCTGCATCCTCGACCCGAGATGCCAGTCCTCTCGTCAATGTCTCTAGGGTAGTCACTTTCTTTTGTAGGGTGGTGACTGTATCTTCAACCCCTGATAGCCTTGTCTTGGTCTCCGTGATGCGCTCTACTGCATTGTGCAGGTCCTGTCTGATAAGCATTACATCCGAGCCCACCGCTCCTATCTTGACATCCAATGTGTCCCTAGCTTGTGTGATGGCCCCCATTAATGCCGCATTATCTGGCATGACTCCTGCCGTGTTACTCTGGTCTGACGGTGGCGACCCGCGCCCCTATACCAATCCAAACTGCTCTATTTAGAGGGCCCCCCAGGCACCTTATCTTTCGTCATGGTGGTATATTTTCCGCTAGGTCGCTGCACCGGGCACGAACCCCCTGGGTGTCTGCCTGCTGGCGGTCTGCACCTCCTCCCCGCTTCAAGTGCGCCGGGGTCTCCCGTGGGCCGCAGGTTATTTTCTCAGGTGGCAGCGAGCTGGGTACAGGGACTTCCACCCACAAGTCGCACCGGGGTCTAGCCCGGCCGCTCCTTTGAGCGGTCGCAACCCCCCAAACCCCTCTAATGGGTGCCCTGCTCACCGCCTTGTCTCGGGTCCGGATTCTTCAGCGTCACGGGCCGGGTCCAGATCTAGGTCGGATCCAAAGGAAAGGGCGGGCGCCTTCACGGTAATCCATTTCTGCTGGATATTATGATCCTATGTCTTGCCCGCTCCACACGTTTCAGCCTTAGCTCCCGCTGCCCTCCGCCCAGTGGGGCCCACTGGGGAACACGCAGTGATCGGACCACCGTCCAGCATCCGGCCCTCGGGCCTTCTCCCCGCTGTGACTAGGGCCGCAGCAACGGCCCGGGGCCCTCCTGCTTCCTTCTACTCGAGGCTCGCCCTTCAGCATTCCATCGCCTGTCTCCGCGGCTCGGCGCAGCCGCCGATCGCCAGGGCCCTCTCACTATCCCCCTTCCAGGGCGTCACTCACTGGGCCGCCATTTCGCGCACTCTGCCACTGTGCTCATGCCACCGCTGCTGCCGAGCTTTCCCCGTGGGGATCCCCAGGAATCACGCTCCACGGCCGGCCAGCCCTTTCTCTCGCGGCCCCCGCAGCTGGATCTCCACCACGCCGTCCGCACTTGTCTGCGGCCCGAGCTCGTCTCTGCCCACAGGCTCCCCGCCGCCGTGATTGTGTTAGGCCACACCTCCGGAGAGCCTCGTTCCCTGCAGTCTCGCCCTCTCGTTTCTCAGCTCTCCCGCTCGCCTCCGTCACGGCCCTCAACCAGCGCAATATCGGGGAGGTCCTCAACAACTTTAGGGGACCGATGGGGTAGGATATTTACTGGGCTGCGGGAGCTCGCCTAAAGCGCGTCCGCCATGTTGGACCGCTAGGCCACTCCCCCGTAATACATGTTTTAAAGTTAATATAGTGTTTAATAGTTCAAATATTGAAGCCTTGTATATTTTTGTTGTCACTGTTTTTGACTCTACATACAAAGAATTTAAAGTCGATATTTGTGCCCTTAATATTTTTGTCACCAATATTTTGGTTGCATATATTTCATTATACAACCATATGAGCGTCAAAACATGTAGACAGAATGACAAGCAAGCTCTACCTCTTGTTTTTAATCCTGTGGTAGGGAGGCACCAGTTAAAAACATTGAGCCCATCTGCACAATTTTAATATAGCTGTGACAGTTTAACAATGGGAATGCATGCATGTCGACATAAGAAACATAAGCCCGACCAAACAAGGAAACCAATAATTAGGATACAGTACAACTCGATCACAGCTGTACTCTCGAATGTTTCTGCTAGATAAAGAGCTGAGTGATGAAGCATACCACAGTAGGTATATGAGTGCATGAATTCCGTAAGAGGTTTGGCCAATTCTTTCGGGGGTATTGTAATTCTTGTACCTTTCTGTCTCTTTAGGGAGGGCATACAATAGTAATATACCTCCCACCACTCTCTCTTAAGTGTGTCAACAGCATACTACATGTGATGCTCCTGTTCTGTGTGTGAGTGAAACATGTGTTGCTGTTCCAGCTGCGGACACATGAGCTACAGATATTCTTTGTGATAGGGACAGTTCAACTGCTGCCGCCCATGTTGTACTTATGCTGTGTTGGTAAAGTTTAAAGCAAGAACTTTTACTATACAAAAGCCAAAACGACTGGTATTGTCAATGCTTGTTCTTTTCTGTATGATGGTAGGAAATTATAGAGTGAATCATCACAAAATACATGAGCAGAGTTTACTTTTGATGTTGAATGTGAAACAAGCACAGTTTCTATAACGGGACTACTCATTGTGAAGTACTAGTCCACTCTGTAAAATGTTAAAACACAGCTGTCAAGTGGCAGTAGTACCATATTATGTATAACACCTTTAGCAAAATCCGGCTATTTAGCTAATATCACTTTTCATGCTGGTGTTGTTTGAGTCAAATATAAAGAGTAAAAAGCAAACCTACAAGCCCAAAATGCATTATGCTATTGGCAGAGATATCATATTGACTGGAGCCACTTATAAAACTTAAGTGAAAGGCAAAATAAAATTCAGTTCATGCTTTTCTATATTTTTTCTTGTAGGGAATTAAAGGGACCAAAAGTAACCCGAACAAGGGTTAAACAAGTCAATGGATGAACAGAGATGGCATTTAGAGTGAAAATCTCAGTATCCCATTGCTAATGGGTTAGCATTATCACTACTGCAAAAATATAAGGCTTGGTAAAAGCCCTTTTTCCAAGAACAACGATGGCCAACATGGCGTGATTACTCTGTAGCAGCAACTAAATGTGTCTGAATAGATATGAGAAAAAGAGAACAATGTGCTGACGGCCCTCTTCCCTGACCTTTCCTCTGCGGAGAGGTTGGCACGAGTTCCTTCAACAAGGAATTAGCTCCGAAAGTCAAACATTATTGAGGATCACTCCAGCAATTTATTGGGGAGACAAGCAAACCAAACCCTCCCCAGAAGCGCACAGTGCTCACCCAGCCCACAAAAACTTTGAATAAATGGTCAGAAAATAAGGCCTTTTTCAGCACAATCTCCCAAAAAAAACATATGTATATATCATCTTTCTTCACTTAAACATTTCACTGCATTGCCTGTTTTCATCATTCCTTTTCACATATGTGCTAAAGCATATGCCATGTCTAAGAATCTGCTTAAGAGGGGCAGAGTGGGAAAACTCAACGTAAAGCAAATTTCACAATCTCAGACCATAAATCGCAAAGTTGGACAGACCTTCCAAGCTCAGAGGCCCTTACAGGTCTGGACAGAAGACAGGTTACAACAGTCTTACAGTCCCAGGCTTACACCTAAATAGGATTTATTAAAATAGGTGAGAAAATGCCCCCACAACAACCCAGCAGTGGGCCTACCTGAAAGGACTGAGGGCAATGATAAAATACGCTATCTGGAAGACTGATCAGCAATTGCCTCTCAAGGCCTGTCCAAATTCTACTCATCTCTCTCTGAATGGTGCACAGGGTCTGGTTATGCCGACTTACTCCAGGAGCACCTCCTAGCCCAGTGGTGGGGAGATTACTGCATTACAAAGCGAGAGATCACCTACTTCAGAAGGCCTGCTCATGGGTCAGCTCGGAGTGGATAATAGAATACATTTTCCTGGACTACAGTATCTTTCATGGTATAAAAAAAACTGTGAGAAACAGAAATGCAGTACATGTTGTTATACCTGGCATCATGGATGACAAGGAATCCTTCTTCAAGGGCCCAAGACTGGACCTGCATGAGGCATGAAAGGATAAGACTCAGGGGCCGATTCCGATCTCGGCCGGTAGGGCTCCGAATCGGATTCGGCTTAACCGGATCCGATTCGGAGCCCTATTTCCCGACCGATTCGTACGCGCGTCTGGGCGAGCGAGTACGATGCGAAATCGCCGACCGGCTCGTCCGGGCGTCCCGACCGCTCCGACCGACTCGTTCCCGGGTCTAACCGCACCGACCGACTCGCTCGGACTCGACTCGCACCGCGCAATGGAGACGTTCCCCGGCCGGGTAAGTACGATGCGCGCCGCGAGCAGTCCGACCGACACGCGCCGTCCGGCTCCAAAGAGCAGTCGGAGCCGTACTTTGGGGGTCCGTGTCGGACCCCCCTGTACGCGTAGCCGCGCGAGTCGCACACAGGGGGGACCCATGGGTCCCCCCTACACGTGCATGTACGGCGCGACCCGCATCGACGCGAACATGCTGTAGGGGGCGCCTTGTTCGCTGTCGTGCCTATTGAGTCAATGGGAGCCCGTGTACGCGTCGTACGACTGGCTCCCATTGACTTTCAATGGGAGTCCGACCGACCGAGTCCGATAGCATACGTGCGCATCGTACTCGTTCGGTCGGACTGCTAGAGTCCGATTCGGTCGGAAATCTCTCCGGGTCCGGCTTGGTCGGAGAGATTTCCGGCCCGAATCGGAATCGGCCCCTCAGTGTTAGCCAATTTCTGCAGCAGCTGAGGAGGAGAAAGCCAAGGGGATAGCTTATGAAACAGCCACTTCCAAAGACTGTTGAGGCGGTGGAAAAGCAAGATGTTTGGGGTAGCTCCCACATCGAACTGTCCACCAGCGCAAGCACTAATTCAGAATCCGAACAATTATTAGATGACGGCTGTAAGCTGCTCAAATTGACCACAAGAACAGCAGAGGATACTGTTAAGTATGATTGTGTTGATAAATACCTTTACCGGAGAAAGAGGAGTGTCCACACACAAGTGACTTGGGGGATGGGCAGATGATACTGTTAAGTGTGATTGTGTTGATAAATACCCTTACCGGAGAACGAGAAGTGTCCACACACAAGTGTCTTGGGGGGATGGGTTGGCCAAATCACCTACTTCCTGCCCCCAGATTCTTCCTTCTCCTATTAAGCAGGAAGATTAACATTTCACATATGTAGTTTTGATGGACTGCCATTGCTGCTCTGTCTCAGGAATGTGAGCTGTTCGCAATGGCTTAAAGTAAGTCCACAGTTGGTATACAGAGTGTACGACCTGGCCCTTTCTGCAGGATCATCCCAAAACATTTTGCCTTCCTTCTATTTTTTGCTGAATTATTTTTTGTTGGCCATAGGACTGTGCACCTTACCACTGCTAACCAGTGCTAAAGTGCTTGTGCTCTCTGCTCAAAACATGGCAACATTGTCTTATACCCAATTGGCCTATTTAATTTACGTATAAATCCCTAGTAAAGTGTACTACCCATGTCCAGGGCCTGTAAATTAAATGCTACTACAGGGCCGGCAGCACTGATTTTGCCACCCACTTAAGTAGCCCTTTAAAACATGTCTCAGGCCTGCCATTGCAGAGCCAGTGTGTGATGTCCACCTGGCAAAATAAACCTTTTGCCAGGCCCAAACCTTCCTTTTTACTACATATAAGTCACCCCTAAGGTAGACCCTGGACAGCCCCATGGGCAGGGTGCAGTGTATGTAAAAAGTTGGAAATGTACTTTTAAGTTTTACATGTCCTGGTAGTGAAAACATCGTTTTTTACTACTGCAAGGCCTGTCTCTCCCACAGGATAACATTGGAGTTGCCTTATTAGATGTTATAGGTGTAATTTCCAAATGGGAAGAGGTAAATGGTTCATAATTGGTGTCTCTGGAATCCTAATTTAAATTCCTAACTTGTGGTGAAGTCGGATTTTAAATTATAATTATTAAAATGTCACTTTTAGAAAGTTGCAAACACAACAAGATGTTGGATGGAGTGCTGAAACTTTTCAACCACTCACCCCCAGTCAAGAGATCTGGGTTTCATCCCTCGTTCTTTTGCTCACTATGCCACCCCAGTTTGGACCCAGCCATATGCATATCAGTCTTGACCCTGCGCCTCATGTGAACAGTCCAGCCCGAACTGCCAGGCCAGGTCCTCCCTGGACCGGGAACAAGCATCCTGGGACCGGTTTTGGAGTATTACCCCTTGTCAGCCAGGCTAGCTTGAATCCTGTGGCACAACGAGCAAGGGACCCACATCTGTAACATCACGTGGTAACAACACCATCTTTTCCAGGGCTAGACTTCCAGCCACTGATAGAGGCAGAGCAACCCAAAAGGCAACCTTAGATTTGAGGGCTGCGATCATATGAAAAATGTCAGGGCCTTCCCTATAAATTGGAACTCCAAGATACAGAAAGGGTACTCAGGCCATTTGTATCCATGAATCCCCGAACTGGAGTGTGGGCTCCACATGGGTGCCAGAAAAGGACTAAGCACATGATTTATCATTGATTCTGAGTCCAGAAAGATTTCCAAAAGTTTACAGCAACTGAGCCACCTCCACCTGCCCCTCCCGAACATCTTTGAAATACAAGATCATATCGTCTGCATAGAGCGATATAGTGTGCACAGTATTACCTACAGGAATCCCCCGGTGTCCCGCCTCTTGGCGAATTCTTTGCACTATGGGGTCAATGGCCAATGTGAAAAGTAGCGGGGAGAGGGGGCAACCCTGTTGCGTACCCCGCCACTCCGGGTACCCATCCGATATGTATGGGCCTGTTCTCGCTCTAGCTGTGAGAGCAGTATAAAGCAACAATACTCATTGGACGTAGGCTGGAGGTATCCCGAATCGTGTCAGGGTTGCTATCATGAAATCCCAAACCAGGAAATCAAAGGCTTGCCGGACATCAAGTGAGAGGCAACCAGCATGTGGGTAATGGTCTCGAACTGCATCCATTATCTTAAACAGCCACCAAATATGAAGAGAGGTGTTACGACGGGGAACAAACCCACACTGGTCCACATGGATCAGTTGTAGGAAAAACGGAGGCAGCCGTCGGGCCAGGATCTTGCTGAATATTTTTTATTTAGTATTTACAGTGGTCGATATGAGGATAGCTCCATTGGGGGCTTGCTGGCTTAAACAAGGAAGTCACAAGTGCCTCTCTAGTGGAAGAGGAGAGGAGGCCCATATCGGGGGAAGTGTTATAGAGTTTTACTAAATGCAGGACCATTTTAGTGGCACAGGTAGAACAGAACTCTACTGGGAGTCCATCAGATCCCAGTGTTTTATTACAGGCCAGCTCTTTTAGGGTACTGCAAATTTCATTTGTCAAAATAGGAGAGAAGGAGAGCCTCCTGGTCAGTCACTTGCACCGTCGGAAGTCACGCCTGTTGGAGGAACACTGCTAGCTCTGTTGGATGGGGGGAAGGTTGGGCTCCATATAATTCCGAGTAAAAGTCATGGAATGCCTTACTGGTCCCTAGTTGAGTCACCACAGTACCCCAGGCAAGTGTGTTAATCGCCAGGATCGGCATGGAAGAGGGATCTGGCTGAAATAAACGTGCCAGTAGCGGGCCCAATTTATCGGCTTCAGCATGCACCTTCTGTGTATCCATCCTATGGCCTAACACTCGGAGGCGTTCAAGTAATTCCTAATAAGCAATTCTGGCTTCTTGCAATTGGGGGGTGGTTTCTTCATTCTCAGCCGCTGCCCTCTCAAGGGGACCCATGGAACCCTCCTGACTCTTGAGTTCTCGAAGACCTACATTCCTAGCCCCCACCATCATGTTAAGCACAGTGCCCAGGACCACCACCTTGAATGCCTCCCACTCCACTATTGGAGAGGAAGCAGTAACAGCATTTTCAATGAAGTAGGAGTTAATGGCAGTAGCAAGGGTTTCTCTAAACACTGCGTCCTCCAAAGGACGTGGCGGGAGCCTCCACGTGGGGCTTAGGGCAGGCCCACAGCCTCATGCTAACGTGATCTCTAGAGGGCTGTGGTCTGATATGGTTTTACCCAAATACGTGGCTTGTGTGATATTAGCCTGGAGATGCAATGGAACAAGAATCTGTCAAGCAGTGAGTGTAGGGCATGTGGGTGTGAATAAAATGAGTACTCCCTCACATAAAACACATGAGCATGATGCACCAGTGTGGCTCCTGGCAGTGGCGGGTGGGATCTATCTAGTGTTACAACTAGTACAGCGTGGAAATCCCCACCCAGTACCCATGAATATGGGGCCAGTCCGACAAGACCGACGACAAGTGGGCATAAAAGGCATCCTGATCCGTACTGGGTGCATAAATACACCCCAATACTATTGGTTCCCTATTTAGTGTGCCCTTCAGTAAAAAGTAACAGCCCTGTGAGCCTATCCTGTAGTCTAGCACCCCAAATGGTACCCCCACCTGGAAGAAGATTGCCCCCCCCATTGAGTAGGCAGAGTAGGACTTGTGAAACAATTGTTTGCTCCAACGTTTGCGCAGTTTCTGAGCCTCAGAGGTCAGCAGGTGTGTTTCCTGTAGGAAAGCAATCTGCGCACAGCGCTGATGAAATTGGGCTAACATTCTATGTCTCTTGTGTATAAACCCCATATCCCGCACATTCCACGTTATTATATTATGAGCATTTACTACAGACGACATTTCCGACCTATTACGATTGTATACTCTGTTCGGTCTTGGTCACATTGTATAAAATCCCCCAGCATCATTACAGGTGACATCATCAAACAATTCAAAACATTTCCCCAATACTCGGTGCAGCGATTCTTCGTTGTTCGACCAAACCTTAAAACAGTCAATAACCATACAGGCATTGTAACAGGACTTTATTCTTGTTTGAATATCATGATTGTGTAAAATGTCATTTGAATATCTTATGTAAAGACTTCGTGTCATGCTACATATGTCATATGAATTTCACATTACTGAGAACCATCTAGCTTGAAGTAATGCTATAACAATGTAAAAATGCACCTGAAAAAACCCAATAAAGTTTGTGTTAAAAAAAACAAAAAACCATACAAGCATTGTAAACCATGTGCAATCGCTAAAAGGGCGTAAGTACTTGAAACCATAAGGGGTGTCACAGCAACGCAGCGTGGCCGTTGTATCCACTGAGGGACCCCCGGACCCTAGACCCCAAAACACTGTGGACAAAAAGCAAATAACGGGCTCTGGCTGCAGCGAGTTGTTGGGGACCTACCACAGCTGCATAACTCTCTATTACCATTAGTATTGTATGAATATCAGCATGAGGACACACTTTACTGGGGTGCAAAGTGGGGGAGGAACATAAGTCTATATCAATGGAAATGAATACATGGAAAGTGTAGTTCACCCTATAAACCGAGTGCATAAGCTGGCAAAAGGCTCATGGCCGTTACCCCAATAGGTCATCTGCAGTCTGCGGGAACACCGTCAGGAACACGTCTATTCTTTCATTAGAATCAGAGTGTGAGGCACTACCCTGTGATGTACTGGAGCTGACAGGCAGTTTAAATGTCCGTAGTGTGGTTACAGACCGGATCGCAGCCAACTGACCCTCCAAAACCTGTTGCAGGAAAGGTGCACCCCGCTGCGGTCCTGGTGGGCCATTCTGCGTTGCTGTCATCATGGGGCATGTCTCACCTGGGGGGAGGGGGAGAGGGGGGAGGAGGGTGCCGGCCCAGTATGGTTTTGCCTCTGGGAATCTGGAAAGTGTTGCTCCAGTCACTCCCAAGCCAGTTCCAGGGTCTCAAAGAAATTGGCGGCTTGTTCGTGCATCACTTTAAGTTTTGCCAGGAAGAGTAGGGCGCAAGTTAGGCCCACTGAACGTAAATGTCTTTTAACTTCTTGAAAGGGTGTCCGTTTACGCTGCATTGCAACAGTGTAATGCGGGGGAAAGGAGACCCGCACATTGTCTACAAGGATGGGCGTCTGTTCCCTGGTTGCCTGCAATAACACATCACGGACTTTGAAATTGAGGATCCTGGCCACTATGGGTCTTGGAGGTGCCCCAGAGATGGGTTTTCTAGTGGGGACTCTGTGAGCCCGTTCGACCGTAAACGGGTCCGACAGCCCAGTGGGGGCAACCACCTTCCAGAGCTAGTCTGCCACATATTGAGTCACATGAGGGCCTTCTGTCCCTTCAGGGAGGCCAATTATCCTCACATTGCTCCGTCAGGCTCTTACTTCTGCATCTTCAGCCGTTCTTGGAGGAGATACACCTGTCAGCGCGGTGTGTTCTTTGTGGCCCGGGGACAATGCTGAGAGCGACAGCTCATTTGTTTTGACCCTGTCTGATAACTTGCGGTGGTTGTCTTTCAACAGGCAAATGTCTGTGGTAATGACCCCCAACTGTTGTTCAAACAGCTCTATATTCCGGAATCTCATAAAGGATGATATTTAATTTATCCATCGGGGTGTTATTATGGAAGAAGGCAATCCCTCATTTGGCGTCTTGGCCAGAGAGCATTCTGATGGCGTGGAGTGGGATCGAGAGTGGGGCGTCTATCACTTTTGGCCCTGGTGCACCCCATGCAGATTATCAACTGAGATGGGCACCTACGGCCAGGGGGAGCATGGAGCGTCCGGCTGCAGCTCCAGGTGTCAACATCCTCTCAGCACAGATTTAGCAGGGGTGGACTGCACTGGTCCCAGGTAGTGCCAGCAATACCCCACCTCCCCAGTGCATTGGCCTACAACAGCGGGGAGAGGTGATCATTCCTCAGAGATTGGGAGGGAGGCAAGAGGGCTTCTAGTGTCTCACAAGGAGCTCTGAGACCCATTGAGTCCAGCAGGGAGTGATCAGTAAGCACTGCACCCCTCTTTCAAATGTCACAGCCAACAACCATTAAGCGGTAGTGGAGGCATCGCGGCTGTGCTCCCTTCGCTTAGGCCGCATCGATCAATGCCCCTTCACTCTCCCCCCAGGCGTAGGCCTCAACGGCAATGCAGGGCTAGACAAATATGCAGTAGCTTCAATCGCGTGTACCAACGCCCACCAATGGGACCCGCACTACATATTCCAGGCTCCACCCAAGGAACTGGCCAGTGCCTGTTCGTAAAGCTCAGATATCGATCGCCCAATCAGGGCCACAGGAGGTATGCCCCCGCACCACAGACACCTCCTCTTGCAGACTCAGGGCCTACGGGGGCCCTCCGTGTAGGTAGCGCAGCTCGCCGCGACTAGTCCATGCCGCTCTTTCCCGGACAGGCCCGCAACACCAAGCATCCTCTGTCGCAGAAGATCAAGCCTCGCCAGTCCTGGGGGGCCCACCGAAGTGATTCGTCCCCCGCTCCAGTAGCTGCTCAAATGGGGAGGGGGTGAGGAAGTCCACCAAGGCTGCAAGCCTCTCACCTGAGGCCCCCCGCTCACCTCCAGTATCGCCAGCAATACCTACCGCAGGGCCGAGCGCCTCCTCTCCTCCAGGCCGCCAATCAGCCCACCATCTCGAGGCCCGACACAGCCAAGCAGGGAGGCCTCCCACACCAGATCCGTGCCGTGCAGCCGCAGCGGAGCGACAGCAACCAACTGTTGACTCACGGGCTCCCCAGCCCTCCGCTCTCATAGGAGGCCCAGGTTGCAGTCGTTTTCAAGCTCCCCTCAGAAGCTGAGCCGCGGTGAAGGAAGAGACCCGATTAGGGCCACCCGGGTCACTCACGACCACCTCTCAGCCTTCCCAACAATGAAGAGTCGATCAGACAGTAGAGAATACAAATCAAGCTATTTATTAGTATTGCGCTGCAGCGGAGCCCAGTCTGACCAGTCTCCTGAGATGACGGCCGCGGGACTGCCTCACCCCAATATGATATCAGGTATTATACATCTCCAATACCCCAAGTACACGCCCAGACTGGAAAATTCCAGTCCAGGCTGCAGCGAACAAAGGTAGCAAACAGAGATGAGCCACGGTCCTGGGGCTGGGTACATGTTATCTTGACCTCAAGGCCACTCGGCCTGTGCCTACCATAAGAAAATGTGGGAACGGCTCTCTCTGAGAACGTAGGTATGTTACAAAAGAGAATACAATACATTCATTAGTGCAGCGAAACTCAGCCTTGAGAAGCACAAGCTGGAGGTGCAAAAGGCAGTTTTCTGCTGAGACAAGCAGTATACGACAGAAGCTTGGTTTCAATCAGAGAACAAGATGGCGGCAATCCAAAATGGAGCCATGAATGCTAACGTAATACAGAGTGAAACATGAGCATTACTAACAAGAGCATTTCAAGTCTAACAGACCCTCCTTTTAGCATTCATGCTAAATTTTATTGGTGCCATCAGGTACGGGTCTTTACAATTCTAAAGAAGGAAAGGACCATTCAGTCATAGGCCACTGTGGCTAACTTATGAACTACCAATCAGAACAAAATTCTCTATAAAACTAAACACACATTATCAGTATTCAAAAATGCCCTCGTCGATGTCCAATAAACCCTGGATGTCCTGCATCATCATGGCCCTGCTTTTGGAATCATGTCCCGGGGTCTTGGGGCATGGCGTCAGCATTGATACACAGCAGGCACAACAGGCAGGAAGGCATGTATGTACAGACAGCATGCTAGAATGATGCCAGCTATGGCAACCAGGAAAATAATAATCTTCCAACCCCATGATGCAAAGAGGCCCCAAAACCACCCTGTGAGAGACCACGTGCCATTTTCCTGGTGTATGTCAGAGGCAAGCCTATGGAGCTTCTGTATAGCAGCATGTACATTCGGAGCGTGGTCCGGTATGTATACACAGCAGCTACTGCCGATGACGCAGCAGGCCCCACCCCGGACAGCAAGGATGACGTCTAACACCATCCTGTTCTGAAGGGCAACAAGTCTCGTAGCCTGGACCTCTACTGTGATATTAGTCAAAATCCCTGCAGTTGTGTTAATGACTCCTTCCACCACCCTAGTGAGCCGCCAGATGTTAAGGCTATTGGCCATAGGGCCCCAGAAAGGTATGATACCCTTCATAGCATCTGTGAACTGCTGCAAAGTGGTATCCGTCTGATCTACGTCGTCTGTACTAATCATTCTCCCAAACAGACGCATGGGCATTTCTACGCTGTAAACGATGGTCTTTATGGTAATTGGGAGGGGCTATATATACTGGGGGTAAGAAGTAAGAAAGATAGCACCTTCCTGACCACCCCTCAGGAAGCCATACATAACCATGGGATCCACAAACAAAGTAGACATTCGGTGGCAGTATCAGGGGCGGACTTCCTGTTGCTCTCAAATTGTAAGTGGTGTTGCACCTGCTCTCCCCCACCTCTATTTTCCCTGCCCCCTGGACACAGAAGGCAGCTGTAACATTAACCACTGACAGGGGTATCGTCTTATCTTCAGAGACATTATGGGCCTGGAAGGACTGGTAATATTCTGATGTGTTGAACTGCAGGAAATTATCCATTTCCACCTGGGACCAATTTCCCTGTCCCACTCCCTGTATGCATGCATACAAGAGCTCAGGAACAATCTGCCGAATGGCTCTCGGCCTGCGGGAGCACCAGAGGGTGCTCTATGCTGAAAACGTACAGTTTGTGTTAGGGTGCGAGGACTAGTACTCTTTCGCTCTAATGTATCAGCCCGGGGAAATGAACGTACCATACTAAGCAATGCAAACCATCCTTCACAGCTACTGACATATGACAAAGGCATGGACAACAAGTTCTCACTTCTATGAGGGCAACAACCCGCATACCCAACATTTTGTCGTATTATAGGCAGTGTGCGTTTGATGCAGAGTCTGAATAAACACATTATCTTTATAGGACTTTCGGTGCTCTTCTTTGTGAGGGGCCAGAGTAACAAAGATATGTTCAGGGGGAACAGGTGTAGTACCAATCAACGTATGCACAGGATATTTCTTCTCAAGATAATATGATATCCCAAGTATTATTATCAAAGAGATCAGAATAATCGTTACAAAGACAATTTTACTTTTAGTAGACCAGGAGGACCAAACAGGCCCATTCCGTTCAGAACGCGGAGCTGCAAAGGGCTGTTCTTTCTCCTGAATGGGGCGACCAAAGGGGTACATTTTCTTGAACCAGAGAAAAAGACTTACACTTGGAGCCGAACGGGAATAAAGCAAGAAAATGGGACAGTGTTCCCAGCGTCCATCCGGGTCCCGCTGGTGGACCCCTATTGTTCGTTAGGCGTAGGCGCTGTTGAGCACCGGCGGCGGAGCTGCCCGTCTAGCTCAGATCCAGATCCCACGTTGCAGGTCAAGGTATTCCTTTCTTCAGAAATGCAGTCCGTTTGCACTGTTCGTTCACTGTCCGAACAATGCACCAATCTCCCTTTTCCCTAAGCTACTGTTGGTACCACGGACAGGGTACGTTCGCCCTATTCTTCATCAATGCAGTCCATCCCTACTAATCTGACTTTTCCTTTGGTGCACTGTTCGTCCGGCGGGGGCGCAAGTTGTACCTCAACACTCCAGGCACAGAGGGGTCAAGAAAAAGGGGGTCAGGCTCAAGGGGACCAAGGGGCAAAGGCTCAAACACAGACGAGCCGGTAGATTGGGGCTCAATGGGTCGGGACTCAATCACAGGTGGACCAACAGGCTGGGGCTCCTGGATGGCCTTAATTTCAGGTGGCACCGCCTCATTCAGCACCGCATGGCTCTCTTCCTCAGTTGGTGCCCACGTCAGGCGGGTGTCCGAAAAGGGAATGAAACGCAGCACCTGTTCCGTCTCACAGTTGCCAATCCCATCCAGGACCCATTGGTCGTAAGGCAACGGCAGGGGTACCCTCTTGCAATGGGTACTGTGAATCCAGTTCTTCCGGCCGTCGACCTTCACTGCTGTTCTGGTGGCAAGAAGGACCTGGAGAGGCCCCTTTCAGCGTGGCTCCAAACTGCTCTTCCTCTGGAAATTACAAATCAGGACCCAATATCTGGGTCGTATCTCGTGACCCGGCCCCTCTGGATTTTTCGGTAGGGTCTCGGAAATCTGTTGGTGAATAGAACGCAAATTTTTAGTCAATTCATAGAGATAGTCCACAAGCAGGGGGTATTCTATGTCGGAAAACCGACGAGGTCGCGGAACGCCCCAAACATTTGCTGGGTGCCCAAACACGACCTCGTACGGTGACAGTCCTGTTCTAGAGTGGGCTGTGGCTCTTGTGGACAACAGCGCTAGGGGTAAAGCATCTGGCCACTCAAATCCTGTGCTCTCTTTGATTTTTGCCATTTTCAGTTTGAGAGTACCATTGTACTTCTCAACTAAACCTGCTGATTGGGGGTGGTTTGCTGCATGAAACTTTTGCTTGATGTGCAACCCATCGCACACCAGCTGGATCACCTTTGAATTAAAATGGCTTCCATTGTCACTCCAAATCAAACGGGGCAAACCGAAGCGCGGGAAGAACTCTTTCAAGAGTACCTTGGCCGTTGCCATGACTGTATTCTCTTTAGTGGGGTAAGCCTCAATCCATTTACTGAAAGCACAGACAACCACTAATACATATTTCAGGTTGTTAACTCGTTCCATTTCGATGAAATCCATCTGGAGAACTTCGAAAGGGAAGGAAGGCGGTGCAAAGCTGCCAGAAGGGGTCAGGGTACCTTTTCCAGGGTTGTGCATCATGCACACCATACAGTACTTCACTAGGTGGGCAGTGACCTTGGGGATGTTGTCGCTCCGCCATACAGGGTCTAACAATTTAGATATCCCCTTCGCACTAATGTGGGCTGGCCCGTGCGCCATAGTAACCACAGGAAGGACATATGCGTCTGGCAACATCCATCTCTGCTTTCCTGACTTGTCCGTCCAACACCCATCCTCATCTAGACTAGCCGTTCTTTCCTGCCCTACTGCTAACTCCTCAATCGTTGCCTCACTCTGTATTTCCTTAACGTTGTCTAAAGTGTCCTCAAACATAGTAACTTCAGGTACCCATCTAGCAGGACCTGCCACAAACATTCTTTTCATCTGTGTTCGGGCCGTCTCCTTAGCTGTCAGGTCTGCAAATGCATTTCCCCATCCCACATCATTTGTGACTGCCTTGTGGGCACAGCACTTCACTATTGCTAACTTCTTGGGAAGTGTCAGGGCTGACAAAAGCCTATGTATTAGTGGGCCATTTTGGATTTTTAACCCATGTGAAGTCAGGAATCCTCTCTCTGCCCAGAGCCGCCCAAAGCTATGAGCGACTCCGAATGCTTACTGACTGTCCGTATAAATATTGACAGTCAATCCCTCACTAAACTCGCATGCTCAAAGAAGAGCAACTAACTCTGCAGCTTGGGCTTCATGTCTATAAACCAGATCTTGGGTATGGGATTGACCCCGTCTCCATTGGTTGGGCTGCTGGGTTATGTGAAGGACACACATGTCAGGAAACGTAAACTACATGCCCTGCTTCTCTTGTTCGCTAAACGTCAAATTGCGATTCATTGGGGGAGGAAAAAGAAGCCTACCATACAAGAGTGGGTTAAGGGAGTGACATACTGCAGAGTTCAATTTGATACCTTTTGGGAATTGATGCCGCCAGCGTCTAGACCCCGGGAGATATGGGAGCCGTTTGTAACCTGGGTACGTGAAGGGTCGCATGGTACAGACGAAATACAGGATGTTGGGAATAGGGTGGGAACTGAGTGATTATGTACTAAACTGTGAAACTGTAATATCAGACATGAAATGTCAATGATCTGGATAGGGGATGTAAGATCGGCCTGTAATGAAAACTGAATTATTATATGCTGAACATAATGGGTGAGAATGGACCGGGGGGGGGGGGGAATGGGTCGCTCAACTGGGAAAACGAAGACATTCATAGACTGTGTGTACTAGGCCGTTGATGATTCGGAACTTTATACACCAAGGTTCTCTATATGTTCTGTTGTTAATGGTATCACGTGTACTATTGTTATAAAACAATAAATAAAACATTAAAAAAAACAAAAAACTCTGCAGCTTGGGCCGAATGATAGGGAACTTGTGATGTTTTGACTACTGTGTGTAAGGTAGTGATGGCATATGCCGCAGTTGTTGTGCCATCCGGTAATTTAAAACAAGAGCCATCGACATATAGTTGCCCTTGGGGCTCAGACAGGGGAACATCAGTCAGGTCTACCCATCCCTTCGTCTCCTCCTCAGTACGGAAAATGCAATCGTGCACATCCGTGTCCTCACTCTCAGAAGGGAGGGGTAGTAACGTGGCTGGGTTCAGAGTGGCACATCTTTTTATGGTGACATGTGGTGCAAACAGGGTCAGCTCGTAGCCAGTCAGACGCGCACTGGTAAGGTGCTGCGTCTTTGTTCTGTTCAAAAGTGCGTCCACAGCATGCAGGACCATGACTGTGAGATCAGTATCAAGGACGAGCCCTGCCGATTGTCAGATTAAGACGGCCGCGACCGCTCTTAGACAGCTCGGGAGGGCTCAGGCGAAGTTGTCAAGAAGCGCAGAGAAATAAGCACACAGCCTCTGCTTACCTCCAAAGGCTTGTGTTAAGACAGAGAGCGCGCAGCCAGCCGTTTCGTGTACGTACAACACGAACAGCTTCTGGTAATCTGGAGTGCCAAGCACAGGCACAGAGCAAAGCGCTATTTTTAGTTGCTCAAAAGCTTGTTGGCATTCATGCGTTCAAAAGATGAAACTACCGTTCTGGAACGAGGTCTGGGCTTTGTCCCCACTAATAATGGTGATGCCTTCAGACTACAGCAAGAGATTCATCAATTCTTTAGAAAAGTGAGGCTTCACTTTTTCTTTGCTGATAAGAGCGCTGTGGATAACGCTGAAGCAATCAACAATACTAATCTCCGTCCAAAATCAACTTTTAATCCACCGACTGGGCTAGTACCTACAGAAGTAGTTACGTTTGAAAAAGCTGTCCTGAAAGATTTGGATCAGATTACATTGGGTACCTCCCGGACCTTTCAGAACATTCCGAAATGGGAACAACAGGCCCTGACCCTTCTAAAGGCGGACGATACCATCACTATAAAACCGGCAGACAAAGGTGGTGCCATTGTGCTTATGGACACCACCGCTTACAGATCAGAATGTTTGCGCCAGTTGAATGTACAGACGTCCTACCGTCAGTTACACCAAGATCCTACAGAAAGGCTCGCAGAAACAATATCCTCTATGACTAAAGAGGCTGCTGATAACGGATGGATTACACATAAAGAAGCAGAATTTTTGCTCACTAAGGAACCAGTCATTCCGTATTTCTATATTTTACCAAAAATACATAAACCCCAGAGACCACCTCCTGGTAGACCTATCATCTCCGGCATTGGCTCTATACTGGAACCTTTGTCCCAGTTCGTTGACTTTTTCTACGTCCATTAGTTCGAACTATGCCTACTTTCTTACAAGACACAAAGGACGTCCTAAGACTTCTTAGAGAGGTTACATTTGACCCTGAGACGGATTATCTTGTGTCATTCGATGTGGAATCACTCTACACCTGTATTCCCCAGGATCAGACCTTGGCCACCATTGAACATCTACTGACTATCAATGTTCCGGACACCATTACACCTCTATCATTCATTATGAAATGTGCCACTATGGCCATGAAGGAGAACTTCTTCTTGTTTGAAACTCAACTGTATCTCCAGGTGTCCGGAACTTCCATGGGGAGTACCTTCGCGCCGAGTTTAGCCAATCTGTTCATGCATACATTTGAGCAAAATACTGTCCTCTCCTCCGACAATCCCTTTTTTGCTAACATCCATGTATGGAAGAGATACATTGATGATATCTTTGTAATCTGGAGAGGAGATGAAGCCACTATTAAGACCTTTCACTCTTGGCTTAATACTCGCAGTGATTTTTTGAATTTCACATGCGAATACAGTAAAAACGAATTGTCGTTTTTAGACCTCTCTATTTTTCCTGAAGGTGGGCATTTGGAAACTGAGCTCTTTACCAAACCTATGGCACGCAATGCATTGCTTCATTATGGGAGCTACCATCCCAAATCACTTCGGGATAATCTCCCGTTTGGACAATTTTTAAGGCTGAGACGTAATTGTTCAAACATAGAGAAATACAAAGAACATGCACAGACACTTAGAGACAATCTTCTTGATCGACAATATCCTAAAGCTCTAGTCAGAAGGTCATTTAAACGTGCCCTTAACAACAACAGAGATGCTTTATTAGATATTGCACCCAATAAACCAATTCAGACAAAACTGGTATGTGTTAATACCTTCAGTACCTTTTCCACCAGAGTTAAAAAGTCCATTCTGTCTAACTGGAAGATCCTTAATAAGGGCGAGCATACATTAGAGAAACCCTTGTTTGCCTTTAAGAGAAGTTCCAACTTAAAAGATACTCTAGTGCACACAAGACCACCACCAAAGATAAGATCACAACCAAACACACTGTGGCAATTACCACCGGTACAGGGCCACTATCCCTGTGGTTCATGCTCAGTGTGTGGTCAAACACGACCAACTAAAAATGTCGACATAGGTACTGATAGACCGTGGGTACTCAAATACCACACTAACTGTAATAGCGAACGGGTCATTTACTTAATTACGTGCCCTTGCAATCTGAGGTACGTTGGGATGACCACACGTAAAGTGCGTATTCGCATACAGGAACATAAGAGTACCATTAGATGTGCAAAACAAAACACACGGCTGACTAAACACTGTCTCGACATGCAGCACCAGGCTGACTCTTTAACCTGGGTGGTTCTAGATAAACCCAACTTAACAGCCACCACACCGAATCTATCATTGAAGCTTCTGCGCATTGAGCAGCGCTGGGTTTTTAGGTTGGGTACTTCCAAATCTGGATTGAATGATGAGATTTCTTGGCTTTCATTAACATAAACCCAGGTCTTGTCCATTTGGTTGACTTTACCCCCTGTAAGATAATTGTAACCCACCCCTACGTAAGGGGAGTTCTCTATCTGTAAGATCGGTAGTGCCATTGTTGGAATATATATATCTGGGTTGTCACATTTACTGCTAGATAATTGGAATCCATATAATCACCCCCTATTTAAGGAGAGCCTTCTTTTGATAAAGATCGGTGGTTGAGTGTCACTGATGAGACACACATTTCCTGGCTCCTTTGCTGAGTCCAGTAATAGTTTTTAATAATGTGTGTATTCTTGATCTGCATTTTCGATCTCTGTGCTAATGGGTGCAGTATTTACAGCATCCCTCTGAGCAGTATACTAAGTTATGGTTCGCCTGAACAGTTATGAGATCACATTCCCCATGATTATTGGCGATTAAATTATAATTTAAAATCGAGCGTTTTTTTGTCGAAAGAAACTACAATTCCCAGTACCCTTGGTGATAAAACTACAACTCCCTCCCTTTGTTGTTGGGCATTTAAAACTACATTTCCCATGAACCTTGGTGACTAAACTACAATTCCCTTCTCCCGAGCGCCTGACACTACATTATGAGTGTTCCTCTTCCGGCACATTTCCCTGCCGGTAGGACAGACGCCATGAGAGAGAAACGCTCCATCAGAGCGGTAAGTTTGACTCCTTTTCGCTCCGTCTTGAGCTCTTGCTAGCTCCTTGGGTATTGCTATTGCCAGTGACAAACTTGCTGTCTGCCCTTATTTTTCGAGTGATTAGTGAGTTTGTCCTATAGATATACGATCTCTGGGATATGTCCGGAACGATAGATTCCACTTAGATAACACGCACCTGAGGCGTACCTTTTTCCTGATTGAGTACAGGATCAGCTTATTGACGTTATGTCTTAAGCGGCCCCTTTTCTTATTTCACTATGGGCCCCCTCCCCTTGCTTTGCTAATATATACATCTTGGTCCCGAGCGTATTATCGCTCATGATGTGTACCAAGTTATTCTTTTTCCCTTCTCCCCCACCTTCCCTTGCTGGTTGCTGGGGTGCGAGTTTGACGCATTGGTAGTCTTTCAGTATGGCTGCTTTTCTGACCTGATTGCCTCGATACAGTGTTAAGGGTTCACTGAGTTTTGGCTCGGAGGTTACCCTGCGCCAACGTCTAAACACTGTACTTTAACCTAGATGTTTTCTTCGATTCATCTATATCCTGGAGAACTTATCACTCCCTTTTTTCCAGTGATTTTACGAGTATAGCAGCGGTTGCTACCCTGCTTTTTCCTTCTTTTTCCTTGTTTTTCCTCCTTTTTTCTATTTTGATTTTAAACCGCCATCCTTCTCCTTTACAGGTTGGCGCCTGTACCACTTGCTAAATTAGCACCGGACAGTTGTGGCAACTTTTTATACTAATTAGGTAAGTGCCACAAACATCACTATATATTAACTTATAATAGTGTTTTTTGCCTGGCCACATTGGGCTTAAGGCTAATGCATTCTAGAATTTTTGTGGCCAGATATCCAACACAATGTCTCTACCTGTCTTTATTACAGATTCAATTGATGGACCAGATTGAACATGCAATGATCTGGTTCAGTATAAACACATTGACGTTTATGATTGTTTTGACAATATTAGTATTTTTCATTTAGCAGTAGCTGCTCACTAAGATCCTGAAGAAAGCCAAGATACTTAAATAGGTCATTGTGGCTGAAACATGTCGATCTAGCTTACGAAGCCTCTTACAAATCTTGATAGGCTTGTTCACAGTATTTTAATCCTGTCAGAGGGTAGCCTAATAAAGTCTATTGCTAACCCTGTAGGCAGTTTTAATCCACTCACACTTTTCGCACTGCACTTTATTTGCCCACACACCACGCTCACATAGGGTTTTTAGGATAACCCATGTGCTAACAAATTAAAACATCCCTGAGCTCCCTCCTCGCAGAGAGGGGGTTGTAGCCCGTGCCGTGACTAGGTCCCGACACGAGGAGGCACCCCTATGATGAAGCATGACACCCCCGGGTGTGTGAGGGGAGTTGTCCTTTAAAAGGGATATTCCCACCACCATTTTTAATTGACATTGTCTTTCTGGTTTACATTTCTTACTTGATTGCTTCTCCGGACCCGTGGGTTCTTTGTGTATTTATATTCATGCGTTCAAGACAAAGGTTCATGCACATCTTTAGTGGTTAGTTGCAATAGAGGTTTCGTTAGTAGGGAATAGTTAGGGATCCAGTGGCGACAATACGAGGTAATACCTATAAAACCTTGCACATCCTGCTGCATTTTAGGGATGGGCATTTTAACAATAGCATCAATACGCTCAGGTGTTAGTCTCCTTCCCTCCTTCGACAATAGGTGACCTAAGTAGGTGACCTCCTGTCGACAATACTGAAATTTTGAAAGGGACACTTTATGTCTGTGGTGGGCCAAATGTAACAACAGTTTAACTGTTGCATCTTTGCAACCGTCTTCAGTATCCGGAGCGATCAAAAGATCGTCCACATACTGCAACAATACGTTACCTGTGGGAAGGACGAGGGAATCCAATTGACTTTTCAGAGCTTGACTATAGGTGCTGGGACTCTCAGTATAGCCCTAAGGAGCCCGACAGAATCTAAAGCTTCTGCCTGCAAGGGCAAATCCAAACAGATACCTACTATCTGGATGGATTGGAATGCTAAAGAATGCATTCTTCAAATCAATGACAGAAAAGTATTTGGCAGAGGAAGGAATCATAGTCTGAAGAGCAGTAATGTCGGTGACCACTGGGAACTGAGGGACCACAATCTTATTCACCTCTCGCAGGTCAATCACAAACCGATAGACATCTGGGTGATCAGCTGAGGAACCCGATGGTGCCCTCTTGAGAATAGGAAGAATAGGGCTATTACACACATTGGCAGTCATCTCCTCAACAACCCCAGACTCAATCAGATCCTGTATAATCTGCAATAGAGCTCGCTCCCCTGCTTGTGGTATTTTGTACTGAGGGATACGAGGTAAAACAGCGTTGTCCTTAACTGTAATGGAGACCGGGGGTATTCGGAATAGCCCCACATCCTTATCACCTGTAGCCCACAATGACGACGGCACATTCTTGAACTCAGCGGGAAGGGGCTCATACTTTGACAAACATTGCTTGGAGCTCACTATATTGGGTCCTATGGTCATATAGACACCGTCCGGGGAGCACGAAATAGTTGCATGCAACTTCTTCAACAAATCCAAACCCATCAAATTTTCCCCACAGTTGGATGTCAATAGAAAAGGCGAATCCACAGTAAAAGGACCAATAGTCAGGGCGAGTGGCTCGGAGATGGGACTCACAACCGGTATACCTGAAAAGCCTACCGAAACATTATTTTGGCCAGACAGGGCTGCCCCGGGGACCAGTGAACGAGAAACAGAGCTATTCATTGCGCCTGTGTCCACCAAGAATTTCTTTGCTGAGTCCTGCAGATCAGCAGTAACATAAGGTCTGCGCTGATCCACAGGGATCTGAACTGATCCCTCACCCTGCCCCTGGCTGTCCTAGCCATGAATAAGTCCCGTCACTTCATCCAAATCGTAGTCATCATGGTAGTATTGTCGCCCCCTCGGATCATCAAAATAGTTCTGGCCAGATTGACCTGGCTGTCCTTCACCTCCCTGGCCTCCGTCATGGCCGCTTGCCCCACGACCCCGTCCTCTAGAACCTCGTCCTCCGGGTACCCCAACCCTTTGCAACAACGTCAGACACTCACTGCGCCAGTGCCCCTCCTCCTTACAATATGCACACTGGTTCGGCCCCACAGGCGTTGTATTCCTGCTAGTGCGGAGCAGCTGTCGGGCCGGACCAATGCCTCGTCCTCTACCGTTCCCCCGGGACACCTGCTGCCTCAATACCTTCGTTTTCAGCTCCTTATTTTTCTTCTCTACCTTCCCCTTTTCTTTGTTCTCTCTATGCTCATAATACTGCGCCATATTTAATATTACCGATGGGGAGGAGGTAGTCCAAGTGCTCTCCGAAGCCTGCAACCGAGTCGCGAACTCAGGAAGCAGATTTGTAACAAACCTGTTAAACAATCGGACACCTCCCTCCATCGAAAAATCCTGTCCACTAAAATCCAGAAACACCCCTTCAAACCTAGTAAAGAAATCGGATACACTTTCATCTTTCTTCTGGTGACATGCTGTTTACTTGTCCCAATCCACCCTTCTCGGCGGAATCAAGGAGTGCATATACGTAATAATTCGACCCGGCAAAGCTAGTATCTCAGCCTTAGGCTTCTCACCAGGCTTCCTCTCTTTATCCCATACCCTGATCTCGTCCCAAGTGCCGCCCAACTCCACTACGTGGTCCTTCGTGTGCACCTGCTGCCAGATATCAACTGGTACCAACAAACCGAAAAACATCTCAATGTCTGCTAACGTCATCACCGTTGACGATGCAGCCTCTGTCAATTCTTTATAATGAGCAGTAGGATTTTTCCGAGGGTCGGGCAACTGAGACTTAAGAGACAAAACCTCACTCCTTTTCCAAGGAGTATAAACCCACTGTTCTTGGAAACGGGCCTCTACTCGCTGCCTGACGACATTGTCCTCCCCATCTCGTAGCTCTGGTATTTCAGGGTGAAAAGTAGGATGTACTTCCCTCATTGGGAACTGAGATACTGCGGTCGGACTCTTCTGGTGTAACCTACCTCTATATCCAATCAACGTTGTAACATTACTAAAACGTCATTAGGGCCATGCCAGCGGCATACATGCGGTCTCGAATATCATAAATAATTTGGGGGGCAACACCGTTAAAGCACTGCTCCCACAACCCGATCAGAGTAGCCGACATCTGCTTGAGAACATGCTGCTGTACAAACGGCTCATATTCCCTCAGTACACTCCACACATCCTCCACACTGTAAATCGGACTCCGGGCCCACTGGCAGCCCTGGTCAGCTACCATCTTTATCTCTGTATCTCCCACATCAGACCGAATCAGCACTCGCCCCAGTCTTTCCTTTGCAGCCGCCCAATCCCCATCATCTAGTCCACGCACTGGCGTTCCAGTGCTCAACAATGTCGGGGAGAGGAGGCGTGGGGAGGACACACTTGTTGTAGAGGCATGAACCAGAGACATCAACGTCTGTCTTGTAGGTGTAAGCGAGGGAGAGAGAGAAGAGGCTGGAGCAATAGGCGTAGTAGAAAGACCTGCAGGCGCTGCAGGCGCGACAGATGAAGCCGAAGAGGAAACAGGAGGCACTCCAGAGGAAGCAGCCAAGTCAATAGCAGAAGAGCCAGATGTAGAAGCAAGGGAAACGGAAGGCTGGGGTTGTGGGACAGATGGATATACCCTCTGTGGAGCATACGGAGGTGGGGGTCGTATGTCGAACAGATCCTCTACAAAGGGATCACCTTCTTCTCGAGCAACATAGGATTTATCCGGTCAGCACACTCTAAACCCCTCTCTACTCCCTCTCTCTCATACGCTATTGCTTTCTGCGTCTTCCCTCTCTGGACCTCCTTCTCCGCTCTCATTCGTCTTTGCTTAGCTTCATTCTGCCATACCTGGAGATAATCAAACATCGACTGCCTACTTCGTCTTGCAAACAATTTATCCTGCAGGAAGTTCAATTTCTGTTCATCAAAGGTACCTGTTAGCGGCCACTGCAATTCAGCATTGTCCCTCGCATACTTGTGCCATAATATACTAAATATAATAGGGCCAAGGCCGTGTTTAACATACATGTCATAATTTGGGGTGCCTTCCGGAGGCGCAGGCTGCCTCTCTTCCAATCGAGCATCAGCTGAACAGCAACGGCACCCCAAACAGCACAATTTGCTAAGACAGGGCATTTTAAAAAAAACAGAGAAACAAATTTGCTATTCGTACTAGACGAGTGACTTACCAATATCTTTCCAAAGGGCGGTCCTCGGACCGTATCAAGCAATGAAGGACCAAGAGCCAGTCCCCAGACTGTACCAATTTTACAAATCAGAACCAACACGACAAAAGCCAAAAACTAGTCAAACTCCAGGCATTTTCAAGAGTAAGCCAAATCCATTAGTCTGCCTGGCAAAATGTCCGTAGACACCTTTTTTCCCAAAATTGGTCCGTAGACCTACAAAGCATAAATCAAAAATGGTCCTCCGACCACACCAGAGATCTCTCAAATGGCGCCATTCACAAAGAACCAAAGCAAACTCACCTGGTGCACACAGGTCGAACAAACGTATTCTCCACTGCCGACTCTCCGGACCTAACGGCCAATTACAAGGGTTTCGCCTTGCAGGACCCCAGCCGGGATGACCACTGGGCGTGGCACCGCCCGATCAGACAGGCGGGCAGCTGCGAGAACTAAGCTCGGTTGTGTGGGGATCCCCGATCCGCCCGTCTGACCTGACGCAGCCCCGTCCTCCCCACCCATCCGCGGGTGAGGATGGGTCACCCGATGGAGTCCCTGTTCCGGCGCTAAATGAAGGAAGTGACCCGATTAGGGCCACCCAGGTCACTCACGAACACCTCTCAGCCTTCCCAACAATGAAGAGTCGATCAGACAGTAGAGAATACAAACCAAGCTATTTATTAGTATTGCGCTGCAGCAGAGCCCAGTCTGACCAGTCTCCTGAGATGACGGCCGAGGGACTGCATCACGCCAAGATGATATCCGGTATTATACATCTACAATACCCCAAGCACACGCCCAGACTGGAAAATTCCAGTTCAGGCTGCAGCGAACAGAGGTAGCAAACAGAGATGAGCCACGGTCCTGGGACTGGGTTCATGTTATCTTGACCTCAAGGCCACTCGGCCTGTGCCTACCATAAGAAAATGTGGGAACGGCTCTCTCTGAGGACGTAGGTATGTTACAAAAGAGAATACAATGCATTCATTAGTGCAGCGAATCTCAGCCTTGAGAAGTACAAGCTGGAGGTGCAAAAGACAGTTTTCTGCTGAGACAAGCAGTATGCGACAGAAGCTTGGTTTCAATCAGAGAACAAGATGGTGGCAATTCAAAATGGCGCCATGAATGCTAACGAAATACAGCGTGAAACATGAGCATTACTAATAAGAGCATTTCAAGTCTAACAGCGGGGCTGACCGAAATCTGCCGCCATCTTGGCAGCCCAATCTCAGTGGCTCCGTGGGGCATAGCAGCTGCCAGGCCAGTCACCCCTGTCAGAACTCGGGGCTCGACGCTCAGTGCCACAGCCTGATAGGGGAAATTAGCCAATTACAGGGTCCGGGAGAATGGCAGCTATGCGTCTGCCATGCCAGGGTGGAAAACCACACATGTTAATCCCAACGTGGTGCATGCAGGCTTCCATGCTCGAGGGCAGGTTATTCGTGGAAGAGCTGGGCAAAGACATTAAACATTACTTTGTATAAAATTAGGGCACTGCTTCCAGTGTACTCATTGTGTGGGACGTCCTCAAGGTAGTGACCAGAGGACACTGTATTAGGACAGTAGTGGGGGTCAGGATGAACCCTAGAAGGGAGAACTAAATAAACTGGACAAGACACTACATGATGTGGAACAGGAAATGGTCCGAGACCCCTTTGGTAGGGAAACATCGAAGGAATGCCCAGGAGAGGTATGTTGCATTGCTTGAAAGAGCACAATGTCTTACAACACTTAACAAAAGGCCCCCATACAGAGGCAGACAGGGCAGGATTATTATGTTAAATAACAATGTAAATGAATTGTATATATTTATTTTAAATGTGGAACACAACAGAAAAAATGCTACATTACTATTAACTTAATTTTGAAATTAATATTAAATTAAACATTAAATTAACATTATTTTTAAAGATGTAATAACAAAAAATTGCATCTAATGTATTATTAATTATTAAACGCAATGCATAGTATTAACTAAAAGTATTTTTTTTTCAATAAAACTAATTGGTACATTAATTTTCCAATTCAACAAAGGTAATTCAAATTTGTTAAAACAAATAGATATTTTTTAACAATAAATTAAATGTATTTATTTTTGTAACTATTCACAATAATGTAATTTAATTTAACCTTATTTCCAATGGGCTTTTATTTTAAGGCCCTACCTCAATTCCTTTCTATTGGAGGATGTTGCAGTATCAGTGGTTAGCCATGTATGATGCTCCTTTCTGGCAGTAGTAACTTTACATTCGTAAGTTAACATGTAAGTCTACACTTTTGAGTAACTTTATACTCAGATTTTGTGAATAGCCCAAAGTAGTAAAGTTACTCAAAAGTGTAAGTAAATTTAAACGTGTAGATTTACCTTTGTGAATAGGCCCCTTTATCTGTTCGAGAATAATGTGCTGTATAATCACGTTTTCAGAAAAGGTGCTTGATATGACTGATAAGTGTACAGCAGATGAAATACATACAAAAACTTTGACTTGTATGAAGCACCTGATCGAACTAACTGTACGTTTATAAAGCAATACAGTTGGTTTAGAACAATTAATCTGCAGCCTAAGCATGAATTATCACTCGAATATTACCTTTAAAAATATTTAGGAATAAAGCCAAATATTTGTGTTCACACAAGACAAGCTCGCCTGATCCTATTCATGGTCTGGCTTGACAGAGCAGTTGTCGCCAGACAATTATGTGATCATCACTAGAGAAGGGCTTTGGCTCCGTCCACATGTTGGGAGCCAGGAGGAAGTTTTAATTGGGCAGAAGTTGCAAGCTTCTACAAAAAAAGTGCTTGCTCTCTAGCAACTGTAATCATTTTATTTATCCAGCTATCTAAGCTTGAACTTTCGGGGGCACACACATGACACTGGAATTAACGTGTCTTAGATAACTAGACAATTTATGTTTTTTTTTTCTGGCAGCAGCACAGATGGGAGAAAGGGTAGTCATCAACCTACATTGATTTTTAAGATCTGGCTTGACAGCTCAACTGTCACCTAACCTTTTAACTTACAACAATATTATTCTACAATTTGCTATTTACTTGCAATGCTTCACATTACAATATACCTTTCCTTTAAAGCCAGATCTACTGGCATTGCCAATGCTTGTTGGAAGAAGTGTAGAAGATAGACAGTTGATGTAGTCCTCTGACTGCCACGATAGGAGTCGCCTGGAACAATGTCCCTCCATATTTGACAGAACCGAACCAGAGCTCACCAGGCTCATCAACCTGAGAGATAAAAAAAATGTTAAAGCTTGGTTTCTATCCTTAAACAAGACTCACAGTTTTCGGACTACTTTTCTTTTGTTTCTCTCTCCGCTCCCAGTTTCCCAGACAAGGAATTAATCTAACATTCTATCTTAATTGAAGGGGCATTATTTTTACACTGAGTTGAGGCCTGTGAATTGTACATTTTTTGGAATGATGCATTCTTGCTTTATTCTGAGTAAATGCTGATAAAAAGATTTAAACCATACAAATACTCCGCAAATCATTATTTTGTCTGCAAACACCAGCTTCTCAATTTCTGAAAATGCACGTCTATCAAATGCAAGCTTTTCATTCTGGAAAAAACAGGAATTCCCCCAACTATAAGTTTGCAATATTCTGCCCCTAAATGTCTGTTTTATTTTATTTTCAGTATAACTATATTTGGTCCACAGTTTGAGTAACTGATCAAGCACTCACTTGTATGACTGCCACACATGCCGATGTCAGGGATGGCCATTATATGCTGGAAATTTCATTTCCACCACTATGCAAGGGGTGGATACAAATATGTCAACAATGCCCACAGCATGCTCAGTAAAGACACCCTTATGCCATAGCCACTATTACCTCTGATAATGGAAAGAATGCTCAATAACATGCCAAGTAGATCTGCAATGATGCCAGTTCAGTCATCATGCCAGGAGTGGGCACCATCATTCCAATGATGCAGATACAATACTGAAAATGGACACCATTACTGTAGGGTTACCAATGGTTTCATAATGCCAGGAATGCTACAATATACTAAGAAGCCAGCACTACGACAGGGAAAGGTACCATTAATCCAAGGATTACTACAACATGCCGATAATAACCATGGCAACCTAAGGCAAGGGCACCAGGAAGCACCTTCATGTCAAGGACTGGAACAATATACCAAAAAGTGCCAATACTGAGGCAGAGGTGGGTAACATCAAGCCAATCATGCTCAGAATATGTCAAGAATAACTACTGTTATGCCAGAAAAAACCATCACACCAGTTCTATGGTCTCCGGGACTTGAGTCCCGGAAGGGAAGATAGGCAAGCTTGTTTGCAATTATTATCACTGTAATTTAAAAAACTGGAACTATTGCGAGCTCACTGAATTGTTAAGTAAATCCTACTTGGGCTTTAATTTAATTGAAGTTTGGGAGTGGAGCAGGGATGGCCAAGATGGCAATTGCTCTTTTCTGAGCTACCGCTCATCTCCAGGCCCGCGATCACTGATGGGGGTGCTGGTGTTATGCCTGGCCCTGTAAAGACAGCTCCAAACGGCCCGGACCGCCTGGGGATCCGGACGCATCAAAGAGCAGAAGGCGGAGGACTGTGGTCCATTTGGGAGGTCCGCGGTTGCGGCACCCGGCTGGCCTTGCAGCCTCAGCAGCGCAAGAACTGCTGGGGAAGGGACCCCTTGGAAGGAGCGCTGCATCGGTGCTTTGCCCGACGAGCCCGACTGAGGCCTCCATCCAGCTTCCCAAGGACGACAACGACTTGGGCCCCACCAGCATCAGAGGCCATGAGAAACGGCAGAATGGGGGTTTGGGGGGCAGCCGAACGTAGGGAGGTCTGCCCCCCGGGCAGATTGGGAGGGTGCGGGGCAGGCCGGTGGTCTGTCATTTTGTGAATTTTGGGCTTGATACGTATAGCCCAATTGTAGCACAAATATAAGTTTCAGCTCATGGGGCTCCCAGCCACCATTTTACGTTTGATGACCTGGTGGCTGGGAGCGGAGAGTAGTGGCTAGTAAATTTTCAGTATGTTGCAGGCAGGCAAAGTAGTTCTTGAGACGAGTTATATATTTTCCTACCTGAAAGATGAAGTATAGAGTTTTGGAGGCGTTGCGGCTTTTGAGTGAAGCAGGGCAGCTTGATCTGGTGGTGCCGGATGCCGCAAGCTCGTTGTGCCCGACTCGGCGGGCATCGGCAGGAGTGGCCGCCACGATTGCGGCATGCACATCGCCAAAAATGAGGACGGCCGACGCGGTAAGTGAAAGGGGCCGCTCGTATGCCAGGAGAGCGTCCCCGAGAGCGTCCGTGCAGGCGGAGGCTGAAGCGTCAACTGAGGCTCCGGGGAGGGTGGTGGGGGGTGGGGCCATGCGGAGCCACGGGGGAGGCAAGGCCGGGAGCAGCAGTGGGCGCAAGAAGGAAATAGCAACTGCACCGGGGCCTGAGGCGAGCAGGTCTGGGGACTCCGGTGCTAGAAAGAAAAGAGCGAAGGCTCCGAGCGAGGCGGGGAAGGCTGTGGGCGGGGAAGGCTGTGGGCTGGGGGCGGGGTTTCGGGAGCACGCCTCAGCGCAGAGCCGGGAATAAGGCATGCGCTGAGGCCAGGGCAGGTTTTTTGGACCGGGGGGGCAGAAGCTTCTTTTCGGCAGGGGGAGTGCAAGCATGGCGCAAACAGGAGAGGAAAATCTGGGGGAAATGCAGAGGCCCATGGGGGTGGGGGGAACCTTATGTGGGTTGAGCAGAAGGCCAGGGACAGCAGGGGGGGGGGGTTCAAGCTCTTGGGCTCAGAAGAAGGGGAGGAGGAGGACATACCTGGGAACTGGAGCCCCCTTGGGGCACACAGGCCTGGGAGGGTTTGGATATCTTTACCTCCTGGAATGAGGAGGTGAGGGGCTTGGATTGGGTGGGACTGGTGGACGCATACATGGCTCGGGGAGGGTCACGACAGGGAGAGAAGGGGGCCAGAGATCAGGGTAGGGGGTGCTGGGGGGGGCCAGTAGCTGGGGGTTTGCCTGATTTGGGGGCACTGGGGAGACCCGTGCGGGGCTTGTGGCGGGCCCGGCATCAACGTGCGTCGCAGCAATGCTAGAATGGAGTGGGGATGAAGAAGGGGGGGAAGGTGACAAGGAGGTAGCATCGGATTTAAAGGTGGAAGGGGGATGGGCAGTGGGACGGGCGCAACAGGGCAGGAAAAGGAGGATAGACCAGGTTGGGGCTTGCAGGGAACCAGCACACCAGACCAGACTTTTGTTTTTCAGGGTGAGGAACAGCACAGAGCAGTAGACTCGGCAGAGCTGGGAGCGGCTTACTGGCGCCGAGGCAAAGGGAGGGTAGAGCCCAGAACGGCACGCCCGATACCGGCAGGGGGAACCACTCGCGGACAGCATATGTAGACCCAGAACGGCCTCGCTGGCCCCAACACGCGGCGGGCCTCGGTGGTCTGCAGGGACAAAGAATGACAGTAAAAAACGTGTGGTGGTGCTGGAGGCGTACCAGCTGGTACAGTCGGCCCCACCAGAAGCAGGGAGTCGGGGGTCCAGTATGGACCCGAGGGTAGGAGCGTTTAAGGAATGGCACGAGGAGTTGGGACAGGAGGAACTAGATTTTGATGAAGAAGGCGAGTTATGAGAGGAGGAGGATCAGGAGAGGGGCGACAAAGTAACATGTCGACTAGTATGTTTCAGATACCAGGAGACAGTACACGGAAGGCATCGGGGCCCGTGGTGAGGCTAGCTAGGACATCTGCAAGTATGAGGCCACTGGCGAGGCGGACTGCAACTGCACGGGCACCCTCCTTGGAGCCAAGTAAGGCCATGGGTGCAAAGGCGAAGCCTGTAATTGTGTCGGTGGGCATGGGGGGGAGAGGGGCAGGAGGGTGGTAAGGGTAGGTTAAGGAAAGGGAAGTACATCAGGGACGTAGTAGTAGGTAGAGATGAGGTAGGGAGCACAGGGGGTAGTAAAGTGGAGGGTAGTCCAAACACCGGTAAAGCATCCGTGGAGGGTGAGTCAATAGAGGACAAGAAGGACAAGCATTGGCATAGCCAATAGGTCTCGCCTTTGGGACCTTATAAGTGTTTAGCCATGCAAAAGTTGATGTTGTTGCACCAAGGATATTGTACTGAATAACTAAATACTTATAAGGTTCCAAAGGCGAGACCTATTGGCTATTGCAATGCTTGTTTTAGTGAAAGTTCCTTCCTGAGGAAGGCTAGGACACGCCAATATATCTGCCTCCCTCCTTAAGCCCGCCCATAATACTCTTATTTACGTGCAAACGTTGGCAGTAAATCCCCAATCCCTCCCGGTGCAAATAAAATGAGTGCCAGGCTGAAGTGTACACATGTGGAGAATGCCATCTGTGTTATTACCATCTGCGTACTTGTTAAAACAGGCGATTACTGCCGGCCACAAGTATATGGCAGTCGCCTGCAATTTGCACTCAACTCATAATGTGAGTGAGTGCTGAAAGGGGAGCAACTAGCATTTGCACCCAGCTTATCACTAAATACTGCGTCTAAATGACCCGCTATATTTATTGCACATTTATAAAACATAGATGTCATCTATGAATCAGAGTGCCAGAAGGAACGGGTGGATGGCTGTGCACTTTAAGGCAAAGAGGAGAGAAAAGAAAGGAAGTGAAAATAAACAGGGAAGGAAAGAGTGGGGAGGTAGTGAAATGGAGAAACAAGCAAACAAATAAGCAATCAAACAAACAAAAACATACCACCATGTATACCCGTCATGAGTACATTCGGTGGGTCGAGGAAGTCTCCAAATTAATGCATGCATCCGTATCCAAAACAAAAACAAACAAACAAGAAAGAACGGCACAAACCAAGAAGCATGCCGAAACAAAGCCAAACAGCATAAGGAAACAATCTACACAATATGCAGCAACACACACACTAAAACAATTCAACAATCAAACATACAGTTACAATAGCGCCGGAGAACAAAGTGCAGATTGCTGGAGATCCGCAAATCAATCACTGCATCAGTCGCAGAGAACAGACCAATCAACTACGAAGCACAGCGCTCGCAAACATACGCAAACCAAATCCGCAAAACAATGACAATGAAAGGGGAATGGCGCTGCTGCAAAGTACATCAACCGAACTAAGCAGGATGCTGAATTAAAGGTAAATCTTTCCACCTGCATTTTGAAGTACGTGCACCCCCACCCCGGCTCAGCCTCCCCCACCCGGCCCCCACACGCCAATCTACAGTAAGGTTCAGACGGGCACATTATTCTTAATCTGAACTCTCCCCAGGTCAAACGGTCAGCAGGGGATTACTGATTAAAATGGTCTCCTCGCACTGCACTTAAATAATGGAGGTTTTATGTGTGCAGCCTGGCGCACAGTCTCCCCGCGGCGACACCGGGATTCTGTTTGTACATGTGGAGAAAAGTACTATCCCTTACTGCTTGCTCCTGAAAAGAAAAAACATAAGGAAAAGGCCATACTCTGTACTGTATAACATCTGCCCCCTTTATATTATTATTAGTATTGTTATCATTATGTATAATAATAATAAAAATATTAATAACAACAATCATACCAATAATATAATAATAATCATCATACTCATAATCATAATAATCATCATCATTATAATAATCATCGTAATAATCACAATCATGTGTGCTTTTTTTCGCAAGCATGCCACATCCGCAGGGCTAGGACATGCTATAATGTCTATTGTCCCCGTCTGTCGAGTATTAAAGGCGAGTTTCAGAAGTGAAGTCACAGGGGTAAACTTAGTTCCATGAAGCGCGTTTTTAAATTATATTAAACATGGCGAACTAAATGTGGTGGCAAAAGGGAGCAGCGTGCTTGCTGATGGAAACGAACCTGTGAGCACTGTGACAGATAACGCAGGAGAGGACAGCAGTGAAAGAAAGACGTGACCCACTTCTGACGAGAATCCTCCGACAGTAGTCCGGGTCGCCAGCTTTACTTTTCCCGCAGTCGCGCCTCGCGCGTAAGCAGAGGGAGGGGGGCCTGCGCGATTCCCTTGCGGGAGCGAGCAGCAAGGCGCGATAATTAGTAACATATGGCGCCAGCTGCTCGCTCCCGCAAGTTAATCGCCAGACGTGCACGCGTTGCCATTGGAAGCAATGCAACGCGTGCACGTCTTTGCAGGGAAAGCTGTGCCGATTACTAAAGGTCTTTCCTACGCAGCGCATGCGCGCTGCATAGGCGAGACCTAAAAAACCAGAGAGCAAAGAGCTGAAAATTAAAACACTTCCTTACATGGGGGTGACGAAACCCTTGTGGGCGCATTTGATGTTAACAACAAAGGAGCGCATCTGGAAAGGGGAATATGTAGAAATGCTTAAGATGCTGCATAGAGAGGTGAGTTCGAAAGAAGGGTCAAAAGAATAGGAATACGAATTGGCCAAGCGGTCGAGGGTTTCATTGATTATAGAGAATTGGACAGCAGTGTTTTTGATATACGCCAGCATTTACTGCGAAAAATATCCGGAGCCTTGCGCAGCGCTATTTAAATACATGGCTGTGATCCGGAAGGCTCAAATTACGGGGGGGGGATACGCATGGGCCCAATATGAGGAGGAATTTAGAGCGCGTATGGCATGGGACCCCGAAGCTAAATGGGGGGAGTTAGACACGAATTTGTGGCAATATACCATGGGGGCAGCGAAAGGGGGAAAGACTATATTTACGGCCAGTGGTCTCCCTATCGTTTATCAGCCCTTTCAGGGGAGACCCAACCGGGGAGGGGTGGGAGGCACAGGAAAGGGTCAGCCAGGGGCAGGAGGGGCTTGCTGAGATTTCAACAATGGTTTGTGCACAAGAGAGTTCTGTAAATTCCGCCACGAATGCTCGAAGTGCGGAGGTCGGCATGAGCTGGTCAACTGCTTTGGGGCCAGGGGCGGTTACCATCAGGGAGTTCAACAATGGCAACAGGCGGGGGGCGTGGCTAGCCAACACCCAAGATGGCCACACTTACTTAGAGCTCCGACCACCGCCTAACTAATATTTCCCCCATATCTGCCACAACCATCCGGTCAGCCCGCACAGTACATCGAGTGGGAGCCCCAGGTGCTCAGGAGTCGCCCGGTCCATCGGGAGCAAAAATCCGACGCCCATAACCGGAGATATCGACTCCGTAACATTTTGCCGGAGGGAGGTGGAGTTTCAGCCGCGACGTTGCCCGGTGCACAACTACGGCACGCCGCAGTCACTGAGGTAGGCCCTGGTGATGGATCGGGCCTCCTTTGGGTCGGTCGCATTACTCGGCCCCCTGCATTGTCCTGGCCGCTCCTTATCCTCGGCCCCCGGTGGGCCATACACTGACTGTCACAGCTGCGCTGCGCCGGGTGGGCTCCGGTGCACGCAGCTCCTTCGGAGCGCTTCGCTGTTGGCCCGATCTCTGCATCCCGGCGGTGAGTGGGGAGGTGTGGGACCTTCCTTTTCCCCCTCCCCCCCCCGCTTTGGTGTATCTGCCTGCTTTAAGCGCTTGTTGAAATCAGCCACCCGTCGTCCAGCAGGCCGGCGCCACATCGTTGTACTGCACCCATCCCCCAGGATGTAAGGTAGGCCGAGATGAGGCCTTCTTAACGCTGCAATTTTGAGGGTGCATGATAAGGAACTCTAGCCGGTGGGCCCCTGCACTTCGTGGCAGCTCATAGACGCCCCACGAAAAGGGGTGTTGAACAAAGGATTGTACTCTGCTTCGGATTGGCTTCCAAACACTGCAGACTCCTGTTCCGGTGGGGCAATTGGTACACTTCAGCCGTGGTCAAACCATCATCAGGGTGGATGGTTTGCGGCATTGGTGACACAGTCTGTCCTTGGGGGCCCCTGTTGAAGCACTTTGGGGTGGGGTGTGGTTCACCTGTACTTTCTCCGGACTCTTGGTGGCAATAATACTGGTCGTTTTCACCCCCACAGCCCTTCTCACTTGTGGTCAGCACCGGTTCTCTATCTGGGTATAATGGCCACTGCTAAAGGCTCCCGACAGACTCATCAATTAAAATTGATGAAATTTGCTCACACTAAGTCGGACGCCTCCGAAGAGAAACACAGCGAAGCAGGGGCCCTGACGTTGCTGGATGTCATGGTGGCAATCCAGGGAGTCCAAACAGCACTGGAACACAAGATCGACGCGGTCACGACTGAGGTCACCCTTATCCGCGCCGACCTCCGCAACATGGGAGATAGGGTAAAGGCGACTGAAGACTCTGTTACCACACTCCAGGCTTCCACAAAGGTACTCAAAACGTCGGTAAAGCGACTACTGGCCCAAACATCGGACTTGGAGGCGAAGCTGGAGGACTACGAGGGGCGCGTACGCAGAAATAACGTGCAAATTTTGGGGGTGCCCGAGAGAGAGGAGGGGCAAACAACTGATCTCTTTATAGAGGACTTAATTCAAAATCACCTGCAGCCCAGGTCCCTCTCACAATTCTTTTCGGTGGAGCGTGCCCATAGAGTGCCTGGGGGCCCCCCCGAGACCAGGTGCCCCTCCCCGCCCCATCCTAGCGAGGATTTTCAACTTCCGCGACAGGGACGCCATCCTGCAGACAGCAAGGACGGCCCCACCACTCAAATTTGAAAACTCCACCATTACATTTTTCACTGACTTTACCTATAAGGTACAACAACAACGTAGATCCTTTTTGGAAGTAAAGCAGGCCCTCCGGAACCAAAACCTGAAGTATGCCATGCTTTTCCCGGCTAAATTGCGGGTGCAGGCAGAGGGGAAATCATGGTTCTTCCAGACCCCGGAGGAATCCTGGGAGTGGCTGGAAGGCTGGCGCTCCTCTGGTGGTGGGGGACGTTCCTCCCCCAATCGACAACAGCGGCAAGACAACCGTCTGGATAGAATCGATCGAGGTGCAGGCGACTGATAGAGGATGGGCCGGGTTCCAAGACTGTGCCTCGTCCTCTTTCTTATGCTCGGCAGAATCTCTCGACATGCTGCAGGGACTGCAGATACCGTTTGGCCCGCGAGGGTGACTTTATTGTGTGATGTAATGTCTGTGATCTGTATAGCGTTTTATCTATTCTGTTGGACACTGTATAAAGTAGGCAAGTTCCTAGATTAAGCACACTGCTCCTGGTTTTCGAAAGTGATGGGTCTGCCACTTGTGACTATTGGGGCTCACTGTTTGCAGGGGCTCACTGTTATCACTGTAATATGTTTGGGCTCACGTAATAGTTGTCATGGGGGAAAGTGCTCATGTTCTTGGGTAGTCGGGCTTGTAGCGTTCTCCCTTATTCAGTATGTTTGTTTTGGGTACACAGGCACTCTGCAAAATTGGGGGGTGGGCAGTTCTACGTCCACGTTGCAGGGAGGCAGGGTGGGGGGGGTTTCGGGGTGTTTCAATGGGTGTTGTTTTTGTTACACGTATGTTCAGTGCAGTCAAATGGATGGTGCTTTCTTTAATACATTTAGGGTCGTTAGCAGTATAATTGTCAGTTTCCTATTGCTTACACATCCATTATCCCAAGTTTTAACATTTATTAGGGGGAAAGTGATGGTCAGACGTTATTTCTTCTTTGCTACCCCTCGTGCCCCCAGTGTGAATGAGTGCTGATTGCGATACGAATACACCGCTGGGCCGCCTCAAATTAATCTCCTGGAATGTGAACGGTTTGGGTGATCATATCAAACGAAGTATAGTACTGCAATTTCTGAAGCGACACACCCCATACCTTGTTTTACTCCAAGAAACACATATCCAGGGAGTTTCCTATTGTGCTCTTAATAGGTGGGGTTATAAGTTAGTGGCTCACGCCAGTTACGTTAGGGGGTCCAGAGGGGTGGGTATCCTGGTACGTAATTCCCTCCCTTTCCAAATCCAAAAAGTTACCCGAGATCCACTAGGTAGGTTCGTGACGGCCTCGGGGCAGTGGGAGGGTCGGTCCCTCAATGTGACTTCTTTATACGTGCCCCCTAGACTTCATTCTCCTACATTGCAGGATTTTGGCCCGCATATGTTGAATTTGCCTGAGGGCGACATTCTGATGGGGGGCGACTGCAACACAGCTTTAAATGGTGAGCTTGACTGCATGCCGACTAAACGGGAGGAACCAACCGGCAAACTACTGGCGGACTTTCTGGGGGCACTAGGCCTAATAGATGTTTGGAGGACTTGTAACCCCACGACCAAGCACTACACATTTCACTCGGGGGCACATGGGAGTCTCTCTCGCACAGACTATTTTTTTGGTAGGGCCTCCCAGCTTCCCATGTTTGGCGAGATCTCCTTCCTTCCCAGGGGCATCTCGGATCACTCCCCGATCTTGGCGTATTACGGGGGGGTGTTGTCCCCCACTCGTCACGACATGACGCTCAATCCCTGGTACCTCAGCGTGCCGCAGATAAGAGACAAACTGACGGAGGCCACAAAGAATTACTTTGACGACAATGACGGATCTGTTGAGTCGGACGTAATACTCTGGGAGGCCTACAAGACTGTGATCCGGGGATGTGGGGTTGCGGCGATAGCAGGCCATAAAAAAGAAAAACGTAGGCAGATGGAGGAGGTGGAGAGTGAGATAGCCCAACTTGAAAGGAACCTGGTGACCTGGGGCATGTCGGATACCGCGCATAAACTGGCTATTAAACAAAAAGAGTATAGGGATATTGCGGAGGAATCTGCAAGGGTCCAGTACCGGGCCACGCAGCATCAGGTCTATGATATAGGCGACAAAGCCGGTAAACTACTAGCGTGGCTCGATAAGAGAGAGATGGCCAAAAGGTGGGTTGCTCAAATTATTGATCGTGAGGGTATGACAATACACGACAGAGCTGGGATTGCGGGGGCATTTGCCGACTACTTCGTGCGGGTTTATACCACTACGCATTCATCCACCCAGGTGGAGGCGACGGAACTGTTATCGACTTTGCCTTTGCCTGTCTTAGAACCACAGGATGTTGAAGATCTTGACGCCGCCTTGATGGGCGAAGAGGTGGCAAAAGCGATTGACGCTTTGCAGTCCGGTAAAGCCATGGGCCCTAGTGGCCTTCCAATTGAACTTTACAAAACGAACGCTTCTACGATTGCCCCATTCCTCGTGCGAATGTATGAAGAGAGTGTGACGAAAGGTGTGTTGCCGGAGACGCAGCGCCTTGCGACTATCACGGTCATTTATAAGCAGGGTAAAACCCCCTGAACAATGCAGTTCATACAGACCCATTTCCCTCTTGGATCCAGAAGTCAAAATATTAGCTAAACTCCTGGCTCGACGCCTTTCGCCTCACCTTCACAAGTTGATACACCCGGGCGAATCTGGTTTTATGCCAGCTAGAAACACCGCGCTGAATCTCTGTCGCCTATATGGGGTGTTGGGGCGGGCCTCTACTATCCAAGAGGACTCCGTAATTATGTTGCTTCACGCCAAAATGGCATTTGATATGATCGAATGGCCTTTTTTGTTTGCCTCACTCGAAAGATACGGGTTTGGTCCTCGATTTTTGTCTTGGGTACGTCTTCTCTACTCGAAGCCCCTAGCCCGGGTCGCAGTAAATGGTGCCCGGTCAGTAACCTTTCTCTTGGGCAAAGGCACGAGACAGGGCTGCCCCCTGTCACCGTTGCATTTCGCTTTGGCTCTTGAACCACTGGCTATTTGGATAAGGGGGGACCCCCTTCTTGGGGGTCTCAATTGGTCGGTAGATTGGGGGGACAGGATCTCCCTATACGCCGATGATATCTTGCTTTATCTAGCTAGGCCCCGCTTCTCTATTCACAGGGTACTGCATATTTTTACTCTCTTTCAAAGGTACTCCGGTTACACTATCAACTGGGATAAATCCTTGATCTATGTATTGAGAGGGGACCCCCCACTGCTCCCCAGGGGATGCAAAGCCAAAATAGTTACGGATGGCTTCCAGTATTTAGGTATCTATATCACACCTGATCCTTCCGTTTTTTACGATAAGAACCTTGTGCCCCCCCTGAGCCGCCTTCGGGCGGATGTGCAGCACTGGAAAACACTGCCTCTCACGCTGTTAGGTAAAGCTGCCCTTTATAAAAGGATGGCGCTCCCGCGCTTTCTATATGTCCTACAGAACACGCCACACCTGGTTCCACCTCGCTACTTTCAATCAATTGACGCTGAGGTACGCGCCCTGCTCTGGGACTGTGGGGTTCCCCATATTGCCCTTACCAATCTTACAAAAAGCTGGTATGATGGCGGCATAGCCTTGCCCGCCCTTGAATCCTATTACTGGGCCCCCCAACTAGTGGTCTTGAACCACTGGACACATCGCCCCATTGCGGACCCCGCCTATAGGATGGACAAACATAATATGCTTCCAGGTAACTATCTCAGGGCACTTTATGGTGGTGCGAAATACACGCCCAGATTCACCCAAACCTCCACCACGGTGGCTCTATGGAATAAAGCAACAGCTGCTCTTGGGTGGAAGGATAAGATCACCCAGGTTACTCCGCTGCTTGATTCTTGCCGATTGGGGATGTTGTCCAAGCAACCAGGGTTCGATAAGTGGGAATTGATCGGCCTCTCAAGGGTCGGCGACATGTGGAAGGTGGGTGGGGTGATTCCATTCCCTGACTTGCAGAGAGACTACCAGCTACAGGGAGGGGAGACCTTTCGTTATCTCCAGTACCGCAATGCTCTTCGCAGAGCGATCCCTAAAGGGACAGACCTGCCGGTCTCCACGCCCCTGGAGGATAGGCTCTTGGACGACTACCTCCAGGAGAAGGCCATCTCATTAACCTACCGTAAAATCCTGAACAACACACCAGATGCCCAGTAGAGACTTTGCTCCAAATGGGCGGCCAACATAGGGGACATAGACGATGACGACTGGAGGGAGGCCCTCGCCTCCCCTCGCGAGGTAGCAATCCGTTCCTGCTTCAAACTCATTCAGCTTAAACTACTCCACCGAGTCTACTATACTAGTTCATCGCTGGTCAAGATGGGGATACTGGATTCCCCGACTTGCCCTCGGAGATGTGGTCACGTCGGTACACACATACACCAGTGGTGGGAGAATGTCCGGTCCTTCAGAGATACTAGGAGAGGGTTATATCGGATATGTCCCGAGTAAGTAAGGTACCTATTGCTGTCTCCCCTCGGCTCTGTCTGTTAAATATCTGGGAAGCCACGGACCTGTCCCGCTCAGAGAGGTTGTGGGTTTCTTTGGGCTGCATGGTGGCGAAACGTAATATAGCGAGAACATGGAAGGGGGGAGTCCCACTACGCCACACTGACTGGGAGTCCGACATGGACTGGTGTATGCAGGCAGAGAGAGTAATTTACGAAAGTAGGGGCTGCCCGCATAAATGGACGAGAATTTGGGGCGCATGGAATGAAAGCAGGGGTTTGCTCTGTACCCCTTTCATCGATTCCCCCTCAGCACTGATAGACAACGAAGATGTTTGATGTGTGGATACAGAAGAAACTATGAAAAATGTGATTGCATCATGGACCCTGTGATAAGTTTTGATTGGGATTGTACAACCTTATCATGACCACCTGTGAAGGTTGATTACTGCACCGTACTGCATTTGTTTTTTATTGTTTGTATGTTGTATCTTTAATAAAAAGATTTTTTTTAAAACAAACAACAATGGCAACAGGCAGGGGGCAATGCTGGGGGTCACCAACAACATTTTGCAGGTGCCCAGGGAGGTAAGGGAACTCAAGGGCCTGGGTCAAAAGGCTCGTACTCCGGTTAGACTGGAGAAAGTGGAGGCAGGGCTGCAGTGCTATGAAGATCGGAGGCGGCGCAGGTTCTGAGGGACGGGTTCAGATGGGGGTTTTGTTTGGGTTACACGGGTCCTAGACACAGGAGATGGGCAAAGAACTTGAGATCAGCCACGGAACGCAAACAGATAGTGCAAGAGAAATTGGACAAAGAAGTAAGGGAAGGGAGGATGGCCGGGCCGTTCGGCCACTGGCCCATAGAGGAGTTGATAGTTTCCCCCATCTGGGTGGTTCCGAAAATGGAGCCAGGGCAATACTGGCTGATCCACCACTTGTCATGGCCAGAAGGGAGTTCAGTCAATGACTTTATCGATGAGGAAGCGGCCACAGTATCATATTCATCGGTTAACGTGGCCATGTCACTGGTCGTGACGGCGGGCGCAGCTGCACCAATGGCAAAATGCGACATAAAATCAGCTTTCCGTTTGCTTCCAGTCCATCCAGATGACTGGAATCTTCTGGGTATCCATTTTGAAGGAAAATGGTACATGGCCAAAGCATTGCCAATGGGCTGTTCTATGTCATGCGCATTATTTGAGTGTTTCAGTACATTCCTGCAGTGGCTGTTTTCACGGCGTACAGGGCACCAGTTGGTGACGCATTATCTGGATGACTTTTTCTTTGTAGGCTTCCCCGGCTCCGCGGAAGGCCAGGAAGCACTGAAAAATTTCCAAGAGCTGATGGGGGAGCTTGGGGTGCCTTTGGCACCGGAAAAGACAATGGGCCCCAGCACGGCACTGTCTTTCTTAGGAATTGAGATTGACTCTAGGGTAATGCGGGAACACTTGCCAGAGGATAAGAAAAGGAAAATGCTGGACCTGTTAAGGGACATGTTAGCACGGGAGAAAGTGAAGGTCAAAGAAATACAGGTCCTTTTAGGTCCTCTCAACTTCGTCTGCAGAGTGCTAAGAGCAGGGAGGACTTTTTGTAGGAGGTTGCGGCGGGCACTGTCAGGACAACATTTACCTCATCATCACGTGCGGCTCTCCACTGGGGTGAAGGAGGATTTGAGGATGTGGAAGGTGTTTTTGCAGTCCTTCAACGGGATTCCGCTTGCAAGAGAGGAAGACCTAATGTGGGACGTGCAAATACTTTCAGATGCAGTGGGCAGCATGAGTTTTGGCTTGTTCTGGCAGGGGAGGTGGTGCGCAGAACAATGGCCGGTACAATGGAGAGACGGTGGCAGGAGCATAGCGTTTTTAGAGTTCTACCCTTTAGTGGTAGCAGTGACACTGTGGGGGGAACAACTGGTGCACAAGAAGGTTCTTTTCCGGGTGGATAACATGGCGGTAGTGAAGATAGTGAACCGCCAGTCTGCAAGGGATGAGCAGGTCTTGAAATTGTTGAGAGTTTTTGTTTTGGGCTGTTTGCGACACGACAGCTTTCAGGGCATTTCATGTCCCGGGTGTGGACAATGACATAGCGGAGGCCTTGTCTCGTTCACAGTGGGGGAGATTCCGTGGGCTAGCCAAGGATGCCGCCAGGACCCCGACGCCAATGCCACCGCATTTGTGGTACGTAGGCAACGTAGTATGCTACAACTGGTGGTAGGGTCGCTAACGGAATCCACCAGGGTAGCTTACAGTTTGGCCTAGAAAGAGTTCTTAAAGTCGGGTGCCCAGCGGCACGCAGAGGGATGGCGGCGGGCGGAAGATGTTATACAATTTATTTTGAACCTCATTGACAAAGATTTGTCGAGGGTCACAATCGCCAGAAAACTAGCAGGTATTGCCTTTGTGGGAAAGTTACTGTGGGGCTACACGCCGACAGCGGGGGAATTAGGAACGAGAATCTTAGAAGGGTGGGAGAGGGAAAAGGGTCTAAGGAGACGTCGGAGGAAGCCACTGTTTTGGCAGTTGCTGAGTCAGGTGCTGGCGGTACTGCCAGAGATCTGCAAGGATGAGTCAGAGACGTGTCTGTCCTCAACGTTGATGGTGTGGATGTTCTTTGGGGCTTTTCGGGTATCGGAGTTGCTGGGTAATAAAGGGGGTGGGGGAATAACTTTGAAAGACGTGGTCCCGCGCAGGTCGGGCGTGCAGTTATGGTTGAGTAGGTCCAAGACAGATCAGAGAGGAATGGGAAAATGGGTGATGCTACAGGCAGCTGACCCCCCACTAACTTGCCCGCTTAGATGGGCGTCACGATGGTCCGGTCTGTCGAGGGGGCCAGGGGTGGGCGGTTTTCAGACATGCAAACGGGGACAGAGTGATGCCTTATCAGGTGCTGGCAGTCTTGAGGAAAGCCTTAAAACACATTGGGGTTGACGGAGCGGGTTTTGGGACCCACTCTTTCCACATTGGGGCAGCATCGGAGGCAAATAACAGAGGCTGGGGGCAAGAAGACATTAAGTGGTTGGAGCGCTGGTCGTCGGACTGTTACAGGCGCTACGTGAGAAGGGAGGAAGGGGTTGTGCGCGTTGTGGCTAACAATGTGCAAAACTCATGCTGATCTTTCTCATTTCAGGTTCTGTGTCCAGCCTTCAGGCAGATGAGATGACTATTTGGGTCGTGGGGCACTCGCTCGTGAATTGGGCCCAAGTACAGGTGCGCCAAAGCTATTTCGGGCAAAATTTGGGATTTAACGAACGCTTGTTTACAATTGTTTGGAAGGGCAAAGGGGGCATGTGCTGGAAAGAGCTGGTCCCTTGTTTAAATAGTTTGATGGTGGGCGGTAAGTGCCCTGACATTTTGGTGTTACACTTGGATGAGAACGATCTGTGTAAAGAGAAGGGTGTGGTCTTGATGCGGAGCATGAAAAGGGACTTGGCCTTGATTAAGGAGCGCTGGGCAGGCTGTTTTGTTTTACGGACTGAATTTGTACCTCGTAGAGTGTGGAGGGAGCGGTCAACCCAGGTGCTGTGGACAGGGCCAGACGGAAGCTGAATACTGAGATGGAACGTTTTTGTAGGGGTCTGGGTTTGGCAGGATTTGCCATACAAAAAATACGTTTTGATGCAGTGGAATTTTTTAGGGGAGATGGTGTACACCTTTCTAGGATTGGTATGGATTTATACCTTCTGGAGGTTAGGGAGGTTTTGGCCAGGACATTGAATGTACAGAGGCAGATGGGCAGAGGGCCACTGGAGTAAACTAAGAAAGGGGGGGCAGAAAAAAGGGGTAGTGGGCCTCCCCCCTTTTTCTGGGTGGCGGGGTTTAAAAAGTTGGCCAGGGTTGGCAAAAGTTTTTGGTTAGCGTTTGGAAGTTGGGAACATGGGCAGGGAAAGGGTAGGCAGGTAGTTTAAGGTTCAGTTGCAAACGTTTTGTTATTTACAGTTTCAGAAAGGCAGGCATAGGATGTTGGTTTATAGATGTGCATATTTTTAACTACAATACATTGTAATGTTGTTAATATAGTAATGGCAGGCTGGGTGCATGTTTGAGGGGATCGGAGGGGAGGGGGCGGGGTCAGATATCAGATGTATAGCGAGGTTTTAGTTTTGTAAGGCAGTTGCCAGGTATGGTATTATAATGTGCACCTGTTTCAATAAAGCGGCCTTTTTCACAGTCTCAGTCTGGTCTGCCCCCCCTCTCCCAAAGGGCCCACAATCTGTTCACCACACGTGGCAGTGTATATCCCCTATCTCAGCCACATGGGGCGCCATCGCTGGTCCCGTTCAGGTCTATATTGAGATCATAGCCCCTTCGTACCCTGGGACCACCAAAGAGGCCGGGGTCCCGACTAGAGCATGGGAGGGGTAGGGGGCAAGCAGACACACACACATGGCGACACCCACAACCAATTGAGCCCGCCTGGGACGCTGACACTGGGCCCATTCGGGACCCCTGAGCACCCTGGGACTGTTGTGCTGCTGCAGATGGTGCTGGAAGTACAATGAAGTCATCATCCTGCCATGAATTCGCTCTAGAACAGCTGGTGTGGTCGGGTGCTGCTGCTTTGGAATTTTCCCTGAGACCATCATGGACTTCGATTGTCTACACACCAACATAGCTCTCTAAAACACCAATATGCTAATGATGTTCAGGAAATTCATCTGAGCTTTTTTCTAAAGGCTGAGTGCTTATTTTTGGGAAGTGTTCCCTGAGTGGCCAATCAGATGGCTGCTTTCATTTCTTTTTGTTGGTGTCCCATTCGTACCGCAGTACTGTCGCATGACCCATAGAGCCAATGACAGAGTGCTGTTTCACTCCTGCGCGGCCTTAACTTCCCTTTCCAGGTCGCGCGGTAGTAACGTAGGACCCAGAAATTTTAAAAAACAACTTTAGGTTACTATCAAGGTGTCATTTGTTTTTCAAGTTTGAGGCTCAGGGTTTGCTGATAGGCTCAATTAACTAAGTCATTTTGCAGTTTTTATCAATATTTCTGCTTTTTTTTTTTAGGTGTCGCGGTTCATGGTATCTAAAAATGGTACTGTGTTGTCAATGACTCTCAGTAAAATTGCTTCTGATTGTTTGGCCAAAGCTCAATGTTGAATGTATCAACCTTGCTTACATGCTCCACTGCAATAAGCTGCTTCAAACTACATCCACAAGTGGCCACAAACATGATCTTCTGGTGCTAGAGTGGCAAGAAACCAAAGGAGAAGCAAGCACTCGATGTCTCCCTTGTAGTGCAGGAGTGACTGAGAGTGTTCTAGGGTGCTCAAGTAGAGGTAGTCAAAAAGTGGCCAATTGACTGGGGTGGCTTACACAATCAACAGAGGAGTATGGCAACTGTGTGGAGAGAATGGCCAGATCAGACAGGGTGGCTATGACGCAGAGGGGAGCACCGAAGCACATGCTGCAGCAGTACCTGGAACGGCCGTCTCCCCGCCTGACACTAACCCCCTGCAGCACCAACAATATCACACACCAAGGCGCACACATAGAACACAGTGCCAAGATGGGCCCTGGGTAGGCAGAGAAAGCTGAAAAATGAAGCAACAGAAGGGAACAGGCGGATTGGACCAATCCGCCCACTGCAGGGACAGGAAAAGAGAAGATGAATGGCGGCATTCGTGAAACAAAGTTGTTTCGGCAGTCAAGCCTCCCACCTTAGCTGGCTACACTCACCTCTTCCTCTGCCCACCATGTTGTTGCTCAACGTTAGCCTCCTAGGCTGCCTAGTGTGGCCATTGCGTCCTGTCTCTGCTTGGTACCACACCATGGCCTCTGAAGCTTCACGGCCCCAGTGCTGCAGCACTCAGCTCAGCCCTCATTCGTCAACCCACTTCCGACCACCTTCCAGCTAGCCGCCTCACTTTCCTGCATCCCCTCCTTCCTACGTCTTGACGTCACACTCTCAAGACACTAAGTGGTCAACCCCAACTACTCAATCAAGGCCATGCTCTGTGCTCAACCCACTGAGAGGTTGTCGTTCTCTTTTTTTATTATTGTTCTTGGGGACCACGGTACCCCTAGAACCATGCTTGGTCCCACAGTATTATAACAGTACCAGTGACAAAATACACTTTTTTTGAAAAATTGTAATTACTAGGGCGCCCAAATACCTCGGGCCCTCGCCATCTACTGCTAATTTCCTCACATATTACATCACTCATGACATGTTCTATGACATCATTGATAACACCACTGCAACATACGAAATGACATAATTGATAACACTGTGTATGGCAAGGGCACGGGTTATAGTTACTTTAGGGCACAAGTTATAGTTACTTGAGATAACTATAACTGGTGTCAGTCAGTAGTTGTGTTCATTTAAAAAAGTATGTTTTAACTAACATTTTCACCTAACTATAATGTCCCCTTAACCTATGATTTTTTCAGAGAAAAAAAATGTCTATATACATATATATATTTTTTCTTTTTTTTTTTTAATATGTCTTACATATTGTCGGTTGCCACTGTGTAGTTATAGTTAGGACCCGGTTTCCAAGAGAAATTGATTTTTTAGTTTGCTAATAACATTGGCGCCACTTGAAATATCTCCATGAAACTTTCCACAAAAATGGTTAATCCAGCTCAGCTCCTTCCTGGAAAGTTTTGGAGTGATCCGTTATGCAGGGCCCAAGAAAAAGGGTGGCCCCAAAACGATTTTCCCCATGCAATTTTCACAGGAAAAATTCAACCGCAATACAGCAAAAACGGCTTAACAGAATTACACCAAATTTGCCGGAAAGATGGATCTTGATCTAGAAAGCGTGGTTTTTGTGATTAGGTGTAAATCTGTCCAGTAGTTTTTGAGAAAACAAGTTTCAAAATGTATGTGTATATAGCGAAATGGTACACTTGCGGTACTTCAGCAGAGTACCACAAGCTCAAAATATGTAATCTGATTGGCTGGCATGGTACTACCTTGGTACTAACCCAGTACCGTGAGGCCCAAACACGCGATCTGATTGATTGGCCACAACATGTAGTGAAAGTTGAGGTCGCCATTTTAAGACTTGTGGACTTGGTCCCTGTGTCGTACAAAACAAATAAAAATAAGGAATAAGTGGGCAGGTTAGGGGTACCATGACCACCTGGCAATTGAAGAGTGGTCTCAAAGAGACAAACCCTAGGCTCAAATTAAAAAGATTTTTTTTGCGGGCTGTGGTACAGCTGTACTACTATGACACTCAGCGTGGCCACCAAGTAATTTTGTGGTAGTACTCCAAAAAAGGGGGTGGGCCTTGGAGCGCTGCAAGACCATGGGGGCTGGCCAGCATTGGGGTCTTAGCTGCCCGTTAGGAGTTTAGTACAGGGCCTGGAACATATTTTTCAATGCTTTAATTCATTACAGTAATGAAGAATCTCTCTTCAAGTTACTACTCATCCTGAGCCACAGCCTTTTTTAATCTGACTTTCATGAAATTGATTCTAAAAAGTTTTGCAACAAATTCCTAACTGCTTTTTGGGGTGTTCAACTTTTCACCACAGACTTCCCTTTTAGTCTTCGTATCTGCAACCTTACCATTTCCTACATATGAAGGAGCAAAGCACCAAGGATATAAACTTTTGTCTAGAAGGGTGAAAATGTAGCCATGTTTTATAAAGAATAAAATATACTCTACTATGCGTTGAAAGAATATTGCAAGTCACCTTGGAGTTTCATGAACTTGCAAAGGAACTTGACCTTCGGCCCCGTTCCTCTATATAGACATGGAACTCCTCAGTGACTTGCAATATCCTTCTAATGCTTGGAAGGGGGTAGTTTATCCCATATTTAAACATATAGAGAGCAACAGAGAGCTATGTCAGTCATACACCATTAAGTGGTAGAAGGAACATACAATTTTACACAGTAACACGCTGCAAATAGCATGAGGCTACATAAGTTAATATATTGCAACTGTGTCAGTTTGAAAATCAAGCATGTCTGCGTAAGCAGTAAACTGGACATGTATATTAGTGGCACAGATATAGCATACACACATTTAGCGAGCAACCCAAAGTGGTAAGGTAATTAGGAACATATCTAAACACAATCACTGAGGTGAGTTTACAATCAAGCTAATGTGTGAAGTGATCATGCTGTGGTTAACAGATGATATTGGGCCTGGATTTAAAATTTTGAAGTGAGGAAGTAAGTCTTGTATCAGTGGGAAAGTTGTCCAAAATCCTGGGAGCCTTCCCTGGGAAGCTGTATTTTAGGGTAAATGTCTTCTGGAAATGTTGTGTTTTATGGGTATGGTACCAGACAATTATGCCATAAATACTTTCTGACAACAATATTGTTTACAACAATATTGTGGCATTGGAGTTAATAAAAGACAATGTACACAGGTTGGGAATAAAAAGTCCTCTGAATGGTAAAAAGGTTTACCCCTGCCCTGAGTGCCCCGCTAATGTTGTCTGGATCCCTAATGCTGATTTTGTTGTCATAGGCGAACATGGATCATGTTTGTGCTCCATGACAAAGGCCTGTCTCACAGATTGAAGACTTGTTGGACGGGGAAGGGTGCGCAAAGCTTTACCCTCATAGAGGTAGAAGGCTACCGCCTTCACCTGGAGTTAGGCAGCACGAGAGTGGTTGTTGCAGCATACCGTGTAGTGATCAGTATAAGTGAAATGGACCTTTTTATCCTGTGTCACTGTAGTGAGGCTTAAATGCTCACTACAGTCTCACTAGCTCACTAATCTGTTTAAATGTTCCGCTGCTGTGTACTTTACTCACCCTTGGCCTACATCAGGTAAGATGTGGAGTGCTGCGCAGCGCAGGAGTAGTGACTCTGCTTGGTTGTATGTGTATCTGGAAAGGGAAACACAAGGAGATAATGGACGGAGTGCTGAAACTTTTGAGACACTCACCCCCAGTCACAGGTCTGGGTTGAATCCATCATCGTTCTTTAGCTCACTTCTGGGTAAAATGATCACAGGCTCCAATGTCGATTTTGTCAGTCACAGCGCCAGGATACCCGTAGGGTGACAGTACGCGCTATATAAGAATTATTTACATTACATTACATTACTTCGCCACCCCAGTTCAGACCCAGCCATACGCAAATCAGTCTTTACCCTGTTCCTTATCAGGAAAGGGTACAGTACAGGGATGGAGCAGTACTGTGCAGTGCATAAGTGGTTAGTACACGTACTGGATGTATTTATGCCTGAGAGGAATACATTACAGGAGAGATATAGTGCTGTTCAGTGTGATCGCTGTGAAAGCATGTGCTGGTTGTATGTGTGCTTGCATGAAGTATAATACATGAAGGGCGAAGTGTTGTGCAGCACGCACATAGTGAGCGTGTGTGCTGGCACTGTGTGTATTTGTAAATAACACACCCTAGTTAAAGATAGAAAAGCTTCAGTGCTGAAAAGTGCCCGCAGATTGTGTGTGTGTACTGAATGCAAATGTACATGTAAGGGTACAATGCACAGAGGAAACAGTGCTGGACCCAAGTTGTGCTGTGAACGTACACTGAGTATGCCTGGAAATATACATTGTATGGAGGGCCCTGGGTTCCATTTTGGGAAGCTGCTTGCCTACCTGGTGAAGACATGAGGAGGAGAGGAAAACCCCTCTGTAGTGCTGCCTTCCTGTGAGCTGGGTGGGGACACACTGGAGGGAAAAAGGAAGAGTCTCCCTTTGCATTTCAAAAGACTGCTCTTTAATTCAGTGATAGATCACAAGAAAGGGGCCTGGCTAAATACATCTCCGGAAGGGAAATGGGGCTGATAAGAGAATCATAAAGAGTAGGACTGGACGTCTGGGATTACCATTTGATGCACATATCACTGTGGCTGACATCCAAGTGTGAACTCTGATCATTCCCATGAATTGTGTTGTGGACAATCAGCTTTGGAGTCATGCCTGCTGTGACGGACATCTCTCATGAAAAAAGAAGAAAATGAGAAGTGCCCACTTCAAAGGAAGCAGAATCCCAACATAAAACTTCAAAGACCCAGAACCTAAATCACCTTTGGTGTCTGGAAAAGGACTTCAGAAGGGGGGTTTGAGTCCCCACAAATGTGTCATCTGCCTAGCAGCAAGATGGGCTGTATGAGAAGGAGAAGCTCTGCAATATTTGTCCTGTGACCAGGACTGGGGGACAAGGCCTGCTAGTCTCCCTGCTGGATGAGGGGACATCAGGGAAACCAAGTCCACCGGCCCTGAAGCGTGGAGCACCAGCACCTGCCTGCCTGCTTGCCAAGACCAGTGTCCCCTGTGAGGAAGAGGAGAGCGTTGGAGGAAGCAAGGTCCAGTGGGGAGCCATACCGTGAGGACTACCTGTGCGAGGTGTGAGGATTTGGCTATGCACTGATCGGGCCATCACCGTGTGCAGCATTGTTTTCAGCGACCACTGTATGCCAGGAGAGGGCCGTTGTAGACTGTGCTGTGTGTTGAGCACCGTGCGGGTCTTGCTGCGCCCGTACCGCCATGCTGCGGTGATCCCGTATGCCTGAGTGGGCCACTGGTAAAATTACCACTTCAAGGAGTGCCAAGACTTGTGAAGGTCTGGGCCGGGTGCTTATGCTGGAAGAGCCTGCGCCTGTATAACCATGTACTGCGGCAACCCTTTCTGCCTGGAGGGGCTGTTGGTACCAATGTTGCCAAAGCGTTCGGACTGCCACCAGAAAGTGACTTAGGTTATGATCCACGAGTTGGCCTCGCACTGCGAGGGAACTACCCCTGACTCACCATGGAGGACTGCTGGAGAAGACGTGAATGACGTTGCATACTTGCTGGCTCCAGTTAGGAGCTGAAATGATTCTTGCGTGGAGCTGCTCCAACATCTGAGAGACCTCTGGCAGCACCTCTCAGAAGAGAGAGCCTGCGCCACCGGGTGTTCCCATGTGGGTCTCAAGCAGGACAAATTCTCTGAACTGAGCACGACTCGTCGGTGTGCGTTGAAAGTGCCTGCAGCAACACTACTGTGCTTCAAGAGCGAGTAAGATGTGAACTGGGCCAGTTGGACCCCGGGGGACTCGCTGCTAACGGTGCTGAGGCAACATAGACACTTTTGACTAAATTGCTAAAGAGTCAAAGGGAAAACTCTTGAGTCCAGCTTGATAGTTTGCATTCCCTGATGCAGCCATCAGTAAATGGGAAATAATCCTTAACACGTTACACGAAGGAGGGTGGGACATGGATTCGTCTAACAACTACTAGTACCCCGATCTCAATGGGGTTGTGTTGATGCTTCTTAATGTTGTACTTTGCTGCATGTGTAGTTAGAAATAAAATACTACTTTTCTTACAATGCAAATATTTGGCTGGACATTGATTTATTGATCATACTGTTTGCACTTTGAGTTATGAGTTGTGTTCACTGGCCTGTATCAACACTCCCCTCCCCCTCCCCCCCACCCGAGGGAGCCTTGACTGCTCAACCACAGCTATTACTGAGAGTCAAGTGCAGAAGGGGTACTTAGCCCACTTGAGCAGGATCCATAGTAGGTCCAGCCTAGAACATCAGGGATAAAAGGCCTCAACCAACAGGGTTGGGCCCAGTAACCCCTGCGTGCCCTTTCGCCCTCTGAAAGGGGTTCTGACAAAACCCAATAGAGCAGTATTTATATAAACGATTTTTAGCACAACATTTATGTCAGACTATAATTCTGTCAGGGATATTCTGACATACAACATTTGGAGTGAGCCTTAAGTCTTAATGAGCTGACATCCATTTTTTAGTGAGGTAAGAGGGTTTAAGCCTTCTATGAGCATGCCGTTTCCAAGAGTTAAGGGCAGGCAAGCATCTGTCAAATTATGAGATATTTCTATATAAACAGGATTGAATACATCCTAGATGAGATATAGTACATTTGTCGAATTTCAGTTATTCATCCTATAGAGATGTTATGACCAACCATTATTTTTCTTGCATTGAAATGTCTCCCATTCTTTCCTTGGGCCCAGAGATGCAGTGTTTTAAAAGAGTATTACGATTATGTATGTGGCCTATCTCTTCAGGGGCTTAGTAAGGATGTCATAGGCCATAATGCAAGCAAGGAAAATGTCCACCACCTCGCTACACCTGAACTAAGAAGTAAAAGCCATAATAAGGGAGCCGCAGGATCACCACATCATTGGGCCAGTGACACTGCATCTGGCGTACTATTTCTGGCTATAGCCCCTATAAGAGACATATTTTGGATTCCCAGTACGGAACAAATTTGGATTTCTATTCCCCATTTCCTGCTAATTCAAGTCTGCATTATGCCTAACAATACTATATTATAAGTCAGACTATTACAGGGTCAGACAAAAACAGTTAAACTAGGTCTTGCCCGGGAGCTCAAAATTCCTTACAATGATACTGGGTTGAGTCACAGAGTCAGAGGTAAAGTTAGGTAGAGACGGGGAGCGAATTAGATGGACAAACCGAATAGACAGGGGTAAAAAATAAAGTTCACTATCCTGGCTGGACCCCTTGAAAGGAGGGGTTTTCAGGCACCTAGCTGCACATTGTCCATGCCTTAAAACGTCATTCTGTAGTTAGTGTGTCCTTCTCGTCCAAAAGTGTGTTACTGCAGGAAAAGAAATGACTAATTTAATTTTAAACATTACAAAATTGTCTTGGGCTTAAGCCGGATCGAAAGCTGTGGCAAAAGCGTTTATGTAAAAACTCGGGTGCGTACCTTTCAAATGAATCTGCGTTGTGACATTAAAAACAGCAAAATAGCATTTCATCGCAAAACTGCCTAATCTGCGTCCACACTAGAAAGATGACTGCAACATTTGTATAGAGTTCTCGACGAGAACTTCTCGTGATATCCTGTGCGGTCTGGTGTTGGGGCTGGCTCCTTCATAGCGTGCAGATAAGGCGGTGACTGAGGGCGCGGGTGTTTGGAAGGTCGCTGTTCTATGTCTTCGTCTGTCAGATGCCTTCTGACAGTGATGAGTTTTTGGATACCGAGGCAATAGCCTCATTACTCCACATTCATTTTGAGTTTTTTAGTTGCTGTTTCGGTTTTCTTATCGATGTGTGACACTTTGTCACAGTTGAGGTGGGTTCACAAGGTCAGCGCTGTGATGGGCCGCGGCTAGCCGGTAATGATGAACTTTAGATGCCTGCCGAGGCGGTAGCCTTCTGACAGTGATGAGTTTGGGGTACCTGCCGGGGCTGTAGCTTCCTGGAGGTGATGAGATTTATGTGCCTGCCGAGGCGGTAATGCCTTCTGGCAGTGATGAGTTTCGGATGCCTGCCGAGGCGGTAATGCCTTCTGGCAGCGATTAGTTTTGGATGCCTGCCGAGGCGGTATTGCCTTCTGGCAGAGATGAGTTTTGGATGCTGAGCCGCTGTTCTGGTTTCACAAGGTCAGCGCTGTGATGGGACGCGGGTAGCGGTCAAATGGGTTTGCGGAGATGTCAGCAAGTTTCCTGATCAGTGGGTTTTCTTTTTGATCCAATCCTTTGTAGAAATTCCTGTTGAGTTTGCGGAGATGGTCATCCAACATCTCAACGCCCAGGTCTCTGTGGAGGTCTGCTGTTCTTGTGAGGATAGGAGCACCTGCTGCTATCCGTAAGGCCTTGCTCTGCAGTATCTGTAAGTCCTTCCGAAGCTGCGGGTGGCAGCCACTCCAAACTGGAGAAGCGTACGTCAGTGTTGGTCGAATTATTGCAGTGATTACTCGCACCTTGCTCTGCAGTGGCATTGACTTGGTCCTCAGGAGTGGGTACAATGCGGCCAATTTTTTTGTTGCTTTCTGGCAAGTCTTCTCTACATGGTTCCTCCAGCTGAGTTTGGAATCCAGAGTCACCCCCAGGTAGGAGCTGCTGTTTTCCCATTTGATCTCTTCCCCATTGAGGAGGATCTGGGGATGCTTCCTTTTCAGTTTTTTGGTGAATAAGGTTGCTGTGGTTTTGCTTGTGTTCAGGGTTATCTGCCAGTCGCTGTACCATCCGGAGAGTCTGCTGAGCGATGATTCAAGGTTCTTAGCCACTTCCTTATTGCTGAAGGATTGGGAGATGACTGCCACATCGTCGGCGTAAAGAGCAAGATCAGTCTTCTTTAAGTCCGTGGGGATATCATTTGTAAATATATTAAAGAGGAATGGTCCAAGTATTGATCCCTGAGGCACTCCAGCAAGAATAGGGCGTGATGTTGAACATTCTTCTCGTACCGCCACGTGAAAGGTCCGTTCCGACAAGTAGCTAGACAACAGCTTGACCAGGTAGCTTGGAAACTTGAGCTTGATAAGCTTGTAAAGCAGTCCCTTGTGCCATACTCGGTCGAATGCTTTGGCTACATCCAGAAAGACTACTCCAGTAGACTTGTTGATGTTGAATCCATGGCTAATGATGTCCACAACTCTGAGAAGTTGGTGATTGGTTGAGTGGTCTTTCCGGAACCCAAACTGTTCTTTGGCGAGGAGGTTTTCGCTTGTCGCAAAGTCCGTGAGACGGGCGAGGATAGCTTTTTCCAAGAGCTTAGATAGGCCGGATAGCAGGCTTATGGGGCGGTAGTTTGCAGGGTCTCGTAGTGGCTTCCCAGCCTTGGGGAAAACTACGACTCTTGCTTCTTTCCAGGAATTAGGGAAGTACTGGTGCTGCATACATGCATTGAAGATCTCAGCAAGATGGTCCACTGCGGCTTCTGGGAGCATCTTGATGGCTTGGTTGGCTATTCTGTCCTTTCCTGGAGCCTTGCCGTTTTTCAGTGTCTTTGCCAGGGCCAGTAATTCACCGGTTGAGCATTCCTCAATGGTTGCAGCTTCTGTTTCCGGTGGGTGCTCCAGGTGGTGCTTAGCGACCTCTTGCTCGACTTCTGCTGCCAGTTTGCTTGCCTGGTTAGGCCTGAAGGATGCTTCCAGCGTGTCAGCGAAGACCTCAGCCTTGTCCCTGTTGCTGCATGCCAGATGAGTCTTTCCTTGTATCGGTGGGTTTGGTTCCTTTTTCCCAGTCAAGCGTCGGGTCATTCTCCAGAGAGAGTTGTCAGAGTCCTTCAGGTTTGCTGTTGCTGCTTCCCATTTTTCGCCTCTGTGCTGGCTTATTTGTATCTTCAGCTGTCTAGTCAACTCATTGTACTTCTTCAGCAGGTCAGGGGTGCGATTCCTTTGCCACTCTCTCCGGGCTCTGTTCTTGTCAGCTATTGACTTCTTGATGCCGTTTGGTAGGTCATAGATGGAGCATCGTTGGGGTTTCTGCTGAGGGATGCTGCGTTTGGAAGGGGGTCGGTGTCAGCTTTTATGTGAGGGACAGGCTTGGGCGTGTCATCTGTGCATGGGGTGGACGTAGACTACTACGGCCAGCACACTGCTCTAACATTCACCGACTAAAGCGTACAAAAAAACTGTCGGTTATGGTTCCCGATTCTTTTGCAGGTGGAGCCTGCGCATTGAAAACACAATTTCCCGCCAGAACTAGCGGAGCTGGTTGAGCGGAGCTGGTTGACACGCACCGCGCTCTAGGGAGCAAAAAAAAAATCGAAAGCGCGGGAGAGTGTGCGCACATAGCCAAAAACACATTCTCTATGACCCTGGATAGAAGAGTGATACAAATCTTTTCGTCCCTAGCCCACCACCAACCTTCGACACAAGCTGCAATACTCGAGTTCCTAGCAAGGGGGCGATAGCTGTTCGGAGGCACTTTATACAAGCCCGAACTTGTCAAAGGAGAGACTAAGCGCGAGCCGAACGCTGAAGCCACGCCCAGCGCAGAGGAAAACAATCCGCTGACGAGCCCGGCGCTTCAGATGACAGAACGAGTGGTCCACCGTCCACGCGTACGCTCCAGGCAGAGGAGAGAGACTCCAGACAGAACTTAAAGGGACAGTTACTCCTTGGATATTGGTGATCAAAGTTGCTTTTTTTCTGATTTGGGACTCCTGAAGTGCAGAAGCCGTTGAAGGAGGCAGCGGGACGGTGCATGCCAGCAGTCAGGTGAGGGGACACTGCGTTACATTCATGTCCTTACGTTCTGTTCCTGACACAACACTTCCTGTATAGCACTTCATTCTGACCATGGTAGATCGTTCGGTGCACGACGCTGCATTTTGTACTGCACTGTAACTGAATTTTGGGAAGGGCTCCTCACTTTTTGCAAGCTTTGCGTTGTTTGCCTGGCACTTCACCCCGTGTTGCACTGCCCAGAGAAACCCTCTGCTTTCTGTGGTGACCTGTAGATAGATGCTGGTGGTACTTTCTGTAGTGCTTTTGTGAAGATGGTAGTTCTTTACTTTGTTGGTGTTGTGTGGGGGCTGCCACGGCTGTCTGTGGTGCTGTTGTGAGGGAGACGGCACTCAAATCTGTGGTGATGATGTGCAGGGACTGGATGGTGTTATTGTGGCGGGAATGTCACTTCAAAGGATGGTTATGCTGTGCAGGGCAGGATCTGCTGTCTGTAGTGGTGTGCGGGCACAGGTTCTGCATTGCTTTGTGCTGTTGTGAAGGAGATGCTACTTCCCTGTACTGATGTTGTGCAGAGCGGGCTCTGCTTTCTGCACTACTGTGCAATGGCTAGCGCTGCATTCAGTGGCAGTGGGAGGTGTATGACACTGCATGCTGTGGTAGCTGTCACAAGTCCTCGCTGTATTCAGTGGTTGTTCTGGGTAAGGTCTAGGACTGTATGTATGATGGTTCAGGACAGCAGACGGCTAACACGATCTTGCAGTGGTGAACATGAGCTGACACTGCGCTCTGCAGTACTCCTAGCAAGAGACAGCTTGCACTACGAACAGTTGAGGACAGCGTTTGGCACTACATTCAACGGTGGTTCTGATCAAACTGTCATTACCTTCTCTGATGGGGGCTGACTCTACAATTCGCAGTACTTCTAGGAAGGGCTAGTTGACCACTGCAAGTGTAGTGATTGACAGCGGTTGGCACTACATCAAGCGGTGGTTCTGAGCAGGCTTGCACTGTATTCTCTGATGGTGGGGGACTGAAGCTGTCACTGCATTAAGTCGAGGTTCTGAGCAGGGGTAGTACTTCATGAAGTGTCCCTTTCATGCACTGGCAGCGCTTCTGTAACCTCCACTTACGTTATGCTAGCAGATGCCGTGCCTGCGTGAACTGTCTAGAGCTCAAATGTAAGTGTGAATTGTGTCTGCTGGATCCATCAGGGTGCCCTACACATGTATTCGCCGCACTGCAGAGCCGCTGCACTGGTGGGAATCCGCACCATGCAGTGCAGTGGGCGATGGATCTCCGGCAGCCTGTCCCTGAGACGGAGTAGGGGCAAGGCGGCGGATCTCCGGCAGCCTCTCCTCGCGTGGGAGTAGGGACAGGCTTCGTGTCCCCTCTAGCGATGGATCTCCGGCAGCCTGTCCGCGCGGAGGAGCAGCCCATGTGCCAGTGTTTACTGATCGCCTGACAGCAGACGGTGCACATGGCCAGGCTGTGTACATCCATTCGAGGGGGAGGTGGGGGGGACCCTCCGCTTGCAGCAGGAGCGCCTCCTCGTCCCTCCCCTTACGCGCAGCCACAGGCTGCCCAGATCCATCTCGCTTGAAAAACACAGATTCGACCACTTGAAGAGCTCCTGCGAAGGAGCCGCTGACATTCAGTCATCCTACTTTCCGCGGTGCTGTGGCTCAAACTACGTTTTACGCCCTGGATTTGTTGGAAAAATAAAATTTGCTCGTTTCATTCGTGCTGCCGTTAAAAAAACCATTTAGAAGCAGCTTTAAACCGTCCAGGGTAACAAAGCGTAATTTTGACAAATTCAATTTTTTAATACATTTTATTCGGTTTTCGGGCGCCCTTATGTTTTTTTAATACATCCCTCCAAATTCACGACAATATTCATGTATTTGTACAAGGTGACAGCGAAAAAACGACAATGCTCATCGAGTCTGCCCTTCTCCGCCCCTTAGTCTATTCGGCAGACACACTATCAGTCTCCTGCTCTACCATAGCTCCCATCACTGTGTCCCAACATGTAATCGATACTTTTGTCTGAACGCGTCCACTGGTGGCGTCTGCGCCCCCTCGCTGCTCCCCTTTTCGTAGAAGGCTGGTCTTTCTGCCCTGGAAAGTCCCCTTGTAAAGCCCCTCCTGTCAGCAGCCCCTCTCTCTACCCTGGCTTCCCCTCCGTCGCTGCCTGCTCCTTTAGCCCCGGCTTGCCCGGTTCAGCCCAGGTCGCTGCGCAGCAGGTGCCGCCCGAGCTTTGTTTACAAACACTAGGAGCTACTCTCGCCCGACCCCCGGCGGCCGCTGTGGGTACTGCGCCCCTCGGCAGTATCCCTGTTTGTGTTCAGGCGTGCTTTGCTGCTGTAATCTCTGACTTTTCTCTACAACCAAGTTTGTATTTTTTAATCGATTTATGTATTTTATGGCGTTTCCGCGCCGTTCATACCATACTGCCTTCAACTATCGATGCGCCGGGATAAACACATACATTTCAGAAATATATATATACACCCTATTATATTCCTCCATTGATTGAAGCAAAACAAGTCATTTGACAAATGGGTGGGCAGCATATTGATCATATGGTGTGGAGTCTTTGTAGTGCATAGTGCCTTAGCCATGGTTTCCAAAATCTACCCCCCTGGCCTTTTGGGTATTTCAGCGTTGTGTCTCACGCAGCAGCAGGAGTGGGTAGGCGAACGTCCCCATTTTAGCTGCAGGAGTCAAAGTAAAAACTCCGCGTAATGCCACATTTTCCCTCAATTCTTGCTTCGAGGTGATCGACTCAACCTCAACCAGAGTTTGCTCATTGTCGTTTAGCAATCACAGACAACACATCGACAATAACATCTGTCAAGGCGCCGACAGTAGTGTGGCCACTGAGAGGTCAAGAGCAGTGGGTGTGGTGCTGCATGTGTCAAATCAAACAAGGGTGTCTGCTATCTATAGAAGCTAACCTGTGTTTGAACTTCAGGGAATTGACTCTTAAATTGTAACTGTTGCTAGCAAGCTCAATTTCACCCTTAAAGCTCTAAAACCGCATATTTAATCAACCACCCATGTAGTCTTCTCGCAGTCAAAGTGCCTCGCTCCCAAAATGCAGTTTAAGAAAATCGTTCATGTTGTCACCATTGGGGCAAGACAGCTCCCAGCTGCGTGTATCATGCCACCCATCACTGTACGCCATTGTCGTGAGATTCTGCAGGCGACTGTGATATTTACTGCTTTCCCTAAAAGCCTCCACCAGATGTTTTCCTATTCAGATGCCTCAAGCAGCATTTTGTGTTCTGATGGGGAGGGTGCACAGATGGGGTAAAACGCACCCCACTGGACAGAACCCTTTAAAGGCACCCTCTGAAATTAACTTCTTTTGCCACGCATAGTTTTGGGGGCTTGCCCATATTTCACGGAGGAAGTGGGATTGTTGTGCAGTTTGGTGAGATGCCGAACCGTGCCAGTTTGTTCTCTGATTTTTGATAGTAAAACGCTGACTGTAATAAATATACCTACAGGATCCTATAGGATCCTATGCAAATGACTGTCCATATGGAGGTTACAGAACAATACTGACTGATTATCCCCGAGTCCTATGATTTTGTTCTTATCAGTACACAGGCCTTTGAGGTGTAGCAGAAGAAGCACGTTTGTGCGGCGCAGGCAGAGTTGTGCCCTTCAGGGCCTTGTTCGTGCCAATATAAACCTTTCCAATTGAAAAAGGAAAAGGGAAATATCCAAGCAAAAGCAAAACGGGGGCGCTTCTCTTATTTACACGCCTGTAAGGTAGCTGGCCCGGTTAGTGTGCCTGCTGCTGACACCTGCAGGTCACAGGCCATCAGGACAGGCTGCAATGTCAAGTGGCATGAAGCTGGGTAATAATATGGCTTGTTGTGTCTGTTTAGGGTACGTGTTACAGAATCGGCTGTTGGTGTTATTGTCATTATTACCGCAGTCCCTGCCTATTCCTTTATTCAGGCATGTATGTGGTAGCGCAAAGGTAGCTGAAAGGGAGCGGAGCACTGTAGAGGTGCAATCAAGGTGTGATTGGGTAGCTGATTTCTAAGAGTGAAAGTGCTGTTTTTTAGAGAGCTCAGAATTCAGTTCTTTCCTAAACTGGTGCAGGGCTGGGGCAGTTCTGATGGATACATGGTTTAGTTCCAGATCTTCAGTCATAGATTGCGAAGGGCTGTTGACTGTGTTTTTTTATGTTTTGCACTTCTACGACTCCATTCTGATCTTGTCTCAACTGTGGGTGTGCCCAGAGCCACCTGCGGTGGTAAGATAGTCAGCGAGGTAGGCAGTGGTACTCTTCATTATGGCTTTCAAGATCATACTTCAGGTGTTGAAGACGGAGGGGTCAGGCGAGGGCAGTCAGTACCATTCCATCAGGGTGAGGGTGATGTAAGCATATTTCTGTGAGACATGTTGCTGCAGGTAGGATGTCCTTAAAGGGGCCAGCGTGGAGTCTAGGAGGCCGTGTAGCAGGGAAGTGCCCTCGTCCAGATGCGAGAATACAAAAGCTTGATCAGCAGTTCTGAAGTCTCTTTTTGGGAGAAATGGTTTTACTTTCTTTGGTAGACAGAGCTGCTACTAGGCATTTGTGTAATGTGTTCCTAAGATTAGTCGCTAGGCTGAATCCTAGAAGCTTGTCATTGGTTGAAAGCTGGGATTCAAACCGTCCAGGTTCATGTCATCGAGCCAAGTTAAGACTGTTTCTTGTTTGTTGTACCAGCTAGAATTCTGCTTTGGTGAGCTCCTGGTAGGAGCTGTACATCTGGTATGAATACGGTTTAAGCAGTAGTTGAGACATTGGATGGCTGCAGCAGAGGAGACTTTGAACTACAGTTGTGTGCCAATAGTGTATGGCGCCTTTTGGCTTTTGTTGCGTTTTATAAATCTTTTTCATTCATTCATTATCGATGCATTTTGTTGTCTGCGAGTATAGCCCTAAGAGCTCCATTTAGAGAGAAGAGATGATGGGGGACAAGATGAAACCCAGGGGAACCTTGGAGGTGATCAGGATCTCCTAGGTGCATGGCAGTGCCCATGTGAACACGCTGAAGTTGATTGTATATGTAGAAGAACCAGTGAGGGATATTTAGGGGTGAAGTTCCCTGCTGAAGTACTGCAGGCATGCAACAATGGGGTGTAAATTATCGCAAGGGAGAGTGTCTTCTCTAGTAACCATTTGAGGCAGTCCTTTGTCTAAGGAGGAGGAGAGGAGAGATTCGTGATTGCTAACAGGTAGAGGTGTGTATTGAACCTGGGGTCCCTAGAATCCAGGTTGAGCTTTCAGTACTCTGTGTTCAGCACTGTCTGTTGCACAAGGCATCATTGCCAAATACCTGTATGGATGTGATAAACATGGCAGAAAGTGCACTGTAAATTAAATGTTAAACTAGCATCATTTGTGTAGTGCCTGTTACCATTATTTTGACACTGAAGTGAAAGTAAAATTAGTTTCGTCCTGCTAAAGTCTTTGCAGTGTGCAATATGTTTCTATGGGTTTGCCGAAGACAGGGTGCTCGGCTGCCCATAGCTTGGCTTATGCATGTTTTCTAGACAACATCACTAGCTGTAAATAGAAAATATGTTTATGTTCTTTATGTGTGGGTGTGGGTACTTTAAGCTAACTTTATGTGAATGGTTCCAAGATGCATGTTGGTGTGGTGCTGGGTCATGCTGTTGATTTGGCAGCACTGAAGACTATCTGATAAATGGCCTTTCATACTTTTATGACAACAACCTTACTCTGGATCAGTCAATGCTTCTTGCCTGTATGGAAAACGCTGATGTAGTAAACAAAATTGTCATTATCTCTTCCACAGTCATATGTGTAGTGTTATGGCACCCACATTTTAGGTGATAGATGTTCCCACAAATCCCTCTTAGAATTCTTCAGCAAATACAGAACCTATTGTGATTTCTATGTTGTAATCTTGTCTTCTTGTGTTTCCTTTTTCTTCTTCCCTCAGAGTTCAGAGGGCAGTATGGCAAGACCATTTCAGGATGGAAGCCCACCAAAACCGGTAGAGAGCCATCCGAACGATGGTTCGCGACCACTTGCGTCGGAGATCCATGCAACTTGCTCTTATTGCTGTGAAGACTTTGAACGAGTCCCAACACTGCTGCAAGACCCCCACGGGCAGGACCATCACCCATACTGCCACGGGTACCAACTGTCCCAGACTGCGTGTCCGGCTCCCACCAGAACTCTTTGCACCTTTCCGGCCACTTGCCAAGCTGACCACACTGTTTACGGTAGGGCCTTCCACCGCTTTGCAAAAACTATCCACTGCAGATTTATTGCACTTTCCAGAAGCAAGCAATACACAAAATTAACCGTTTCCACTTTCTTGCACTTGAGGAATGTTGATATTTCCTCATTCCAACAGCTGTTGCTCTTCAAGTACAAGTCATGTTCATTTCCCACTAGGCATCTCCATGAATTACTCATGGCAAGAACAGGCCTAAAGTTGGCTTGACACCACCTTCATCAATAGGTTTTTTGCCTGTTGAGGAACAGTCAAGTTAGATTAACCTACGGCATTCAATTTATTGAGTTTTGTTGTGTGATTTGTATGGGTTCTGGGCCTTCCCCTCCAGGCTCTGAAAGTCAAAACAATTCTCAGGAAAACAATGAAAAGAAACCAAGTCTTGTATGAGATTTGTTGGTAAATGTTTGTGCTCTTTTCAGCTTAACTGAAGTGGTGTTCTTCAGTTTGTTTGATTTAACTGTTTTGATTTTGTTGTGGTGCTTCTATCTTTTGGCGTTCCTTTTGTGTAGAGTGCCCTTACCGGATATGAGGCGGGGGAGGGGGTTGTCTGCTGTTTCCCCACCCCCACTGACCTCTAGGAGGCTCTGGCATACCCACTCGAGGCTCACCGTTAATGAGTTCCATGACTCGTGCAGCAGTGACAGAATTCCCAGTCTTTGTTGTTGTTGTTTTTGTTTTTGAATTGTGGTGAGGGTGGGGCTGGGAAGAGATTACTATGAGAACAGAGGAAAATAAAGTACTTATGGACCACAGTGGTAGAAAGAAAGCAAAGGCACCACTGCCAACACCACGAGAAACGTATACCGACAACCTGGTGTGTTTCAAGTACATTTTCAACAAGTGTTATATTTATACTTTAATTTTACGTTGCTGTTTTTGTGTTTACGGAGATAAGACTATCTTGTATCCGCAGAAACAGATGAAAAATGTAAGCAAAATTATGCCTGCCTTTTCCAGTGAAAGCCTGGGTGTGGGAAATGGGCAGCGAGCTGGACTTTGTGATAGGAAGTGAAGTCAGGACAAACATGACACCCTCCGATAAATACGAAATGTTATGTCCCAGAAAGGTTTGTGCTGTCAGTGTCTCGCTTACTCGGGGAAGGGAATCTGCACTAGTAAAATGATGCGAGATACAAATACAGTTAAATAACAAATATGTATACATGAAAATGAAACTGGGAAAGTACAAGCTATTGGTGGTTTATGCTGTTTTGTAATATCACTGTGCGTCACTTGTCCAAGGAGGTTGTCAAACTAGCAGAGCCTGGAGAGACCCCTGGGAGACACCTGTTTTTTTCGTCACAGCAGGGGCAGTTGATCATAAACTGTGACCAAGTGTCACAAGAGCTTTATGGCCTTGGAGGCCAGCGGCTGTCCCTTGGACGAGTCTGAGTAGGCAGGCCTTTACCTGTACTTGGAGACAGCCATGTAGTCATAACAGGCCCTCGTGACAGCCTAAAGCATGGCCTCGTGGCTTCGGTTCTCACAGCCCCTCACGGGCGGCCTGCGGGTATCGATCCAGTCTCTTTGAGAACCCTTCTGGAGTCAGTCACTCACTGGCCTTCGTGGGCCGCATAATTTGAGCCTCGTGACTTTGGGCAACCATTAGAAGTCAGTCCTCAAAGTGCTCAAGTACTAGGTGCGGCCTTCAAATACATTGCTTCCTCTACCTTGGCACTTTTTGTCCTCGCGCAGTTATTACAAGGGATACTGCTAAATTGTGGGCGTCCAGGTGATTAAAATTAGCTCAATTTCTCTCATACTGCAATACACATCAAGAAATCACCTTTGTATTGATATTATATAATGGTTACCGCAGTTTTAGAAAATACTGGATGTGGGCCACAGCCAATGGCGTATCTACTTTGATAAATGCGGAGAGATGGACATGTCTTCCTTTCAGCACCTTGGATAGTGCAAATAAACTTAACCACAAATGTATTTGTGTGTTGGGGGCTTCACCCCTCATGAGGCACAGCTGTGCCAACACTGGATGCCTTGTGTTGGCATTGCCCATCAGACCACCGCATCGAGTTATCCTGTATAACACCGTGCCCGTCAGCAAGCTGCGCCTGCACTGATTTTAAGGCAGAAATGAGACATTGCAGCAAACGGAACTGGCAGGCAGCGTTCCTCCCTGTGATACCCAGAGTAATATAACACAAGGTCGTAGGCATCGACACACGCAGGGCTCGAGGAAGAGCTGCCGCTATTAAAAACAGCAGCAGTCCCCGGAATGTGTTAACGGATACACATGCTGGCACACTGTACCTCTTTGGGTGTTGGCCCTGTCACAGCAGTTTCTGACCTAGGCAAGCCGGCCCTGTCTTCTATTGTAAATGCCAGGCTTCGTAGCTTGGCATGATAGGCCCAGGGCTACGGGCCAAGCTCGGCCATCGGTGTGTTCACGCTAAAATGCAACAACTGAATTATGTTGCCTTGATATAAACAGATTGTACTCTGTCGCCTTTTTTTTCTTTAAATGTGACGTTCAACCAACCTTCCACCGCCCGAATTGTGGGTGTAAATAACGCTGTGTTTTTTTTAGTACGTTTTACCTCAAAGTGTTGTTCTGGTCGGGGAGTGTTAATGTGTAGGCTTTTGTTCTTTGGGTCTCTTCTGACAAGGACATAGCGCATACGGCCACTGACTTGTTACATATAAAACTTTAGGGTGTCAGAATATTTTTTATTGCATTCGTACAATTAATTGCTTTTCCTATAATTTGCTTGGTAGCAGTGCTACGGCAAATTTACCCTTCAGCGCTCGACACTCTTTCCTCTTACTGAACTTACTTGCACTCATCGACATCGGAAGGATGAATCTTTAGCGGCCCCTGCTAAATGAAAATCTTTGGAATCCAGGGCGCGTGTACAACTGAGCAGCACGCGCATAGCTGACTGAGTTATCGTGGTCATCGATTAGTATTGCAGTGGTTCCAGATCCCCACTGTCGTGCCCATGAACTAAGAATTACAACTGACGACTTTTGGAGCTGAGGATCTTGGTTCGAATCTCGGCGTTGGCTCAACATCTAGCGATTCTGGGCTCCTGTAAAGCGCTCCAATACCTTCGGGTCGAGTTGGCGCTAATAACTGCAAATGTACACCTGATGCAAAAAATGGAACTTTGTGGTATGTTTCAAACACAACGCACAACTGCTCTTCACTTGCCATGCACAGCACCCAGCTCAGTTCAAAGGAAGGCCCGTCCCACAATCGAGTGAAGATTCGTTTTGCTAATCACTGGCCTCAAGCGGTGGTCAGTGCCAGCGGGCTACTGGAGGCCACGACCCTGCCACACCCTCTGCTCCAGGAGGAGGTCCGCCTACAGGCCCTAGTTCGTTGGTCCCCAGCTCTTTTGATCTCAGGGGAGGGAGTGAGTCATACCCGGCTGCTCTGAGTTGGCGGGTGCCCCCAACCTGCAGGTCGCCTCGTGCGACAGATGTCTTGCACAGATAGCGGAGGGGTACCCGTGTTCTCTCAGCACTAAACCCCGTGAATCGAGGTGGCCGACTCGATAACATGCCCAGGCATGTCCTGCAGACTGCGGCTCCCTTTGACGTTCATTTAAAGGGCCGTATTGGCGCTTTTCCTAGCGCTGCACTTCCCACACAGCCACAGACTGGCCTGTTGAGAGGTTTTCGAGTCACGCGGCCTTCCCTTGCGGATGTTGTGGCGTACATACAGCAGGCCGACGGGTCAAGTGGTTTAGGAAGCATGCCTTATGGTAATAATACCCACGTTGTTCAAGTCTGTTCAAACTGGAGCAGGAAACAAGAGTTTTTGTTGTTAGCCTTCTCTTAATGAATGTTGTTACTTTTTTTAGTCGGTCTAAACGCCATAACTGTGTGTTTATACATGCATAAAAAGTTAAAGCAATTCAGACCATAGTACTTAATGTTCGTCTTTACATAATGTAAAAAAACATTCTTAAAAAAGAAGCTCAAACGTTAACTGTCAGTAAGTTGAATCCGATATTCGCATTTTGTAGAACGCTGATGGAATGTTACCTTATTAATTTTAGGCAGCGTGGTGTACCATGGAAAAAGTAACAATAAAACCCATGTATTAGAGACAACCATTGCAACAGTCTGGTTTTCCCCGCATTATTTTTATATTGTTGTGTTAGCGCGCTAAAATGTGGCGACTTTAAGCGCTGCGGCCATTCTGAAGGGTCACCTGCCATTGAATGAACTTGGGTTTTCGAAGGTATTCGGTTTTGTTTATGTCTCTGGAGAGATATATGTATTATATATAATGGACTAGTCTTCGAATCTGCCACGTGTGTTGCAGACTGGCCATTTTATTAGCACTGTTGTAGGGGTAGTAATGACAGATTTCCTTCAGCAGCACAGTGGACGCTTTCAGAGTGCTGTTTAGTGCTCGCTGTGCACTGCGGCTGGGTTGGAAGTCAGACACAGGCCTGGAAACACCTCCCCGCTCTGTGCCAGGCAGGCCCGAAGACCACAGCTAATGTGATAAGCAAACACCGCATGCCAAAACACAACGTGTAATTGGAGAATTACCTTCCCGCCAGCGCACCTGCAGCAGGCCTGTAAAAGGCCGCGCGCCCATTTTAAGGCTTCACGTACAAACTTCCGGGGGCACATTGGGTCACTGGGCTCCAGGCGTCCAAATTATGAGGCGCAGTCGCCCCACCGTCAAAGCACACAGACTGGCCCACAACACTGGCCTTTTATTAAAAATGCGCCTACCTCGGCACGTCAGTGTTTCTGAAAGGGAGCATGTACTAATGAATAATTTTGATCGAAGAACATTCAATAACGAAAATCCAATGAGGAGGGTCGAGGTTGATTACGTGTTTTTATATATAGCGCTCCTTGCAGCAACCCCGCGTTTCTAAGCACTGTGACACGTTACAATTACTCAATTTATGGAACTCAATTTACTGGCCTTCGCGGATAGAAGGCTGATCCCACCTAACAAGGACTCGATCTTCTCGGCTGCCCATCACCAGCTTTGAATCTGAGCATTCATGTTGATGTTTATCATTTGTTTTTATTCTGCAAGAACGGAAATAAAAAAGGGACATTAACTGTAAATGATGGCCGTCTGCTCTTTCACAAGTAGCTTACCCAGACAAAGTGTCAAGGACTACTTTGCTAATGTGTTCTTTTTGAGACCAAATACTATTTTTGGTTTTAGCCAAATCCATTTAACATTTGCGAGCGCTCGGCAACTCCACCGAAAATAACGTTATGTAAAACTTGTAACAAAGAAGCATTGCCAAATTCAAAAGGACATACTAAGTAATGAAGATCTGATATGTACCACCGCGGGAACGGGAGGCGACTCGTGACTAACAGAGGTGTACACTCCAGCCTCCTGCCCCTGAGAGGTCCATGCACAGACAGTCCTCGTCACTGACAGCTGATGCATGTGTACATCCGCAACAAGCACAGACCTGATCTTTCCCGAGTTCATTATGAAGCCACAGCACAACCACCGATTGCAACACGCGGAGGCCCACGCCACCTTGGCGCGGGACACGGAGGAGAGACAAACAGGCCACACGATACCCGGCGGCCGCACAGAGCATCTAATCTGGTCTTCCAAGAAAGTCGTGTTGACATATGTCCCGTCCTTCCGTGAAGGCAGCTGCATTCCTGACGTGAAATTCCCCAACCCCTAGTCACCCACAGACCCAAATCTGGTTCAAGCACCTTGTCTCGGGAAGAATCTTTTCAGCAAACAACGGGTGAGAGGCTCCTAAGTCTTCGCATCGCCCCAAACAATCTATCTTAGAGAGACTTTGGTTTTTTTTGGGGGGGGGGGGGGGGGTTACACAGTTACGTCACCTAGGTCAAACATCGTTTGGGACCACGCATCAATGCATGTACAGCAATTTCACACAAGTCTCGTAAAACAGCTGGGCACTTCACCACATGCTTTCAAGTCCGGCCTTTCACCATTCCGTGGTTGATAAACTGGCTGCCGCTGAGTTGGGTAAGAATAAACGAAGATGACCCCAGCCAAGGCGCCATCTAACGCGTCACCTGTACGTGTATAGCACGCGGGAGGTACAGGTACATTTCTCCGTGGTCAAGGGAGACTAGGAAAAGCAAAGGCCCCTTTCGGTTCAAATTCGGTGGTATTGTGAGCTGTGTTTAACTCCTTAAGGGGGTGAGAGCAGACTTCTTTGACCAATACAGGCGGAACTGCGTTTATTTGTCAGCTCTCTTCAGGGCTAGAATGTCAGCAGTCACTGACTGTCCTTATCCCCTTCTACAATGGGGGGAGGGCGGGATTCCCCTGAAACCTATTTTGTATCGCTTCGCTCACAGTTCACGCGCATTGCTTGTGCCGCCCGCTCGAGCGCCTTTCTCAGAGGCCCCGTGCAAACTCGAGTGAAGGCCGAAGTGCATGCAGTGCGTGTGTGTGTGAGCACTAGTGCAGCAGGAGCAGTGGCACCAGGGACCACGTGTTAGAGGGGCCCACCCCCCAACAATAACCTTTTTTTACTGCAGGGAATACAGATCTCCGCCACGCACAATGGCGGAAATGGTATGCCTACTGTTTCGCCCGATGTCATCATTCTGGGATAATACACTCGTGTCTCACACTACAAAGAAGGGGAGGCTAGCGTGCTGTCGGGGAATTATAGTTACAGCATGTTCAGCTGGACGGGAATTCCCGATTTCTCACTTGCATCACTATTTTCGCCTAGCATTAGTCATTCATTATCCTCAAGACGTGCAAGGCAAGCAAGGCGACTGATGTGTGACTGCTGAACATCCATGAACGATGCCTGTCTCTTTCACAGTTTCGCCGCCCTTGTGAATCCCTCGGGAGTCCGGCCCGGTGACTCTCAGAGCTAGCCTGCCTCGTGAATCTCTGGCGTGTCCGTGTATCCCAGTGAATCCACGGACAGGCCTAGTTCAGTCAGTAACTGTAGGAGTCTGTCCCAATGAATCTTTCAGATTTTCCCAAGAAAAAAACAGAACGATTTTGCCAGAGATTCACTAACAGGTCAATCCCATTGAATGTGTACTCGAGCCTGCTCCCAGGATAAATGAGTGACATCTCGCTGAATCCCCGCGTCTGCCCAGTAAATAATCGAATTGTTCTGTCTTACCAGTGGCCAGCCTGTCCAAGTTTCTGTAAACGACTCAAGGGAGGCAGTGCTGACGCTGAAAAACGCCTGCAGCACACTTCAAAGACCCCTTAAAAACTACCCACTGGAACGGGGCTTTACACCAGGCCTGGCAGTGGGGCCTCAGGGGTCTTTGTCGTGTGGGCTTTTGGATCCGGCAGACTGCCTTGCACAACTACCCGTGCACAAGTACGACTGAATAAAGGTTTCAGGTTATTGTGGCTCCACTTTCAGCCAATGGGATTTTTTTGAGAGTTGTCCAAGGCCCACACCTGTTTAACCAGAATGTTGTGACAGCATTGTGAGCGCAGAGGCTGTCGGGAACCGGAAAGGGGCGGGGGAAGAGGTGGGAGAGCCAGTCTGGTGCCTATAGGAGGATGGGCCATAATCTTTAATTTTTTAGGCAGTACCCCGACTGCGACTGTCTCTACAGCCGGCTACACCGGCCTTTAAAAGGCTTCACCGAATCGGAAAATAAAATCCCAGTTTCAGAATCAATATTGTCTTGCATCATGACGGCTTGGATAATCAGAAAATAAGGAATACGGATCGCAGTTGTTTGGGGGCGGGGGCCTCAAAATCCCATAAAATACTACCGCATTTTCCTCCGTCCCAGTACCCCCGCTATGCAGCTTCCCTCTCTCCCTCAAAGGTATAACCAGCATACCTTTAGAAAAAAGCACATTTATAACGACCACGTATCTCGCTGCCCTTAACAATAATTGTGACTTTCCCCGTTTCAGTTGTACTCCTTTTGTTAACTTGGGAAGGATGGACGGCCGAGTCAGCCATGCACCCAGCAGGCTACACTGCTCTCGGCGGCAGGCTCAGACCCGCTGAGGTGGATCACCGGCTCCACCTCGAGCACCGCTTGTAGCCGCTCATCTGTGGGAATTGTTCTTCGGTTTCCTGTTGACAAGTGTTCCTTCTAGTCAGGCGGCCGCAGTGGCATCCTGTACTGGTCCCTCTCGGGCCGGCGCTAACAGGACATCTTAGGCCGGCGGGAGGGGGGGCCCGTGCCCCAGCGCCAGCTGACCTGGCCGTGCTCCAGGAGGCCATGCAGAGCTGCTGGCTCGGTTTCCAGCCCCGGACAGCCTTACGACCTGCGGTGTTATACAGCAGTCTGGCTGGGCTGGTGGCTAAACGAGCTGAGGGCCTGGTGCTGCGATTCGTATGCCATCTCCAAGTGGCTGCTTTTGGTCCTCATAGGACTCCTTAGCATTCATATCATCAGCATGGCAGTAGTAATAACTGTCAATACAGCGCTAGGATTTCGGGGTGGGAGTGAGTGCTATAGATAACACTGATATTATACCCGTTCCACCTGTGGCCATGCGTGCCTCGTCCCTCAATGAGAAGGGGACTTCCCCTTTCAGCCTGCTAATTGCAGGTGCACTCTGCAGGACTTTTAGAAGGGGAAGTCCGTGTAGTTTCTTGGTATTTACATCTACAAGGGAAGCATTTAGCGGATTGCTTTTATGGTGCAGAGAAGAGATAAGCACTTAACGAACAGCCAAGCCCATCCCAAAAAATATATATTTTTCATGACCAATCGAGTCTGTGTAATAATGTATAGATTTGCTGTGTATGACTTTAGCCTGAAGGCAAGTAAAAACCCCACTTACCTTGCGAAGTTGTGTGCCACATACTAAGAAGTCGCCGGATTGAGAATCTTGTAGGTCCAGGGCTGTGACCCTAGTAACAGAAAAGAAAACGTCACCTTTTGTTCCTTTCCACCAGCCTTCTTGTCTGCATTGGTTTTGGATTCAACTTTTGAAGGAAGGTGGCAGTGGTGTGCAGTATTTCACGTCCTCTACAGGTGATTCCCCATCCCCAACTCAACCATCACCATTATCTTGTTTTACGTACCACATCAACAGCTGAACTACCTTACCTTTATTGTTGTGGTTGTTTCGTCTTTTGAGTTCGGACTACAGTGCAACTCTGCCAAAGATAATAGGCTGATTTTTCTCCTGCAATGACCACACAGTGTTCTAGGTCTGAGTACCGACACGCTCCCAGGCCTACTTGGATGTGTACATATATCTTCATTTAAGGTTGCTTTTGTTCCTTTTGGCATACTTAAGACCACTTGAGACATTGTGTTTGTTCATGATCTTTCTAGTCAGTTTGCTACTATTTTGTCCTGAGGAAGACCCTGTTCGTATTACCTTAAGGGATCCAAACGTCAACTTGTCAGTCTTAACCATTTTTCCATATGATGCTGGGAAATCCTCCAAGACTGATTAAATTTGAATTTGTGTCCTGATGGTGCGCACTGTAATGTTTTTGTTTTGTCAACTCACTTTTTCTGCATTTGCACTACGCTGTCACCAGTAGCACATATGTGTTCTTGGAATTGTCATTTCACTGTATATACATATATAACATATTATTTGTGTCACATTGACTGTGATTGCAGGGCCAATGAGTAACATAGCCCCTGCAGAATAACAGTACGTTTCTTTTGCATGAATCTACATGGAACAGTGTTTTTTTTTTTTTATATATATGAAGAGATAATAGGGAAAGAAGATCATACATATACATACACAATCACCATCGGAACAAGAATAATTGACTAAAAGGACTGAGAGGGTGTAAGGCAAAAAAGTGTATGAATATTAGGGCCTTGTTGCTGCACAGTCTTAACCACAGAGAGTGGAAGTGCCAAAGCTTTTCCCGCCTCTTCCTAATGAACCACACTAGGGAGTTAATGCATCACCACCATCTTTTTTACCCACCACAGCTACATTTGCAGTGCCTACTTTGTAAAACTAAATATTGCAGTGGCCAAAGATTTTCGAAGGACTTGGGACTGTCCAAAGCCAAGTCTGCCTAGTCTTGATTGCACGACATGGCTCGTTTTTTCATCACCCTACACTGCCTATCTCTTTATTTTACTCTTGCAGGTTCGTTTTTACTTCTTCTTTCTCACTGTCATTGTTTTACCATCTCTTTTTCCTCCTTCTTTCTCCCATTACTGCCTGTCTTCGTCTTGCTGTGGACATAGTCTGATCATGAAAAATACATCCCAGACCCGAAGAATGAGTTTCTGTGCCCACCACCTCCAAAAATTAGCTCTTTTTTCTGGGGTTTTCTTGAGAGTGGTTGGTAAGAAAAAGGTGGCACTGAATAGTGGTTCCAGGAAGTGTCGGCCTATCTGGGGCACACAAGCAAAGCACAGTTGTGGGTGTGACTGCCTCCATTGCTCTTTTTCTGTAATGTAATTTACTCCACGAATCTAAATCCTGCAGAGTACTTACTAGTGCCTTGCAAGTACCTTCATTTCTGTTTTTCGCCCCATTCTGCTCTCTTCTCCACCGAGCAGGCTGTGCATCATTGGCTGTTTAATCTGCATATTTGCATTATTGCTTGTTCCTGTAGTGAAAGGCACAGGTGCACTAACCCAACAGATCATCACTGTCACAATCTCTTAGACCATAACAATTAGTGTTACCATCACCCTAACTTACAAGAAGGTACTTCCTGCCCTCCTTTTTTCCAAGAGTCACCATGAGTGCCTGAAGGGTACGGACTGGTTCAATGGGTTTGCATATCAGAGTACATCTTTGTGTGCAGGTCATCAAGTAAACTCTCTAACACTAAAGCAGATTGTGTAACTAAGGTGACAAATCATAAAAGCACTCTCCACACCACAGAAGGTGACCGCTATTTCCAGATATTTCTGTACATGATATAGTTCAACATGCAGCATGTCCTGCAGTGGTATACTCTTGATCGTTTCCACAGTCGTACCCATACAGAGGAACTAAGAAAATCAACAACTTACCATATGTGGAACACATCTCCAAGATTTGCCAAGTTCTCATGCAGCATTTAAGGGAAGACCCTAGTCTATTTCAGCAGACACTGAGACATAGAAAACCACAAACTCAGACTGGGAATCCCAAAGCCACCCACATAAGATAGTGGGTCCCGGCATACTGCCCTCACAGGAAGCACAAAGGAGCTTGCAGCCTCTTTCTCTGAGGTTTAATACATAGGGCCTGTCCTAGCACGACAAGACGGAGCCAAAGCACCCTATGGTAAAGGGCAGTAAACGGCAGGGACTTCCTGTCCCAACAGGTCAGCGCACATCAAAGAAACCTTATGACAGAGGGTAGTAAACAGTAGGAATGTCCTGCCCTGGCAGGTAGTGACGGATCCTAGAGGGCAGGAAGAATGCTAGAAAAGGTCCCTCTTGCAGGGAGGCAAGGACTGCTAGCCTAACAAGCTGGGACAGAACCTAACAAGCTAGGACAAAGCCTAACAAGCTAGGATGGATCTCAGAGAAACATACTATTCCTGACCCAGCAGGTCAAGACAAGCCCCAGCACTTCCCTACAGAGAACAGCAATAAGTAGGAGGGGGCTCACATCTCTCACATTCTGGCCAGCTTTTGCATAGCACCTGGACTCAACCATCTGAGGACCATCTAGAGTTTAGGCGCTCACTCTACCCATCAAGCAAGGTGCCACCCTCTCAAGCTATCTGGTAAGGTGGTGGGCTGGGGCAGTGTCTGCCAGGCACTGTCATAGCCTTGAGATATCTGATTCCTGAGGGAAAGGGTGCCCTGGCAGGTGCTCCTCCTAGAACTCCAGGCATGGGATGTTTACAGGCAAACAACCTGCTCCAAGTCCCTCTCAGCATAACGCCCCAGAGCTGAACCACCTTATCCTGCTGTGCCCGGCATTCATACTGCCCTCCTGAGACACTAATAGCCAATCATTCACTGCCATTTCCTATTCTGAACCACACACCTTCTTTAACAGTGCACATCCACAACACTGAGGCTGAAGTTAGTTTATCTCAAAGCAGCACACTCCAGTCTCTCTGGCTCAAACTATACACTTAACCTTGTGAAGTACACTCACTGAAGTATGCTGCGAGTACTGCCAGGGCCCCTACCCGGCTAGGACAAACTTAACAAATCACCCTCAAGATTTCACAGTGATTCAAATTAGGTAAGGATTATGCATGACGAGCTCCTGGTGACTGCTGGGGAGAACAAACGGTGGGTCATCACCAAACGAAGTACGGATGCCACCAGGCTTCAAGTCATTAGGACACCATGTTTCTCACTCTTTCATTTGACAACTTGACGCATAGAAAGATACAGTCTTGGTTTGCTTCCTTGTAACTAAAAGGACTGACATACCTGATGGCAATTTGTACGAGAACACCCCAGGGCTAAAACCACACTGTCCTGATGACATGGAGCGAGGAAGCAGCCTGAAGGCGAGAGCGACATTCCAGACAGAACCATTACTGGGATAGTGACAGTATCTGACATAGACAACTCCTAGCTCCCTTTCAGCAGGACTCTTGTTCATCCGGGGTTACTACTGAATAGCGACCTCCAGAATAGCATGGTACAAGAATACTGAGGACAGAACATCGACGGACAAATATTGAAGGTTAAGTTCATACAGGGAAGTATAGATTTACAAAATATATATATATATATATATATCTCCTAAGTATGTTGAGTCGCTATAGAAAATCTAGACTTACTTACCCTTCAGTATATTTTATTTTTGATATTTTGTCTTCTACATTGTGTCCTGTCAATATTCAGGGTGTTCACCTTCACCCGAGCCTTGGGAGAGGGTTGTGTATCGGGTAAAGTCTCCCCATACACAACAACTGAGAGAATTGGGGGCATGACAGGACTGAAGCATTTGCTGCTGTGAGCCTCAAAAAAAGAATACATAATAGAACCATGCATACCAGTCTGAAGCTTAACAAAAATGCATTCTAATCTGAAAAAATCTGTCTTGCTCTACTTTCAGATCACCGATCCATTGGGGGAGATCACTCGCGAGCGGAACAGGTGACCATGGCGGGCCTGGCCGGGCGATTGGAAGAGGAGATGGTGGGCAATGGCAGAGCCCATCGAGAGCAGCCGGGGCAGGACATAGAGCGGGAAATCGCAGCCCGACTCCGGAGGATCGGGGACGAAATGAACACTATCTACCTGCAGAGGGTAAGTGTGCATGCTGTAGGAATACACGTAATAAGACATTATCTGCAGAATGGATATATAACAGGGTGCTTAATAATCTCTTAGACATCAAGGAACATTGACAAGATAGCTGTGTTTTCATTTTGACAAAGTCATCTTTAGTTAAAAATTGACACCACTGACTTGAACATTTAGGGTACATGTCTTGGAGGGTGGCAGGGTTAGCAAAATGTAACTTTGCTTTTAAGGCAGTCTCTGAATGTACATCTTGTGCATAGAAGCTCAGAACGCTGGCAGTTTCAGACCTTCTGTCCCACTGAAGGAACAACCCAATCACAGATCCAAAACCAGCACAAATCATTTACTTAGTGCAAAAGTCTATAGCGCACTGTGAATTTGCGGCGTTTTCCATAGACTTCACTCACTCTTGCCTGAGTCATTCACTCCACTTCCCCCTTCATCCAGCAGTCCTAGAAATAGCATAATGCTGAATTAGAGTTTGGTGATCAAACAAAAGCTTCAGAATCTACTGGTAGAATTTCCTACCGAGTGGTGGAGGGGTTACACTGAGATCCTTTTATTAAAAGAAGGTGGCAACTGCAGAAATGAGGGTGGAGGGTGAGAGAGGGTGGCAAAGCACGTAACTCCCATAAGAACTCAACCCTAACCTGTGATGGCCCCGTGCCCTACATTTGGCTACTGTCCACCCCCGAAAGACTGTGTGCCGCTTACTAAAGGACCCTCATACCCAAGCTCACTCATCTGAATATATCCCTAGTCCCATAAGGGTTATGCACATATGGAACCTGATCATTCTTGGCCTTTCAGGGTTCAACAGGAGGGCTTCAGGCCCCAGTTGGGAGAGAGAACCACCAGCCGAAACATACCGAATGATGCACAATGCTCACTCGGCTCTCTGTGACTGCCTGAATACCAGTTTGCCATTTCTATGCTATGCTTGCATTGTTTCTGAATGTTCCGACGCTGCCTTTGGGCAGCATGTTTGTGCTACATAAAATAAACAAGCAGTGATGACATACATGTACATCCTGTCAGCAGTCCCTCGCTTGCCTTTCAATAAGACATTACTCACTATTGCTTCGCAAGGAAACTCCGTTCAGCCTCTCAGTTAATCCCCTTCTCTTTTCCTACAGTGTGACACATGCATGACCGTTGATAGGGAAAACGTTTCCCAATTTATCTTTCAAAAATAAGTCTGCAGTAGCCAGCAAAGCTGTACCTCAATCACATTCATCCCTGCTAAAGAAGTCCCACATCGTCATACTATCCACACTGCGGGCAGCTCTAAGAAAAAAAAAAAAAAGTGAAAAGGCAGATTTTCTCTCCAAAGATTAATAAATCTCAGAACAAAATGCAGGGAAGAGAAGAGTGTTTTTTTCTGCTAACGAACACATTGCCACAGGGAATCTTACCCCATGATTTGAAAATGGGGGAGGTTGCTATATTTCACTGTAACTTCTTAGCACCTTTTTATGGGTGGCTGCAGAGGCCTAGGGGTTGGAATTATGTGGGTCACATAAATAAATCTAAAGGCATTAACTATAACTAAAAATTGTGAGAGTCGAGCCATCCAGGGAAAAGGAAATGAACATCTATAACACAGTGCTGGAGGCTGATTGGCCGCATGCACTCTCTCGTCACAAGATAAAGGGGCTCATGCATCAAGCCTTTTCCCATTCGCAAACGGGCCGATTTGCAGAATCGGCCCATTTGCGAATGGAAAAAGGACTTTTCCTATGCATGTAGGTTTTGGCATTCACAATTTAGGTAATCGCAATTTTTTGCGATTACTTAAATTGGGAATGCATTCAGGGAATCGCAATTCACGATTCCCTAATGCCGATGCATGTAGCCTTTCCTAAATGCGAACTGTGCATTTAGGAAACGCTAATTACCATCAACTTCAAGTTGATGGTAATATGTGCATGCTTTGAAAAATGCATTTTTCAAAGTGCCATGTAGTGCGCACAAATGCCCTTAGGGCATGTGTGTGCTTTACATGTGCACACTTACCTTTTTTTGTGGGGTGCTTCAGGGGGGCCTTAGGCCCCCGGGCACCCTTGGATTTGCATTCGCTATTTGCGATTACCAATTTGGTAATCGCAATTAGCGAATGCAATACCATTCATTCCTATTGGCCTGTAGGCCCTTAGGAATTAATGGAGTCACAATACCTAATAGCGATTCGCAATTTCTGAATCGCTATTAGGAAATGTTAAGGAATCGCACATTTTTTTGCGATTCCTACATGCATAGCATTTTGCGATTCCCAAATAGCGAATCGGTAAAATTCGCTATTTGAGAATCGCAAAATGCGGGCTTGATGCATGTGCTTCAAAATGCCTTCCACTTAGCAGCTCTTTAGTCCTGTACCACCAAGATCCTCCTGATTTCCAATGAGCGCCCTCGCACGTTTGGCTGTGGTGATTCTTGCTTTTCATTCTATAAGTCAGCACCTACTTCATGAACCAGGGTGTCCGCTCCTGACATAATGGTAGTCACCACTGGAATTGATTGTGTCCCTCTCTAACACGGCTCTTTTTCTCTGATGTTCAAGTAATTTGATGCACGGTCCATGCATTGCCGTGTGGTTCGCTGTACCAAAAAATAACAACTCAACTAAAAAGAGAAGATATAGAGGTAAAATGAAAACAGAAACTGTTAATTTTTTGCACTCAAAGGCCGTAGATCCCAGGTTCAACTTTTTGTCTGGTGAAGCTCAGCACTATTAATATCGAAGAGATGGCATCATGTGACTCACCCTTGGTCCTACACCTGAGCAAGGTACTGCTGCCACAGGCAGGGTCAGCACCGGAGGGTAGCATATGGCTAGGATGTGGGAAATGGGATTTGGTGAGATAAGCCTTAGAGGCAGCAAGCAAACTCTGCACCTATATCGTAGCCTTCATACGGCGTCTCTCGAAGGCCTGTGTGGGGCCAGTAGGAAGCCTGGGGCAAGAGATGGAATATAGTTGTGTGCAATACATACAAATTCCTGTCCTGTAAGCCACAACAGCTGGTAAATTGTTAATGAGAAATTACCCTGTTGCCTCTTGGACACAGATGGTGCACTGTGGATCAGTGGTTACATTTGGTATTGGTATTATACAGGGTGAAGCACTGTATATAGCTGATGTTAGGATTGATTATATGTTGTGTGGATAATTAGAGAGGTGGGGAGAAGCCTCTAAGTTGTTCTTTGTAGAGCAGGTCATTATGGGTAGTGAAAACTTGTGCTAATTCGCCAATTTCCTATGTGCTTCCTACATTCAAAGCGCAAGCCGAGACATTTGGTCATGTCGCCAGAACACTACAAAATCACATGGTTTCCAAAAATGTAATCTACACATTAAGCTCTACAATATTTTTTACGTTTGAAAACCTGCAATCAGGTTTTTTTTTGTTTCAATAAACACTCAGTGACCTGAGGACGTATCCCAGTTGGATTCACGCGGCATCAGCAGGAACTTGGCCTTCAATGGTTGCAGTTGGAAAATTGCCAGTTCAAGTGTTTTGATAGCCGAGCAGCATAATAGCAATTGTCTCCTCTTGTACCTGTTGTGTCCCCGTGCACTACCACATATATGCCCCGACTAGGCTCTGAAGTGCAGCGCGTCCTAGGGCGGAAAAGCCCTGGCCATGACCTCGAAGACAAAGGGCTTTCTGCTGTAAAACTTCACTTGGCCGTGATCACTGTTTCCACCAGTCGGTCATGTCCAGAGTTTGTCACATTGTGTCTGGTCGCTGGGAAGTAGTGGAGTGCAACACGCCAGAAGGATTTTCTGAAAGGGTTATCGGGGTAGATCTGCTTCAGCGCTCCACGCAAGCTTGTTGTTGCAGCGGGTTCTCTGTAAAGCTCCATTGTTGGCGATTCCCGCCAGTTGTTGTAGGACATTGAAAAAACAGATTCCTGTGCCAAGGCAATGGACGAGTGCCACGCACATAAGGAGTATTCCATTCTAGTTTAACTCCATAAGCTCTCAGAGCTGCTGTGTACCCGCTAAGTATAGTATAAGGTTGACATGTACCCTACAGGCCGGGGTTCGAGAACTGTAAACGAAACCCTGTTTGTAACTCTGACACACATTTCTTTTCCCCTTTCTGTAAGTTGCTTAACAGTTCAGCTGTGAAGAGACCTGTTGTTACCAGTTCTTTAAAATATACATAGAGTGGGCTTTGGTTCTGACCAGAGTAATATGTCTCTCTCACCCTATGCTCTTGGCTGTTTGACTGTCTGGTGTATCATTCAAGCCTCTATGGGGTGCTTGCAATGAGAGGCATGAGGGGCTATTTTACACCTCAAAAGTGCACTAAATTATCACACATTACCATCTTTATTTCAGAAATGTATTGCCTATAGGCAACCTTCATTTTTTGTTTTGATTCTTTTTCACTGAGGCAGGCTTTAAAAAAAAAAGGTAGTTTAGTCAGGGTTCAAAATGAAAGCCAAACCTCTTGGCTTTGCCAATGCCTGTTCTTCTCCTTGGGAAGTTCCTACTCATTTCTAATTGAGATAAAGGCGATTTTTCAAGCTTTCCATGTTAAGAAAATTGAAATGTTCCTTCTGATTAAAACAGGCAGTTTCTAGGAAGGTAGATGTACATCAACAGCTTGCAGAGGTGACTGTCAGACAAGGCGAAGCCAGATACATTTCGAATTTGACTTGTATTGATGTTCACCATATTATGTAAAATTGCATTGTTCCTCTATTAAGGGAACTTTATACAATTGTAGCTCACTGAGACAGCTCAGCAAGTTTAGTGCTACCTTATTATAGTGGTGTGCAACCTGCACGTCACTGATCTGAATCCCTGCAGCAGTAGCTCAATGTTCCAGCCTTCTAAGGTCTATTAAAATAGCACTAGTGAGTTTGGAAATGGTAGCACTTGCAATTTACTGCTCCATGAATTGGCAAAGTTGTGGTAGCAATTGCTGTAGAAAAATTATCAGGTCATTATTGTTACACAAACTGGAAGTTTCAACCTTTCTAATCATGCTGAGGCGCACCTCTCATAAGGAGGATGGCTTTTCCTTATATTACGAATGCAGGCACAAAGCGTAAATGTTGGTTAATAAGAAAAAATCAACTTTTAGATTGCTATAGTTTTAAAACTGCAAACACTGACGGATGAAGATCTACAAACATTGCTCTAGAACAGTGGTCTTCAAACTTTTTAATGCCTCCCCCCTCCTCCATCTCCCCCCCCCCCCCTCCCTGGAACAAATCAGGAGAGCCCCCTCAGAATTTTCACAATTATTCTATTCAATTGGATGTGTTTAAATATAACTAGACTTATTTAAACATTGCAGTTAAGTTCTGTTACCGTTTTAAAAATGAAATCAAATGCATGATTGCCAAACATACTATTCTGGTCAAGCAGGCCTTACTAACACATACAAGTTTTCACAGTGTGATTATTAGAAGTGGGGGTGGGGGTTTTGAAAAATATTGGGAGCCCCTTTCCCTATGACGCATACTCCCAGCCAGGATATAAATGACAAAACATGTCATGACCCATTACAAAGCGGCTTACTGCTGCTCATTTTTTTAAACTTAAACCAAAGCACTGTTATCAGCATAAAGCATCTTTTAGCCAGAGCCTGGCGCCCCCCCTCAGGGATCACTTGAGGCCCCCTAGGGAGGCCCGCCCCTCAGTTTGAAGACTCAAGCTCTGGAAGGACATGCAACCAGCTGGGTCATTTGGAAAGGCACAAGACCCACAGCCACTATGCGACCGCACTGCCACCACAGCTGACTGGATTTAGACAGGGCCTCAAGGCCCGAACCCCCACTGAGAACCTCCACAAAGATACCACTCACTATGCACTCTACATTCACACAGGTTAGGCTTGAAGACCCTCTGCCTCACCACAGTACACCTCCATGCAGATAACCCGCCCCCTCCAAACCACCCACCCCAGACTAATGTCTGCACAGGCTACGTAACTGCCGGACACCAAGCTATACAAATACCCAGTTACATAACAAAGCAAAATCTGTTACATGCTTATATATATTGTATGTGCAGGGTGTCTCCAGCAGCTTAGACATTCTCAAAGTGCATAAGGGCACTCAAAATGTCAACAACACACCCTCTTCCCTCTAGTCACATTAGATGAACTCAGACAGAAGGCGGCAAACGATTCACACTATAAATTTAAAACATAAAATAAAACACCAATACTCTAAGCGCTTACAGAAACAAATACTCATGTTTAACAATCTGCAGGGTCATTTAGACTGGTGTAAACACAAGGTGTAAAATTGCAAATGGTTATAATACTATTTTTTACCGCAGTTGAGGGAGGGGGTAGGCATCATGACCCATTCAAGGTTTTCTCTCGTGAGTCATGGCCACCCCAATAGATAACTATGGTGATAGAACAGTTACTTGTGTGTGTGTTCAAAAATTATGTAAATGTGTTCAGTGGTTTTGAAGCATTTTAAAATATAAAGGTTATATATATGTAGCAGGAATAGCAAACGCACAATGGTTGTCCACAGACATAATGACGTACTACGAACTGATAGGCTGTTAAGGGCTAAGTAGTCAATTTTTCTGCCACGTTTTAAGCTTGTTTATTTGGATAAAAGGTTTTTTGACCACTCATGTTTGGATCCTTGGAACAGCCTATGTGGGACATGCAGGGTACATAAGTTACCACCGAGGATATGATTGCACAGCCCAGAAGGGTGAAAAAAGGCATAATGTGATACAAAAAGTGTGTGCTTTGTGTACCAAGCTCCTTAAACATCTGAAAGATAGAAAACTTCATTTCCAAGGTCGAGGACGTTTTATGCTACTTACAAATAGGGGCCCTAAATTGTATCGAACATGGCAACCAGTCATGCTAACTATGACTTGCACCACATAGGATAAAGGCTGCAATGCAGTTCAGAGCCACACCAATGAAGTACAGTACATTTCATATGTAGTTCTGCAGTCAAAGCCCTGAAATGCATTAACAAAATTTAAATTAAGGAATGCTATGATTAAAAATGTTTGTTTAGTCAGATAATTTACGTAATGACTATTTCGATTATACGAGTTATTCCTACACACGTGTGGAAGATGCACGAGCAAGTGCTTCCTAACGTGTCGGGGTATTAGGACCCGGCCCCCCCAGGTTGTTCCCGGCCCCGCCCCCATCAGAACCCACAAATCAAGACTTGACGACCAGAGCTGTGGGTAAAAGAGGCCATGTTTATTATAAACCATCTTATATAATCATGACAATATATAACCAATAAGATTCAAATTCCATACGACATAAATTTATCAAATTCGATCATTGAACGATAATTATATTTATATTGATCATAACTTCATAATCTATCAGCAGAAATGGCATAACTTAATTTATCGACAAAGAATGTTCTCTATCGCTCCAGCACTAAGGGGCCCTCTGGCTCGCGCCACCCAACTGGGAACCACGCAAGGCGCAACCCACCTGCGTCCTTGAGAGGTGAGCCCCTGCCATATGGTCCTTGTCCGCCACCCTAGGGGCCCACCCCTCCACCACCAGGCTGCCCACCGGGGCTCGTAGGGTATAACCAGGGGCTGGTGCCCCATGCCCTAGTTTGTAAGCTGGCACCCTTGCCCCCAGCCGGTGTCTCCATTTTCTCTGGGGTGAGCTTACTGTATCTCCCCCTCAGTGCTGGCCTAGGGAGTATGCAGGAGGACTCCCTTTAACAATGTACGGCACTTTATGTGGCCTCCTTACCGCCACTCTTAATTCAACTTCCAACACCTTCTCAAGCTCTAACTCTAAGGATGGGTGGGTGGGAGATTCACAAAGTCCACTGCACATGGGGCCGGCACTGTAAGAAGAGAGGACGAGGTCCTGGGCAATGTACCCTAAATAGGCTCCCCACCCTCTCCTCCCCCCCATTACCGGCCCGGGCAGGAAGTGACGTCAGTCTCGCCCCGGAAGTACTTCTAGCCGATCACGTCGACCAATCCCTCAGCCAGGAGCCACGAGGTTGTGGCCTGGATCCCGGGGTCCCGTGTCCTAATGGTGCGCCTCCCTATAGTACGCCCTTTTCCATAGGACCCGAACCCCCCAGGTTGTTCCCGGCCCCGCCCCCATCAGAACCCACAAATCAAGACTTGTCGACCAGAGCTGTGGGTAAAAGAGGCCATGTTTATTATAAACCATCACATATAAACATGACAATATATAACCAATAAGATTCAAATTCCATACGACATAAATTTATCAAATTCGATCACTGAACGATAATTACATTTATATTGATCATAACTTCATAATCTATCAGCAGAAATGACAGAACTTAATTTATCGACAAAGAATGTTCTCTATCGCTCCAGCACTAAGGGGCCTTCTGGCTCGCGCCCCCCAACTGAGAACCACGCAAGGCGCAACCCACCTGCGTCCTTGAGAGGTGAGCCCCTGCCATCTGGTCCTTGTCCGCCACCCTAGGGGCCATCCCCTCCACCACCAGGCTGCCCACCGGGGCTCGTAGGGGTATAACCAGGGGCTGGTGCCCCATGCCCTAGTTTGTAAGCTGGCGCCCTTGCCCCCAGCCGGTGTCTCCATTCTCTCTGGGGTGAGCTTACCGTATCTCCCCCTCAGTGCTGGCCTAGGGAGTATGCAGGAGGACTCCCTTTAACAATGTAAGGCAATTTATGTGGCCTCCTTACCGCCACAAGGGCGACCAGGGCCAACCAGTCCTTCGCCCTCCCCACCGCCAGACAACTTTTGACCACCGGGTTCCATCGAACCCCAGGCCCATAGCCATGTCAGACTCCGATGCCACGGATCCCCGAGTCTGAATCCAAAGTAGACATGTGTATGTCATTGGAATGAACCATCCGACCACCATGCGTAATTTGTGGGTGCATTCCCAAGCATGCCCCTGCCCCGGGCACAGCTAGGCCACACCGGCATTGCCGGCCCTTGGCCAAAACATTAAAAAGAGGCACTTGACCGTCGTCCTGTCCCCCACTTCCGCCATGGCACTATGACACAATGCCATTTTTGGAATGTCAAAGTCAACTGGGCGAATCCCAACAATCAATCAATCAATCAATCAATCATGTCACTTATAAAGCGCACTCTGTTGCCTCCTTACTGTTGAAGCATACAGTTTCCGACGCGGGCCCACTCTTCATAAACTCAAACCTGGTCCCAAATGTGGGTCCTCGAACTCCTCCGCCCTCCCGCCCGTGCCTACCCTTCGGAGGCCCGAGCCCTGGGGCGGCCTGACCCGAACCTCGGGCCTTCTCGTCTTCACTGCGCATCTAATTAAAATGATTTCACAATCTCGGCCTGGGTGTAATTATGCGCCATTAGTGTCTCGGCTTAATAAAACAAGGCAACTCTCTTGGGGGGAGGACTTTTGTCTGCTGCGATGGTTGGAGGCGAAGGGGAGAGTTCTCTCTGTTCGCACAATGTCTGTCTGGCAGCTCCTTTTGTAAGTTCAGTCAGAGTTGATGTCTGTCAATTAGTGACTAAAATGACTGTGTAACCAGGAGAGGCCAGGTTACCACAAGCAGGGACAGATAAGAGACTGCAGGTCCGTCAGGAATTTTAAACGGAGAAAGGTAGCAGCGTGTTCACCACAACGAATATTAAAACAGTTTGATCCAACGGGAAGGTTGTATTCTTGTTTTCCCCACAACTCAATCGCCTTTGTTATCCACACGTTATTTAGACATTGTTGGTTGCGCGAACAGAATAACAGGATCGACCTAAGAGAAGAGATTTCAGTCGAGTTAACAGGCAATGAAGCCCGGTAACAACAATGCTTGAAGTCACTAGCCCTCTGCCTCTCACTTGTGTTTTCTTTGGCAGCTTCATGACACACTCGTCAGTTTACAACTTTTGTTGTCTGGTCGTCAGCACCGTCAACGCGTGCCTCGCATGCCCTTGTTATCTTCTGTTTGCTTGGAGTAGGAAGTGGCTATTTGCAAATAAATGTCCCCTCTTATTGTCAACCCCCCTCCGCCCCCATACGCTACGCCAGTGCGGAGAAAATGGGACATTTGATGTTTACAGTTACTTCTTTGATGTACAATAACGATGCGTTTGCAGAAGGCCACTGAGACAATACAGATTAGACGAAGTTTTCAAGCTTCCCTTTTCATCCCATCATTAAGTCAGGACTACAAGTCCCATAATGCAAAGAACAAAACAGGACTGCAGGAGCTATTCAGACTTGGGCTTTGGAAGTTGGGAACTCTGAGTGAAACTCCACTCTAGTTGACTGAGGATAAATCACAGGGCCGTCGCTGGGCTGAACCAACCCCATGATGCATCAGACAGTTTGAGTGGTCCTGGTCTGTAGCTGTTTCTGCATTGCAGTGCTTGGTGTTGCCCGCTGTCTCAGAGAGCAGGAAAATTCCAGGTTTTACCAGCTCTGCTGATTGCACCTGCTACCCACCCTTGGTTTGCATCCCCAGAGGCAGATTTGGAACCACTGCCCTTGTTTTACTACTCCTAACATCAGCAGCAGAGAGAGGACGTCGTCTGACGGCTAGATCTGCCGACTTTGGTGCTGGAAACCAAGGTTCGAGCCTCGGGGTCGCGTCCACATCCTGTGATTCTGGGCAAATCACTTAATCTCCCCGTGCCTGCCAAAAAAATAAATAAATGTGTCCTTGTGTAACGTAGCCAGTGCTCATGTAAAGCGCTTCAATACCTTCGGGTCGAGTTCGCGCTATATAAATCTGTAAAAAAAAAAACGAATGCTTATTTTAAGACTCTTGGCTTGATATACAGCCGGAGGTCCTCATTTAAATTAGATTTTGCAATGATGGGATTGTTTGCTTGCCAATGGGTGCGGCTAAGACCGAGGTAAGGGAGGAAATATTTTTGGTGAAACAGCTGTTTCTAGTTTATCCTGCATTTAAAGCATGCACAGAAAAGAGTCCCGGGGTTATGCTTTAATGTACGCTTATATATTTACTTGGCGACTTATGCCAGTTAGATGCAGTTCCCTAGTAGAGTGCAAGAAGACCATAGCTTGTCCAAGACCGTGTTGTGCGAAGGCGTGAGCGCAGGAGTTAACATTAACCTGTACTTAAGAGTTCACAGCCTGAACTGCACGTTGATGTGAAGCAGATTTGATCACTCATATCAGAAACAGGAATGTGTAGCAATAACTTAGTACTGGTTCAGAAATACTCTTTAACAATTTGATATTTAACGTTCATAAATGCTCAGGTCAAGGAAAGATCATGGTAGTGTCGAAAACATGTAAGGTAGATCTGGCCTCACAGAAAACATCGCTTTTAAATTAAAATATACTCTAGTTCCGTGATAGTGGGTGTAGAGTCAGAAGGTCCGGATCCATGCCAGATTTTCAGGTAAGAGGGCCGGAGCTATGCCAGGTTTTCAGGACAACCACAGACTATGCATTTAGCATTTAATTGTGTCTTTTTTTATGTGTTGGTCTTCCTAACGCACTTATGCCATTTCTAAGCACTGTAAAATACAGATGTTACTTTTACCAAATATAATGGTACCCAATTTACCAACCTCTGGAAAAAATGGAAAGTTGTGTCCTTTTGTGACCTTCCGTTCACTGTGTGGTAGAGTGGCAGTCGTTGTATGTCAGTTCCACTTATCTAGATAGCCTTAATAGCTGGTATGGTTCCGTCCCTGCTGGACCTATGCTGGACACCAACACCCAAGTTAAGCTCTTCTTGGTCTTTGATGGGTACCCACCGTGCAGCCTGTTAATATATTAATTGCTGCAGGTAATACAGTCTTTAATATAATGAACTATTGACCATCACGACTGTCAAAGTTACAGTTAACTACTCACTCTTGGAACTCAGAAAGGGGGTGTCCTAGTTTTCTTCCCCTTGACCGATGGTCAGTTTTCGACTTTTTCAAGTAATCAATATGCCACTCAAAGATCAATAATTAGAATATGGGACCATGCAGAGAATAGCATTACTATTGTTAAAGGTGCCTAACTTGTTTCTTATCTCATCTCCATGATTTGCAAGGGTGGCACTGCCTGTTTACAACCAGTGGTGTAGCAAAGGTGCAAAGAGTCGTAATGCACACAAGGAAAATGGGACCCTGCTCTTCAGTGAGGTAGTGCAAGACAGCTATAATTGGGTACAAAGGTCAGGTAATACCTCTGGGCCCCAGCCTCACTGCTGCGTTGATAACTACGCCTCTCTGTATAATGTGTAGCGACTCCTTGAGGTTAAGGTGAGAAAGTGTTTGTAATGCATTCTACTTATTAGTAATGTATGGGTTTGCCAGCCTTTCCCCGAGTACAGAGTTCTAATAGCTAAAAACTGCAAAATGGAAATAAAAAGAGTGTGCAATATAGATTTGGATAGTGCAGTATTGCCATTGTTGGTAAGGCCTCCTAATGCTGTTGGGATCGGGTATTTTCATCCTCTCCAATCCCAGATTCCATTACACAAACTGAAGTCTGTTTTCTTTTTAGGTAGAATCTTCAGTAGTGTGGGTGAGGCTATACTTGAGTTTCTGGTTGTGTGTTGCAAAGATTGGTGGTGTTTGGGGGGGTGTAGTCAAATGCACTTGCCATTTCTGATCCATGCCATGTGAAATACTGGCAAGTGCATTGCCCGACTTGAGGTATGCGCATCAGGTACCAGACTACTGTGCCTCGTTGGGGTCCACAGGATCCCTTTACTGTGGGATGCTTGTTTAATGTGTTACGGACCTTAGAGAGGTGTATTGTTTTATGAGGAGTAGAGCATTGTAGTGAGCTCAATGAGGTCCTCCTATTGGGTGCCTCTTAGCTCTGTTGGATGTATGTACATTGTTCTGACTGTCTTCTCTTGTAAAGTTTATTATGTTCAGTACTGTTGTACGGGGAGCTGTCCATTGTGATATCTGAGCTGTGTTTGACTGGTATGACTGCAGTTTGGGCGTTTATCCCGTGATGTATATAACCCTAAGGTGAAAGACACGCTGGGAATCTGATTACGAAGAATTATAAGACATTGTTTAGGTGGCTCCTATATTCGATTTGACTTTAAACAGCATTTCCTTCTGCAGCTGGGGACACAATATTATCTCAAGCTGTCCTGCTGCTACAAGGCATCGATAATATTTGTGGTTGGAAGGTAGGCAAGTGACGAGCCCACGAACTCACAATCTTCCCAAGAAATAGTTATCAAAATCGTTTCCAATCGTCATGGCAAACGAGGGGTGGTAAATCAGATCATCTGCATATCAGAAAAATCGCTAGCATGAGCAGATGCAATAATGTTGTAGATGTCGAAGAGTCACATTTACCGGCGCATGCACTTGACGCTGTCAGTACACTAGAGAAAGTGGGAAGTAAAAAACGTCTACAGGACCACGCAGTTTAGTTAGGTAAAGTTAGGACGAGACCACAACAGCAGCCACCCCCTTCCACAGTCCACTACCACATTGTGTCAGCGTTTGTTTACTTAAAAAAGTGTTTGGGCTTCAAATGAAATCGTGCAATGAAATCAAACCAAATTTCGGCACTGATTAAAAACGAATCCAAAAGCCAGCCGAGGGCACAGAACAGATATCTAAACACAGTACAAGGCCCATTGGAAGCCGCAGTGTGGCGGACAGCCCGAGCAGGCAGCGCCAGGCTGCCTCGTAGAGAGGCATGCTGGCTGCACCAGGCTGCCTCGTAGAGAGGCATGCTGGCTGCACCAGTGTGGCCTTGTCCTTCGAGTAGAACAGCCGCCCTGCGTGCCTGCGAGCTAAGCGGCCCTCCCGGTCCGACCTTAGCGCCCTGAGCCTGAACAGATCTACCTACCCTGGACAAGTGACGCTCGTGCCGGCAGCGCAGCGCTGTTATATATCCCAGGCTATTAATATCTGGTGAGTCAGCTCCCGGTCTCGTGCCGTCTGTTCGCGCTCCGCCCCGTGGCCTCGGGCCTTGGCTCCACCCACACCAGCCACCGTGACAAAAAAAAAGGGCCTGCCCTTCGCCTGTGACGCGGCCTCTGGCACCGCGCCGAGGCCTCCTCCGGCACCTGCCCTTTCCCACACTCGGCGCGCTTGTTTCTCCAGAGGACAGTGCCCGCTGCCGGCAGACTGCCGAGGCGCAGGCAGCGAGGAGGGAAATCATAACTGTAAATCATTCACTTGATAGCGCCGTGCTTCAAGACACGCGTCGCAAAACCTCGGTCTCTGGGGTAAAACCCACGCCTAGAATGTGTAGAGGCGATGCTTCAACTCAGTAGGTTGAAGAAGCTGCGGCAGGCTGTGCAGCCTTCTTATCATCGCTTCAAATGAATCCGAGGCCTACTAAGCCCACCTTCCTGCCTCGTCCACACTAGCGGGGCTGGTGCGGGCATACAGGAGCAGAGTCTGTATTAAATTCAACACAAAGTCCTGGGAGACGTAAATTTCAGGAAGGCTCGCACTCCACAGATTCAGTTTTCAAAAAAGCTTTATTGGAAGCTGAAACTATGGAGTGCGAGCCTTCCTGACTTTTGTGTTGACTGTAGATTATGTACATCTGAGCAGATGAGAAGAGTTACTCTACAAGTATTCTCAAAACTGTGCCATATAGTGACTTGACATTTGCTGCAACCAGAGTCTTTGAGGATTACTGTTATATTGCACAGTCTATTGGTGCCATTAGTTTTCTTACCATTTTGCCCATAACCAATAACTATGTTTGTAGGTGCATTTGTCCTACTGCTGCAGTTTACAAGGTTCATTTACTCTCGTCAAAGTGGTATCTATGTTAGCAAACAAACTTTTTTTAATCAATTCACAAACCGCCCTGCATTTCCTCATTTACTGGGTGAAAGTGCGCTTGGTTTGCAAACATCCCCTAGCAGTGTCTCTTACATAACAAGGCCAAGCCTTTTGTTTCATGGCGAAACTTGTGCAGACTCTATCTGATGTTAAGCTGTCTTCTTGTCCTCTGACAGAAGATCTGTCTCTTACGAGAAGTATTAAAGGGGGTATTCATGTAAACAAGTTAAGCATACATTTTGTGCTGTACACACTAGCAAACATGTCACTGGAATAAAGTTATATGTCTCGGTGAAGAAATTTGGCAGCTAGTAGCAGTTCCATCTGCCTGGTGTGATAGGGGAACCAGAAGACCTGCCATCTGTCTGAATCTACCATACAAATAATAAAAAAAAATGTATGCATGTCTGAAAGTGTAAAGACTGCAGATGAGCCCAAGAAAGTGTAATGACATTAATGAGGTTGATTATCAAACAAATACCACACACATACATACTTGTCTTGTGCACCACTTCTTTACAAAAGTCCCATTTTAGAGTATCATCAGGCCGGTTAAAGTACCTTCCAATGTTTGGAAACAACACAAACTGTCCTGTTTCTGTAAAGGCGGATTGATGGCCTCAGGAAAATGGCGCACCCATAAGCTGAAAATGCAGTGCAATAATTCGTATTCTGTGCATTTTCTAACCCAAAATGCAATTGAATTGATGAAGAACAACTACTGCCTCCAATTTTGGAAAACATTTTTTGTGGAACTGTTTATCTATGGCTGTGGTCCTCATTTATGGTGTGTTCAGCATACGTAGAGCTCTTATTAAAAATTTTTTTTTAAAGAGGGCCATTTTAGCCTGTAAAGGGGGAAAAGCAGCAGGCCCGGATGGTCTGCCGATAGAGCTCTATAAATCGCTGGGGGAAGTATTGGTTCCAATTTTGACCGAGCTTTTTAATGAGATTCTATGTGACGGAGCAAAGCTGGCAGGTTCATGGGGCGAGGCAACTATCACCCTGATATTGAAAGCGGGGAAGAATCCAGCGAGTTGCGGGTCATATAGACCTATCTCGCTGCTAAACGTAGACTATAAAATCTTTGCCAGGATCCTGGCGGACAGGCTGGGATCAGTAGCAGGAGATACGCTACACTGCGACCAAAAAGGTTTCGTCAAGGGCAGAAATCTATATGACCTCACATATGACCTTATAGGTGCTATCTGGCCCCAGCCCACTCGCTTTCCCTCGCAGCTATGACTTTAGACGCCACCAAGGCCTTTGATAGGGTCAACTGGGTGTATCTGTCGGCGGTTTTGGAAAAATTCAATCTTAGTGAAAAGTTCCGCAGAGCCATCCAGTTGATCTATCAAGACCCGTCGGCCAAATTGTTGCTAAATGGCAACCTAACCAGTCCTTTTAAAATCACAAAGGGTACTAGGCAGGTTGTCCCCTATCTCCCCTTCTTTTTAATTTGTACATCGAGCCATTTGCCCAGCGGTTAAGAGAGGATTCGGGTATTTTGACATTTAAGCATGGAGGGTGGGAGAGGAAGGTGGCCCTCTACGCTGACAACGTTTTGGTTCTTTCCTCAGACTTCCCGGCAGTAATAAAGCTTGCTCAGGACTTTGGTCAGATATCTGGGTACGAGATAAACGCTGAGAAGACCGAGGTCATGTCATGGAACATGGGGGAGTGCCAACATCAGACCAAGAGAGACATGAGGTACCTGGGAGTCAGAATAGTGCAGGACATTAACAAAATCTCAGAGATCAATTTGGCCAATGTAACAAAGGAGTGTCAGAGGCTCATGAAGACCTGGGTCCACCTCCCTCTTTCCATCTTTGGCAGGGTAAACCTGGTCAAGATGGTAGTACTTCCCAAAATCACTTTCCACTTTAATGTCATCCCATTGTACTTTGACAAATCACTCATAGACAAGATTCAGCAGGCTATCAGTTCATTCATATGGGCCTATAGAGGGACCAGAATCGCCTGGAAGAAGTTGAGACGTAGGAGGGAGAAGGGAGGACTCTCGCTGCCGGATCTGCAATACTATGCTTGGGCCTTTCAACTATCCCATTCTAGAATGCTTTTAAAAACGCCGGAGAGGGCTGGGGTGGGGGCAATGTTCTCAGCAATGCTAAAGGGTGCTAGTTTGTCCCAGGATGGTTTTTTGTTTAAATACGGAGAACCTAAATTCTTTAAGAAGATCAAGTTAAAAGTTCTACAGGGAATGGCGAAAACATGGGCAGATATTATACGGCTGACGGGTCTTAGCTACTTTTCAAGTTTGGCCCCCCTGTGGGACTCCCCTGGTGCACCGGAGTGCCTGAAGGATAAACTAGCACTGCCACTTAGAGAGGCTGGGCTGAAGGTGTGGGGGGACTTAGCCCAAGAGGGCACACTTTTACCCTGGTCAACGCTTCACAGTATCATGGAGGGGGGACTATCCAAATTTAAATATATTCAGCTTCAGAGCTGGGCCCAAAATCTGAAATCACCTATAGGTATAGGCAATACCTTAGAGGAACAGCTGGTGGAAAGACCAAGAGGAAAGAAGGAGGTCTCCATTTGGTATTGGAGCATCGAAGAGGCAATCAACGGGGATTTTAAATTGGCCGAGGAACTGTGGGGTGCCTGCCTACCGGATGAACCTTGGGAACAACTTTGGCAAACATCTTTTAGTACTTTGTTTGCCACCGTCAAACCGGCATGGTTGAGGAGGAATCACCTTTTTACCATCCACAGGGCCTATTTAACCCCCTTAAGGCTGTCAAAGATGTCGGATGGCCCCCAGTGAACTGTAAGAAATGTGGCTTGGAGAAAGCCTCCGATCTACACATGTTTAAGGAGTGCCCGGCCATTTGAGACTTTTGGGAAAAAGTGGGCAAAACTATCTCAGATATCTTAGGCCTCCAAATTCAAATAAGCCTCTCCCTGATAATTTTTGGGATATCCAGCGAAGTTATGGGCCCAGCAAGGTCTTTCCTCTTCTAAGCTATGCTGTTGGCCAGGAGGGAAATATACAAAAAGTGGGTAGGATGTTCACCTCCATTGCACACTGAGGGGTTGTCCTCGGTTTTCTCGATATCCAGGATGGATCGGAGTGGGATCCAGAGTAGGAGGAAGAAAGCATTTTGGGATTTTCTATTGAAATGGTCAAATGCTGAGATATGTGAGACCGGATAAGAAATTTAAAAACTGTTTCCCTTATAACGAATATGGGTCCTATGATTATGCCTCTCTGGATCTCTCCAGACTGTGTTGGGCACTCTCTGTTCCTCCATTGCCAACATCAACAGTCGCCAGTGTTATCTGGACTTTATTGGAGAGTGACCGTGCCCTTTCTTTTGGGACTGTGCCATCCTAGTCCGCAGATGTACCTGCAGGTGGGCGCTTTCCCACTAGTTTTTGCCTCCCCAATAACGTATAAGGTACTGGCGGCTAGTTTGCTCACTGTGGTTTGAGGTGAATGAGGACAAAAAAAAAAAATACGTAGAGCTCTTTGTGCTGTCAATTTATGGTCACCTCAAAACATTTAAGGAGCTGCAGAAGAGATGACAACATTTATTTCCACAGTCAGCTTTTGTAGCCTGTACCCATTTTGTTTTACGAAAACGTAAAGTGTGGCTGGAGGAATTAAATGAGCAGTAATTTCTACTGGCATTTATGTGAATACGGCAGGAGTCTACAAGCCCACTGCTTTAATCAGTGCAGTCTGAAATGGCTTCTACTGGAGGTCAGCTACTACATTGTAGTCTGCAGCTCTGCAGTTTATGAATATGTTAACATCCAGTTGACCAAATAAAATGGGTCAAGAAGGTGACATAGAGACTATCACCTCTAGTTCACCATCTCATGGTGGCCATGACCAAACAATGAATCATACAGCAAACAAATGATGGATCATACTCAAGAAATGCACAATCGGATATGTTGGTGGTCTCTGAGTCTGGCTTGCAGTTGACGTTTGCTTTGGTAAAAACTTCAATTTCAGGGGCACCATTGGGGGGCCTCAACGCTGTGAAAAGTCTGCCTTCGTAACATGTGCCATATAACTGACACTTAACGCCCCTCCCTGTCATGCAAAAGGGCCATGCCGTGTTTTTGTTGCAAACGCGTCACACATCATATGGAAACATGGAAGGTCTCCAGATTCCAGAAGGCCCAGACCATAACTTACCCGACCATCACATAGAAACAACTCAGGATACCATTCTTCTCATGCCCACAGCATGTTGCTTGGGCATGTCAGCACAGTTCATGCATAAGGAGCCCAGTGAATGTTGACATGCCTTATTTCATTCACAACACAGACAAGTAATTGGTCGCTATTAAAGAGGCAAGTGTCCAGATGCTTAACAGAGAATTGACCGAGTAAAGGGAGGCATCTTACCATCTCTTTTGCTTTCCACATCCTCATATGGAGGCCTTCTGACAATTCTCTATTTCGACTGTTATTTCACTGATGTGCCCTTAAAAGTATAGTTCTTCATATCTATTAGCACGTTTGGGGTGCAAATTCTACAAAGCTGCAGTGTGTGAATCTCAAAGTTAAGGGAGATGGCTGAGAAAAGCGTGGACCGCACATAGCAACCAGTTCTTGTTTCCATACCCCATATCTTGTGAGTCAGTAATTCTACTTCTAAATACGACTGTGACTGTCAGAACTGGGCGAGATAATTTACGCTAATTATCAGCTCAGTAGTGGATTGCTTCTTGCCTAAGAGACATTAGTAGCAGATAAGGACTAGATAATGCCAGTGCATACAGTCATTATGCACAAATTACTCACCCTACCCTGCGGTCCTGGCAAACTCTGCTGGCAACTACCTTCAAGGAGACTGTGTAACAGCATCCAAGCTTCCCAGGTGTCTGGGGGATTGCCAGGTATGCTGCAAGGCGCGTGTGATGTGTGTAATACAGGTGTGAGGTGCTGGCAGCACAATCCAGCCCAGTTCAACAACATAGCAATGTCCTTTGTTTACTGTCGCCAATGCAGCCTGCAGAGATACAAGTAAATAAACATATAGAGGCTAGCAGATATTGCAACAACACAGCTTAAGGCAAATCTAAAAAGCTTGGCAGGAAGCCTGTTGGTGGTTGATAAAGGGATTCATTAGGCCAGTTTGTTGGGTGGATAGAGTGTTAAGTCGGGAAAGTTTGCGGAGGGGGAGTGAAAAGTTTCTTTGAAAAGATGAGTTTTAAGAACTTTAGTAGTTTAAGTGACTGATTTAGAATAGACTCTAGACATTGTTAAATAGTGTTAAGAGCAGGAACGCTTTTGTGTCTCTTTTGTGGAAAGTACATGTATGGAAAGTGGTTTAATTACACCCATCGCTCAGCATAAGTAGCTCAAACAGAATACAGAGTTTTTGTCATTCAAGACCTATTTTCACCTCGGCAGATCCTTTTTTGATTCTTGAGGAAAGACACCAGGCGTGTTCCTCGAACGGGAATATATTTGCAATGCATATAACAGTTTCAGTAAAATATGACCAACGCTTAGAACATTAAGGTAAGTGTGTATGTTCTTGTGAAAGTTAGGCCATCGCTACTCTCAGAGAACAGGCATTCCTCTTCCTTACTCTTTTAGCCTTATAGAAAAGCGAACAAATGACACATTTGCTACAATACACAACTGCAAAATCTGCTGAACAGCAAGCAAAAATGGTTTCAATTTCAAGTCATGGTAGCAATTGCTCAGTTGTTGCTCTCTACTAGCCATTTGAAACCGTTCCCAATGAGTGCCTCCTTGCTCTTCCCCTGAGAACAATCTTGAGAGAAAGTATGTCCAAGGCTAAATAATAAAGATGGTATTTTGCTCAGGTGCACTTTCTTCCTTGCTAATTAAAATTATGCTTAGTTACATTGAACAGTGCTTTGAACAAGTTACAGAATTTTCATTGCTATGTCTGTCATAAAGTTACTTCTGCCTATTTGGTCTAATCATTTATCATTGTTTTCATTTCCAGGCAATGGAACAACAGGGGCACCGGGTACCCCTCATGTGGCACGTCTACCACTTCATCTCCCAGGTCCTTGCTGTGTTCTTCAACCCTCAGGGTGACATCATGCCATAGCAAGAGCCAAACCAGAATCCCGGAAGGTGCTAAAAAAAATTCTATCACAGAACGGGTTTCAGAACACTTTACTTCTGCGGGACAGAAGCAGGCAACAAGAGAAAGAAATTGAAGAGGAGAGTTTATTCTTTTGAAGAAATGTAGCAGACTGAAGATTGACCTGTATATGTAAAGCCATGGTTGGTGCATATCCACTGAGCCGGTTAATCAGTGATTTTGGTAAACAGTTTCCATAAGTTACAAGTCCAAAAGTGTGTAATCACAAGGAAAGGACCAGCAGTTGTGCTCCACATTCCTCCAAAAACCAGACATTTTATTAGATGTTTGGTAAAACCTAGGTGCGTGACTACCATTGAAAAGGGCTCTTGACAAATTAGGATGTTCACATTTTTTGCATTGAACTCACCTTTTGTAGGTAAAATGTGAAAGCAATATCTTATTATTAGATCTCCGTTCCAAACACGAGTTGAAACGTAGAGTCCACTGGTGGTCATGAATGTTTGGTTTTACTCCACATCAATGTGAAAGAACCCAATGCACTAAAATGGTCTAATGTTTATCGCAATTTTCTCCTTCCTGCTTATGTGAGATATCGCGATCGAATAGAGGCCACGGGTTCAAAAACCTGGGCATTCCGCTCATATTTCAAGAGTGGAATACACTGCTCAGAGATATTTCTGCTGAAGCTCTCAACGTCCTTGGGATCTTAAATGCCATCGTTCTTGCAATGCGAATACATGTCGACAAGGCTCTGTCTTCCCAAGGGGTTTGTGACGGTATGATGCGCTTGTTAAATGGGTATAACTGTACCTAACTACTGGATATTAGCACAATTATGTTGCATTAAACAGTATAGCCACTACTTAACAAAAAATGTAGCCACTATTAAATGTTCCACTTGTGCACTGAGTATTCCCACTATGAAAACATGGCATACCATAAATAGACAATCAAATATAATATGCACTCCTAATGTATCTTAAAGGGACATTAATGCTCATTATTTTTTCATTCAATATATTTCTTTACTTTCCAGTTGTGGGTTTGTGAAATTGAACCTTACAGTGAAACAACTGCAAAAATGTAACATACTGCGCAATCACAGTTATCACATAATGTGATGTTGTGCACAACCCTATAGTAAATCTAAATAGACCATAGCGTCACTGCCTTTTCACTAAGCTCTAATGACCTGGAATACTATAGAAAAAACTATATGAATAATTCCATTCTGAACAAAGATTTTCACAGCCACATGAACAAAACAACTGCTGTATGTTTATTGAAAAGTACTGGAAAGTAGAATGAGCATTCCTCTTTTATTTGCTGTCGGGCATGATATCTGTAGCAATACATTTGCATTATGGATCTTGTTGATTGAATCACATATTTTCATACAGTTACAAAACTGGCCAAACCCCAAAATTATCTGAAAATTAAAAACTTAATTTAAAGGGGTAAAAAGATAAAGGAGTTAGAATTAGCGGTGCTAGACTGTCTCGCCACCCCCCAATAAATAGAAACCTTGGTGTATTGTCACTTCTAAAAGTGCCTTCTGTTTCTGCGTTGCAATGGGCTGGAGTCAAGCCGTCATAATACTGCAAATGAGATGAAGTCCTGAAACATCAGAAAAAAAGCAAAATCTGTCCTCCCACTAAGGCATTTAGCCATTATTTATTTATTTATTTATTTTTTACCAAAAAATAAAAACAAAAAAAATCTTCTAAATTTAAAAGCACACAATATAAATACAAAGTTAAAAAAACACAAGACATAGAAACCTCTAGCGGCCTTTTTTTGGTATATTTTTGGGGAGGCTAGATTTTGCATTTTTTCTTAGAAGGTTTTTGCATCAACTGAGAGCATATTTTTTTTCTTCCTCCACCAACTGAGAGGGAAATTAGGTCTGCATTAAATGCCTCTACCTTTCGAATGTACAGCAGCTCTGAGCAAGGAGAGTTGACTTGGGATGTTTAGCCTGGGGTTGTCTGAATAATTGACAAATGTTGTGTGTCCAAGGACATTCAGAAAGAGTGGATATATTAGAAGGGGGAGAAAAGGGCTATAAACCAGTGTCTTAGATCCCAAAAGTCTCCCTTACCCCAAAAAGCAACACTTTGGAGTGCACCAATTGCCTCTTCCTTCAGTCAAAGAACAAGTCACTCAGGTATGCAGTCACACTGTACACGTAAAAAGTGTAGTTTCATATCAGACAGACCAAATCGGTCTTGTATGTGATATACTTTATGTATGTACCTGCTTCTTTTTCTAAGGGCTCAAACTGACTTAAACTTTTGTCGGGGGGGGAGTCACAGTAATTAAGACCATTCCTCTAATGAAGTGGATGCCTTTTCGCTTTTTGATTGGAGGTTCACCCACAACCAAGCTTGAATGGGCTGTGCCTGTTATGATGATTAGGTTGGCAACTTCCAATCTAGTGTATTCATAATGTTTGAAGCACGGTCTTTCAGCCAACGGAGGCAGTTGATTATTTTGTAATTTTTCTCAAGAATTGTAGAAATGAACAGCTGTTAGTTTCTCAGTAAAACAACTGTCTCAGCCAAATGCTTTTATGGGAAACGCTGATCTTGTACGACATTGGGAGGGAAAAGGGGTCTGATCTGGTTTATAGCACTCATACTCGCCTTCACCATCCTCCCGTCCCCAGGGGTGTGAAGGGTTCTGTCGATACCATGACTTCTCCTTGCCTCCTTTGCTGAATTTCCAATGGCGAATCCTACACAAGGGCCTGAAAGCATTACTATGAAAGGAGGGGGATGATTCACGTGAGAAGAAATCTACATTTCAGTCTGGTCCCACACTCTTATGGTAGCTGTTTACTTAGTCCAAGAGATGAGATGGTGGATAGAGAGAAGTATCCTGTATATATTTTGTACAGTTGTGAACTGGAGATATTTGAATTTTTTGTGTACATTTTTGATTACGTTTTGTACATGGATTTTGTATAATTCATTTTCAATAAAATTGGATTTACGGAAGTCATGTTTTGGAGTTATTAAAATAAATTGTAGATTATGGCATGATGTGTGGGGCTAGGCATGGTCCCCAGGTTCTCACAATATTAAGGCTCTCGTACATTTTAAAAATGTGCTAAGAATCTCTACTTTTACGCTCAATGACAGTGTGCGTGAATCTAGGAGAATATGGAGGGATTCCATATATCCTGTGCTGCTCACTTGGAAGAAAGCCTATATCCCAGCAGGAAACAAGTTAAAGCAAAATCCAATCTGACGTCTCTAGCACCGACCTGCAAAGAGCGTTCCTGAAAACGTTATTTTAATCCAGTTTTGCTCATAAAATTTAACAACTCGATACTGAACCTGTAATGAAGTCTTCCGAAGTCCACTCGCTTGGTTTCTGCCCTCCCATGGTAGGACCCATTAACCTATTGAAAAAAATGCAAACTGAGAATGTCAACATGCATGTCAAGATCCTCTCCAGAATGTACGTCACGTGGTGCCACATTTTAGAGGCACATTTTTGGTTTCAGGCTTTTTTGCCTAGTGAAAAAGGACACTTCCGGTTTGACTCACGTAGAGATAAGAATGGGGCTAAAAGCGCTGGAGAGGAGTGGTGTAAGCAGACCTAGGGGACTCCTCTTATAGGAAGAACTGTTATTACTGTGCAGAGAAAGTCAAACTGTACTAGTCTTGCTTTGGTGTTGACATCTTCACATGCTTGGTTGATCAATTTCCTGACATTGAGTGAGGAATTCAGAACACATTTATTACAATAAAAACTTTGAGTCGTTTATCAACACTATTAATAATCAAAAGTCCAAAGGACCCCGTCCCGAACTAAAGGCAACATTTGCAATGGAACAAAAGGTAGGTACTTTCTTGCCCAGAACCAGGGGCTGTTAGATGTGATGGGTTTGGGCTAAGTTTTTCAGGCCTCAACGCAACCTCTCTTTTGGAGATGGCATTGATGCATACACCTGCCTAGTTGTTCAACATTTAAGTCTTTATTTGACCAAATCCAGAAAGTCACCTTTTAAATCATTTGCCATAGTGGTACCCAGAAGGGATGACGTGAATAAGGTAGAATGTAGACAAGTAACACTGAGCTCTATAAGCCAAAAAGACTGTCTTACACTCAGGCCCAAAGCTCAAAAGCCATCAAACATCATACACCTGGTATCATCTACTCCAAGTGAGCAGCTCGTCTCCAAGCTGCTGCGTTCTGCACTAGAAGGAGTCTCCTGACTAGCGCCACTGCAAAGTCTCCATAGTAGATTCTACAATAATCCATACACGCTCACAAAGAGCAGCATTATGATGATTACAGGTCAAGAGTAGACCAATGTAGACACAGTTCCAAGCCTTCAGGCTTTTGCTTTCTCATGTTTAAGCTGTCGTCAAATATGGTTGTCAAAGAATAGTCGGAATTATGCCTCTTTGACAACTTCGCCCACATGCACCTTCAGCCATTTCCATTTCTGTTTCATCAAACTGATTACTTAAGATGTTGCAACTTCCTGGTCTATTGTAAAGGTAGAATGGTCTGAGCATCATCAGTATAATGTATATCACAGCTCCAGAAGATGCCTTGACGTCTAACGACGTCTTGTGCTAAGTGAACATCTAGGGACCAGCTTGCTCTAATGAAACAGCAAAAAGACTGAAAATCAGTGATTGTTCTTGAATCACAGAAATCGAAAAACCATTTATGAAGGTTAATGGGTCTGGACACATGCAAGTGCCAGTGTGGGGGTAGAGCAAAGTACTTGAAGCTCTCTTTGGATGCAAACAGATATGTTATGTATTGCCACATGCTGAAGATGTCCTGAGAACTGACAGCTCCTGCCTCCTCAATCCCCAGATCCGCAGAGAAGAACAGATCTGAAACTTGAGTCATCAGCTCCCTACATTGCCCACTCATTGGCCTGGTCCAGAAGGAAGTATTAGTCTGAACGTGCTGTCCCTATCTTCCTATGCTTTCTGCCCTCGTACACCAGGGGCAGAGAGAACAGGCTTAAGGAGTTCTCCACTTTCATTCTATCCACCCTCATCAACCAGAACCATAGAGAAAACCAATCTAAAACCTCTACCTGTCCTTTATGTGTCAGGGCCAAGGAAGATAGCTGCATACGCCTGAGCCTGCCTCATGCCCCAGAGAAAAAGAATATATCACTCATGACATGTTAAATGGCATCGTTGAGGACCTCTCAAATGGCTTTATTGATGCCAAACCACTGATTCATTTTTCAGGCCTAGCTGGTTGTGCTGCTGCCGATGTCTAAGGCAGCACATTAGGTCAGAATCCTGCGATGATCCAGTTGTGGAAGAGCTGGTGGATGGTGTGGTCAGTGGCTGCTGCTGTGTACATCTGTCTGATGCCATGATGCACTCTGGTTGGCTGAACAGCAATGAATGTAGCTCTGCAAAACACTAATTTAGTAATGGTGTTCAGAAAATTCATTAGAGGTTTTTTTCTAAATGCTGTAGACTTATTTTTTGGTTCAGTGTTCCCCAAGTGGCCAATCAGATCCCTGCTTCAATTTTTATTTTTTGGTGTCCTTTTGGTACCGTATTACTCCTGCAAGACACCTAGAGCTACTGATAGAGTGCTGCATCACTCCTGTAAGACCCCTGGTATTCCCACAACACCAAGACATTAAAAATAAAAAAAATGCTTAGTTTACTATCAAAGGTTCATTTTATTTTAAGTTTGAGCCAGGGGGTTTCTTGACACCAGCCGGGGAGAGCAGGCAAGTATCTAGGTTTGCCGCAGGCCGGAACCCTTGAGGCTAGTTTGACTACAGGGCAGACCCCCCACCACCCCCTGATAAGTATAGTATATTTAGAGCTGGGGTACTTCCCACACACAGCAAGTATATTTTCCTTTCTGTATGCTGAAGCATATCTTTAGCACAATATGCATTCACCTGTGAAATTTACAGGGGTGCAACACTGGGGGGGTGAGTTGTCTCTCTAGTACCGCCCTGAAGAATGCCCAGGACCGATATAGGCCAATAGAGTAGGGCAGAAATATGTTGGTGTTTTTAAATTAGGGCCATAGGACCACAATATCCTGTTTGCCCCTTCCCATATATTTTTAACTGTTCCCACTCACCCCACTAATAAAGTGATACCTTGGGGTGAATGAGGGATTTTTATTAAATCTTAAAACCCCCCGAAAAAATAAAGACTTCTCAAAAGAGCTCCCTGGAATACGGTCGAGCCCACCCTGACCTTTAGGAGTCAGGGTGAACCTGATGATGAAGCATGCCACTACTAGAGTGGGTGAGGGTTATTTAAAAAAAAGGGTTTTTTCCTTTTCCCCACCTCTAAGTGTGGTAGAGTACAGGTGGATCCTTTTACTTCTCCTTAATCATGGTGATTTTTTTTAGGGAGGATACTATTTAGGTAAGGGTATTTCATTGGGAGTATGTATCCCCTTTACTTTCAATCATGAAAGGATCTCTACCCTTTCTGGGTTCGGGAGGTTCTCTCCGGACCCCACTCGTTAATGGGGTTTCTTGCTAGGCCCAAATAACTAAGAAACATTGCGTTTTTTATTAGAATTTCTGTGTTTTTAGGTGTTGCTGTACCACAGCACCTACATAAATGGTCCCATAGTAAAAATGACTCCCAATAAAGCCACATCTGATTGGTTGGTGTGATTGCATTAATTCAATTAGAAGTAGTTACAACCCCATTTTCAGCATTACTGATTTGGATATCACTTGGGTTACACCTTGTGAAATCAGTCCATATGTTTTGTGGACATCCTCTGTTTTTGGGGATTACTCAAAAATAATTTGGAGAATGACATTAAGAAGATACCACTTTGAACCTCAAGACCCCAATGACCGTTGGTTTCTGTACAGGACTAGGGGCGTTGGAGTTCCTGTGCTCTACTATAGTAGTGCCGGGAGGAAGGGAGTAAGCTCACCCAAATAAAGTTTTTGTTTAGTAGCTGTTTGTTGAGTTCAGGTGTTCTGGAATAGAATTTGTTACCTCTCCAGGCTTTGATATCCCTTCATTCAAGTTCCCATACCTCTCTAGTGCTACATATGTGCCACTCTCCCAACACACACATACAGTTTCCGTGTGGGTTACCGTGCAGGCCAGTGGTGCTGCTCAGGCATGCTTTATTACAGGAGGGTGGTGCTGTGAGTCTTGTTCTTCATTCTCATTTGTATCTCTTGACCTGATGCACTCTGCCCCTTTCTGTCTGAGACATATCTTAACGATTCTAGTTCAGCATCAGTGGAGTGATGGCCAACCAACTCACTACTTGAAATCCCTTTGGATGCTCTCCTCTAATATAAATGGACTGGGTCACTTTATTAAACTAACGATGGTTCGGGAAAATCTGACCACGAAAACCCTTGACAACTTTTCTGCAAGAGATGCACTAATCAGATTTAGAATCAGAGAAATTACAAAGAAATTGGGTGGGTACAGTTGTCAGTTCGAGTTACACTAAACAGGCAGACACTCACTCAGTGACTCAGGTCATGGGACATTCTTCCAAGAAATGAAGCGTGGCCATACTTTTCGGCAAAACACTGCTGTGAGGATTGTGAGGTTTTATATGGTAAGGTTGTGCTACCTTACTGTGTAGTACACTCGAAAAACTGTCTTGGGTCCAGTCAGGCTCGTTTGCAAAACCTTTAGCTCAACCCTGGGTTGCCATGGCTTATAGTGGCGAGGCTTAAACAAAGGATCTATTGTAAAGCATTTAGAAGCACCAAACAACAAAATAAGAAAGTCACAAAACGCGAAAGAAATTCGACACCAATTTATGAAAATAGATTAGATTTTTATGGCTTTTTAGACACTAAGATGAGCAAAATCCATCGGAATGTTCCAGAGATATAGATTTTTAAGTCAAAGGTAAATCTCAGCCTTTTAGTCCATAGCACAAACAAGCATTGGTAACCGTAAAGTTAAGAAATGTTTGAAAAGTTTGAAACAGTTGTGTTCGGCTACTCCAATCCGAGTGGGGTGACCAATTCCGGCGGGGAGAAGGTCAGAGAGGGGCAATAATGAGTATTTGGGCAGTTATCTGGTCACAAAAGCAGTCTCAAGTCCAGTTCCACACTTTACCTCAAGACCGCTATTGACTTCAATGGAGTGGTCCTGATGCTGGGGATTCAGGATGCTGAGGATGCAAAAGATGCCATGGGTGCTGTGCGGTTGACGGGTGTCCTTGTGGTTATTCATTGTCCGCGTGTAAGGTGGGGCGACTTTGGCCACAGGGGTCAGTGTCCCTCAAAGTCGTCTTTGAACCAGTAGAAGGCCAGTTGCGGCTGGGCTACTGATCTCCATACACAACAGGTCCAGCGGTATCCTTCAGTGAAACCTGGTGTCCCTCTTTGGGGACCAATGTAGACTCAGACGAGACTACTAGGTCTAGCAGACTTGAGTGCAACTTATGTCAGTTGAGGATCGGTCTCTTGGGTAGTCCAGCTGCGGTCAGCGACAATTCGAAGAATGTGGCTACTGACTTGCCGGAGTGGGCTTCTTCAGCTTTGATCGCCCTGGTGCTGGTTCTAGGGGGTCAGATGACTGATCCTTAGAGTCACTTGGGGGGATGATGCGGTCACTAGCCAATGGGCTACTAGGATTCCTCCCACACTGTCACAGTTTCCAGCAATGTGTGGCATCTAGCAATCCCAGAGAGCACTATTCTGCCCACGCTTGAGATGGCTGAACCCTTCCATGGATGTTAGGATTTTGGTCGCCCACCCAAAAGGTGAGGCTACCTGTGGGCTACACGCCCATGAAAAAAACGATTTGGGCACTGGTCCCCACTCTCTGTTACTGCCGCCAAACTGTCTACCAGAACAAAGAACCCTTCAGGAGTGTGTTCGCCATTTACCCTCAAAAGCAAGCTACCTTTCCTTTGAAGCTCGCCTTTTGGGCCAACACCCTGAGTGGCTTCCTGCAAGGGGGATGAAACGCCTCCCTCTGTAGCTGGCTACTATTGTTCCTGAGCTGGGAGTTGTTCACGCTACTCCTCAGGGGGGGCAGAAGGTTGTCTAGTGGGCTTCCTTAAAAGTGACAATAAATGCGACTTCAGTATCAAGTCGGGCCTAATACCACAATTAAGTTGATACCTTGAAATACCCATCTTAGTAGTCCCATTCAGAAGTTAGCCCGACTGAGGGGTCAGCAGGCAACTCTTTGTTAACCAATAGTGCTGCTAACTTTTCCACAGCAAAATGACAATTTGGGAGTTTGCTGTTAAAATACATTGAAAGTACATGCCCTACCTAACAATATACAGCTCCCTGCCTTAGGCTTTGTAAGCTGTCCTTAGGGGAAACTTTCATACATTGTAAAGGGAAATGTCGATTCTCGGAGGTTGCACTGCATAGAAAATCGTGATTTTATTAAAGACGAGGCTAGCATTATGCAATTAACCTTTATTGCCATTTCCAGCAGCAAACCTTAAAAGTATTCCAAAAAGAACTTTACACTCCAACAATAGAATAGAACTCTCAGTCCATTAAAGGCTCCCTGGCAGACATTTCCTTCCTCTTCTGTTCTTGCTTCTTCTTTCCCTTCCTTATCCTTTGAAACGAACTCCCAACTCAAATTCTGAAAGAAATATATATTCAACAAATCAGTAATAATATAATTTTCATCCACTTTAATTTTAATAATATAATTCGAACTGTACCTAAGAAAGAATAAATAAATATATATATATATTTTTTTTTTTTAAAAGAGCAAAATGAACAATCTTAAACCTGCCACACCACGGGAGGGCAGGCGGGATAATGCTAGCCTCCTTGTCTTTAATAAAATCACGATTCTCTATGCAGTGCAACCTCTGAGAATCGACATTTTATTGCAAGACAGGAGGCTAGCATTATGCATGTTCAAAGCTTTGCAACACCATGTTGGAAATATGTTCTATGGGTCTAAAATAAAATCTCCTAAAAACATCTGCATTACTCCAATCTGCCACTTTCAAAATCTCCTCCAGTCTTGCACCATTCAAATAAGCTTTACTAACTAATGCACCTCTCACAGAATGTGCTTTAAAAATTGATAAATTCACTCCTGCTTCTTTCATAACTGTCTTTACCCATCTAGCAATCGTTGCAGAAGAAACCCCTTTAAAAGATTTAACATAAGAAATTAAAAGTTGTTCTTTTCCATGACACCTATTCTCTTCCACTCTTGCTTCATATTCTTGTAAACAATTTACCACACACAGTTTTGTATTTTGATCAAATCTCGGATAAAAAACTGATTCCAACATGGTTTTTGTTCTCTTCCAAATCTCGAAATGAACCCCTTCTGGTTTATAAAATCGTCAACTCACCTCCAAAGCCTTGACATCCGACACTCTTTATTGAAATTAAACACAATAAAGTTGCTAACTTCCAAGAAAGCATTTTTAATGACAAATATGTATTCCCTGGCCATGACTGAAAAAGATTTAACAGCACGTTAACATCCCAAACAGTCTCATACCTAGAATCCGGGGGTCTCCTCAACCTAATACCTTTCATGATTCAACAAATCAAAAGACTTTTTCCAATTGAAACAGCATTAACTAGTGAATGTCCAGCTGCAATCGCTGATCTATAACAATTTACTGTTCTGTACATCAGACCTTTTTGAAAAAGCTCTGCTAAAAAATTTGCTACCATCACTTCATCAACTTCCACGGGATCCAAATCCCTTGCCATGCACCAACAAAGCCAGGCCTTCCAAGCACTTTTGTATCTCCTAAGTGTTCCAGGCCCCCATGATTCATTGAGTAACTCTGAAGCTGTTCCCGAAAGATCCTTGAATATTCCAGAATTCCTGAAATTCTCCAGACTAGAAGGTTGAGCAAATTCTCCTCTACTAAAGGATGATCTACTCCTTCCACTCCTAGCAACAAACCCTTGCAACACGGTATCAAAAAAGGGATTTCCACCACCATTTCCAGAACTGTCTGGAACCAAGCATGCGATGTCCAAAAAGGTGTCACTAACACCAACTGGCCACCCTGCCTCCTCACCTGTACCAGCACTCTCTGAATCATTGCAAACGGTGGAAAAGCATAACCCTTCCTTATCGACCAGTCCTGGGTGAAAGCATCCACTGCTAGCGCACCGGGATCCGGTCTCCAGCTGTAATATGCTTTCAGCTGATGTGTCAATCTGGAAGCAAACAGATCTATGTCCAAAGGACCCAAACATTCCAGAATCATTTGAAACACTTCCTTGTTTAACATCCAATTGCTGAAATCTATCTAATTTCTTGAATTCCAGACCGTTATCCAATTATTTTTCCCTGGTAAATACTGTGCAACAAAACCGATCTTGTGCTCCAGACAAAATTCCCACATTTCCTTTGCTAATTCTGCTAATTTCTTTGATCTGCTTCCTCCTAACCTGTTTATGTAAGTCACAGCTGTTATATTGTCCATCTTTAACAAAACTGAAGCACCCTGAAAATGAGATCTGAAACTCTGCAATGCAAAAAAAACCTGCTTTCATCTCTAAACAATTGATATGATCCTCTTTTTCTTTCAAATTACGGACTCCACCTGTCTCCTGATCTGAACACAGCGCTTCCCAACCTAGATTGCTCGCGTCTGTTTCTAATACAAAATCCGGTTTTGTTCCACAAATCGCTCTTCCATTCCATGCCTGTAAATTTCCTAACCACCATTCCAATTCTTTTTAAGCCTCCAGAGAAATCTTCGCCATGTCTCCATACCACAGACCCTGCGAAAGTTCCAATCTTTTCATTCTCTGCAAAGCTCTGTAATGGAGAGGACCTGGAAACACTGCCTGTATAGATGAAGATAACAGGCCTAATATCCTCGCTATTTGCCTTAATCTGACAGAACCTTTCTTCAAGACAAACCTTATCTCCTTCATTATTTTTACAATTTTTTTCTCTGGTAATAAAAGTTGTCCCTTCACCGTGTCTACAACAAAACCCCAAAATTCCAGAACCTTACTGGGTTTCAAAATTGATTTGTCCATATTTACTACAAAATCCAAAGATTCCAATAAGCTCTTCACCATGTACACCTGAGAAACTAGATGTACCTTGCATTGATTCATAATCAAAATGTCATCTAAATAAATCAAAAGACGAACACCTCTCTCTCGTAGAAAACCTACCACCGCTCTCATTACCTTTGTAAAACACCAAGGGGCCGAAGCTAGTCCAAAAGGTAGGCACAAAAACTGATATAACTGGCCCCTCCAGCGACATTGTAAAAACCTCTGACTGTCTTCTGTTATAGGTATTGAGAAGTAGGCATCCTTTAGATCTAATTTTATTAACCAATCTCTTTCTAACAAAACATCCCTGAGAAGATGGATGCCTTCCATCTTGAAATGTCTGTAAGTTACATAAACATTCAAATTCTTTAGATTTATAACAGGACGCCATCCTTTGTCCTTCTTTTCTACCACAAACAAAGTGCTTACATAACATACCTCGTCTTCGTAAATCTTTTTTATTGCACCCTTTTCTATCATTGAAATCATTTCGCCTTCTATCACCTCCTTTGACTCTCTCTTGAACTCTAGCTCCCTTGGTTCTTGAACCTGTGATGGCATTGTATCGAACTCTATCTGATACCCTGCAATAGTTGTGAGAACCCATGCATCCCTTGTAATTTTCTTCCAATTTTCTATATGAAACTTCAATCTTCCTCCCACTCTTTTGTGGATAAAACCAATGCCTTTCTTCGTACTCACCTGTTCCTGATGCGGATGACTGATCTCTCCCACGAGAAGCCCTCGCTCTAGATGACCTTCCTCTTTGAGGGTAAAAGCTTCCATAACTTGCTCCTTGGGTTCCTCTATATGAACCTCTTCTTGCATTTTGGGTCTTATAGAAAGTATGGCCGAGAGATTGCTCTCTTCTCCCGGCCCTACCATATAAATTATTTTGGCCAGAAAACACTCTCCTCATGGAGTATTGAGCCTTATCCAATGCAGTAAAGGTTTGAACATATTTACTCAAACTCTTTACCATCTCCTCCCCGAAGAGCAAACCCTTAGCTTCTTCACTAGATTCCTTCTTGGCCAAATCCGCCAACTTAGGATTTATACGCAACAGAACTGCTTTCCTCAACTTGGTAATCAATGCAGCATTTGCATTCCCAAGAAAACATATTGCGCGTTGGCACCATCCTCTTAATAAGTGTATATCCATATCTGAACCTTTAACATAAGATTCTTCTACCAAATTGAAAATTCTGGCCAATGGACCTAAGACATCTAAAAGTTTATCTTCGCACTGCTTTAAAGATCTCTCCAACCCTTTCCTTGGATCTCTTCCCATTTTAAAGAGATAAGTAATTAACTCACTATCCAAGTTTGGTGTCATTGATTCTTTGTCATCAATTACCGGTCGAGAACACTCTGCTCTCATCAGTCTATGCTCCTCCTTCTCCAGAGGCCTACAAATCCAGTTTTTAATGTACTTGGCAACATGATTCAGGGGCCACCATTCAGAACCCCGAGGATGTCTAATGTCTTAAGGGTCGAAAAGTTTCTCCCCCAAAGGATCTGTCACATAACCTTTTGAATTATCCCTGCTCCTACAACTACCTTCAAAATCCTCATCAAACGAATCCTTGTAGCCCCTCTTAGAACAGCTAAATCACCAGGGAAAAACCCTCTGTCCCCTGGTTTACTATGGAACTACAAATGAAAAAAAGCTTATGCAAGAAGCTGGAACGTGCTTGGCGCAAATCTTACAATCCTGCGGCCAAGTACGCCTACAGAGCGGCGTGAAAAAAATTCCATGGGCTGAAATGTAACACCATTAGGGACTACTTTGCTGATCACATCAATTCGTCTGATAACTCAGCTAAAGAAGTCTTTAAGATTGATGATCAAGGTTTTATCAAACCTAAGGTTCTGGATAGCACCATATCTGCCACCCTCTGTGAGGATCTATCAGTCTTCTTCCAGGAGAAAATACAATGTATCTATTCCTCCTTCCCATCGGCTGAGTCTTCAGCTACGCTAATTTCCACTCTGGATCCTCCTGGCATTTGGTCCGAATTTCGTCCGTTTTGCCCGGAGGCTTCTCCTGATACCTGTAAATCAGGATCTCCTGGTGACCCCTGCCCGGCTAAGTTCTTTAAACTGCTTGCCCGTTGGCTTAATTTGCAGCTGAATCCAATCTGGAACTCCTCTCTGACAACGGGCATCTTTCCCGCCACCTGGAAACTGGCCCATGTACTGCCTATTCTTAAGAAACCTGACGCGGATCCAGCAGAGCTCAAGAATTTTAGGCCTATTTCCCTTTTGCCAGCACCTGCCAAAATTCTTGAGAAAGAAGTCCAGAAGCAACTATCCAATTTCTTGGAATCTAACAACTGCCTCCATGACTCCCAATCTGGTTTTAGATCGGGCTATAGCACGGAGAGAGCTCTGTTGGAAGTTGCGGAAACTGTACATGAAGCATTAGACCAGGGCAGCTCCGCAATGCTTGTGCTGTTGTATTTATCCACAGCTTTTAATACAGTGCCTCATCGGATTCTGTTGGAGAGACTTAAGCACTTGGCAGTGAGGGGAAACACACTGGCCTGGTTCCACCCGTTTTTGGAGAACCGGTCCCAGCAGGTTTTTCTCCGTCCCCACGTATCCTCACAGAAACCCCTTTTGTGCGGAGTCCCCTAGGGCTCAGCTTTGAGCTCTACGTTCAATGTCTATCTAGCCCCCCTTGCGACTTTAGTCGAGCAATGGGGAGTGAAAGTTGTATCCTACACTGATGACACTCAGCTGGTGTTCTCTTTTAGAGAACAGTCTGAAGCAGCTTTCGCCAAATTTAAGCATTTCCTGATTTACATCTCGGCTTGGATGACAGATAGCCGTTTGAAATTAAATACCGATAAAACATAGGTATTGTTTTTTAATCAATTGTCTCCTTTGCTATCCAAGCTCTGGTGGCCGTCAGAGCTAAACCCCCCGCCGGTCCCAGTAGACTCAGCCAGGAATCTGGGGTTCAAATTTGATACGAACCTCTCCTGCAAGGCCCAGGTCTGCCAAGTCTCCTCATCGTTCTTTTGGAAGCTGAGGGCCTTGCAGAGATTCCTTCATCTACTGCCTATGGACTGCAGGAAGACGGTGGTCCATGCTTTGGTTACGTCCCAGCTAGACTACTCCAACTGCCTCTATATTGGACTACCAGCTTATTTGATCTGAAGACTGCAAATTATTCAAAACGCTGCAGCCAGACTTATTAGGAATGTGCCGTTTCGTCACCACATTTCCCCCCATCTGCGGAGCCTCCACTGGCAGCCTGTCAAAAGGAGGATTGAGTATAAGGCGCTTTCTATTGCCTACAGAGCCACCAGAAGTCGGGGCCCAGGCTACTTGAAACAGAGACTCCAGCACTATCACCATGATCGGGTTCTGAGATCTAATCATCAGAATCTGCTCAGGATTCCTAGTTTTTCTAAGGCCAGGATAGGGGGCCGACCTTTCTCTGTGAGAACTGCGTCTCTTTGGAACTCTATGCCTGTCCATCTTCGTAAGCTAGAGTCAGAACAGGCATTTAGGAAAGCGCTGAAAACTTGGCTTTTCAGCCTCCCGTAGTTCCTCCCCCTCTTTCCTCACTGCTAACTCCGCTCTAGCTCCAGGACACCTCCGCTGGAGGTAGCCGCGCGCTGTATAAATGTCTATTATTATTATTATTATTATAATCAAGATCTAGTATGTACTCATCCAAATCCTCATTATCGTTTGCAGGGTTATCCTGCCCATCTTGTATGTCGCTAAGGACACTCATTCTTTTTGAGCCGCTTGGGGCTCCTCGCTGTTCATTTTGGCCTTCCAAATTCTTTGTCTTCTCATACATTTACCACCTGGACCTCTTACTTTTCTGTCCTCTCCTTCAGAAATTGAAAAATACTCCTCTTCCTCATTAACTAAAGCTTTCCTTTTTCCCAATGCTGCTCGAACAGACTTCTTGAACCAATTCTCTTAACTCCTTAGAAATTAACTCTGACACCTTAGCATCTTGACCAGTCTCTTGTAAAACCTGCTCTGCCATTTCAATACCAAACACAACTTTTACTTACTTAAATAATTAAAAGATCAATAAATAATAATCTAAAATTGTACCAATAAACTAACTATACCCTCACTAAGACTATGCTTTTTAAATTCAACTTTAAATTATTACTAACTACTCCTTATTAAAAAATCTCCAAACCAACTTCTCTCCTTCGAGACAAGAATAAATAACTGTCATCTGTTGTGCCGGTAAAAACGACATTCAACGCTTGGTACTTTTAATTCCTTTAGAAAAAACTCTAAAACCTCACAACGATGACGACTGTCATCCTAGTCCTTCATTTTCTTCCTCTTTCCTAAAATGCCGAAATTTATACTTTCTTCACAATAAATATTTTGCCTTTATCATTTTTATTTACTTTAAATGAATATTATTCATCATTTTCTTCGTTATACACAGATCGCAGAACGGACTCGGGAAAAACCTCTCCGAGTCGCGCACTGTCCATGAATTCTATGTCAGTCCACGGAGGCTCACATTATGCTTCTCTTTACTTTACTGACATTAACAGCAGCCAATAAAACTTTAAATTAGCTTAACCCCGGAAGGACAACCCCCTCCATCGTATGCACCAATCACACGTCAGTCCCATACATAAGTGTCCATGTATGATCTTCCTCTTTCTTTGCTGCTGCAGCAGCAAGATAAGTAACTTTTCTATTCTCTTCATGAAGTGTTTCTATATATTTGAATTGCATGTTTTAAACGATATCGGGTTTGAACCCGTTTGCGCTGCTATGAGCGCTTCATCGTCGCGCTTCACGCGCATTTCATGTGAATTTTAATGGTATATTTTAATGTAATTTCGCCTGTGATTAGAGACGGTTGTTTTTCTGACGAGAGCGGCGTCTGTGACGCAGACAGGGGAGGCGGAGGAGTCTTCTCCTACCGCGCCTGACACGTCTGATTCAGATCAAGAGTCAGAAGCTCCAAAGAAGGCAACGAAGCGTAAACGCAAGTCCCATAATGTAGAAGACAAGCAGGTTAATAAGAATCTTTTGTTTGACCCCAGAAACATAATGCACCCGAGGTCCACTGAGTGGGTTCCCTGTGTCGAAGTGGCGCACTATGTGCAGGAGAACCTCCGGAGAGGTTTCGAGAAAGAAGTTCGGGCTACATTGCGCTCTGAATGTCCCAGACCTTCATTATTGGGAATGGTGACAGACACACCAGAGTTAGACCCTAATATGGCCACATTTATGAGAAAGTTCGCGAAGGACCCTAAAAAAGGGCTCGACCGGGCTTGGAGGGGCTGTCAGGATAAACTCCTGAACGTTACAGGACCCCTTACTAAGATACTGGATGCCGCTGTAACCGCCAAAGACTACAACACTCCTTTGGACCCTTCGGAGGTTCTGGAGTGGGCACAAAGATCTTTGTGCTTCCTCAGGAACACGAACTGCGCCCTATCGGCAGAACGGAGGAGGTCTTTCCTTATGCGGATTGACCCTCAGTTAGCAGAGATGGCGACCACAGAACCAGGCACTCTTGCCAATGGCATGCTTTTCGGAGAGAAGTTTGTAAAGGAAATGGGAAAGTACGTGGCCATGTTCTCCGCCCTGGATAAAGCACAATCGAACATTAAAAAAGTTTTTCACACTGGCCTTATTAATAGGGCCGGACGCTTCAGGGGTCGAGCGACCGGCCGAGGTTTTAACCAGACCTCTCGAGGTTTCGAACAACGTGGTCGAGGTGGTGTCCAACGCTCCAACTTCTACCCTACCCGCAATCGCGGTGGCAGAGGTAGACAAAACAGAGGAGGCTACAAAGGACAGAACAATACCTCCGGAGACACCTCTTACTCAGGTAAACTTAATGCAAACTGGGGACACCATGGTGGGAGGTCGGATTGCTTTGTTCCACCACAGGTGGGAGAGTCTCATACACGATCCTTGGATACTTCAGACGGTACGAGGGTTTCAGATAGAATTCTATGCCTCTCCTAATCAGGCACACATTCCTCCACCCCTACATTTTTCCCACATAGAGATGTCCTTCATGGACGAAGAGGTTCAATCATTGCTGAAAAAAGGGGCAATTATACAAACACTTCCTCACCCGCAGGGTTTCGTAAGTACAATTTTTCTAGTGCCCAAGAAGGACCAGGGTTTCAGACTGGTACTCAATCTGAGAGAGTTCAACTCCTGGGTAGTGTATCGCCATTTCAAAATGGAAAGCATACATTTGCTACGAGACATCCTGTTGGAGAAGGATTGGATGGTGCGTCTGGATTTTAAAGACGCGTATCTGGCAGTGCCCATTTTTCCTCCTCACCAGAGGTTTCTGCAATTCCAGTGGAGAGGCCATTGGTTCGAGTTTTCGGCCATGCCATTTGGTCTCTCGTCCGCCCCTTGGTGTTTCACCAAGTTGCTAAAGCCCGTAGTTCAGTACCTGCGGGAAAGAGGGGTGAGACTTATAACATACTTGGACGATATTCTGATTATGGCACAGAATACGAACACGGTTCTTCTTCATCTGACCTGGACGGTCCAACTCTTACAAGAGTTGGGATTCGTCATCAACGCGCAGAAGTCTATTCTGATTCCAACACAATCAATGGAATTCCTGGGGTTTCAGGTGGACTCGATTGCAGCACAAATACTGTTACCTTTGAGAAAGAGAGTAGCTATCAAGAAGGAGTTGAGGAGGGCGCTTGCCTCTCCGACTATATCCTTGAGGACGCTTGCCCGACTGGTGGGGCTTTTAGCTGCATCAATTCATGCGATATTTCCGGGGCCCTTACATTACAGGGCGCTTCAGAGACTGAAGATTCTGCACTTACGCAAGGGTTTGAGCTATGCAGAACAAATCCTGATCTCCAAAGAGGCCCGGACAGAGATGACTTGGTGGTTGGACCACATGGACGCATGGAATGGCAAGCCCATTTTTGCAGCCAGTCCGGAGATAGTCATAGAATCCGATGCCAGCAGATGGGGCTGGGGAGCCCGATGCGGCTCTGTGGAGACTGGGGGTAGGTGGTCCCAGGAGGAATTGAAACTCCATATCAACTGCCTGGAGCTTCTTGCAGGCTCATTTGCGATTCGGACACTCTCACCGCAACGAGCGAGTTGCTGTAGTCTACTGCGAATGGACAATGTGTCAGCAGTACGATACATCAATCGTCTGGACGGCACGAGGTCTCGCCTTCTGGTAGAGATAGCCAAAGACTTTTGGCATTATTGCCTGGAGCATCATATATCTGTGACGGCGGAGTACATTCCGGGCACTTTCAATGTTGTAGCAGACTGGAATTCCCGGTTCCTACGGGATGCCAGCGATTGGAGGCTGCACCCCAGAATATTCAGGGAACTGAACAACAAGTGGGGTCCTTGTTCGATGGATCTTTTTGCGTCCAGACTCAACACACAACTACCTCGGTTTTACAGCTGGCGTCCAGATCCTCTGGCGATCAGCTCGGACGCATTCCTTCAGTCATGGACGACGGGCATTCTATATGCTTTTCCGCCATTCGCCATGATCCCGAGGGTATTAGCACAGATCCGCCGGCAGAAAGCGGAGGTGATACTGGTCTCACCATGTTGGAAAGTGCAGGCGTGGTTTCCGGTGGCTCTAACCTTGTCATGTGCGCCGCCAGTGTGTCTACGTTCGTTTCCAGAGATACTGGAGGACCCTCTGGGCTTGCCTCATCCGTTGGTGATGCAAGACCAATTATCACTCATGGCATGGAGACTTTCAGGCGACAGTGGCAAGTGCCTGGAGTTTCACAGGAGACTCTGTTCTTCCTATCTCAATCTTGGGCACCCGCTACGCACAAACAATATGAATCAGCCTGGCGTAGATGGGTTAATTGGTGTTCTGAACGGCAAGGAGATCACTTGGGATCCGGTATCCATATGATAGTTAATTTTCTTTCAGAACTGGCAAAATCAGGCATGGCCTATCGGACAGTTAATAATTTTCGTTCAGCAATTTCAGCGGGACATCCACATGTGGATGGTAAACCGGTGGGGGAACATCCCCTGGTGTGTAAAGTGGTGAGGGGCATTCGATTGGTTAACCTTCCGAAGCCCAAGTATTCTTCTTTGTGGGACGTTAATGTAGTGTTACGTTTCCTTAAGAATTGGCCAGCAAACGAGGGATTATCACGTAAGCAACTGTAAGCAAAACTTACGGTGTTATTATGTCTTGTATCCTGCAGACGTGTTTCGGATGTGCGAGCATTGGATCTAGCAGGTAGAGTATTTACTCCTTCGGGAGTATCTTTCACAATTTCAAGGAGGACAAAGACAAATTCCAAATGTATTTCATATCCTGCGTTTCCTCATCATAGCAAGTTATGTGTGGTACAATGTTTGAAATGTTATGAGGATTGTAATAGAGAGTTCAGGAATGATGTTGCAGGGCAATTGTTGATTTCACTACAGAGACCTTTCCGCCCAGTCACTGCAGCAACTTTAGCCAGGTGGGTTACTTGGTTATTAAGACTAGCAGGTATTGATACTGCAATTTTTGGAGCACATTCGGTTAGAGGAGCGATGGCCTCTAAAGCTTTCTCTACCGGGTCCCGGTTGCAAGACATTATGACTGTGGCAGATTGGTCCTCTGATTCAACATTTAAAACGTTTTATCATAAGCCGATTGTTGATGTGGCCTCTACGGTGGTGGAACAACTTTAAACTAGCATAATCTGAGCCTCCGTGGACTGACATAGAATAAAATTAATTCTAGCTGTCGTGACAAGAATTTTCAATTCTATTAAGGACACGGAGGCGAGGATTATCCCACCCTAGAAATATGATGATGGTATACTATGTGATAGATTGTTCATTTCAAGATTTGTGATTTCATATAATTTTAGGTATAATGATTTGGATTTCTTCCCACCCGTTATTATATTGGAAATATAAGTGTTATGAATATTGAATAACATGAATAATATTGGAAATATATGTATTTGAATGGTATATTACGACTACTATTCTCTTCTCAGGAGACCAGGGCAAACAGACCTGAACGATCAGGATGGAGTTGATTGGGAGCATCGTGAAGAATCTCTGTGGTTAAGGTTCAAGTTACAGTCGTGGGTGCGGTCGACGCCGTTCCAGTTCAACAGTCGAGTTAAAGGCTGAAGTTAAAGGTTTTTCGCAAAGAAAGAGGAAGAGGAAGATCATACATGGACACTTATGTATGGGACTGACGTGTGATTGGTGCATACGATGGAGGGGGTTGTCCTTCCGGGGTTATGCTAATTTAAAGTTTTATTGGCTGCTGTTAATGTCAGTAAAGTAAAGAGAAGCATAATCCTCGCCTCCGTGTCCTTAATAGAATTGAAAATTCTTGCTGCGACAGCTAGAAATGTTTTTACTCATGTGTTACCTCAACGCGCTCAATTTCCTTCAGAAATCAACATTACAAGGAACTTGCCCAAACTAAAGATGGCCGCCTGTGTTAAATCATTAGTGAAGACTTCCTGGCTTCTAATATGCCCACAATGTATGCGCAAGCAAGTCTATGCGCCTTTTAAACAAAGCAAACAACACTTCGATCCTTGCCTGAATGATTTAAAAAAGGTAAAGACCCGCAATTTCAAGAAAAATGTAAATAATAGGTTGTTTTTACATATTCAAGCATATAAATCTACTTTATTTGATAAATACCTCCTATTTATAAATATCTATTTTCGGTTTTTGTGTGTTTTTTTTATAAATTGAACCTAAAATTAATCCATAAACTGGATTCCTTGCCCACTCATTTTAAAAGACAATTCATAAACCACTCATCACTCAAAATCACACTATTCATGCAATCTGAAACAAATTATGACAGTTAGAACATGTACTTATCTGCCAGAAGCAGCAACAAAAGAGGAAGGAAATGGCTGCCAGGGAGCTTTTAATGGACTGAGAGTTCTATTCTATTGTTGGGTTGTAAAATTCTTTTTGGAATACTTTTAAGGTTTGCTGCTGGAAGTGGCAATAAAGGTTAATTGCATAATGCTAGCCTCCTGTCTTGCCATAAAATGGGGGCTTTGCCATTCGTTTAAATGGCAAAGTTGAAATTGCAGTTTTAAAACTGCTCTTCCAGGCTGCAGTGGCCATCTGGGAGCCATTTTGTACTTTGTCATACACAGGGTCGCTGAATAAGTGCTGCCACCCTGGGAGGGGACATTCTGTCTTACATGCCATGGGCACCCTTGGCACTATATACTAGAGTAAGTCAGTTTATGCCAATTGGGGGTAGTCAATTCAACATATATTTTGTAAGGGGGTTAGAACAATGGCACTGAGATCTGGTTAGCAGGCCTCAGTGCACTCTGAAGAGTCGAAAAACCAGCAGCAACAGTCCAATTCTTTGGGGGTGATCATGCAAAAAGAGGCATTTTCTTACAACTGCCATGCACAGTGCAGAGCATGTGGATTGATCCGATATGCAGGTATGTTTTTGCAAAGGTGAAGATGATGGGCACGACTCTAGTGGTGGGATCAGAGTATGCGCCTAATGGCGATAGATCCAGCTTATTCGCAGGGGCGGCTCCTCCACTATGGCGGAGGAGCGTCGCCCCACTGCTTTTAAGCAGTGCACGGTACAGGAAACATAAAATGATAATAGCTTTGAGTTATTTATGTTTCCATTCTGCTTTGCGGGCGGGCAGGTGGGCGGGGCTGCTCTGCTCTCGAAGCAGGGGAGGAGTGGTTTGCCCACTCCTAAGTATACATGAATGTTTGTCCGGCCCTCTCGGGCCACCCAAACAGTCATGCGCACTTTCCCCGTTCTCCATGCAGGCTGCATTACAGCCTGCTTGGAGAACATTCCCAGGGCCCCATTCCCTGGCTGAGTGTCGAACCAGGACGCTCAGACCAATCACAACGCTGCATTGCAGTGTTGTGATTGGTCAGGGGAGCCTGGGTGCTTACCAAACACAACACTACATTACAGCGTTGTGATTGGTCAGGGGAGCCTGGCCATGCTTCCTATGCCTCAAGTCTGACGAGGAGAGCAGGAGCAGAGACGCGGGACACGGCGCGGCAAGGTATGTGTTTATTTTATTTATTTATTTTTACACTGCGCGCCGTTTCCCCCCACCCCTCTTGTGCCCTGCCTCCCCATGCGCCCGCACCCGCCTCGTCACCCGCGAACCATGCCGGCCGCCACTGCTTATTCGCATCCATTCTTAAGCTCGCAGAGTTCGGGAGGACACAAATCGTGGTGGGAGGTGACTGGAATTTAGCTGTGGATCCCTATATAGATTGAACTGGACCATATGGTCAAAATAACGCCCAAGACTGTGCAGTGCTGTCGGACATTATGGAGGATAATGGTCTGGCAGATCCTTGGCGCCTGACACACGCACGTGATAAAGAATACACCGTTATCTCAGTAGTGCATGGGACTTGCTCTAGAATAGACTATTTGCTTCTGAATCACTCTGCATTGTTGGTGCTGCGTGACTGTCATTGAGGGGGGGGATTTCTAACCTTGCCCAGTGCTCTTATAGCTTGAACTAGGATATGTAGCCTCGACATCTAAGCAATGGTACCTTAATAGGTCACAGTACAAAATGTTCAGGTCAAGAGCAATTGACAGTACATTTGAACCAGTATTGAATGACAACGAGGTGTCCGTGTCCTCCCCACAACTCCTAAGGGCAGCCGGTAAAGCTGTGGAAAGGAGTGAGTTAATGAGAGATTCTGCACTTCGGAAATGTTTAACTAGTGACTACCAGGCGCAACTGGAGTCAGAGATTCAGGATCTGACCAGTGAACATACCACCCAACAGTTTCATCAATTGCTGAGACAAGTAGAGCAGGCAAAATTTGCTCTCAGTACACTTTTCACCACTCAAGCAGAGTATGCCTTCCTGCACTTAAAAAGGAGGCATTTTGAGCAGGGTTAAAGGAATTCGACTCCCAGCAGCGAAGCAGCCCCGGCGTGATGCTCACCTGGCCATACCTGCCATCAGATCTACGGATGGCAGTCTCATCACCCACCCGGTGGATATAGCTAATACCTGTGCACAATTCTTTAAGAGCTTATATAGTGCTGAAGCAGAGAATGACCACCAGGGAGAACCGTCTTACCACATTATCTAAGAAAGGCAGGCAAATGTTAGAGGGGGACATAACGAAGGATGAGATATTAGACACCATATTGGCTATGCCAGGAGAAGATGGATTCTCCATGGAATTTTATAGGTGTAATTAGAAGATAATGGTTCCACTGTTACATAAGCTGTTCACGGAGGCTGAAGCTCAGGATGGGTTCCGGCCTGAATTCAATAAAGCCGTCATCACCTTTCTCCTGAAAGCAGATCCAGATCCCACTCTCTGTGCCAGCTACTGCCCCATCTCCTTAATAGACACAGACAAGAAAATATTGGCCAAGGTGCTGGCCATGCAACTCAGAAAAGTTATGCCAATTTGAATCCACCTCTCCCAGGTGGGATCTGTCCCCGGCTGCATGCCCAGAGACCACATGCGGACCCTGGCGAATGTTCTGCTGCAAGTTAGGGCCGACAAGGATGACAAGATCTTGCTCTCTCTAGATCCTGAGAAAGTGTTTTATCACATAGAGTGGGGGATCTGTTTCATACCATGGAAAGGGTGGGTATAGGCCTGGATTTCCTGGCCCATGTGAAATGGCTGTATTCCAACCCTACTACCCAGATAAATTGCAGGGGCACATGTCGCAAGTCTTTAGTATTCATAGGGGAATGCGGCAGGGTTGCCCGCTGTCGCCACTGTTATTTCTCATCGCCCTGATTCTACTAGCAGCCACCATACATCAATATGGAAGAATTAAGGGCATCAACACCAAAGCGGTCCCGCTAAAGACTCTGTTATATGCAGATGACATCTTATTGTCTATCAGTGACACGGATGTCTCAGTTCTGCCTTTAATATCTACTATTGGTTCCTTCTCTGTGTTTTCGGGGTATTGTGTAAATCAGGTAAGTGTGAAGCTATGTCTTCTTACAGAGTGCCCACATCTTCACACCTCCAATGACTATTGGTTCACCTGGAAAGTTTCCAGGTTGAAGTAGCTGGGCATCCTGGTTAATCAGGGTCTGGACAACATGGTGTCCAACAATCTGCAACCCCTAATAACCAATTTTCTGCAATGGTCCAGCCTCAACATATCACCGTGGGGTAAAACACAGATGATGGTGACGGCCCAACGTTCAATTATGTTTTTGGCATGATACCTCTCCTCATTCCGATAGGGTTGCCCCGGGCCCAGAACAAACGTATTAAGTCATTCATGTGGGAGGGCAAAAACCCTAGACAAACTAGCACGCCTACACACAGATACAAAAATGGGAGGGTTGTGATTACCAGATATGTATCTTAACTATCTCTCACACTACCTATCACAACTGGTACATTTCACAGTGACTCTCCCTAGAACGAGCACATCTGGAGGCTCCACTGCATTTGGGCATACTGTATAAGAGAGAACCTCAGTGTGTTATTGACTGCCCACCCACGGTGAAAGCGATATGGCAGGTAATGAAAGATACACAGAATAGTGGGCACAGACGGTCTGTTGCACCATCATGCGCCAATATGGCGTAACTCCAGAATCAAGATTGGGCACCAGCAGATCCACTGACTAGTGGAAGGGTGCAGGACTCAGGGCAATTGAAGACCTAAACAGTGCTGATGGCTCCTTTAACACTTTGGCAAAACCTCCAATTACGACACAGTCTGACAATCTCCCGTGACTTGGGCTCAGGCCCACCCCTAGCTCAGCGATATAGGAGTACTTACAGACATGGGGGAACCCCTGAGGCATGATCACTAACCTATATCAGATTCTTATTGACTGCTACTACTCATCTACCACATAACTGGACACAAAGACATAATGGCAAACAGCCTAGGCCAGTGTTTCCCAAACTGTGGTCCGCGGACCCCCAGGGGTCCGTGACACATTCCAGGGGGTCCTCAGGCAGCAGTTTTAAAAGCACTGCAAAGTTCCTTGTATAATTAGCAGTTTTCGAGCAACAATAAAAGTGTCAAGATAACAACAGTGATTAATGTTCCTGCTGGAGAGAGATGAGAGTTTTGTCCAGTGCCAGCTTTGACTTATCTAATGTAGCACAGAGGGTTAATATGCCTATTGCATTTTTAAAAACTGTGGTTTACCTGCATAGATCAGTGGGTTACTGCTTTTGTCACAGAGATTCGTTTGTTACTTTGCAGTTTATAAGTGACAATCGTGATCTAGCACAGTGACCTAGAAACTGGCATCAAAAAGCTGCTTGCAAACTGCATGGTACAAGTTAGTAACTTATGTTTTTCCCAGTCGTTCATCATCCTGATGCTGCTAAAAAGGTTTATTTGGGTGGAAATACATTTTTGTTGGTAAAGTCAATGCTAACCACTGTGTTATGTCCTGAATCCTGAGTTTGTGCTTCTCCAGACCAAGCACTCTTTAAAAATGCCTACCAGTATGAATGACATGTGAATCCTACAACTTGTAGTCGCCTTTGCCTTATGTAACATTTTCTTTACACTGATTTACATGTATGATTGATTCATTGTCTCTATGGGGCAGATTTACAAGGAAAGTGACTCAGTGAGTGCCACAAGCTATTTGGCTGCACCGCACTTAGTCACTTTCAAAACACAGGGATGCAACATATTTACAACAATATGTTGCATCTCTGTGCTCCCCCTGCGCAGGTGCACAAACTGCTACCATGCGCCGGCACAGGCACCCTTGCACCATGGTGCAAGGATGCCTGCGTTGTGGGGAGATTGTTTATGTGCAGTAAGGGTTCCCTTTCTGCACATAAAAAATCACCAGAGGGGATTTCATCTTTCTATGCGTGCATTTTCTATGCGTGCATTTCCAGATTTACGATTTCTCGTAAATCTGGAAATGTGTCTGGTTTCATGGGTGTTGCGTGAGAACACTCACAGCAAAACCCATGGAACGCAACTCTCACGCAAAGTGCTGCATGCAAAGGGGCCATATTTACAAGAACAGGAAAAGTCACGCAGGGTGGCTTTTCCTGTCCGTGTAAATATGGGGCACTAAAATGCGCCGCCGGAGCGTCACTTTTTGTGATGCACCGGTTGCGCAAGGGGCTTGCAAACCTGCCTGCGCCAGGTATAATGTATGCAGGGTGGGCGTTCTGACGCGAGTAAGCCTCGTAGAAGTGACGCAGTGAAATCTATGAGATTTCACTGCGTCACTTCTAAGACACAAATGCGTCAATATCTTACGCCTGCCTCACAGCAGGCGTAAGACTGACACAGGCACATTTGAAATGGGACTTGCCCATGTGAAATGACCCATTGATGGAGTTGCGTCACTTTTGTGACACACTCCAGCAATGCATCATTTTGCGCCTACAGATACGTCAGAAATACTGACGTATCTGTAACTCCTTGCGACATGATGCGTCATACTGTAAATATGATGCATCATTGGTGTCGCAAGGAGGGCGTAATGAAAAGTGACGCATCGCTGTTTTCACACAGCGATGGGTCACTTTTCATAAATGAGGTCCTTTGTGTGCACCGTATGGGGACTGGTCTGAAAACATTTGCCAGGACTGCTTTGGGTTTCCAGTCTGGCCCTGGCAGAAACAGGAGCCTCGTACTGCGAAATAAAACCAACCATTTAAAAGTTAGTCACGGAGATGCAGCACCAACCTTCCCAATAAAGTTTTTCGTTTTTTGCAGATTCTTTCAATATAAAATACAAAAATCCTTAGTAATTTGACTATTTGTTTTGTGTGCACACCTGTGTTTATTTTTTTCGAATTACTGTTTTAATGTTTGAAATTTAAATCATACAGATTGCTTGGGGGTCCCCGGCTTCCAGTGGTGACTCAATGGGGGTCCTCAGGAGTCAAAAGTTTGGGAACCACTGGCCTAGGCAGTACACAGATGTGTACTGGGCTACCCTTATGAAGTACTACGATTGCCCTCATAGGGAAGCTAGACTAAAACTTACATATTTAAAATGTTGCATACTTGGTACTGGTCTCTGTAGAAGTAAAAAAAAGGCCTGCATAGTACCAGACGATCGTTGCTGGCGATGCGCTATAGCCCAGAGTGCACTATGATACATATTCTTTGGTTCTTTCCTGGACTGCACATCTATTGGAAGATTGTATAGTGCACACTACATGGCACTAGCAGTTGCCACTTTGTAGAATCGGCGAAGCTGGCACTCATACACAATTTGTCTAATACGATCGACACTACCTCTCATTGGCGGAGGTGGATGGTGACAGCTCTTATGGTCTGAAACTGTGTCTGCTGAGGCACTGGAGAACACCTCGTAGGCCCATCCACGAGGACTGGACAAAGAATTGATCAGGCCAGCCACATATAAGAGGCTTCTCTATACATTACAGGATCACCTCCCATTGTTCAAGGAGATTTGCACCACTTTCCTACATCTGAGACAAGAGTCATGACTCCATGAGCACGTCAATAGGCCATACAGCAGTGATAGCCAAAGACGTCTACTAGAGGTGCTCAGAGGGAGCAGCATTATGACACTAGGGAGTATATCTACAAGCAAATTGACGGAGCGTGGCATTAGCCTTCTTGACTTAACTCAGCGCTCTGCCACTTCTAAAACGCAGGGCTGCACCGTATTTACATCAATATGGTGCAGCCCTGCATTTCCCCCTGCGCTGGAGCTAATTACAGCTGTCTACTGCCAACGCAGGCACCCTTGCACCATAGTGCAAGGGTGCCTGCGTTGTGGGAACGATTATTTATGTGCAGGAAGGCGTCCTTTCCTGCACATAAATAATCTTAAATGGCGAGTTGTAACTTCTATGTGTGCTGCTTTGTGCATAGAAAATGCAACTCATCATTTTTAAAATGATTGTTTATGTGCAGGAAGGTGTTCCTTCCTGCACATAAACAATACTGCATGGCGATTTGCTGTTTCTATGTATGCTGCACAACATGGCACACATAGAAACAGCAAAAACGAAGAGAAATAAACATTTCTCCTCGTTTCGCCAGCTTAAGACCAAGTTTTTTTGGTCTTAAATTTGGCACTGCCCCATTTTTACGCCACCTTTGTAAATATGAGGCAGCATCAAAATCAATGGGTGGTGCAGCGGAATGCCCACCGCAACACCCATTGCCCACCCTTTTCACGCTAAGTATAGCGTGAAAGGGTGCCTTATTTACAAGGCAGTGTTAAGCCATGTTAAGTGGCTTAACGCTGCCTTGTAAATAAAGCGAAGCCCATATCGCACAGGAACGTTGAAAAAAGTGATGTTCCTCTGGCGATAGGGGCTTGTAAATATGCCCCCCGAAATCCCCAGGTCAGATCCTTCGCCCTGTAATATGATAAACAAACTCCCCACAACTCCTCCCCCACACGCACCACAGGCCACACCTCCAACTTAGAGATTCTTCGAATGACACTACGGGGCAGATTTACAAGCCCCTTGCGACAACATTACGCCGCCGTTGCGTCACTTCTGTGACGCAGTGGCATTGTAAACATACATCTTCTGAGGAAAGTGTGGTATCTGATCGCGATTTATTACCAACAAGACCACCTTTGGATATAGAAGCTACAGATGAACCATCAACAAGTAGACATGAAAGCAGTGAAAGTTCTCAACAACGTCCTGCAAGCGCTACAGAATCTTTTTTGTCCAAAAGCCAACGACCAACACAACCTCCAGACCAATTACAAAAAGGTTCAAAACAAGGAGAGGCAAAAGACAAAACCAAAGAAAAGGCACGTCAAAATCTACGGAGTCAAAAGACATTGTCATAAACATTTCTTCTGAAATTTTAAGTCAGAAACAACTACAAGTTCTCAACAAAGGAACTTCCTTTGTCGCAACATACAACACCAACTTGACTGAAATTGAAATCGCCTTTTTTAGATTCATGCGCACCATTAAACTACGTCATTTTTTTGAGAACGTAATTCCTGAAAGCCAAACCACGGAACTTCACGAATATGTGGAATTCAGAGCTAAAAGTACTTTCATCGCACCAGTTTCGCATAAAACGATTGATTTTTTCGAAACATTAGTCTTACAAGATTTACGTAAACTTGAATTTAAACCTCCAAAGAAATCTAATCTCACCACAACCGAAAGAAGAATTTTGCAACAACTTTCCAACAAAAAGGAACTTACATTTCAACGGGCAGATAAAGGTGGTGCCCTTATCATCATGGACACCTCCTATTATCAGCATAAAGTTAGAGAACATCTGACAGATGAATCCACCTATCTCAAACTTGAGCATGATCCCACCAATGATATTGTCCAGACTCTTAATAAAATATTGCAACACGCAGAAGACATGGATTGGATTTCCTCTAAAACAAAATTTTTTCTCATCAAACCATTTCCGAAACGTCCACATTTATACATGTTACCGAAAATACATAAGCATCCTAATGATCCTCCCTTCAGACCCATAATCTCGGGTGTAGGATCAATATTCGAACCTCTTGGAAAATATATTGATCGATTTCTTCAAGATTTTGTGAACACTTGGAAAACGAACACACGAGATACCACTGACTTTCTTAACCAACTACAAAATTTAGACACCACCAATAGCTCCAACTGGTTGTTATGCACCATCGACGTTACCTCTCTGTACACGTCAATTCCGTTGAAGGAAGGAATAGAAACAGTAGAATGGGCTTTACTACAGTTGCAAAATATAGGAGCACACAAAGTCTTTCTATTAGAATTGCTATTATTTTGTCTGCAGCATAGCTTCTTCCGATGGGAAGATGAGTTTTATCTACAGATAAGCGGAACCAGCATGGGTTTTGGGGGAGCTCCCACTTACGTGAACATTTTCATGGCTGCCTTTGAAGAACAATACATCTTGCAAAATACCGAATGGAGTAAACACCTAGTAATGTACCGGCGGTTTATCGATGATATCTTCTTAATTTGGTCAGACTCCATGGAAACCCTAGAGGAAAACATCAAAGTTTTGAACACCAAGAACATCAGAATTAAATTCACACACAACATCAGCAGCAAAGAATTGTTCTTCCTTGATGTATTCGTGTCCAAGGATCATCAAGCCATCCACACTAAAATGTTTGTAAAAACCACAGACAGGAATAAAACTTTGCTATACCAGAGTTTTCACTCTCCACAATTAATTCGAAATTTGCCATTTTCCCAAATGCTACGGATCAAAAGGATTTCCTCTACACCAGAAGCTCTTAACTATGACATGGATCGCATAAAAACCAGATTTTTGAATCGTGGATATCCGAAAGAATGTATTACTAATGCAGAAGCACGAGTAGCACTTGTTCACCGTAAGGATTTACTCATTAGCAAACCTAAAAAATCTCCAACTAACCGCAGTGTTTTTGTTTCAAAATTTTCAACAAGATCAGCTAGCATCAAGAAAATCATCATGAAACGATGGGAACTTCTACAAAAAGAGAGTGACTTGAACCATGTATTCAGAGATCAACCTATACACGCAGTTCTAACTTGAAAGAAATGTTGTCATCTAAGACCATTACAGAAACATCACGTAACTTAGGAATGAGAAAATGTAATAACTGCATACATTGCAATAATGTGATACAGCAAAATTTTGTAACCCACCCGAGAACTGGTGAAAAAAGTTCATTACGTTTTACTGCTGACTGTAACTCCACTAATGTTGTATATTGTATCAAATGTCCATGTGGACTCATGTATATCGGAAAAACCGAAAGGAAGATAAAAACCAGAATCGGGGAACACAAAAGCATGATACGCACTAAGAACACCAACTCCAATTTAGTAGTACACTGGTTACAACAACAACACAACATCGCTCAATTACGATTCTTGATTCTTGATAAAATCCTAATGAAAGAAGGGAGGAATTTGAGCCAGTTCTTGTCCCGACGGGAAGTCATGTGGATAAAGAAATACCAAACTATGGATCCATTGGGATTAAATGACAAATTGGATTTGAGCTGTTTTCTATAATTCAGTCACAGCATAATAGATTTCTTTCAGATTCGTAGTATGTTATGACAGATCCCATGAACCATACTTTCTCTTAGACAGAACCCCCTGCGGGTATCAGTGCACGTGATTTTTAGTGTCAAATTCCTTTTTATTTGAACATTATGTCCCCACACACACACACACGTATATCTACATTTACATGACACTTTTATATAACTCATAGATGAGGTTGTTTCATATATTCAGTGTATGTTAGCACAGCAGTCACTATACGTAATTGTATGTTTATGAACATTGAGTTATATGAAAAATATACATTGTATTATGTGTCAGTTGTACATTATGATATTTTGCTCACAATGGTGCATGTACACACTCAGTATGCTACCCATATGATGTACTTTGCAGTGAATGTTTTGATTTTCACGATCATCTACTCCTATCACTGAGCACATCTGTTCCCTCTTTCTTAAATTGAGCGAGGTACTATGTATCCATCTTGTAGTTTACTTTTTTATATTTGTTTGTTGATACTCGGAGATTATACTCTCCATTTGTTATCTTTTTACTTCGTGTTTACGTCGGAACCTCGTAGGGCTTTTATAGTTCCAAGATGTCTGCCGCATTTTAGTTTAATTCTTCACGACACTTTAACTCACGTGACCGTGACTTTTCTTTATCTTCACCATCACGCTCTACGCTCGCTTCCAAGCGTCGCATCTTTGTAGAATACTTTGCGCCAGTACGCTGTGCTGTAGCAAGGTTAGTGGTGTTTTAACTATGTTGTATTGGGACGGCAGTAGGTTTCCATTATGCCTTTCATTGATATCGCTTCCTCTACATTACAGGTGTTTGACTCTTCATTCTCTACGGGTAACAGCCGTTGTAGTTGCAGGTACATCTTAGCTTTTGACTATCTCTGAGTTTTTACGCTTTGTACTCACTAGTGTGTGTTTCACCTCTTCATGTTATGACCATTTCAGATTTTCGTCCGTTACTTTGAGCTTTATTGATCAGTTGTGTACAGTGAGGCTCTCTTCGCTTCAGCCTTCAGGTTAGCTTTACTCGTTTTTATTTCCGCTGCCTTGCGGGGCAGGTTTTCAATTACCCATGGTGATGTGCTTTCACTTATGTAATTCCAGGGAGTTTGGCGACACACTCTCTCTACTTTCCTCTGGCACTTTGTTTACCTTTTTTCTCTACGCATGCTGGCATTAGGCTACCTTTACAGATTTTTTCTTGTGTGGCACTACGATTATTTTCTGCACTGGTATGCACGTTAGATGAAAATTCTGGGCACCATGCTAATACGTAGCTCCTAGGGGCACTGCAGGATTTTGATGGCTTAATTGCAATATGAATACAGGCAATTCACCTACAAACACAGTTTCGTTTAATAAAAATAATTTTACTTACATTTACAGTGGCCCCTGAAGAAGGGACAGGAGGTCCCGAAATGCATCGGGCCGAAGGTCATCAATCGCCATTATTTGTACTATAATGCTATGATCAGCATGATGTATTGTGTATTTCGTATTAACTGTTATGACGCAATAACTATTTTGTCATGAAGCAATGACAAAAACAATCAAACTACATATATTGTAGACGTGTTAACTTGTATAGTGGTTGAAGTAAATGACTAATTATCAACAGATCACAGTGAGATGATTATGTTTGTGATATAGCGTCAAATTTGAAAATCAGCATTGTTGAGATGAGTAACAGATCTATTCGCTGTGCGCCCGGTTTATTCAATACAGTATTGTCTTGAATCAATCACTTATAAGTAGTTATCCCAGGGACTGGCAGCCCTCTGACACCGAGCAGCACGCATAAGTTTGATGTAAACTCTAGATTAATGATATACATTTTTAGATAATTGTGTATATAGGTGTGCAAGTGACTACCCCACATTTCTTCATCGTAAACAATGCGCCACGTTGCGACATATTTACAACGTGACGCATCTAGGGAGATGAGTCACATTGTAAAGCCCTGCGCTACATTATACCTGTGTCAGGTATAATGTATGCAGGGTAGGCGTTCCGATGCAAGAAAGCCTCGTAAAAGTGACACAGTGAAATCTACAAGATGAGTCACTTTTACGACGCCACTGCGTCAAAACCTTGTGCCTGCTTGAAGCAGGCATAAGGAGTGACGCAGCATGATAGGAATAGGCATTCCTGACCATTGCTGGAGTTGCGTCATGCTTGCGACACGACTCCAGCAATGCGCTGCCCTTACGCCAAAAGATGCGTCACGCATCTGTCTATCCTTGCGCCACGGTGCGTCGCATTGTAAATACGACGCATCCATGGTGGCGCAAGGGTTATTTTACGTGTCACAAATTAACTGGCGCATCTCTGCTAATCTGCAGAGATGCGCCAGTTCTTGTAAATCTGCCCCCTACGTCCTTACTACAAAGAGATGGGCTGTACGACTCCTATTAGAAATGGCAGCAGCATACAGTGTTCACTGAGAGAGGGAAATTCGTATGTGACTGTACACTGTTTTCAATCATGCTAGGTGCATGTTCTGATGTGTTTTCTGTTCCGATCCTGGAGATACGATGGCGGAAGTTTGATATGATATGATGTGTATCAATTAGTGTTCTCTGTTCCGATCCTGGAGATATGATGGCGGAAGTTTGATATGATATGATGTGCATCAATTAGTTGCACAGAAACCTTTTTCTGTAATGTGCATGTTTTGTGAAACGAAACTAAATAAAAACCTTAAAAAAAAAAGAGCCACATGATCCCGAGGATCTGCAGGAGGAAAGCAGAGGCTCATCCAAATGCATTGTTTGGGAGTCCTTCTCAATTCCACCCAGCAAACAGAAGGTCTTTGCAAAGAAGGTCACAGGCATTATCTGTGAAAAGGTGGTCAGCTCAGCAGCAGGAAAGATCTCCTTTTATACTTCAGGAATGCATAAACACCTGAACACATGGCATACCCGGCAAAAAGAAGAAAGTAGGAGGAGCAGGGTGTCTATATCTGCCACTGCCATCCCGCAGGTGCAGGTTCCTGGACACATACTTCCACCAGATAGCCCAGTAGCCCAAAAAGACGGCTGTGAATCGTGATTTGCCAGAGCTGGAATATTTTGTTTGGACTGCAGCAAAGTTACCTCTATAGATGAGCCACTGGTGGCAGAACCAGGTGTTAGCTCACCGGGCCAACTGTAAAAAGTTTGTTTTGTTATTTCTCATCCCAAGATCAGACTCACTGTTTTTCAATTATTTTTTGTTCAATTTCCCCTGTGCACAGCGTGCATTGGCTGCAGGTTCCGGCATGTGGCCATTACCTGCACCCACCCCTTCTCCGCAGGGTCTTTGGCTGTGAGCAACAGAGGTTCGGTGCCCCATGGCGGGATGGGCTCAGGGCCTTCCCACAGGCCAGGCCCTGTGGCCAAGCCCTGAGCCCATTCCCCCAATGATCAGCCAACCCCCACTACGTAGGCCTTCAGCCAGGAGCAGCAGAGGTTGGCCACAGGGCCTGGCCTACCACCAATCCCTGAGCCCAACCTGCTGGGGGCGAGCAACCGCCACTGCACACTGCATTTGGCCTTTTACCAGGCCCCTGTTTGATGGATTTTCCATGAAGGAACCAAAGTGGATGAACTCTTTTTTGTTGTGGAAAGTTTTGTGCAGGTTCGTTTAATGGCACCAACGTTATTAAAACAACGAACAAGATACCTTTGGTAATGCTCTTTCTGGTGGGCACTCTATCTAGCTGCAGATTCCTCACCTTTAGACTATTCCTCAGGCGTCAGACTGGATCCGGAAACTTTTCAGCAATGCTCCTGTGCATCCCTAAGTGGCGCAGTGTGGCTCCTCGCTGGCTCCGTACCACCCCAGAAATGAGAGAACAGAGCTGCATATAAGCACTGCCTTTGCATGCTGACATCAGTTGCATGCTTGACTTTTTCCGTCCCCTCAGATAAGGAGTGTAAACAGTTGTCAGCACCGGTGTGCAGATTCCTACCTTGGTATCTTTTTAGATGTTAAAAAGAGGCCACTCCACAGAACGCGGAGGCCAGTGAGGGATCTACCGTTAGATAGAGTATCTACTGGAAACAGTGTAACCAAAACTAAGTAACTTGTTTATCTGATTGATACTTCTAATCACATATATTCCTCACCTTTATAACACATAGCAAAGCAGTATATCCCAATGAAAGAAAGTTGGTGGAGTGAACTCAGATTGCGTGCCAACACAGTGGTAGCAGTCTTAGCCCTGGCGGAATGTGCCGTCAGTCCTTCTGGAGACTGCGATTTGGTCAGTGCGCAGCAGGTCTTAATGCAGAGAACTATGTAGAGGACGTTCTACCTCAACGGAGTCCTCTTCTGCACAGCATTCCTTTTCTTTGCCATGGAGAATCGCACAAAAAGCTGATCACCAACCCAATAATCCTTGATACTATCGATGTAAAAGCTTAAAGCTCTTTTGGGGTCCAATCGATGGATCCTCCCCTCCCCTTTCGAAAGCTGAAGAGGGGTAAATAAGTCTGGGAGAGTGATGGATTTCTTGAAGTGGAAATGAGTCACAACTTTAGGCAAGAAGGCCAATCGAGTCCTCAGCCCCAGTTTAACCAGATAAAAGGTGATGTAGGGGGGGGTTGCACCAACAATGCCTGAAGTTCACTCATGCAATGAGCTGAAGTGATAGCAATGTGAGGAAGACAGTATTTGAGACCAGAAGGCACAACAAGCAGCTGTGGTTCGGCTTGAAGGAAGCACACATGAAAAACACCAAGAACAAGTTAAGGTCTCAGTGGGGCCTCACACACGATGTTGGAGGAAACCTATATGTCAAAACTATAAGAAACTGCATAACAACAGGTAATTGAAACAAGGACTGCTGGTCTAGTAAATGTAAAAATGCTGAAAGGGCTGACAACCTTTAACCATGCCTACAGCAAGGACTTGCTGAGCCAAATACAAAACGAACAACAGGACACCCAACACATTAGGTTGTAAGGGGGCTGTCTTGAGTACCCAACGCCAGGCCACAATTTTGTCCTAGCACATGCATAAATGGACTTTGTGGAAGAATGGACTTGTTGACAAAGATGACATCCATTCCTTCAGGTGGCAGATCAAATGCAGTTAACTGCCACCAACCAATCTCCACCCATGATGGTGTAGTAGTGCAGACTCTGGTGAAGGGCCAGACTCTGCTACTGTAATTGGAGAGGCTCACAAAGTGGGAGCCTGATGCTCATGCCCAGAAGTTCCATGTTCCACACTCTCCTGACTCAATCCAGAGCCACTAGGTAATACTTGGGCCCTGTCATTCCAGATCTGTGTCAAAACTCAGGACAGGAGAGGCAGAGGCAGAAAAGCATATAGGAGTTCCGTGTTCCATTCCAGCCAGAATGTTTCTCCTACCAAGTGTCTTCACAGAAACTCCAACACGCAAAGCCTTAGACAATGTGCATACTCAACTGTGGCAAAAAGATCTAGCCAGGGTTCAAGCCACAATCGGAGGATTCCCTTTGCCATCGCAGGTTTAGATGCCATTCATCATCTACCAGATGCCGCGGACTGAGCTTGTTCACTCTGGCATTCAAGAATCCTGCCAGGCAGTTCATGATCAAGAAAATGCCCTGATGGTCCAGCCAGCCTCAAAGAGCAGAGCCTCCTGTCACAGGATCCAGGGCCCCACTCCAACTTGCTTGTTGCCATGCCAAATGACAGTTGTGTTGTCCATGAGAGCCTATACCTGCCTCTCTTTGTTGGACGGCAGGAAAGCCTTCAACAACAAACAAATGACTAGTAGCTTCAATTGGCTGATATGTGGCCAGGCTTCTGCCAGAGACCAGAGGCCTCTGTCCTGCATCTCCTCCAGATGACCTCCCCAACGTGGTAGTGATGCATTTGTCATCACTGTGAATTCTGGGAGGGGAAGGCTGATGGACCAGTTGTGCTTGCAAGCCACCACTACAGATTGTGGGCCATCCTTTTCAAAAGCTGAAAGGAATCCGTCAGGGTTCCGAGGTGGTGGGCCCGCTGGGACTTCAAATTCCATTGCAGGGCCCACATGTACCACCTGGCCTAGTTGACCAGGAAAATGCGGGAGACTAAGAGGCCAAGAAGCCTCAGAACTGCTCTCACCAAGGTCCAGGACCGAGGCTAAAACATCGGGATCATAGCCTGAACGTTGTGCACTCGTGGCGGCCAAGGGAAGGCCCTGAATTGCACTGTGAGCAGGATAGCCCCAATGAATGGCAACCTCTACGAAGGAGTCACGTGCGACTTCAGCTCATCGATTGTGAACCCTAACTATGTCAAGAGATGCACCATCAACTGCAGGACATCTATGACTGACAGTGGTGAGCCCACCTTCAACAGCCAGTTGGCGAGGTAGAGGATGTTAGGGTTGCAAGTGCAAAAGCTTGCATCATGTGTACTTTGCGCTATAGCACAATCATGAACCATGCGTTTTGCCCAATCCTTCCCATTTCTCTTAGAATCCCTCAGCCCCAACACCAGATTTGCTTGAGTGATAAAAAGGCCTCCTAAGAATGGCTAAGGTGCAGCTGGAGGCCACGGAAACCGAGTTCTTGCGTTCTCACACAAGATTTTGGTAAATACATCTGACTGCAACCATCTTGGCTAAGCCTGTTGTATAAATACCATGCCACAAGGCCTTGCTTGGCTTCATCCCTGGTCGAGTGCGGGTCTCTGTGCTCATTCTTCTTGCCTGGCCCTAACAGTGGATGGAAAAGACAAACAAGAACTTACCTTATGGCGTCCAAGCTGGTCTCATCTTCTAGGGGAAAAAACTTGAACTCCGCTAACTTCAAAACCTGCAAAATAAAGAAAAAAAAGAGCAATGAGAACCACCCAAAAGGCGGCAATGCATCGCTCTGCAAAGAGAAAGAACAAAAAACAAGGTTAGTGCACTAATGCAAGCGAGCCGCAAGCTCAGCATATTTGGTAAACAGTAAGTACACTACACTCAAACTCCAGCGATTATTTGTTTCAAAATCTTCTTTAATTTGACCAAAACCTAGACACTTAGAAGTCTTCAATCAAAAGCACATTTTTAAAAGAGGCACATAACAATTTCAGGACTTCCTGAGAATAGAGATCAAGAAGTTTGTTCTGTCAAAATCCTAGAGACCTTGCACAGTCGATTTATACTTATCTTCTGAGAGAGTTAGCAGAAGTCTTCTAACAGACTTATAACAGACGAGGTTTCTAAATTGGGTGACTATTACAAAACTGTTAGATTGTATAAATGAATGGATGTGATTTGTGATACTGTTTAATGCTTTGCTGCCACAATATTTCTTGCATAGGTTAGAATATGTGAAATTCAGTAGTCAATCCCTTTCGACAAGAAGTATAGGTGGTCTGAAGGAACACATGCCGGTACACCTCAAGGAGTCAATGAGAAGTGCACCTCAGCCAGAAGTACCTCATCATTTTTCCCTCTTATCCCAAAGCCTCCTTTGCTCCTGGGACCTCTGCCAATCCTCAGCTGATACTTCCTAGGGTTTAGAATTGTCCTAGAGGAGAATGAGAGGACATCACCCCTGAGGTCTCCAGGTCAGGGGCGGCTCCTCCGCTATGGCAGAAGAGCGTCGCCCCACTGCTTTTAAGCAGTGCATTGCGAAGTAAAGGAAACATAAAATGATAATAACTTTGAATTATTATTATTTTATGTTTCCTACTGCATTGCAGGCGGGCGGGTGGGAGGGGCTGCTCTGCTCTCGGAGCAGGGCAGGGGAGGAGAGGTTTGCCCAGTCCTAAGTGCGCAATGACTGTTTGGTCGGCCCTCTCGGGCCACCCAAACCAATCATGCGCACTTTCCCCGTTCTCCATGCAGGCTGCATTACAGCCTGCTTGGAGAACAAGCCCAGGCCCCCATTCCCTGGTTGAGCGTTGAATCAGGACGCTCAAAACTAATCACAACGCTGCATTGCAGCATTGTGATTGGTCAGGGGAGCCTTTTCTGGCCTTCCTGTGCCTCGGTCTGACGAGGAGAGCTGGAGCAGAGACGCGGGACGGGCGTGGCAAGGTAAGTGTTTTTTGTATTATTACTTTTCCCCCCCATCATGGCCCCCCGCGTTCCCGCACCCGCCCCGCCACCCGCGAATAATGCCGACTGCCACTGCTCCAGGTGAGTGCAAAGAGTGACAGAAAGCAAAGCCACAAAATAAAATCTGCATGGGCGATATGTAGTGCCCAGACCATATTGATGCTCATGATCCAGCAGAGGATCAGAAGAGTCCCCAAACATGGTTGACATTGCATGGTCTTTGGATAGTATTCACAGAAAACTTCAGTCACTAAGGCAAGAAAATCAAGCAGTGAAGGAGGAATTGCAAAGATATAAGACAGATATTCTCCTTGGATAAGAGATTTTGGAGCCATATCCAAAGAAACATGCCCAACCATTCAGCTAACTTTGGAGAAACTAAAAGTAAATTTGCTATGCATTCCTTTCAAGGGGGATCCCAGCCAGTTAATATAATGCTTACCACTCCAACCCCGGTACGCTTGGCAGCACCTGAAAGCGCTAAATTTAATGTGTGTATGAGTCCATGGCAACTGCAATTTTTATGCCGACTTAGAGCCTCTCCTAGACACTTATAAGGTAGAGTTAATAATTTCTTACTTAGGTGGAAACGCAGTCAATTGGTCAATTCCTCTGATAGACAATAAGGATCCTTTTCGTTATGGCCTATCTAAGTTTAAGGAAGCAATGCATGCGTTGTATCCTAAGCATACGTTCATGGAAGCTAGCAACAATTAATTAAACCTTCGGCAAGGAAACAAGGATTTGCTAACTTATACCACATCATTTAATAGTTTAGTCAGTGAAACTCAATGGTAAGATTCCAAACCGCCTTCCCTTATAGGATGTCTGCCAACCCTGGGGGCTAATAACCAGGGTGGAGAGCTATCCAGGTGGAGAGTGGAAGAACAGACATCGGTCTTGCAAAAGTCCTATGTCCAGGTGAGTGGCAAAAGCGACAGAAGACTGGTATCCCTACTTCTTAAGATGTGCTTCTACCGCCGTCATCACTTTTGTGAATACCCAAGGGGTAATAGTGAGGCCAAAGGGGAGCACTGCAAACGAGAAATATTCCTGGTCATCCTTGAACGGTGGTTAGTGCCTGTGGGACTGAAAGACGAGTGTATGAAAATATGCATCCAGTCTCCTAGGTCCAGTGCGGCCAAGATCTGAGCATTTTGAATTTGTCCTTCCACATAAAGGCATTCAAAGGTCCAATACAGGCTAGAGGTCTCTGTCTATTTTCAGTTCATGGAAATAACAAGAGTAAAATTCCTCTCCTACTTCAGAGTTCAGGACCCTCTTGAGGTCCCCTTCGAGAGCAACACTTGCACTTCCTGCAGCAGAATGGAGAGGTGCCCTTCTGAAAGATGATTGGGTATGGGGGAAATGTGGTGGAGCAGACAGGAAGGGTAGGGCGTAAACAAGGATGAGCAATCTGTGTGACCCCTCTGCCAGATATGATGGATCGCCATGCTGGGAGGAAAAATGAATTCCTTCACCCACAGTATGCCTGTGAGCCGTTAAGGGCAAACTAACTTGGCAGTAGTTGCCGCAGGTGAGGGGGACATTAAAGACTTGTGCCCCTGCTGGCCTGAGCGATGTCTGTCAGACCCCATCCCTGAAAGGAAGGTGCCACTGCTGCAATGGTTGGGGTGATTACTAAAGTTTTGAAACTGATGAGGTAACAGCAGGGCAAGGGTCAACAGTCACAGAGAGTGCGCCATAACTCTGCTGTCCTTAAAGCGCTGAAGAGCAGAATTACATTTTTTACCAAAAACACATGAGCCAACAAAGGGCATATCATTTAGAGGCCATTAGATGGTCGATCATTCAACAATATGGTCAGAGGTACACAGTACACTGGCCCATACTGTAAACATACTGTTTGCACTCGACCCCAAGATGGTAATCCTTAGTTTACATGACAAACTGGGGTCATGGTATGCAACTCCTTGTTGCTATGGGCATGGGCGTGTTTTTTTTAAACATTTCTTTTTTAGGTTTTTACGTTACTACAGAACAACAATAGTAAGACATCCAGTGCTCACAAGCGTCTACATTTATATCAACAATCATAGTTTAGCATGACGTAAGCATTAATATTGCTCTGAGTTCTTCCAACAGCATTACCCCTCTACACAAATAATGCAAGGCAAATTTCGTAATGTCAGTCATTGTCCCAGCTGGGCCACTTAAGCATGTTTTGACCAGCCAGCCACTGTGGATAGATGGTTGGGGGAAGCAACTCCCTTTAGTCGAGTTGCAGTGATCATTTACTGGTCAAGATTCACTCCCCCATAGATAATTCCGCTTCTGTGTCCTCACCCTCTAAAAGCTCCCCCCTGTTTGTAGGTCTTCTTGTACTTTTTTGCACCTTCTGAGAGGGAGAACTTGGGAACTCTTGCACTCATCTACACCGTCGCCACACACCTACGTGCCAACACCAGTCCCAAGCTCAGAAATGTATGGTGCATCTTTCTCCCTTTTCTCTTGAGGATCACTCCCAATCTGACCTGCATGGGACCTAGCTTTAGTGATATTCCGTTATCGCCTCCAGTGTAGAAAACACAGTTTCCCAATACGGTCGGATCGGAGAGGCACTCCCATGCTAAATGAAGGAAGGAGGCCTTGTCTGTGCAGCATTTGGGGCAGCAGGCATTCCTCCCAGGATATAGCTTGCTTAGGACCACAGGTGTCAGATAGGTTCAGTGGAGGAAATTGAACTGTATCAACTTGCATTGCCTGATACCTCCTGTATCTGTGCACAGGTAGTAGCCTACACTGTATCATTAAACTGGTCCCCAATGTCCGCCTCCCATGCAGATTTGCCTTTAGTCACCCTTATGGGGCTGTCATGTTTTAGTGCTCTCTATATATATATATATATGTGTGATGGTGTACTGAGACCTTCCCAGTTGTAAAATGGCCTCCAGTGTTCACATGGGTGCTGGTGTAGATAGGAACCCTGTCCAAGTTCCTCTCGCTGTTCCTGCCAAGTTGGCGTATTGCAGCAAGTGTCCAGGACCCACACCAAATGCCTCCTAGGCTCTTTGAAACAAGAGAAATGTCTCCCTGGGTTAAGGTCCCCTAGTGTGCTCCAACCCCCTTCTTGCCATCGTCATTACCTCAGTTATGCATCTAAAGGGCTGTAGGGCCCATATAGTAAGTTCCTGGAGAATGGGCGGTCTTCGGAGCACGCATTTTATGACCTGCTCCCAGACGGCTCTGAGCTGTCTCACAATGTGCGGATACCCTGGCAGAATGAGACTACACTTTATGAGTAATGCCAGAAGGAGTCGTCTCCGTACGTGCCCTTCTCTAGTCGTCTTTCCCAATTATCCTCCTCCACTATCCACCAGGCTACATGTTGGATGTGGAATGGTAGTAATCCTCCAAGTCCAGGCCCTCCAGTCATCCCTCCTCCACATCCTTTTTTAGAAGAGCAACAGAAACTCTACTTCTCCTCCCAGCCCAGATCAGAGTAATCAGTAAATTATCAAGGTTCTTGAATGTGGACAATTTGAGAGGGTAAAGGGATTTTTGTAACACAAATAAACATCGTAGTAGAACACCTATTGCCACCAACCCATGAGAGACAAGGGAAGCGAGGTCCAGAACCCAATCAAGGTCCAGATGCTTTGTAGCTCTTGCCCCATATTGTAATTGTACTGATTTTCTGATGAATGGGCCGCCATGATCCCTAATTAGCGAAACTTGTCAGTTTCCCATCAAAGTCCTGGGTCCAGCAAATCGGGTTGAGGTCTAGACACCAGTTTCCCAATGGGGAAGAGTAGGCTCTTCCAGATATTTACCTGTCCGAAACCTCTCCAAAATTTTCCAAATGAGCCATAAGTAAAGGAACAGACCCTTGTGGGGAGCGCAACTAGAATAAAGCGTTATCCGCATAGAGGTAAACCAGGTGGGAGACATCCCCTAAGGTGATACCCAATTCTTCCAATTCCAAACTAAGCCATATTGCCAATGGCAAAATAGCCATAGCACACAATAAAGGGGAGTGGGAGCACTCCTGACGTGTTCCCTGCTGTACTTTCTACCTGTTTGACACAATTTTACCCATTCGCACTCTGGTGGTGGGCTCTGCGTACAGTAAACTCACCTATTTATGGAAATCCAGACCAAAACCCCTCTCAACAGGAGAGTATCAAAAGCTATTTTCCTGGTCTACGGCCACCAGGCACTTCCTCGTTTCTGTCTTTCAACGAATGAAGTATGTGAGTCAATCTCCATATGTTCATGTCCACTTTGATTTTCATGTACCAGGCCTCCAATAACCCAACTCATTCTAATAGCCAAAGGTGTACAAAGGATTTTCGGATTCAAATTATTCATGGTTATTCGGCGGTAAGAGGAGCGGTCCGCAGAGTTCCATAGGTTTCAGTATCATACGTATGACTCCCTCTCGCATAGATAAGGGTAAGATCCCATCACGGAGTGCCTCCTGAAGAGTTTCTAATAATTTTTCAGTGAATTGGAAGGTAAAAGTTTGATCCAACTCTGTGGGCAACCCATCGCTCCCAGGAATTTTGCTTTTGGTAATGACTGCAGCGCCTCGTGCAGGTCCTCCAGAGTGAGGACTCTTACTAGCTCCTCCCTATGGGGGACACTGAGCTTCGAAATAACAATAGTGTTGAGATAAGGCATCCATTGGTCGGGTGATGTCTAGTTCCACCTGCTATATATCTTTTGTAAATGTTCTGATAATGTTCTATTAATATCTGTCTGCATCGTGGCTTGTGTACCATTAGGTGCTCATAGCGCTAAGATCTATGGGTGCAGACGTTCATTGGCAATAATCAGGCCAGCAGTATGCTAAATTTATCCCCCTCTCTGTGGAGGCAATGTCGAAAGTCTGATAGTGTGCATTTGTCCAGTCTATCCGAAGTGTCCTCCCAGCTCTCTTTCTTCGGAAAGGAGTGCTGCAATATAAGTGGGACTAGTGGACGAACTGCGCTGTAAGGCATGAGCATGTTAATCAGGAAAAGAGATATCACCCGCTACCGGTGATCAGACAGGGCTCTCCTTATGGGATAGTGGACCTGAGGTATGGAATATTGCGCCTAGTGCAAAGAATTTGTGTACAAGGAAAGTGGATGGCCCCAGAAAAATCAAAAGCTCTGGGGTCTTTGGTGGGAATATCACCAAGGAATAAATTCATGGATCATCGAAAGTATATTAAAAAGTACGGGCCCACAGTGTTCATGTTGACTAATAATTATGAATCGATAAACATGTAAAAAAGAAAGAATATGAAAGAGCGAGGAGATCTCAATGAAAGAGAAAGAAAGGAAGAAAGAAAGTGAAAAGAAGGAGGAAGACTAAATGAAGAAACCCATTATGATGGCTCATCTTGGTATACTGTGGGGATTCTAAGTGTAATCTGGTCTATGATATAAAGTAGCCTGTTGCTGGAAATTGGCTTGAGGGAGTGGACCCCTACTCAAGCAACAGCCACAATCTTTGTCAGAGTGATCCACAAAAAGTCACTAATTAACCTATGCATAACCCTTTGGTAGCATGGCAGAAAAGCAATCAGGCTTAATTTAGAGTTAACGTGTAAAGTATTTATGCATACACAAACAGTAATAAAGTGAACACACAACACAAGAAAAATCCCACACCAATTTAGAAAAAAAGAGTAACATTTGTTAAATTATTTGACACAAAAAAGATAAAAATCCAATTAGTAGAACCAGAGGTATGCAGTTTCAAAGATTTCAGGTAAGTATAGCATCTACAAGCACAAAGCACTGTCTTGTGGTTTGTGGCCTCCTGGAGGTTATGCTCACATCCGCCCGGGAGACATTCATTCTCCAGGTGGCAAGTACCCACAGTGAAATACAGGCCCTTTTGAACACTAACCTCCCACAACATTTCGGTGAATTGATTCACCGTATTTTTAACGCATCTAACACTGAAGGTCTGGTGCACTTTTTTAAGGTGGTGGGGTCCGGCCTTGTGTCCACTTTCCAGACTATTTTTGGTGTGATACCAGCATTTATTCATTCGATTTTTTCCAGCGTCTTTGGTGGCTTTCCGTTAATCCTTGCCTTGGTGGCTGGTGTACTGCTGTTGGTCTGCTTCCTCCGCAATGGCTGCTCCCCAATGGGCCCTTCTCGACCCCGGATGCCTCCAGCTGCTCCGTGAGCGCATCCTGTCTGGTTTCGGCGTTCTGCCATTGGCGACACTGAGTGTGTCCTATACCCTTTCTTTTCGCTTTGCGTATTTCACTTGCGTGCAACCTGTGATGTCTTGCATCCGCTGTCCTTTCACCTGGACTATGGATTATTGCCTCTCCAATTCGTCGTTGTCTGTCCCGGATTTTGTTCGGTTGGTGGGTCCCTTAAGGGCCATGAACGGGACTGTTCCGCTGCAGGGTACATGACACGTGCGGCTGCACTGGGGATTTTGGCGCAATGGGATATCTGGGCGGCTGCTCAGAATCTCCTCCAACAAAGTTATATTGAGTATCACGCAAGTTGTCCCGCATTGCTTTTGGATGCTCCCTCCTGCGAGGAGCATTCCTGCTGCTTTGCTCTATTGGACTGGATGGCGTCTATGTTTTCTGATGATTCCAATGATGTCCTATTGGATGCTATAGCGTTTTTCTGCACGTACACGCTGTTGGATTGAGATGGCCTTCGTTTCCTGTGAACTGCCTCGCTGGCTCTCTTTTTTCATTGACTATTTTTTTTTGCTCCCCTTTCCCGTCCGTTGTCCTTCTTGGGGACTAATTCCACTATGGACGTTTCTGTTCTGCTCAGGTGTTTTGAACTCTGTCTTCTTCCTTTGTCTTGGCCGATGGACTGTCCAGGGGAGGGTGTCTTGTGGTTTGTGGCCTCCTGGCCTGCCTGGATACGTTGGCATAGGCCTGGCTGCCATGATGACTTTTGCGCACGTTACTCTTAGCCGTTATTCTGTCGACCTCTGCTTCTGCCAAGTTATTTTAGAACTGTCTGCATTTTCTGTCTCTCACCTTTTCTCCTGTTCCCTTTGGGCTCAGTCTGAACAACAGTTACAAGGTCGAAAAACAACGTCCCTAGTTCTTGCTGATATGGCCAGTCCCTCGCACCTAGACATAACACTATGTACAGCTGCCATGGAGAAATTGGTGTGCTTTTAATATTGCGGCTTTCCCGCTTAAGGGACACTTGGAGAAAACCTTTCCAGGGAGAAGAGCTGTGATTGTCTGCTGATGTAGTTTTGCATCTAGAGACTGAGGTATGGGGGTTCGCTAGTCAAAGCCCAGAGGTCTTCTATTTTTATAATAAACTAGCTTCTAGCACGGGGAGGGTGGAAAGGTCATTTAGCCCTATATCCACTGCTTTATGAGATACTGTCCCCGTTTGTATTCTATGGAGTTGTAACTATGCTGATTATATTATTCTTATGCATTACGCTGATAGGACTGACACGTGTACTGTATCTTAGAGCACGTAAGTTGAAATAAACATTTTAACCTATACTGTGTCTCTTATTACGCACGTTGTGGACAGGTATGAGTGAGTGACGAAAGGGTGTTCTTGCTTCTGCGAGTCCTGAGAGAGAGAGATACCGTGTTCTGGGTTGTCTAATCATTGGTACATTGTTGCTAATGGGACGCTAAGGCTAGTTGGGTTGGGGTTTTAGGTGCTAAGGTTTATGTTTGGCTCACCACTATATTCCGAGGTCCTAATATCCTGTGCATAGCTCTGTGTGTGCAGAATCCCTATAACAGCACCACTCGCAGCTATCTGGTCATGCGAGACCAGGTGAAAGTCATAAGTTCTGGCCGACTGTAATGAAGCCTGGGCCAAATACAGGGACCAGGATAGTCGCTCTGATAAAGTTACCTTCTAAAGTCTAACGCAAGGAGTCCAGTTCACGGAAGCCGCGAGGAGCAGGGAGAACAATCTACTTCATAATTTGCCCTATATGAGTATCCTTAACAATGTACCACCATAAAATCTAAACAGCCCGGTTGTTTCACATATCCAACCAAATCAGACAGAGCTATTCAATGTGCTTAACGCTTTTATAAATCCTTGTGCTTGCTCCTAAGAAACTCATGCATCACAAGCACTATGCGATTCTCTTGCTAATTATTTTGAAGATAAAATCAAAGTGATACATCAGAACTTCCCTAGTCCGTCTGATCAGGCATGCAAGGAATCTAATACTAATCTATCGCCCTCCAGCTGTGTCAACTAGGAAAGGTTAGTGTTCTCACACCTGAGTTAATTCAGAAAGCGCTTGTATTAGCCAAATCAGGCTCTCCTCTGGATATTGGTCCCGCCAGGATCTCTGCTGTCCTTTCTTATCAGCTTGCCCCTGCAATATGATCTCTTTTCAATCTATCAGTTAACAACGGGAAAATTCCCCTGTTCTGGAAAACAACTCAGGTCATAGTAATCCAAAAGAAGGTCAACTTGGCACCTACTAATCTCACCAATTAGCAACCTATCTCGCTGCTGCCTTTATTGGGCAAGCTGCTGGAAGGACAAGTAAATAAGCAATTTATGGATTACCTAGAGGGCAATAAGATTCTGGAGCCCTCACAATCTGGGTCTAGATGTTCACACAGCATGGAGACAGACTTGGTAGTGGTCACTGACCACATAAGATGCTCTCTCGGTGCCAATATATCATTTATGCCTGTACAGTTGACTTGTCCTCAGCGTTTGATACTTTGTCTTACCCCAGGCTGCTTCAATAGGATGTTTTGCCGATGAGTGCCCTAACTCCCTCTTGGGTGAGGGGAATGGGTGTATGTATGATGGTTTTGATTCTGTCCTGAGTCAATGTCCGTCCCTCCTTCGACAAGAGGTGACCTAAATAGGTGACCTCTGGTCGACAAAACTGTAATTTATTTCTGGATACTTTGGGTCCTAGTCTAGCAAGATGGTGGAGTAGCAACAAGGTGGCTTTGGTGCAAATTTCCGTATTATCTGCTGCTACGAGTAAGTCATCAACATATTGTAGCAATGTAGCTCCTGGTGGTAACTGCAGTGTGTCAAATTGTCTTTTAAGCGCTTGGCTATAGATACATGGACTTTCTGTACAGCCCTGTGGAGCGCGATAGAAGTGGAAGGAACGTCCCTTTAGGGAAAATCCAAACAAGTATCTGCTAGAGGGTGCTATTGGGATAGAGAAGAATGCATTTTTAAGGTCTATGACAGAGAATACACACGCCGTTGGTGGGACCATTGTGAGTAACGTCGTTATGTCTAGAACTACAGGGAATTGCAGGACCACTATCTTGTTTATCTCGCGCAAATCAATAATGAACCTGTAAACCCGTTGTGTCGCGTCGTCAGAGGTAGCACGTTTTAGGACAGGCAGAATAGGGCTGTTGCACAAGTTACTTTCAGTTTCCTCAATTACTCCCTTCTGGGTCATGTCCTCTATTATTCGAACTAGGGCATTTTCACCTTCCTGTGATATTTTGTATTGAGGGACCCTCGGCAGAACTGCGTTTGACTTGACTTGGATATGTACAGGGTCAATGGGCAACAGGCCGACATTAGTGTCACTATCTGCTCATACTGAAGGTGGCACTGAGGACAGATGATGCTGTAAATCTTTACTAACGTACTGGTTACCACTATCATGTTTGCCAAACGTAATGTAAACGCCGTCTGGTGAACAGTATATGCGAGCATGAAAGTGTTTGAGTAGGTCTAATCCTAACAAATTATCTGGGCAATTTGGTGCTAGGAGGAACGGTGTGTTGGTAGTAAAAGGGCCTATGGTGAGGTCTAGTGGTTTTGATACAGGACTGAGAATTGGCTTTCCGGCAAAACCAACAGATAAATTGTTATGGTCAGACAAGGGAGTGCCAGGGATCAGTTGTTGGGAAATGGCACTTCGTGTAGCCCCAGTATCTACCAGAAATTGTTGCAGGGTCCCCATTATTTCAGCAGTTACATATGGACCTGCCTGGTCTACCGGTATAGGAACTGATCCTTCCGCTTGTCCTACGCTGTCCTAGTTGAAATATACTCCTGTGACGTGTGCCTCACTGAAGTCGTCTGTATAATAGTTTTTTGTAGGTCTAGGATTGTCAAAGTGATTGCGTCTATCAGTCGGCAAATGTCTTTGTAGCGGGCCTCTTGTCATCCCCCTTCCTCTGCCTTGTTGACGAAGGAGTGGGCATTCAGATCGCCAATGTCCCTCATTTTTACAGTATGCACACTGGTTTGGTCCTAAGGGATCGGATGTCCTGCATCAGTCGTTTGGGTGGGTCGGAGGTGGGTACACCCCGTCCTGTACCTCTGGTCAACCCATAAACTTGCTGCAACAATATTTTAGCTTTTAACTCTTTATTTTTTCCATCCTTTTTGTCTTTATCGTCGTTAACCTGGTTCTCATAATACTGGGCCATGTCCAGTATTCTTGTGGGAGTGGACGTGGCCCATGTGCTTTCTGCCAACCGTAATTTTTGCAAAATGTCAAGTAACAAGTTTGCCACAAATTTGTCTACAAACAAGTGTTTACTGGTATCGGATGCCGTATCTTGACCACTGTAGTCATGAAATGTTTCTTTAAACCTGGTGAAGAAATCGGGGACTGGTTCATCTTTCTTTTGTTTACACGCTGTTAATTTAGCCCACAATATTTTCTTTGGGGGTACTACTGTTTTCATGTATTTAATTATATTATCCGGTAATTCCAATATAATTTGCGCGGGTTTTTCTCCTGGCTTCCTGTCTGCCTCGGCTGCTATTATGTTTGCCCATGTATCTCCAAAATCACTGGTAGGGACTGTGCACAGACTATCAAATCCTTTTTATTTCTCCACAGCTCAAGGCGCTTGCCAACCACAGACCTAAGCTAAATAGGCTAGAGTGGTGGCTGGCAGGAGCCCTGCTTTACTATAGCCAGTAATTGCAGGTGGTGGGCACCGACTGAGCTTTATTTTGTTTTCGTCATCAAATGTCGACCTAGAAGAAAAGAGAGAAAAAGGGGAGAAAAATAAAGATAGGAAAACAGTGAAAACGGGAGAAAGGAGGGATTTGAAAAGAACCTGCAACAGACAAAAAGAGATAGGAAGTGTAGAGTGAAAAACGGGTATGAGGTGGAATCAAAGCGGAGGCAACCTTGGTATTAAGTAACACTTTGGTTATCGGCCGCCCAAGCAGCGGCTCATAAGAAAAACTTTGGGCCGTGCACTTACTTTTTTTGTACAAATAAGACCTGCCCAGGAAAATCGATTAGTGAAGACTCCTGGTGCCCCCTTAAGCACCCAGAAAGAAGCAAGCTCCTACATCGCGTTTCCTGAAGGTTGGTATGGAAGAGAAACTGCGTAACAAGAAGACGACGGGCTGCAGAAATGGAGAGTATTACGGAGCGCTCAAGACAGGCACAACGTTTCCCTGGTTAACCTTATCACCTTAAATGCTTCTCTGGGTAAGCTGTTTGTACCAGGAAGTCCCTTCCTCATGTATTTTCCAGTTTTCGTGACTATTATGTTTCAATGATAATTTTAGTCACAACAATGTGTGTGTCACTGCCTCGCGGGCATTCCATATGTCCTCAGGAACCCAGGAAGTAAGTCGCTGCTTAGCAACAGAGGCCATCGAAGTGCCACGAGACCCCCAGTCGATTGGGTGGACTGGGAGAACACTGTAACCTCTGCTCAGGTGCAGCTGGGCTCCAACTGCGAGGAGTGGCAAGTGTCCTCTGTGCGAACAGTAAATAGTGCAGCAATAAGGGCATGTACTGATTTCCACTATGCGCTACACGGTGAGGTGGACTCTAATGGGCGTCTTTGGACTGATTTCATTCATAGAGAATTGCTTCAGGATGCCAACATTGCTCCATGTGTTGTATAGAATTTATATAGACCCATCATACCTCGCTGTGGGGCTTGGAAGCCCATTTTCGGATGGGTAGCACGCTCTGTGGAAGAATGAGTGGGTAGGCAAAGTGTTGTATATGTTATTATCTTATATGGGAAACGTTTGTTTGTGTTAGTGTTTCATGGTCAACCAGAAGGATTTTAAAAATCAAAACACAGGATACATTTATACACAGAAAACATGAAAGACTGAAAGTACACTTTGCACATGATAGACATAGTGACACATGAGGCAGAGACAAGTGCTGTAAGAGGCACGGTAAAAGCGTGCTTTAAACTGTGAGATGAAGAAAACACATTCATAAGGTAACATTAATACTCATAAACAAGTTGAGATATGAAATTCTAAATGCATATTTTGCTTATAGACGTACATGGATGATAACTTTGATGCTATGTGAAGTGGCCTAGTGATTTTTGCGCTTTTTGCTGAGAATGCACCAGTTAGAAATGTCGGTGCAAAAATGTGTATCAATGAAGTACAGGCTAGAGATTTTGCACATTGATGCTAGAGACTATGTAGTTTATGAAATAAGAGAAACGATCTTAGTAGAGTAAAAATGTAAAAACATCCATTTATGTGAATATCAAAATATTTTGTGGTAGTAGGGTATTTGTAATGTTAGTTATTTTTATGTAATTATATTGTGTGAAACATATATTCTTCAATGTGAATTGGTTTAATTTCATTATGTTTGAAGTAAAAACAGAGCTTATTTCATTTAAATGTGCAAATGCTAGTTTGAAGGCCTTCACAAATGTTTTTCTAATGCTGACCTTTCCCCTGATTTAATACAATAGAATAGATCGTTCTTTGCAAATAAAATGTTGTATTTTTTGTCCTGTACATTTCTACGCTCTGACATTCTTCAATGCTTTTTACAACGTTCACAGTGAAATATTCCTGTGGGAATAGAATTTCAGCTATGGCTATAAGTTGTGACTTTGTATTTCTTCTCTACCAAGAGCAGGTCCTGTATCAGCTTGCCCTGTCGCTCCTGCCGCCTGAGCCCTTCCTCGCTCCTTTCCGGTTTCCCTGCTCCCGCTCTCTACCATTGTATTTGCGCTCTGTGTCAAGCGCTGGTTCCTGCTATGGTACTTGCACCCTATACCTTGGACTCTGTTTTTGGTGACCTCTCCTGCGCTTAGGAGCAGATTGGGCACTCGCTTTTCTGTCATTGGGCTTTTGTTTTTCTTTGTTTTTCTTCAGCCCTCTCGGCGCCGCACATCGTTTTTTCTGCCGTTTTCGCCACAACCTCCTGCCTCCCAGCGCCCCTTTCACCCCCAGGATCTACTTAATGGAGGCCCAGCGCAGTCCCATTGAGCAGGTCCTGCACCAGCTATCCCTGTTGCCTCCTGCCGCCTGAGCCCTTCCTCGTTCCTTCCCGGTTTCCCTCCTCCCCCTCCTGCTCTGTGCCATCGTAATTGTGCTCTGTGTCTAGCACTGGTTCCTGCTCTGGTACTGCACCCTGTAACTTGGACTCTGTTTTTGGCGACCTCTCCTGCCCTTAGCAGCAGATTGGGCACTCGCTTTTCTGCCGTTGGGCTTTTGTTGTTTCTTGCTTTTCTTCAGCCCCGCACCTCATTATTTTTGCCTATTCCGCTGTCACCTCCTGCCTCCTAGCGCCCTTCCCAGTCCCAGGACCTACTTAATGGAGGCCACAGCGTGGCTGCACCAAAGTTAAGCCCGTCTGCACCGTCCGCAACTGGACCGCGCCAGGAAACCCTGGTCAAACCGCCCACCACCGGTACACCTCCAACAAGCTCTGAGCTCTAGTCCCCAGGAACCTGAACATCAGCTGCGGCATCGCCTTGCCACGTTCCACCGAAGGGCCCTTCACCTGCCACCACTGCCGCTTCACGTGCAACATGAAGACCCTCACGACCCCAACCCAGCTGACACCCCACCAGGGATCACTGCTCCATTGCACGCTGCTTAACGTCCGATCCCTCAGCAAGCACGCCATGGAAATCTGGGACACCATAACCACCCTCACCCCTGATGTGATGTTCATCACAGAAACCTGGCTCACCCCCTCATCGTCGCCCGATATCGCCACCGCGATGTCCCCGACTACAAGATGCTCCCCCATGACTGCCCGGCAGACACGGCAGAGGCATCACCATCATCCACAAGGACACCCTCCAATGCACCACCTCAGACGACGACACTACGTCGATCATGGAACACCTCAAAATACAGATCAGACTAGAAGGTAAAACAACCCTCAAAGGAACCCTAGCCTACAGACCCCGGAGCCCCGTCCAAGCTTCTGCAACTCCATCCCTGACTTCATCGCCCCTCTATAAATTGACTCCAATCACTACATCTTCCTGGGAAACCTGAACTTTCACCTCAAAGACCCCAACGACGCCACTCTGCCACCTTCCAGGAGAACATGAGCAATATCGGCCTCTCACAGTTGGTCACCACCTGTACGCACAGCGCAGGTCACACACTGGACCCTATCTTCTCCACCAGTTACAGAGTCAAGCTCTCCCATGCAACTGTGCTGAGCTGGACAGACCACAGCATTATCCATTTCTCCCTGCCGGCCTGCTGGAACCCCCGACCACACCTCCCACCCACCCCCCCGGAACTGGAGCAGAGTCACTGAACCCCATCTGGATCTCTGCACTCAAAGAAACCAGGCCCTACCCCTCTGACATCCTCGAACTCAATGTCCAGAGCTTCTCCAATTGGATCTCCACTGCCGCTGACACCATCGCCCCCTTGAGGAACACCACCAGCAGCAAACCCGCCAAGCACGCTAGCTGATTCGCTCATTAGAGAGACGCTGGTACTCCAGCTAGGACCCCGCCGACCTCAGCACCTTCAGATCCGCCCTCACAATTACCACCACCACCTCAGGGAGACCAAGGACACCCTCACCAACCACATTGAGGCGAGCGCCAACCACACTAAGGAACTCTACAGCATCGTCAGGGAGTTCTCCTGCCCTGCTGTCACTGAAAATATGATCCACCCCTCCCAATCCCTCTGCGACACCCTAGCAGACTACTTCCACCACAAGATCACAGACATTTACAGCAACTTTGACCCCTAACCTACCAACCTCAACCACCTCTGCACTCAAACCGACGCCATCTAAACCCACCGTCTCGCCACCTGGAAACAACTCTCGACCCAAGACACCACCACCATCATGAACTCTATCCACTCCGGTGCACTCACAGACCCCTGCCCGCACCACATCTACAACCTAGGAAGGAAAGAAATCAGCAGAATACTCACAGAGATCCTCAACACTGCCATCACTACAGCCACTGTTCCCGATGTATTGAAGCACGCGGAGGTCAAGCCCCTCCTGAAGAAACCCTCCGCCAACCCCAACAAACTCAAGAACTACCGCCCCATCTCGCTGCTCCTTTTCCCCGCCAAGGTCCTGGAAAAAGCCCTCAACCACCAGCCCAATCAGGCTTCGGGTCCAACCACAGCACCAAGACCGCCCTGATCGCAGCAACGGATGACATCAGATGCCTCCTCGACCAAGCTGAAACAGCTGCCCTTATCCTCCTCGACTTCTTGGCGGCCTTCGACACCGTCTCCCACCACACCCTCATCACCAGACTCCACCATATTGGCATCAAAGGCAGCGCTCTCAACTGGATCACCTCCTTCCTCTCCGGTCGAACACAGAGGATCCAATCCTTCCCCTTTCTCCTCTGAACCTAAAAACATAATCTGCGGCATCCCCAGGGCTCCTTCCACAGACCCACGCTCTTCAACAGCTACATGATGCCACTTGCAGACATCGCCTGCACCCACGGACTCAACATCATCTCATACGCCGATGACACACAGCTCATCCTATCCCACACAGAAGACACCGACACCACTCCCTAAACACCATGTCCGACATCGCTACCTGGATGAACTCCAACTGTCTAAAGCTCAACTCGGACAAAATCTTCGGGAACAAGTCCTCTCCCTGGGATGACACCTGGAGGCTCACCACACTTGGCCCCACACCAACCCCCACGGACCACGCACACAACCTCAGAATCATCCTGGACAGCCAACTGACCATGAAGCAACAGGTCAACACCATCTCCTCTGCCTGATTGACCAATTTTAGGCCTGTGAAGACTCGCAAACCTTTGCTTTTCATGACTAGCCAGGGAAACCAGTAAGATGTTTCAAATCATATTAGGTGACTTAATGTGAACTGGGACATAGGATAGGCTTTCGATGGTGGTGTGATGCTACATAAAAAAAGAAACCCTGAAAAAGGGGCTACACATTGATTTTTTGCTTCTAAAAAACTGCCATTCTGATTTTTCTTACTTGGGATCCGGATGTTATGCTGATCGATCTTTTTTTTTGGCCTGTTTGTCAATGCTACGATCAGTAGCTAATGGACTGCGACATTCTTTGACGAACCATTTCTATTTTTCAAATTCCAATTTTGTCTTTAAGCTTTAAGTTAATGGACTCGCCCTTAATGGAATTTAAAATCGGAACTTTTCCCATTGCCTCTTAGGGCCTGAGCTGTTAGAAATTCGAATCATCCTTCTGCCTTAGGGTAGTGGGATTTTGTACTCTGAATTAAGTAACCATCCTCTAAAGATTTGCCTAAATGTAAGAGCAATAAAAAATAAGAACACTGACTACCCTTTAGCAATGTACTATCAAGAAGAGCATATAGGTACAAAGGACGTATGGTTCCATGGGCTGGAATTTGTTAAACAGTATGCAATGGCCGGTAAGATAGAACTGTTTCTCAGGAGGATGGAAGCAAAATGGATTAGCAGATTAAGGAGTTCAAAATTTGGCCATAACACTGTGAATGAATTACATCACTTTTTATGATTTATGGTAAATATTTGGTTTGGGTTGATATTCTTTAAGATGATTATATATGTTCAGTCAGTCAAAGTACTTTATTCGACTCAAAAAGAGCCATAAAACATTACACACACATATTTTCATTAAAAACAGCAGATCGGCATAGACAGAAAAACAAATTAATAAAAATGTCTAGTATTTGCTATGAATCTTAAAAACAGTAAAAAGATAGTTTAAAATACCATATATAATCTCACTAGCTCCTACGGAGAGTAAATATTCCATTGCCAATTTATGAGTTCTAATCCCTGCTGCAAGTAATAGTGCAACAGCATGCATTAAATTACTTACAATGTATGGTTCTGCTCAATATTGTTTATTCACATTGAACATCCATAGGAATGTTCAGCATCCAGCAAACATCTGGACTTATGTACAAAAGTGCCCCGAAAGGGAAAAGGAGAGGGGAAAAAGATTTTGCGTGCAGAGGTGAGGGTTCAATGGGAAAGGAAGGGTAGTGACAATATATACATCCACAGTAGTATTTACAAAAAGAAGCCTGTCCAGCCTGATAATTGGCTATAGACTAATATTCAGCCATTATGTTGTTAGTTTGGCACAGTGAAAAAGCACTGTTGACCACACTGGCATTGAAAACGGAAATGGCGACGTTTCGACCCCAGCAAAATGTAGGTTTACCTTGATCCTTACAAAGGGGTCTTCCTCAGGGCTGAAGGGGGGGCACCTAAGAATTAATAAAGAATAACCCTTAAAAGAATTGAAAAATGGTGAAGTTCAATGACATTCAAAAGTGAAGGAAAAATAAATTACCGTGGACCACCAATGACTAGGGTGGTTAAATGATAATAGTGGGCCCCTGGGCTACTGTGGCAGAGAGCGGACGGATGGCGACCTGTAATGAAGGTTTGCGTGCCATCAGTAATGCGGAAATGAATAAATAACAACTATAGCACTGTTTAGTGGTAGCATATGCAAAGCTCGTTATAAATTAAATGCAGACTTACTTCTATTGAGTTTTGATTTGAAAAATATTCCTTCGAAAATTTGGCCCCAGTGTTTGTTCCACAGTTTCAAGTCTTGGCCGAAATCCGAGCTGGTAGATCAAGAGCGATTGGGACTCAAGCGCCCAGGTTATATATGATACTATTTCTTATGACTTATTGTCAATTCAATTCAATAAACTTTATTCGATCTATAACAATAGACCATAAAAGTACAAACAGGAACAAAAAAAAGAAAAATACGATACAGTACAGTACAAAACAAAGAAGAGAATTCTATTACGATAAAAGGATGATTAAAATTTTGTGCATTTCCTAATAAAATCCGAGAAGATGGGTGAAAGGAAAAAAGCCTGTTTACAATCTTGTGTGGAATTTGGATCCACCTAACAACATTAAAAAGCTATGTACAACAATAAAAAAAAGAAGTATAATTAATTAAGAACCACATGATGTATATTTAGCTATACTGTTCCAAAAACACCAGCCAGCCCGCTAGGGCGAGGGACTTATTGTCAATGTCTGGTTTAGATTGATTTTGTTTAGTATGGTTGTGTAGGTGTACTATTATAATGGTACTGCTAAGATTCTCGAAAAAGAAGTACAAAAGCAATTATCCACATTCCTTGAATCCAATAAACTACTCCACGACACTCAGTCGGGATTCAGAGCAGGATACAGCACGGAGACAGCACTACTCGAAGTAGCAGAAACTGTCCGGGAGACAATGGATAAGGGGAACTGTGCAATGCTGGTGCTATTGGACATGTCGGCAGCATTTGACACAGTGTCTCATAAGATCCTCTTAGACAGGCTTCAACAGTTGGGAGTGACGGGGACTACTTTAGCTTGGTTCAGCTCCTTCCTAGAAGGCCGCTCCCAGAGAATCCCGCTGCATCCTTACACTTCCAACTCTCGCCCTTTGATCTGTGGAGTGCCTCAGGGTTCAGCCCTTAGCCCGACCCTTTTCAATGTCTACCTCGCCCCCCTGGCCCCTCTGGTAAAGCAACGCCGTGTTGATGTTATCTCATATGCTGATGACACGCAGCTCGTGTTTTCCTTCCAAGATCGCTCTGAGGCCGTATTTTCAAATTTTAGGCAGTGTCTCATGGACATCTCAGCATGGATGACAGCTAACTGCCTAAAACTGAACACAGATAAAACGGAGGTGCTATTCTTCAACCAGCCCTCACCTCCACTATCAGATCTGTGGTGGCCCGCAGAACTCAACCCCCCTCCTCTCCCAGTCTCGTCTGCTAGGAATCTGGGGTTCAAACTAGATACTTCCTTGTCATGTAAGACCCAGATAGGCCATGTTTCTTCGTCCTGCTTTTGGAAAATGAAGGCCCTTCGGAGATTCCTTTACTTCCTACCAATGGACTGTAGGAAAACAATAGTCCATGCGGTGATTACGTCACAGCTTGACTATGCAAACAGTCTGTATATGGGGCTGCCAGCATATCTGCTCAGAAAACTGCAAACTGTGCAGAACGCGGCAGCCAGGCTTATTAGGAACATCCCACTAAGACATCACATATCCCCTCATTTGCGTAGTCTCCACTGGCTGCCTGTCAAGAGAAGAACTGAATTTAACCCCTTCCATGCTTGTGACGGAGCGGTTCCGTCATGCACGTCGGTTGCGCTGTGCGCATGACGGAACCGTTCCGTCACGCTCCCGTAGGTTAATTATAACCTCTCGCACAGCGCGAAAATTCGCGCCGCGTGGAAGGGGTTAAGGCACTAACTCTTGCATACAGAGCACTCAATGATATTGGCCCGCAATACCTAAAGAAGAGAGTTCGCAAATACCATCAGTCTAGGACCCTAAGATCTAATCATCGTGAGTGCCTTGTCATCCCCCGTTTTTCTAAGTCCAGAATAGGAGGACGGTCCTTTTCCGTCAAAACCGCGACCTTGTGGAACTCCATGCCTGATCACATCAGAAAAGCCAAATCGGAACTCATCTTCCGGACTCTTCAGCCTCCCTTAGCAAACTAGGGCTCGACAACTCTAACTTGCCCTCACCTTCCACTGTATCCGCTAGCGCCGGGACACCCCCGTTGGGGGTTGCTGAGCGCTATATAAGCTTAAATACATACATTAAATACATACATACATATTGTGTCTTTCAAAGAAATGATAAAATACCATCTTTCTAACCATTGAGATATGTTTAAATTTGAGGGTAGACCCATATCATATATGTGTGTGAGTGTACACTATGTTGTGAAATGGAGCATTATAGAATCTCAGCTTAGTAATACTCTAAGCATAACAAAAGAGGAATTTGAAATGTTATTGAAGCTAGTGAGGAGAAGTTTTCCTGTCTAATCCATTAATTGCAAAGTATTTACTAAAAAAAGAATTGATATTTTACCTTTTTAAATTGGCATGTGTGAAAAACAGAATAACAGGTATGGTATAATAATAGCCCGTTGTTGTTGCCTATGAACAGCGCTGACTACTGAAGCCAGTATTTGAATAGGTTGGTTTGCGCAGAAATAGTATGAAGATTTGGTGTTTTAAGATGGTGCTTGCCAGTGAGAGATTAATTATCCTATGTTGTCACTGCTTGTGAGAGACACTGACTACCTGAAATTAGTATTTGGATTTTTATATTGGTGCGGATTCAGGCTTTTACATTAAATATCAGACATCACTTAAGGATTTTTAACCAAGGAGGACAGTGTCGCCTTAAGTTTTCTTATCATAAATCTAAAAAAATATATATGTGTGGAAGTTTTAACATTAGTTTCTATATCCATTCTCAGTTTTTTGGACATTATACGATGGCTTAGGTCCGGCAACGGAAGAACTTTAGTTCGTCGTTGCTGTCCATTATGAATTTTTAACCTTTTTGGAACCTATATAAGGGTATCCAAAATGCCACATTTGTTGAACGCTTATGATATGACTGTGACATGTGAAGACTGCACTCCATATGGTGGGTTGGTATACCAATCAGGGAGGACAAAACTTTGTTCATCTGATTACTGTTGGTATGCTGTGTTTGAAATATCATACTGTTTTAATAGCAAACCATTCACTCTGACTTGTAATTGTCAACACCAGGACCATTGTTTTGTTTGAATTTGACATGCTCTTGGAGCTGGTTGTTGTTTGATTTGATGTGCTTTTGGAGCTCGTTGTGGAGTAAGCTTGACGTGTGTTCAGACAGAATATACAGGATGCAAATTAATTTGTTTTAAGTTTTTGACCTATAATGACGATTGTCTTTACCGGGCCGGTGGTTGCTTGAACTTTATCAGTGCCTTAATGTGGTCTAATAATTTGAAAAATATATAAATGGTAAGGGTGTAGGATCCATATGAAATGACGTTAATATGGTTGGAGACGAAGAGTTTGCTCATGCAATGTAGCAGATATTAAGGATTAAACAGACAGACTTGGTCGTGATATGCAATCACACTGGGGAGTTGACTTTTTAAATACAACCCGTTAACTGATACAGCATATCCATCTGGTGTAGGATTGGGTTACTAACGGGGTCATTATTTAATAGACAGACCCATATGTGAATATTAAGGTAAACTTGTTTTTTGGACAACGTGGACTAATGTGTTTCTAAATTATGTAACTCTATAATATGAATGGTGTTGTCCAAAGGATATGAAATAGGAGGTGGCCTAGCTAGACTGAACCGATTGTGAAGTGCATTTCATTGATGTCATAATAGATAAGGGCCAACAATGCGATGAGACCTACATGTTGTGCCTGCATGGAGTATAGAGAATCAAATCAGGTTTACAAAATAGAGGAATCTAATCTATAAGGAATTATATGATAAATTCACAAGTTTTTACTTGTTGCACTCTGGCTTTATGAGGTATAATATATTTATATAAGTACTTTACATATGCATTCCATGAATTTTATATTTCACCACCTATATCATCAAACTGATAAATTCATTTTATATTCACTGTTGGAGTATACTATATACTATTATTCACCCGGAAAGGGATGGTTCGTGGTGACACAGGTTTCCGGTTGATCCCACGATAAATTGGATACATGAGGTACTATTTCAAATATGAAATAGAATATTTGTATGATGTATAGTGGTTACGGTTGTATATACATGGGTACTGTAATTGATCAATATCTTTCTGTTAAATAATGTACACTGTTGTCCTTTTTAAAATATGAACAGTTGCTCCAATGTGGGTAAAAAGGGGAATTAGATTTCAAAAGGAATCCCTGGACACAAAATGGATATATAAGCTATATGTGCAAACAGGCTAGTTATGTTTAAACAATAATAAACTGCACACATAGGGCCCCATTAGGATGGCGGGCGGACTTCAGTCCGCCCGCCACCCTAGCGGTGCTGGGACCGGCCGCCAGCGGTGCGGCGGTCCCGCACCACCAATTAGGATGCGACCGCCACCTTGGCGGTCGCTTCCCGCATCTTTAACATTGCGGCGGATGCTGCTGTAAGCAGCACCCGCCGCAATGCCAAAGAGGCATGATGTGCATTGCCATGCACAACGTGACAGGCACCGCGCGGTGCCTGCCACCTTGAGCATGGCAATGTAGGGGGGTACCATAGGTACCCCCCAAGTGCACACCCCACCCCACCGGGGGCCCGCAGCGGGCCCCCAAAGCAATTTCCGCCAGCCCTTCCATGGCGGCATCGCCGCCATGGAAAGGCCAGAACCGCCAGGCATCATATTATGGATGGCGGTGCCTTCCAGGCACCGCCACCATATTATGCCCGAGTTCCGCCCGGCCGGCAATCGTGATGATTGCCGACCGGCGGAAAAGCGGCAGATGGACTTTCCGTCCGCCGCGGTACCCCCCGCCATGGTAATATGGCGGGGGGTAAATGTGGTTGTGATGGCGGGCGGATCGCCACCGCCAGCCGGGCTGTGGCGATCCGCCCGCCATCATAATCAACCCCATAATATGGTGATAGGTGCATTGAGTCTAATATTTTTTCGTGTTATACTTCTGAACATCACCTGCAGTCTATATATTGTAAGTGTCATTTCAGTCATTAATTTGTGTGATTACAAAAAGATTTTTGTAATTATTTGTAAATATTTATTTATTTGTATTATGTATGTTTAGACTTTTTGTAGCCCTGAATAAGTTCTTATGAACGAAACACATTGGCTACAACTGAAAGATGAAGCATGTCTTGATAAGATATGAAGAATGTGAAGAAATTCATGAAATAATTATTATATTTTAAGACGCCACATTGGATCATCGTGTGATTGAACTGCCTCTACAAAGGGCTTCTAAGTCCAATAATGTATTCTTACGTTGGCTTTACTTCGAATTTGGACTTTAATGGAATATTTAATATAGAGTGCAGAACCATCCTCTAATATATATATATATATATATATATATGTATACAGCTGATAGCCACTCTGCTCTGTAGTATTAGTCAGGTTTCCCAGGTATAGAAATTCCTCTCAATTTTGGTCGCTGATAACTTTGCACCCGTTTGACAAATCTCCATGAAGCTTTGCAGACTTATTCCTTTTTTCTGCATTGGTGGAGTATGCAAATTTTGTGGTCATTCATCAAGGGGGTGCAAAGAAAAAAGGAGTTGATCCCAAAACGCTTTTGGACTCCAATGCTTTTCCCATAGGCTTTGTACTCATGTGCAGTGCAAAAACGGCTGGACGGATTTCAATTAAATTTGGCAGGATTACACATTATGGTGGGCAGATGATCCTTTTGGGTACTACAGGAAAGGTTTTTTTAAGTAATAAGGCATTTTAACTTAGTGACATCTGTAGCAGCAGTACTTTTGTGAAATGCTGTGTTATGTCGCTGCGGTAGCATGGTACATAGCGATGACAAGTCATTATGTGATTGGCTAATGACTGCCTTTACAAAAGTTAAAGGAAGCAATGTTATTTTAGGTACACTTTGGCTATGTTCTGCTTTACGCTTTCAAATATGGGTAAGTGTTAGGTTTGATATTTTTCCCCTATCTATTGCCATTTTATTAAAGTGGTAATAGGTAGGAAAAAATATTTATAAGTTTCTATAAAATGGAGTACCGCGGTACTGCCTTGAGAGCACCATGGTACTTAAAATAAATTAAAAAAACCTAAATCTGTTAAAAATTTAAAAATACCTGTAATACACTATATTTCACAAATATCTTGTACCACAGTGTATTTTCTATTTTTAATATTTCTAAATATGCACAAAAAAGTCTACACAGTACTGCAAGAACACCTACAAATTACAGCGCTACTGAATTTTTTTTAAATGTGCAGTTCGCCCTAAACTGCTGTAAAAATATATAGAAATTTATAAATCCATTTCTCTACCTATTCCTACTTTCATGAAGTGGTAATAGGTAGTGAAGAACAATAAAACCTACTACTTACCTATATCTAAGACCATAACCCAGAACTCAGCGAAACGCAGAAGGCAGTCAAACTATGCTAAAAATTACATGGCTGCCTTTTACCTTTGGTAAACACAGCTGTTAGCCAATCACATACCGATTTCTTCTCCTCGTGTACTGTGGTATACTGAGGCACAATATATAACTAAGGTTTTTAAAACTATAACACTATTTACACTATTCACACATACTACCAAAAACTACCATTTACACCTCATAATGTATATTTTTGGCACATTACATCTACATCCGTTCACACACTTTCAGACTATGTCTGTTTCAATTACCACACTCCACTCTGCGCCACTCCAATCTACGCTATTACACTCTATGCCACTTCACTCTACGTCACTTCACTCTATGCTAATCCACTGTACGCCACTCCACTCTATGCCACTCCATTCTACACCACTCCACTGTAAGCTATTACGCTCTATACTACTCCGTTCTTTGACACTCTAGTCTACACCACTCCAGTGCACCCCCCTGAATTCTACGGTACTCCATTGTACGCTATTCCACTGTACGCAACTCCACTCTACGACACTACACTCTAAACTATTGTACTCTTTGCAACTCCACTGTATGCCACTTCAATGTACACCACCGTACTGTATGTTATTCCAGTGTATGGCAGTCCACTGTACACCACTCCACTATACGCCACTCCGCTATATGCTACTCCACTCCACTATACGCCACTCCACTCTACGACAATCCACTGTGCGCTATCACACTGTACACTACTCCATTCTACACTGATCCACTCTACATCACTCCACTCTACGTCACTACACTTTACGCTACTACACTCTACTCTATTCCACTGTATGACACTCTACTTTACGCTAACCCACAATGTCACTCGACCGTAAATCACTGCACTGTACGCCAGTGAACTTAACCCTATTCCACTCTACATCACTCCACTGTATGCTACTCCACTGTATGCTACTCCACTGTATGCCACTCTTCTCTTCTCTATGCCACTCCACTCCTCGCTATCCCACAGTACACCACTCCACTCTACAACACTGCACTCTATAGTATTAGAGTGTACGCTACTACAGTCTACCCCATTACACTCTACCCCGCTTTACTCTACAGTATTCCACTCTTCAACACTCCACTGTACACCAGTCCACTTCACGCAACTCCAGTCTACACTATTCCACCGTACACCAGTATGCTGTACCTCATTCCACTCTTCGCTACTCCGTTGTACGCACTTCTACTCTACGCTATTCTATTCTATGCCACTCCACTCTATGCCACTCGACTCTACCCCGCTCCAGTGTACAGTACTCTACTGTACACTACTCAACTCTACGCCACTGCACTCTACGCTGTTCCACTGCACGCAAATCCATTATACCATACTCCACTCTACGCCACTGCACTGTGCAACACTCCAGTGTATGCTATTCCACTGTAAGTCGCTCCACTGCACGACACTCCAGTTTATGCCATTACACTGTAGGCCAGTCCACTCTACACTATTCCACTGTACGCAACTCCACTGTGAGACATTCCACTCTATGCTGTCCCACTCTATGACCATTTCACTCTACACCACTCTACCATACGCTATTCCTTTGTATGCCACACCACTGTGCGCCACTCTACTCTAACCTGCTCCACTCTACACCACTCCACTCTATGCCACTCCAGTCTATGACACTCCAGTCTATGATACTCCACTCAATGCTATTGCCCTGTATGCAACTCCACTCTTGCCACTCTACTCTACACCACTCCATTCTACGCCACTCCACTCAATGTCACTCCACTGTACGCTATTCCACTCCATGTCATTCCACTATAAGCTATTCTACTCTACACCACTCCACTCTATTCTACTGTATTTCACTATAATGTATCTCTCACCACTGTACGCCGCTCCACTTTACGCCGCTGCACTCTACGTTACTCCACGGCATGCTATTACACTCTCTACAGTCCATTCTACACCACTCCACTCTTTGTCACTCTACTGTATGCTATTCTACTGTACGCCACTACACTCTACAAAACTCCAGCCTACACTATTCCACTGTACATGACTCCACTGTATGCCACTCCACTATATGTCACTCCATTATACCCCACTCCACTCTACACTATTCCACTATACCCCACTCCACTCGACACCACTCCACTATACAGTATACCACTGTACGCAACTACACTCTACACTATTCAACTCTATGCCACTCCACTCTACCCCACTGTACGCCAGTCCACAGTACACTACTCCACTATATGCCAATACACTCTGCACTTCTCAACTGTCTGCTATTTCAGTGTATGCTACTCTACTGTACACTTTTCTACTGTATGCCACTACAGTTTATGACACTCTACCTTACGCCACTCCACCCTACTCTATTCCACTCTACACTATTCTAATGTACGCTCCACTAGTTAGAACTTACATTCATAATCTATGCACCACCTTCAATTTTCTATACGTTGCTCACCTCCATACACATTCTTTTCACATCAGTCGCCACACTACATTAACAATAACTCGCCCTTTCTCCATGCACTGGTTATACCCTTGCATATTATATAACTTATAACATGTGAAATCATAGCAGTCATAATAAGATTTATGAAATCTGAAATGGCATAATTTCTCAGAACACAGTGCATGGTGGAGTGGTGAGTTATAGTTAATGTAGTGTGGCGAGTGATGAAATAAGAATGTGTACAGAGGTGTGCGACATATAGTAAATTGAAGGTGGTGCTTAAATTATAAATGTAACTTTTAACTAGTGGTGCATAGAAATTCGCTATAACTATAACTTTAGAATTTCTGCAGTATGTATAGTTTGTTGGGTTTGTATATAAGAAATAAAAAAGTTTTCCTAACTAGAACTTAGCTTTAACCTTTGTTTTTTTCATTAATATATACAGAGAGAGAGAGAGAGAGAAAAAGAGAGAGAAGAATACATAACAGGTAACTGAGTAATTTGGACAATATTGCCACCAAAGGGTTCTGGTGACATCATAAGCAACAAGGCCAAAGACAAAGTTGTTTGTTAATGTCACTAGAATGCAGAGAGCAAAATATTTTAAAGTCGAAAAAAGATTCAAAAGATTGTTTTGAAATTGCTGAAAATAAATGTATAGTGCCCTGGAAGTCAATTCTTAGTGTCATAAGAGTGGAATTTGTAAGGGTGGTCAACAAAGGTATGTCGCAGCTCTGAAAATCATGCACTGATTCAGAGTAATATTGGGTTAAAAGAATGTATTTTAGACAGTGTAAGCTCATAAAAACTGGTGATTGGCTCTTGGAGCCGTCACAGCTCTTCTTGCAACGACCCCTGGAATTTCAGGCGCCCCTTAACGAGTCCCTATGTGTTTTTCTATGCACTGAATACAGCTTACATGGCTTCAGTTAGGAAGTTTCAGGTATTTCAAAACCATCTTTTGAATCTTTTTTCAAACTCTGAAATATATTGCTTTACATGTCCGTCATTCCTACATATGCCACCGTGAAAACTAGGAATGTGGTACAGCCTAACACAATTCCTGCATCATTTACAACTTGATCATTCAGGTGTGGGAAATGTAACTGCAAATATTAGTGAATCACCACAAAGTTAAGGCACTTTGGATGATCATCCCATTTGCTTTGGATTTTCAAAACCACTGCTCTCTAACAACATTGAGGAAGCCCACTGTTATAGACTGATTTACCACTGATGGGGCAGATTCATAAACGTTTAATTCCTGATATGCCATAGTACCGATGGTTGGAAAAGTGCCTAGTACTCATATGCAAATTCACAAAATGAATTTGTGCACCTGCAAAACGTGATTTGTGCTTGCAAAACTGCGCACACGCTGAGTAACATTGATATTTGGTTATGTACCAGGAGGTGTAGCAGGCACAAGTCTGTGTGCATCCCTTATTCACCGAAGGACACACACCAGTCATGTGACTCTTTCCAATATGGCAGTCTTGACCTGATGCAAGATTATAGTATCAAATGCTGCAATACATACAGGGGACTGATATGTCCCCTGCCTGAATAACAGGCAACCCAAGGGTCGGACTGGCCTGTAGGGCAATCTGGCACTCCGCGAGGGGTAGGTCTGATAGTTCAGTGTATGGGCTTTTTCCTTGTTGTTTTTTTTTTTTTAACGGAGTTTTATATAGCTCGAACTTGACCCGAAGGTATGGGGTATCAGAGGGCTTTACACGAGCACCAGTTGCATTTACACGAGCACCAGTTGCATTACATGAGGACACATTCATCTTTGTTAGGCACGGGGAGATTAAGTGATTTGCCCAGAATCAAAGGATGTTGCGCGTCCTTGCCAAGACTCGAACCCGGTTCCCCAGATTGGAGGTCAACCTCCCTAGCCGTTAGGCCAACTCCTCTCCTCTCTTGTTGGTTAGTTTTATGGTCTAGTGGGACAGTTTTTACTGTTGAATTCTCTGATAGTACCACAAACATTGCTTGCCCCACGTACAAATACATGTGGTCTCCCATACCTTGTCAAATACTTTAACAAGTTTAAAACTGCCCTAATCTACAAACGTGGTCCACTTTTTAGCTATCTGCTTCAAACCCATAACATCGGTCCCCCCCGACCAATCTGAGTCAACTGCAGTTCCCCCTAGGCACAATGCGATCAGGGATATCTGAGCAATCCGTAGATATGGCTACTCGGACACCATCAGTAACTGACACCAAATCCGCGCCCCAGCAAGAGGAGCTTCCTCAATAGTCATCAAAAGCATTAGAAGCACTGACAACCCAAACGGCACGAATTATAATCAAAGGCCTTTCAGACGGGGCACCTGGGCCAAATGGTCTTCCTCAGGCCCTGTACAAACAGGATATTGACTTTTGGGCCGAACACCTGGCACCCTTATTTGGCTACTGTTGGTTGCCAGCTTATACCAGACTCCTGCCGTGGAGCCATCATACATCCAATCTACACAGGTGGCACGAGATCTGACCCTAAAAACTATAGGATGATTGCCTTTTTGGATGTTGAATTTAAATATTAAGCCAGTCTGTTGCTTAAAGATCTGTCATTGTGGGCTACAAAAAATCATCTTATACCTTTTAGTCAGACAGGATTCGTTGCAAAATCAGGAACTACAACAAACCTGCTTGCGATATCAGTACTGATTGATAAAGTGGCGGCCTGAAGAATGCTAATTCATTGCTGCTTTGTTGACTTCAAGGCAGCTTTCGACCGTGTGCCTAGGGGACAATTAAGGTCCAAACTGCAGAAATGGGGGATTCCACCTGCCCTACTAAAGGCTATAATTCAGCTTCACACAAACACATGGATCTGTATAAAATTGGGAGATGGATCTCACATCTCAAAAAAAATACATCACGTGGAGTAAAACAAGGGTGTGTGTTGGCGCCCCTCCTTTTTAACCTTTTTATTTTGGATCTATCGCAGTCACTTGAAGACGTTAATTCCCATCCTCCAAAACTTGGTGGAACCAGGGTCAGCAACTTGTATGCAGATGACCCTGAACTGCTCAGTCATACAAGGGTTGGCTTGCAGAAGCTGCTCGATCGGTTGCTTTTCTATACATCCTCAAATGAGTTGGAATTAAATCTATCAAAGATAAGGGCAATCACCTATAGGACAAGAAAACCTCAAGGCGGCGGATGGCAGTTCATCGGTAAAAGCATTGAAAGGGCCGCCGCATACAAATACCTAGGGGTCCATTTGGACACAAGGTGCACCTTCTCAAAACCTAGGGATGAGGTCGGAGCCAAAGCTCTGACTATTCAGGTAGCGCTTGCAAGGCTGCTATCCGGTCCAAGTCTGACTCTTTTAATAACCGTAATGAGGGCTAGAATCTCAAACTATCTATCCTACGGTACGGAGATTATGCTGGGGAAAGATAACAGCTTGGTGAACAAAATCACAACAAGAACCTTTAAGCAAGCGCTGAGTCTACCAAAAACCTCATCCCCTGCCCAGATACGACTTGAGTTTGGCCTTCTAGATCACCAAGCGGTTGGGCCGGAGCATTTATCAAGTTGTGTAATAAGCTACGCATGTCCAGAGAAGCAAGCTTGGAGGCTATGCTGTGGCAGGAAATATCAACTAGTCAACTGGGACAATCACATCGACGCTACCTAGATGACTCCTTACAACTTTTGGAAGCGAAAGAAATTTGGGGTACCAATCCATCTCTACAGGCCCTTAAAGTGTACATCAAAAAGAGTGTTCGTTCTTGGTCTTTTCATTCACATAGAGTACAACTGGCACAACGTAAACATGCCTGGACGATCATATTGGGGTTTAAGCCAGGGATTGTGGCTCCACACTTGTCGTGTACCTACGCAGTGTTTTGCTAAACAAGATTTCTGGCTCTCAGAATGGGGGAATGGCCCTTTTTGTATCACTTACCCGGCTGGTGCTGCATAAACGACAATGCAATGTGCAGGCAGTGCGGGTGCAGTAAGGAATCAATAGAGCATGTAGTATGTCTCTGCCCTGCACTACTTAATGACCGAAAGACTCTGTTACGGGGTGAATGGAACAAACTTGGTGTTCGCTCCTGTCGACAAGCTATTCTTGCATACATGAACCCAGAGAATCAAATGCTTAACATCCGGTTCACTAAGTTTGTCATAAGAGCGGCAAAAAGGCTCACTCAGTGGGAGAGCCAGTAAGTTAATAATTACAAATCTGCACTGGGCTGTTCTAAACTCAATACGATGTAAATGTGCATATTTTATTGCACCCACTGATAGCGGCCCTGTCTGGTACACTGGCTGCCTTTTCCAAGCCTTTGTGAGTCTTGTGATTTTAGAGTTCTTGCCATCTTTTGTAGGGTCTTATCCTTTTATAAATAGAGCAGCAATGCTAGTGGAATTGCTAGTAGATTTTTAATAATGATTAGAGTCCTGTTCCCATCTTTTAGTATAATGTTAAAACGTAACAATTTATTATTGTTTCTTAACTGTGATTCAACTGAAGGGGCCTTCGCCTAGAATTAATCCTGTGACCTCCTTGAAATGCAGTCTTAATTCAAGTAGCATGAAATTAGAAAAACTATGAAATTTTAACGGGTGCCGGATAGGTCTTACGCAATTATTCATCGTAAAAAATCTTAATCCTATCATTTGCTGTTTAAATGTGACGCTATTAAGGGCCATATTCAGGATTCCCATAGAATGCGAGGAAATTATGCAGTATGGATTTAGAAACTAGTGAATTTTTTTCTTTCTTCTTTTTACTGTGTCTAAATATCTTAAGTACTAATTGTTATATATTTTACTGTTCATACGTTCATTATTGTAATGATTTTTATTAATCAAATAATAAAGCATAATTTGTTCTATCTGCTTTGCTAATTGTGGGCACTTTTAATTTGGTGACTGAGTTTATTTTCTGCCCCAGTCCAACTCCCTACACAACAATGTTCATGTGTGCTGGAGTACAGCATTACTGTTGAAATCATCAGGTGACTGTACCTCTGCCCAAGTGATTCTTGGAAGCCAGATTGCTTACTGTATTTGGTGAAGTTGGTACACACTGGGGTATATTCACAAGAACGTGTGATAACTACCGCAAGAGTAGCGTAACGCAACTTTCAATATCTCAGCCCATCACAGGAAAATATCCACGTGTCAACGTGGAATTCACAACAAGGCGGTAGCATGCGATAGTCACCAGATAACGCGTCAAATGCCAGCGTGTAAATCAACACCACGCCCAAAAAATGCGAAACGTGAGAAATCATGCGATGAGGCCAATCGCGGAACAAAAAGCTGCGAAAAGCAGCCTCAGGCCTGCAACTCCCACGCGTCTGGCGGGCAATTGCACCATAAAAACCACAGGTACAACACACCAGAAACAAGCCAAAGCACGTAGCAACATCCATGCACCCTGACCCAGCGCAGAGGGCAACGCGAACCCCACAACCCCCACAGACCACCAGCAAGGAACAAGTGGGCCGGGGAAGGCCAAGGAGAAAATGGAGAGGAAGACGGGGTGCAGACCGCAGGAAAACAAGACCAAGGCCACGGAGGCGACAGAACACTACCAGCAAATGACACACAAGCAGACCGCCTGGGATGCAGTCGCAGAGCCCAGGAGGCCAATCCAGGAGGCCAAGAGGCTCCGCCAGGACGTGACAACCGAAACCAGGCACAAACCCGCTACCAACAGGAAGGCAGCAACGGCGACAGGAGGTGGCAGTCCAGCGACACAGGAGGAGCAGGAGGAAAGCCAGGCCACAGTCATCAGTGTGGAGAGGGTGCAAGGAGCAGGGAGTACGGACACAGCTCGACAGGACCTGACACAACAACAACAGGGTGAGAATCCAACAGGGACTGGGGGGACAGGGGGTGATGGGCACAATGCCACACATGCACAATGAGGTGTAGCACACTGCACATCCACAAGTACCCAGGGACATGTCCCCCATCCCCGTAGCACCCTGCAGCACACACACATAGCAATCACAGCACATACCATGACAATGTGGCACAAAGTGCAACACCCACACTGCAGAACAGGGGACACAACTGGGTCCACCCAGGCGCAGAAACAGAACAATCACATTGGACAGAGCAGGGAACTGTGAGATGCACATCTACCCCTACAACCCCACATCAGCCATGTAGGCCAAATGTACACTGCCCCAACTCAAATAGCCACCACCGCCCAAACAGTCACAATGTACATTGTCACACAGTCTGCATGTCGACAAGAACAAGGCGCCAACACAATGCCAACATGCACCTCCCCTTCACAATGCTGAGGGACAAACAACACCTCCAGCAGGTCTGAACAGACAACCCATCAGTGATGCCCGAGACGAACACCACACCCCCGACCCCGACGCCCCACAACAGCCCATGGACATCCCACACAACCCACCACCAGGACCAGGGCAGACAAGCTACTCAGAGGAGAACCCAGACTCTGTAACAGACCACACAGCATGAAGCACCCGCAATCACGGCTGCCTCACAACACCTCACCCACCCACACATGGCACCCCAATGCCAGGTGGCCGAACGCCAAAAGGAGGTGGCCCAACAGGTGAGGGTGTTGCCTAACCCATGGAATGCGAAGTAGAACACATATGTGGGTGTCCAATACCCTTCAGGGACCACCTACACCCCACAAAGGAGACCCACACCTCCACAGAGACACATGCACATATCATGTTGAACTGGCTACGGGCACGTGCGCCCGGCCCCTTTATTGGCAGGGCCACATGTACAGTGACGCCTGTGCTGGATGTGTGTGGGATGAGTATAAGCCAGCCCGCACGGAGTGCTTGGTGCTGCGAACAACCTGAACAGTGGACACCAGTGCAATGGAAACAGAAAACACCAGCATAACAGAGTCAATTGCAGAGCAACAAGGAGGGATCCGGAGTAAGGACAGAGGTCACCCAATATACAGTCTGGATGTTCCGTGAGTTGCAGTGCACTGAGGTAGGGGCACTAGAGAAGAGCGCGCTCATGTGAAGGAATTGCTAGGATTGTGTCCCTTCGGGTTAGTCCTGATGCAGATGCAGTGGGGTGTGGTACACCTGCATCAACTTCCTCATCAACGTCCCAGGTCTCCCACACTGCCTGAGGTGACAGTTGCGTCCGCAGTCCACAGCGCAATACCCAGTATCAGATCTGGGTGTGTAGCTTGACTACCGCCACCAGTCTGCATTCCTGCCTTGGGGCTGCTGCCACCTGTCCTCCCATTGTCTGTACCTTCTCCCGTCCGCACACTAGACACATCCTCCTCCTCATGGTCCCAGGTCTTCCACACTGCATGAGGTGACATTGCTGCGCAACCTCACAACAGCACAAAACTCAATCAGTAACGGACAATGGCTTGCGGTGCACTGAGTCACTGGCACCTGGAGTGCTGAGCAGGGCAGCAGGCCGATGATGGCATCCACGACAGGTCTGGGCAACTCCGTAGGTCTGTCAGGACCACCCTTTCGACTCTGGCAGATGGCGGTTGGAGGTGGTCCTTGCCGTGGTGGCGTGTGCCTCCTGCGGTGATGCGACGTCCGGGCCGGTCAAGACCCGATGCCATGTGTGGGCCCTTGTGGCCCGCAGTTGGGGCCGGAGGAGGCAGACAGCGCAGGGCCACAGACACATGGCGATGATGACCCCAAGACCATCGCTACAGAGGCCATTCAATGTCTCAGAAGAAGGGGTCCCAGGCCTGACCAGCACAGAGTTAGTGGCCCCGGATGCACTGCGGCCGGCACAGGCACCCAGCCACGGGACGGTGACTTGCGGTGCAGTCAGATGGGCCATGCGACCTGAGCGGGTCCCCATCAATGTCCGAGGTGTATGTTGCGGAGTGTTGCGGGGGACAGTGGAAGGTGTCCTCCAGGGCATGATGCGGAAGGTCTGATGTTATCCGAAAGCAGCAAATTGAGGAGTGGAAAGCGCAACCCTCGTTGTCACCAACAATTCGGGATCAGCTACATGAGGATGAAAACTAGCCCCTATTACATTGACACGAACGCCACCAATGTACGACCAGTGAGTGTCCATGAATGTCTGGGAACACACTTAGCGGCACAGGTGGTGTGAGGGCATGCAGTCTGCGATGATGCCGGTACACAGATGTGTACTCCGACATTGCCAAATCAAGGCTCTGTGACCTACTGCACCACAGTGTAGGCTGGAGGCAGCGGTCAGCATGGGCCCACAGCCACCTGTCGTTGGCTCGCGGGGCACAGAGTTAGTGACACAGTGGCAGTTGTCGGTGGTGTTCAATCACCTCCGTGACAATGATCCTGTTCCCTCCGGCCTGCAACGCGTCATCCTCTTACGCCCCTCCGTGCGTGCCCAGACATGTATTCAGCCTTTTGAATTACCGATGTTCAGTTCCAATTCTGTGATCCCACTCGAGCGCAGCGTAGGCCGAGGGCAGTGGTCCGCGTAGGCCCACAGACACGTGTGGTTGTAATGCCATGCACAGACTTGTTGCCACCACATCGAAGGGTGTATGGTGAATAGTTCTATGCTTAAATAATGTTGACTGCCATGGTGTAATCAAGACTCAGTTCCAAATGTGTGACCTACCTGACCATGGTGTAGGCCTGAGGCAGCGGTCAGCACGGCCCATTCACCTTGTGTCGCCGGCATAGGTTGGATGGACCCACCGGCCTGCATAGTTCAGGCTCAGTGGCACCACGTGTAGCAGGCTGGCGTTGAACAGGGTTAGTGGCACCACATGTAGCAGGCTGGCGTTGAACAGGGTTAGTGGCACCACGTGTAGCAGGCTGGCATTGAACAGGGTTAGTGGCACCACGTGTCAGAAGATGCCCATATGGAACTATGCCTCACTGAACTGGGGGGGTCTGGTGCTGTGGCCGCTGGCCAGGATATGGGGTCACTGCCATTCATGACTCAAGACACAGTTCCACATGTGGGACCTACTGGTCCGAAGAGTAGTCCGGGGGCGGCAGTGGAGTGCGTCAACGAAAAGGGAATAAAGCGGGCCTGTGTCGTGGAGGCCTGGTGGTCTGAGCTGACTGCCAAGTTCGCGGGACTCGGGCTTGGAGCTTGCGCCGGCATGTGGTGGGACCTCCTTGACACACGCCGGTGTCGGAAGGTGATCAGTGTGGCCTGGCTGCGCAGGGGCGGGCCTGACGTGTTCGTGGTCCATTGTGCCGGGGACCGGCAGGCGCACAGCATTGCAGGCAACTGGGCTCACGAGGACGGCGTCGGCCTCGTGGCGGGTTGGGAGGCGCCGCCCTGGCTGAGACATTGGTCTTTCCGGAAGGGGACTACGCCCAGGCCTACGTGCTTTTTATTCACACCCCTACGCTGGCGTGGCGTACGCCGGACCATCCCACTACGCTGACTCTTAGGGAGGGGGCGTAACAGGCAACATTTCCGCGATGTCCCCCACTGGCTGTGGTGACATGGTGGCGTCCACTGTCCACTACACTCCATACGCAAGCAGTGTATGTCGCCATGGATATGGGTGTGTTCTGCATACTGCGAGGTGTCCAGCACATCTCCGGCACTGTTGGCATTGTGTACTTTCCCAATCATAGTTCTACTGCATCCTTCACACATGCCTGGTTGCCACCTCTCCCCACATTCGGCTATTGTGTGGCTGAAGTGCCATGCCGTTGCTGGCTCATGTTCAGGGCTTGCCCATGTGGACATTGTAAGTTGTTCTGTCGTGTCTGGTGGGTGGGCATATTGTTGTGCCTGTTGTATGTGATTTTGTGACGTGTGCATTGCCAGAGTTGTGAGTTGCATGGTTGTGGTGTTGAGGTGTGTGGGATGTTCATTTGTATGTTGCCAAGGGGCTGTACATTTCCCTTGTTGCCATCCTGGGTACGCTGGTTGATGATGGACTGTCGGAGGATGAAGGTATCATGCACACTGGCTGTGTATTTGGAGGCGACATTGTTGGATGTTCCACGGTGTTCTGTTGTTGCCTGCACATTGGTGTGAGACGTGTGCTTCCTGTTGCGGTGATTGTGTGCTGTGTCACCAGGGGGCACAGGTAGTACATGTGTGCTGTGTGTTGCCCCCAACACGTGCGTGCATCCTGCTATGGCGTATGGTCCTTGCTTGGTCTCCAGCGGATCCTGCGCCTTGTGTTATACGTATGGGGACTGGGGTACCAGGGTGATGGTGATGTCCAGGGCAGGTGTGGGGGACTTGTATGTGGCTGGCTGTGAGACTCCTCCGACTCTGGCGGGTGTTGGATAGGGGGTCCCAGGGGCCAACAGGTGCAGCCACGCCATCTGCTTTGTGTGGGGTGGGATGTTGGTTGTCCGCTTTGTTGTTGCCGTAGGCCTGTTAGGCGATAATGGTCAGGATGCGTAGGTTGGTTGTCCCTTTCAGCCTGTAGTGGAAGGTGACATTGTCAGGTGTTGGGTCTGTGCGGCTGGAACGTTTCCTGGGGTTCCGCTGTCTTTGTCTGCACTGCGTATGTGTTGGTCCGGGGGGGGGGGGGCTGTTCCGGGTGTGGGATGGGGTCCTGGGGGTGGTGGCGGTGGGTGTTGTGGCCCTCTTGGGTGTCCGGGCCGCATGATGGGTGGCTCCATGGCATCTGTTGCCCTTCGGATGTGACCCTGGGCTGTGCTCCCTTTTGTGGTGCTGGCTGCCGTCCGACTTTACACCAGGTCAGAGCTGGTGTAGATTTCCTGGTGCTAACGTGCCTTATCGCCTGCTTTGTGTTTTTATCGCGGATGTGGCTGGTCATTGTGAATGTTGAGGTGTGCTGTTGTCTCTGCTTTTGTCACGGGAACGCCTACTCTGCCTCTCATTAGCGATATTTGCGAGGGTCCTCTGTGGCGATGTTTTTTGCGGCTGCTATCGCGGGTAAACTGGTGCTGTGGGCTGTTAACACGGGCTTGTGAATGGGGGGGTAAATTTATCACGACTTTGGCTGCGATGAAGTGCCGTTATTTCGGCGATAGCTCCTTGTGAATATGCCCCACTATTGTCGAAATATGGAAAGTGTCAAAGGAAACGAAAATGCAGTACTTACAGGCGTGTGGGCTATATAGTGGTGGATGCTATGGTGAAGTGTGTGAGATGAAAGCATGTCTGCGCAGTAGAGACATCAAAGACAGTGCTGGAGGAAAGAGATAAAGTTTGAGATACGTAGTGGAGGATTTCAGAAAGATGTGGGAGAAAAAGGGCCCAATTGTTCAAAAGAGTGGGGACAGTACTGCAGAAGAAAGTGGTATGAAGGAGAGAACAAGAAGGGACTGCAGTGCTTAATTTGAGCAGGCGTTTGCTGGTGCTCAGCACCAGCGCTTAATTTTCAGCACCCGCACTTATGAATGTTCATCACTTGATGGCCCCGTTTGTCTGTTTCTGAGGTGAGTACATGACAGTTTACCACTTCAAACCATATTAAAAATTAACAATGCAAGCGTGTCTAGGCCATTCTAACAGCTTTGGGTGGCATAGGATAGTCCAAATTGTTACAGCTGTAGCATTGTGATGATTTCAAGTTGAGTTGGTACAGACATTTGGCAGTGCTGGCAAGAGCGATGGGTGGTGCAAGCTGCAGTGGCATCCTTATAAATACCTTCGGCCCTGGCAGTTTTTTTTTCTTCTTCAAATTAAGCACTGAGTGACTGAGACACTTCGGAGTCCACAGATGATAGTAAAGCTTAATTCACAGGCTGATATATTCGGACTTGAAACCATCTCAACTCTAATTATTCACAACAAAATCACTGTTGCAATAGGTCTGGCTTTTTTTAAGCACATGTGTTGGTTGGAATTTGATAGGTCTGGATGCAGTAACCGAAAGATCACAGAGAGGCACTCAAATATACCCAAATGCTGCTTAGCTGGTACACTGTGTGAAACACAGGACTTTGGTTTAAATTCATTCAACATAATTAGATAGGCCACGCCCCTTTGAAAACATTCCTATTAAGCTTCTTGAGCCACATCCCTTTAAGAGGCCCCTCATGTTTTTCATCCAACTTAAAGCACTGAAGCTAATTAATATCAAAGTAGGGTGCATGTTTGTTCAAGGCCTGGAACTGGTAGTTCTGAACATGTGCTTTTAACCTGGCCCTCCTCTTTGCACACAGATCTCTTCTGCATATTGATATCCGGGTGCAAAATGAGTGCACACCTGCAAATTTTCACAATAAAAATAATGTGCCTTGCCATGCGCGCGTCACTACTCTCTGAGCTGGGCCATACATGTGTGTAGTCTACACTATGTATATCCTAGGTAGTCGTCTATTAGATGCATTTACATAAGCATTTAAGGATAAGTTAGACTTACAACTGGACAAATCTTAGCGAACTAGGCCTTAGCTGAATTCTGAAAGAGACATTGAAAAATATCACTATGAACAAACAGCAAATACAAACTTGAAATTTTATTAAAAACACAGTGGCGAGCTAGTGAAAAGGGAACAGTGCAGACTGTTCGAAAATATGACAAAAGATACAGCATGCGCAAGCTCTCCGCTACCACGAGGGTCTTGGTAAAATAACCTGGGAAGAGGGATGGGGCAGAGCAGGAAACAGGAAATGAATGCTGGCAGGTATAAGGAAAGAGTTGAAAGAGGAGAGTGCTTGAGAGCTCTTAACAGTAAACAACAGTAAAAAAAGGCATATACCAGGCAACTGGAATTATGCTGTATTGGAGGACCAATTTTTGTTGAAAGGTTGATTAAATTATAAAGCAAGAAAATTCAAAAAAATAGTATGAGTTTATTAAAGGCAAATTATGATGGAGGAACTGTGGCAATATTTGGCTATGATGTTTAACACAAATACATATGCATGCAAAGCGGATGAACCCGTTTTGTAAAAGATAACTTTTTTAAGAAAGAAAACTATTGTGTACTACTCACAATGTTATTCGTCAACAATTATTTTAGGCTTGAGTAAATCATATACAACACTGCTCTTAGCAGAGCTCAACCGAAGCGTTTATATGCCTTTCTATTTCATTTTCATTTAATTCTGTTCATTCAGCTGTTTTAAGGGCTGTTTTACACGCCACACAGTGAGGCTCCTGGCAACACCCAATTCCAGCTAGAAACAGCGTGCCAACACATATAAAACACGGTTAACCATTTGTCTGTTCTCGAGGTATTTATAACAAGTGTTGGATTTTGGCCAACTCAATTGTACTCTTTTTTTATCGGCTAAGTAGACCGGTCAGGTTTAAAAACCTGTGATCTTCGGGTTGTCACAGACCCCTACATCGACAAATTAGTCGCCTGAGCTATGTTACATCTTACATATTTATTATGCAAGTGTCTCACTGTGATGCCCTTCAAAGTTCAAGACTTAATATCTTAAAAAAGAGGCAAAATGTTTTTTTTAAATTCCGGGGTAACTAAAAATAACTGTGGGTTTCAAAACACCTCAATCTAAACATGATTTAGCATCAACTGAAACAAAAAAATGTGCATCATTCTTGAAACAAATTTGCATATGAAGTGTTTTTGTTGCTTGCTGTGGACAAAAATAATTCGCCCACTCCATTTACTGGAGACAGAACCACCACATTGTTGAAATTACTTTAAGACACATGTAAATGTGGGTTTCTTCACGCACTGTATCATCTGGGTAAAATCTTCTGTTTCATACCTAAATATGTACATGCAGCGGCTGCCTTTGCATGTTTACTCTCAAAGATTAATAAGTGGAATAGTTTCTAATTTGCACTTCTGGAAACCGTCTTCCTGTTGCATCAAGTTCAACGTCATGTAAACTGAGCCAAATCCAAAAGGTGGCAACCATGAAGGCAGTTAGCCAAAAATGTCTCAAAAGCAAAGCAAAAGCCTCATTTGTTGTCTGCAAAACAGCGTGCCCTTTTTAAGGCAGTGAGCCTTATGCACTAGTGGGCGTACTTATCAAATTATCACGCAGCGCAGTGCAGCAAGTCACTTTGCTGCGCTGCATGAAAGGGAAAGGGCAAGAATGTGCTGTATTTAACAATAGACGGTGCATTCCAGTCCTATCCCAGTGCTAGCGCACAATGTTCTGCCTTGCACCAATGCAGGCACCCTTGCACCATGGTGCAAGGGTGTCTGCGTTGTTAGCAGGATGTCTGCGTTGTTAGCAGGATTCTTTTTGTGCCGGAAGGGACACCTTCCTATACAAAAACACTCCTGTGAGGCATTTTCCTCTTTCTATGTGTGCTGCGTTCTCTGCAGCACACATAGAAAGAGGAAGTAACAAGGAGAAATAAAGATATCTCTCCCCGTTAAACCTCACCTGGGGAGGCGATGACTTTTGATGCATTCCCAGGTCTACCACTAATGGTAAAACTGGGAAAGTGCCAAAATCCATGGATGGATGCGTGGGAACGCCCACAATCCACCCTTCGAACTCCTCCCTCTGGCAGAGTAACGCAATGCAGCGATTTGCTCTGCCTTGCGTTACTCTGGATTAATCAAGCCACTCAGGGCCACGCATGGGGGACTTGCATGGCTTGATAAATCAAACTTGAGTGTTGCGTTACTTTTGCACCCCATTGCGTGGCGCAAAAGTGGTGCAACCCTTTGATAAATATGCCCCAAAGTGTTTTATGGCACAGACACCTCCTGTTTTAAAAACAGATTCTTCAAACACAGTTCCAGCAGTCTCCTTTTTACTAACTTCTGGTACTCAGTTTACCTCAGATCAGGCTCGCCCATGCGGGCGGTAGGTCCTTGAGGTGCCTGGGCTCAAATAACAAAATGGTCCACATTACAGTACTTAATTTGAGCTGGTAGTTTCTGGTGCTCGGCACTGGCATCTAATCGTCAACACTTCCACTTATGTCAGCCTGCCACTGGTTGGCGCTGTTTGTCTAATTTAGAGATGAGCACAACAACAGTTGTTTATTAATTCAATATAGATTAAAATGACTATTACCGTTCAGCTCCTTGTGTTTTCAGGGCCTATCCCAGGGTGGTTTCGCTTTTTTTAATTGCTGTTTCGTTTGTCACCCCTAAACCTTCCTTCCCCCTTTCCACTATTTTCTTCTTTTGGCCTACATGTACTCTGCCTCTATCTTCCTCCTCCACATTACTTCACCCCACTTTTGGGGCAGGTGAAGCGCCCAACCAATGTCCTTCACCTAATTTTAGGTTGAGGTTGAGCCCATGCGCTGCTGCGAGGCATGCAGTAGTGGAGTATGGCTTTGAAGCCCCGCCCACTCTCCGCCCATATTTTTAATTGGCTTTGTGTCATTGTCCTTTTTAAACGCTGGCTTCCGAGTCCTTATTAGGCTTGTTAGTGCCTCCTTAGTACCGCCTTGTCTGCATTTGTAACCTCCCATGGCGACTGCCCCTTTTACTTCTGTTGCGACACGGTATGTCTTCTAAGCCTGTAAGCACTATTTTCTTTAATGAGTTTGCAGGCACGACGTGCTTTCCTCGCCATGCCCACTTTCACTTTCAAGCAGCCTCGGCCAATGGTGGCCGCTTCTTTGAAGTGAAATAGGTCTCGGATTTACAAGAGCTTGAGCTATTGCCATTGTAAATGACTAGCTTAAACTCTTGTAAATGCGAGACCTATTGCATTGCAAATGCTTGTTAAAATGTGGTTATCCCGGGGCGTGGCCTCGCGATCCATCATGGTGGATGCGCGTTAGGCGAGCTCCGCTCAGCCTGAGCCAATTATCCTTGAATTATCCTGCTTACCCGGATTGTCTGGGTCATAAAATATTGGCAGCACAGCGGCGTGATCGCTATCGTGGCACATGAGGGAGCTGAGGCAGCAGTGGATGCGGTGGCGGCGGCAGCGGCCTACGGTCCGGACGGCAAAGCGGGCGAATCGAGGCGGGGCCCCCTGGGCGGCAGCCGCGGCCGAGATTGTTGCGCGCTGTAGCACTGGAGTGCTCCGTTTGAAGAAGGGCTGCCTGGGAACTGGATGGGCTCCTGGCAGTCATCTGTGGGCTGATGCGGCCGTGGAGCGACTCTGTGTGTGACTGAGAAGACGGCGGCGGCGGTCCGGTGAGTGCTCCTCGCGTTCCCTTCCCCCCGCTGTCAATATCGCATCCCGGTGGCTAGATCGGGCCGCGCGGGGGGCTGGTTGACGCGCTATAGATCCGGGTCTGCTATCGAGTGGACGGAGCCTGGGCCGGTGGCGGTGAGCGCCCAAGGATTGTGCAGTTCCCTGACTGGGGATATACAGGCCTCTGCGGACTCCCGCGCCCCTGGGCTGCTGCGACATACGGGCCGGTGGCGTGCGGCCTGAAGACATGGTGGCTGGCCCCGTGAGGCCGCGACTCTGCCCCCGTGGAAGGCTGCTCAGTGCAGCAGCGCAGCATTGCATTAAATGATACGTAGAGGGGGCTGTGGGGCTATACCACGGAGTGGAGCCGGGCATTGAATCCCTGCCAGTTGTGGGAGTCGGGGCAAGCACGTAGCCTTTATCAGCCACGGCCAACCCTGCAAACCCTGGAATATCCCTCTGGAGGATTGCGCTCTGTGGCCTGGTGGGGAGGGGGGCGGCTTGGTGTTGGCTGGTCCCCGTCGCTGACGTCTGCCTAGTTGAGAGCCAGGCCTAGTAAACCCTCCTGGCGCTGGACATCAGTGCGGGCCTGGCACCATACTACCCCTGATTGGCCGGCGCGGCAGGCAAGTGGACTGTGGGGCACCCATTAGGGGGGGTGGGGACACGTCTGTCTGCGGAGGCGGCCAGGTTAGCACCCGGTGCGGCTTGTGGGCAGGGGGTCTCCGCCCGAGCCCGGGCTTCCCCAGTGATATTGCCTAGGGACAACTCTGGCCAGTAGACCAGTCAAGAAACGAAGCTCCCCACAACATAAGATATACAAGCGTGGACTACCCAGTCAGTTCGAGTTGGGAGTTGCGGTGCGGCCATCGTGAGGGAGCAAGACCGGAAGGCAATTATGACAAAGGATAAAACGGCGGGAGGATCCGCCAAGCAAAGCACGCTGGACCGATTCACTGGACCAGGGGCCGCTGCGGCGAACAGGGGTGTGCGACTGGGGGCATGCCGGACAATGCAGCTCTCATGGCGACTATAACACAGTCTAGGGACGGCTGGGACGCAAAAATTGGGGCAGTTGGCTCCGATGTCATGCTTCTCAGGCAAGATTTACGTAACGCAGTGGAGCGTATCACGGAGACCGAGACTAGGATCTCAGAGGTGGAAGACTCCGTTACTACCCTACAGAAAAAAGTCGCCTCATTGGAAACGGTCACCAGAGGCCTGGCGACACGAGTGGAAGACGCAGAGGGCAGGGCCAGGAGGAACAATCTCCGTTTTGTTGGATTCCCCGAAGGATGTGAAGGGGGGGGACATGGAACGGTTCCTGACTCAGTGGCTCACGAGCTGGCTCCCTCCGGAGTCATTGTCCAGCTGTTTTGTAGTTGAACGGGCCCATAGGGCCTTGACGCAGAAGCCGCCTCCAGGAGCCAGACCGAGGCCTATTATAGCCAAGATCTTAAATTATCATGACAGAGACGTGATCCTGAAGCAAGCCAGGGCTAAAGAGCCCCTGACCCATGATAATGCCCGTATTCTCGTGTTTCCAGATTACACGCGGCTAGTGCAACAGAAGCGGCAGTCTTTCCTGGCAGCCAAGGCTCGCCTGCGTGACCTGAAACTCCTGTATGCCTTGCTGTACCCCGCCAGAATGCAGGTGGTGTATCAATCACGTACTCTCTTCTTTGAGTCACCTGAGGATGTCTTCAACTGGACGGACGAGACGGTGAAGGTTCTGCCCCGCACGCCGCCCAGGAGGGAATCAGATTCATCATCCAGTGATGTAGTCCGGAAACCACCCAATCCCAAAGCTAAAGGAAATAGACGGTCAATGTCCAGACGTCGATCTCAATCCTGTGGCGATCCTAGCAGATCTACATCGTTGCCTCAGCAGGGGACCTCTGCCTCATAGCCATCTTGGGACTCCCCCGGACAGGGGGTTGTTGGTGCCAACTGTTTAGACCGTAGAAGCACGAGGGGGGGCTAGTACCTTTGCCAGAACTCAATTGACGGAGGGAACGCCCACTGACCATGGGCTGGTTACTGGGGATCCATTGGCGGGGGTGGGCCGGGTACTCCCGTTGGGGTCTGCAGGCTGCCTCCACCGCGACAGATACTTCAGCGGTGTTGAGGTATGGGGGGGGTGGAGGGAAGTTGGGGTACTTATGTTTTACGTTTGCACTGCGTCACTCCTTTACAGAGCCACTACTCACACACTGTTTGTTAATTGTCCCGCATATCAACGCCGCAGGATTTATTGATGGCGGTCTCAACAGATAGGATGCAAACCCATGAGGGGGAACTCCGGATAGTGAGTTGGAATGTCAGAGGAGCGCTAGACAAAGTGAAAAGAGGGGCTATACTTCAGCAGGCCAAACGCTATCATGCTGACATCCTGATGTTGCAGGAGACGCACTTAATGGGAACAAAGGCCTTGTGCCTTCTTAGGTATGGTTATATTCAAGCGTTCCATTCTGGGTTCACAAGGGGATCCCGTGTGGTTGCAATTCTCATCCACCGAAGGGTTCCCTATAAGCATTCCGAGACGTGGACAGATGCCCAGGGGAGGTACGTCTTTATCAGAGGCACCATATACGAGGAGCAGGTGGTATTGGGCTGTATCTATGCCCCCCTGCCGCTGTCTTGGGCGCTGGTTGAGCGCCTTACGACCCTAAGGTCGGATATACCTGATGGGTTGGCAATAATAGGGGGAGACTGGAATGATGTGATGGACATGGCCAGGGATAGATGGAGGCCGGGGGGGCAGTCCAATGTTCGTCAAACTACCAAACTACACTCCCAGGTGACGGGGTTGGGCTGGGCGGACCCCTGGCGTCGGTTACACGGAGAAGAGCAGGGCTACACGTATCTGTCGGCGGTGCACGACTCATTTTCCCGACTCGATTATGTATTCGTGTCATCGGGTGCAGCTAGTAGGGTGAGTGCCGTAGAGATCCTTCCGAGAGGTTTATCAGATCACTCTCCGGTTGCTCTCATGATACAGTTGGGTCCTGTGAAGCAACCCTTTCGATGGCGTCTCTCCCCCTGGAATTTGCAAGATGAGAACTATAGGGAACATATAGGGCAGGCAATCGAGCAATACCTGGACCTTAGCGTAGGATCGGTAGCAGGGGCCGAATCCCTGTGGGAGGCAATGAAACCAACCCTCCCGGGAATTGACATATCGTTTTGCTCAGCGGCACGTCGAGCCCGGAGGGAATGGCTTCTGAAATCGGAGGCCCACATCATGGAACTTGAGCGGAGCAGCAGGGAGCAAGGGTGAAGTCCGATGCGCCGCCAGCTGCTACTGGCGCGACAGACTCACGCCGACCTTCTGATGGACGAAGCCCGCTTGGCGTGGTTGGTGTCCCGTAGTAGGATTTACCAGTGGGGGGATAAGTCCAGCAAGCTACTCCATCGATTGTGCCAGGGAGCCCTGCGCCCCCAGGTTCTTCCTAGTATACCGGGCCCCGATGGAAGGATTCTCGGGGACCCTTCTCTGATTGCGGAGAGCTTCGCTAATTATTTTGCGGAATTATACACTCCTAAGGAACTCATACAGGAACGCATTATACACCGCTTTATAGAGGATTTACCACCACGGGCCCTCTCTGATGAGGCGCGCACGGAGCTGGATCTCCCGCTCACTGAGGAGGAGCTGAGTACAGCGCTGGGAGATTTGAATTCTGGAAAAGCGCCGGGTCCCAATGGATTTCCATGTGAGTTTTAAAAAAAATACTTCTCGAAACTGGGGCCCCACTTTCTTAGGGTGGTAGATGACGCGAGGGAGCGCGGCTGCCTCCCGTGAGACTGAAGGCACGCGGAAGTGGTCGTGTTCCATAAACCGGGCCGACCCCCAGACCAGCACGCCTCGTATCGTCCCATTTCGTTATTGAATGTAGAGGCAAAAATCTTGGCTAAAGTATTGGCCAATCGCCTCCAATCCCATATAACCACCATGATTCATCCCGACCAGGCCGGTTTCATGACCCCGAGAGCTACGCGCCATAATATTCGCCGTGCAGACATTGCCATAGCCACCATCCAGGGATTGGGGGAACAAGCCGCACTCTTACTGGCAGATATGGATAGGGCATTCGACTCCCTTAGCTGGATATATCTGTTTGCCCTTTTAAATCGCCTGAATATGGGCCCACGCTTTTTGTCATATTTAAAATTATTATCTAAGGACCTTACGGCATCGGTGCGCATTGCGGGATCCACATTCTCCATTGGAAGGGGCACCCGTCAGGGCTGTCCCTTGTCACCATATCTTTTCGCTTTGGCAATAGAGCCTCTGGCGGTGTGGGTGCGGATGGATGCACAGGTGACAGGCTTTGAGTGGGCACATGGGCTCTCAGACCGCATTGCATTATATGCCGACGATGTTTTATTCTTTTTAACGGATATCAACAAGACGGGGCCGAGGCTGCTCCGCATTATGCAAATATTCGTGGAGTCTTCGGGTCTTTTCATGAATCCTTGTAAATCTGCCCTGTGGGTACTGGGGGAAAAGACGGGCCTGGGGCCTTGGGCTTCGGCGGTGCAGGTTACTACAGTGGGGGTGAAGTATCTGGGAGTCTTCCTGTCGGATTCGTCAAGCGTGTCCTGGGACAGAAATATTGTTCCGATATGGGCGCGGGTACGCGAGGAGTGACAAGCATGGTCGCACATGCCCCTCTCCATCTATGGCAGGTCGGCCATCTTTAGGATAGTATCGCTGCCGCGTCTGCTCTACCAATTTTAGAATTATCCATACCCAGTCCTCCCCAAGTGGTTTTGTCAAGTTAACACGGCTTTGGGTCAGTTTCTGTGGGCGGGAGGGGCGTCCAGAGTTGCGTTGCGGACCTGCTTTCAGTCGACGTACTGTGGGGGGTTGGCTACCTCGGATGTCCAATCATACTATATGGCTTCGCACCTGTTGATATTGAATGAATGGTGGTATGGGGACAGGGCAGACCCTGCGTTTGCAGTGGAGCGACAATGCATGGGGGACTCCACTCTACATACTATCTTGTACTCGGCACCCCTGCGTAACTCTCTACCGCCGGCCACAAGGGTGGTATTCCAGGTGTGGAAACAGGCCCTCCGTAAGATGGGGTGGTGGGACAAATTGACGAGGGAGACCCCACTGTGGTATAATGGCCGACTGCCACAACTGGCTGCTTTACCTGGATTTCGCGGATGGGACAATATAGGTATGTCTACCCTAGGGGATGTGATGCGCAGTGCGGTCCTGAAATCCTTCCAGGACCTCCAGCAGGAATTTCAGATGCCGAAGACCCAATTTTATAAATACCTCCAATTTAGACATGCCATCTCCCCCAGCATCGGGGGGTTGGAAGCCCTTCCTGAATTTACCCCCATCGAAGCCAAAGTGTTTATGGGAGACCTACAAGACCATAACATTTCCAGAATTTATCAGTCCCTGGTGACAAATAGTTCCACTACGTTAGATAAACTTAGAGAGGCATGGGACGGGGATCTTGGCCCACTGGATGGGGATGATTGGACGGAGGCGCTGGCCTCCCCTTGGGAGGCTGCGATTGCGATGCGGCTACACCTCATTCAATTTAAATACCTACACCGGGTGTAGTATACCAGAGTCAGGCTGTGGAGGGCGGGCCTAGTGTCATCCCCGGTATGTTTACGATGTGGTTGGGAGGAGGGAACTCTCATACATACGATCTGGCATTGCACAGCACTCACAAGATTCTGGCGAGGGGTTCTGGCTTGTCTCGCAGAGGTATTGGGGTGGGAGCTCCCCTCCTCACCAAGGTTGGTAATCTTACATATAATGGAGGGTGTCGGGGAAATATCTACAAAAGACATCTAATGCTGTTGGGGCTCACATTGGCTAAAAGGGATATTGCAGGGCTGTGGAAAGCAGTGGTCCCACCTTCTCTGTCAGCATAGAAGAATGGCCTTGACTACTGTATGGTGTTGGAGATTCCAATATTTAAAGCCAGGGGATGCCCGCAAAAACATCCAAAGATCTGGAAGCGATGGGCAGACTATCGGGGTCTCTACCTAGAGCCAGTTCCCCCTGTGGATGTCTCGATCCTAGGATAAACATTCAGGCCTATGGAGTGAGGGATCAACGATACAGTGATGAACTTCATTTGGTGGAGTGGGTGTTGGAGTGGTGTTTAAGACGTAGTGATGAAACAGTGCAACGGGAAGGGGGTTTTACTGTTTATGTTCTCTTGTTATTTCTGAAAGTATATAATCTAAATGTCTGCCATTATTCAGCATTATATACTGTGGCAGAAGTCTTCTGGGTTACAGAGCTTTGCATCGTATTTGATACTTGACACAATAAAATCGGTTTATAAAAAAAAATGTGGTTATCCCCTTGGCCCCCATACTCCTTCTTTTTCCAGTGTATTAGTGGGATGGGCCATTCTGTTTACTGAATCGTCCTTGCCAGCTTTTACCTATGCCTTGTTCATTTTTTCCACTTTAATATTGGTAACATGGTCCCTAACTACATGTTCTCTTTTAGAAAAAGTACTTTTTTAGTAAATTGATTGTAATCTTTTAAAATGCTCTTATATGCTTCTATTATAGTTTACCAAATTGTATTTTTATCAATTTGTTTTTCCATTAAATAGGTTTTCGATTATTTGGTTTCTCAGAAATTGGTTTCTATAATTTTGGACAGATCTCAGAATAGTTTAAAACCTGATGTAGGACACGCCATCTTTATTTTATGTTGTATATAATGTTTTCCTATAGTACTAGTACAACTCTGATAATGCTTCAAAGAGCCTTCGAAAGAGCGGTTACATGACAGGAGTATAGGAAAATTATTTGACATCGAAGTGACACTGTACAGCGGATGCTAGAGGTATCTGGAACATATGCTGTCAACTGGGGTGCAGACTAAAAGTCTGAAGAGATAATTCTTGAGGAATTTCCCTAATTTTTGAAAATTGTCTTCAGTGTAAAGGGGAGATGGAAGCAAGTTCTAGAGGGAAAAGGATTCAGTATGGACTGATCTACCATCAAAACATTTGTACCACCCTGGATGTATATAGAGAAATGGTTTTATGAGACTTACAGTTCTCTGGTTGGTCGGTATGGCAACACCACATAGTTACGAAGGAGCTTTGACATGGAGAGCCGTATGCTGAAGGCCCAGGGTCTTAAACTCGACCCTTTGTAAGATCAGAAGCCAGCACTTCAGGCCGAAAGTAAGGCAAAGTGCTTAGTTTTGCAACCTTTGAAGTTTAGCCACAGTCTTAGCAGGAAGGCCTCAATGTATTGAACTGCAGCATTCAAATCTGGAGATAACCAAAGCACACCTGACATACAATGTTTCCTTACACAGGACACCGTCCAAAGAGTACATTACACAGCTTTCAATCACAGCATATTTAGGAGTCATGTGGCATGCTATCTGGGGACCGCTCCCAGTTATAAGGGACTGCAGATTTTTCATCCACAGGATGCAGGTAAAAATGATTACGCCCATGTGGCCTGCGAATCAACTGCCAGAGCTGCCACCAAAGCAAGCACAAGGAGTTTCAGCGCTCCATCCAACATTTCCTTCTGTTTGCATTGTTCGCCCTACGTTGGCAGGGTATGCCCAGACGTGGGTCCCTTGCCCACTTTGCCACTGGATTCAAGCTAGCCTGGCGGAAGAGGGATGTTATCCCGAAACTGGTCCCAGGATACTTGTTTCTAGTCCAGGGAAGACCTGCCTTGGCAGTTCGGGCTGGACTGTTCCCATGAGGAACGGGGTCAAGACTGATTTGCATATGGTCTGAACTGGGGTGGCAAAGTGAGCTAAAGAATGATGATGGATTCAACCCAGATCTGTGACTGGGGGTGAGTGTCTGAAAAGATTCAGCGCTCCATCCATCATCTCCTTGTGTTTGTTAGAGCTTCCACCAAAAGCCGCTCTCATCACAGCCTGGTAAGGGAAGTGCAGACACCATCTGCTATGGTTTAAGTTGCACATGAGTTGTACCAGCAGACAATCAGGTAGCAAAAAAAGACATGTGAAAGATCTTCGGGAGGATTCGAGGTCACTGAGTGGGCAAAGACCGGCAAGTCAAAATCTACAAAACAGAAGTAGGTTGTCACAGCTAACTCTTCATGAAGGACTTTAACCCAAACACTATCCAAATTGGCATTAGTGGTGCTACGTTGAGGAAAAAGTTCCATACAACGCCATTTTTTTGAAAGGTGTAAGGTAACGGATAGATTCTCATGGAAAACGTGCATTTACCCTAACCCGAACCCTTCAACTCCAATTTTCCATTCCATGAACAATCGCAGTCGTAAGGCTAATGAGCATCGTAATTTGTCTGGAGTATGCTCGATCCGTCTGTCAATTACAAAAGAGAAGTAAAGCCAGGCACTTCATAGGCGAATAAGTCCAGTATCTGGAATCATTCATGGTTCGAAAATCTGGGGCCAGAGGAAGAACTAGCAGATCAGGAAATATCTGAACGTTTCTCGGTAAGAAAATAAAAAAAAAAAAAAGGGCTACAGTATGTTGTACTCTTTACAGTCTGACCGCAATGTACAGGGGTAGCCCCAGAAACATACTGGTTGTGCGGAAGCCAACGACAAATATTGCTTATGTTCCTTGAGTGCTAAAAAAATGTGACAAAGCCTGTTTGAAACGTTTACCTTGGAGCAAACAAGCTTTAAAGACATAACCCGCTTGCAGGCCGAGAAAGAAGGCATATTTCGTGTAAGCCTGTATATTGGCCGAAATTGACATCGGGCAGTTAATCACAGGCACCCACCAATAAATTAAATCAGATTGCTTCCTGGACCAGAACATCTGTTTCTACATTATTTTATTATCTCTGGCGCTATATTTAATAATTACAACATATTTCCACTTAATGTTTCATTTAAATCCGTTTAAATTTCTAGTTTGCTTAAATTAGAAAACAGCGAGATGTTTCTACCCTGCTATTTCTCTTTAAGAGACTAGTCAGTAAGTAAAAATAAAAAAAGACACCAGCATACATTTAGCCAAAGAACACTGTCTGTGTCCAACTGCTTTAATTAAATTCAGATTAAAAGTTCCTGTGTGATGTGTGCCCTCTGTCAGCAGTTCAAGCGTGCCATCACCCTGCAGCCTCCTGGACAGAAAGATGAAAGCGTCTTCTCACAATACACTGTCAAGAATGTTGACAGAACAGAAAGTTTGGGAGGAGGGGGCAAAATGTGGCTGGCCGTCTATCTTGTGTAAATTAGTAAATTACTCTGGGACCAATTCAAAGTCTGTACTTGGTGCTGGGAGCTGCGGATTCTGTTGAAAATTGAGTTTATAAATCTGATGAATGCTGCGTGCCTTTTGACAAACACAAGAACCAGCCCATGTCTCTGTTTTTGAACAAATGTCCATTTACTGAGCCCAAGCTAAATTTCCTTTACGCGGGCGTAATCTCGCGTAATTTAGCAGTACACTTTTTACACACAAACCTCAATATTATGCTATTGCGCCACATTGCGTAATTACGTGCCAGTCACAACAAACATCATTCAATCAATCAATCAACGATAGAAGGAGATTCTATTGTTGAGATATTAGGGTCCGGTGTCGAGGGATTCCGAGGATGAGTCTGGCTGCGGTGATCTGTATGGTCTGGAGTTTGTGGATCAGAGACTTGTTGAGCCCGGCGTAGACGGCGCTTCCGTAGTCCAGTCTGCTGGTTATGAGTGCGTGGGTGACGGTCTTCCTTGATTCGGGGGGGGGGAGGATCCATTTGAAGGTCTTTCGGAGGAGGCGGAAGGTGTTGAAGCAGGCAGAGGCGATGGTGTTGACCTGTCGGGTCATGGAGAGGGAGAAGTAGAGTATGATGCCGAGGTTCTGGGCATGGACCGTGGGGGTGGGGGTGTTGCCGAGGGCGGTGGGCTACCAGGTGTTGTCCCACGCAGAGGGGGAGGGTCCGAGGACAAGGACCTCGTTCTTCTCCGAGTTGAGCTTCAGGCAGCTGTTGCTCATCCAGGATGCAACGTCCTTCATTCCTTCCTGGAAGTTGAGTCTGGTGGTGATGGGGTCCTTGGTGAGGGAGAGGATGAGCTGGGTGTTGTCGGCGTAGGATACTATGCTGAGTCCGCGCTGTCTGACGATGGCGGCGAGGGGGGCCATGTAGATGATGAAGAGCGTGGGGCTGAGCAACGATCCTTGGGGTACTCTGCAGTTGATTTCCTTGGGTTCGGAGAGGAAGGGTGGCAGTCTGATTCTTTGGGTTCTGCTGGTGAGGAAGGAGCGGAGCCAGTCGAGGGCGGTTCCCTGTATGCTGGCGTCGTGGAGTCTGGCGGTGAGTGTGCAGTGGGAGACTGTGTTGAAGGCTGCGGAGAGGTCGAGTAGGATCAGGGCTGCGGTGTGTCCTTGGACGAGGAGGGTGCGGATGTCGTCTGTGGTGGCGAGTAGAGCGGTCTCGGTGCTGTGTTTGCTGCAGAATCCGGATTGGGAGGGGTCAAGGATGGAATTTTCTTCAATGAATTTAGTTAGTTGGACGTTGACGGTCTTCTCTGTGACTTTGGCCGTGAAGGGGAGGAGGGAGATGGGTCAGTAGTTCTTGAGGTCCGTGGGATCTGCTGAGGGCTTCTTGAGAAGGGGTCTGACTTCTGCACGTTTCCAGTCATCCAGAAAGATTCCGGTTTCGAAGGTGGCGTTGATGGTGCGCGTAGTTCCGGAGCGGCGGCGGCTCTCTGGAAGATGCGCAGGGGCCGTAGGGGCTCCTGAGTGGATGCCTTTCATGGTTGATGCGGTGTCTTCGGTGGTGACCTGGGTCCAGGAGGAGATGGTGGGGTGGCTGGCATTGCTGGAGGAGGGGTTGGTTTCGGAGTTGGGTGTCTGTTTGATGAAGTTATCGTAGAGGCCCTTGATTTTTAGATGGAAGTAGGAGCCGAGCTTGTTGCAGAGGTCCCGGGAGGGGGTGATGTCCGTGGTTTCGCTGGGGGGTCTGATGAATTCCTGAATGATGCTGAGGAGTTCCTTGGAGTTGCTGGAGTTAGCGAGGATTTTGTTCTGGATGAAGGTCCTTTTGGTGGATCTGATGCATTGGTGGTATTCTGTCAAGGCGTTCTTGTAGGTGGTGCGGTCTTCCGAGGATTTGCTGTATCTCCAGTTCTTCTCGAGACATCTGCAGGTGCGTCTGGATTCCTGGAGTTCGGCGGTGAACCAGGTGGCCTTTCTGGGGTGCTGTCTGTCGGGGTTACGTAGGGATGCAAGCTCGTCTGCGCAGTTGGTGATCCATCTGTGGAGTTCTTTGGCTGCGAGGTTGGCGTCAGTCGAGGTTGTGGGGGCATCGCGGTTGAGGGTGGAGTTGAGCTGCTCCTCGGTGATCTTGCTCCAGTTTCTTCGTGGGGGCGGGGTGCAGTTTTGGGCGGCGTGGGTTTGCTGACGTGGAAGTGTATGCAGTGGTGGTCCGTCCATGGGGGTTGCGTGGTGTGGTTGAAGTGGATGTTGTTACCTCCTGCGAAGATGGGGTCGAGGGTGTGTCCTGCCTTGTGGGTGGGGGTGCTGACGAGTTCTTTCAGTCCGAGGTTGTCCAGGAGGGTGGTGAAGTTGGGGTCGCTGAGGTTGTCGAAGTGGAAATTGAGGTCTCCGATGAGCATGTAGTCCATGGAGGCGATGGCTTGGGGTGCGATGAGGTCGGCGATGGTGGTGGTGAACGCGGTTCACGGCCCGGGGGGTCTGTGGGCGAGGGTGCCTCTTAGGGTCGTTCTGGGGCTGGTTTGGATCTGGAAATGGAGGTGTTCGGTGGTGGGCAGGCTGTCGCTCGAGCTGGAGGTTGTTAGTCGGAGGGAGCTCTTGTGTGCGATGGCAAGTCCTCCTCCTGGGCGGTTGGGGCGGTCCTTCCTCTGGAACTTGTACCCGTCTGGGATGGCGGTGGCGATGTCGGGGGCGGAGGTGGAGTTGGTCCAGGTTTCTGTGAAGAAGGCGATGTCTGGCGAGAGGGTGTCGAGGAGGTCCCAGATCTCTACGGCATGTCTGTGCATGGAGCGCACGTTGAGGAGGATGCACCTCAGGGAATCGGTGGTGTTAGCGTCTGACGGGGGCGGTGGACGTGGGGGTGGTGAAGGTCTGGCAGCAGTGGTGCCAGGAGAACTGGCCATGGGTGGCGTTCGGCGTGAACAGCTGGCAGTTGTTCCTTCCAGGGTTGAGTGCGAGGAGGGCAGCTGAGTCGTAGCGGTGGGTGGTCGAAGATCCTGGGTCCCTGGCACTGGTCGCGGTCGGGTCGCGGACGGGCGCAGACGGGCTTGCCTTTGGTGCACCAGTGGCGATCCCGCTGCGCGTGGCCGCACAGCGGCCACCATTAAATATGAGAGGGGGGAGGGAAGCGCAGCTGGGAGGCAGGAGCGGGAAACCGGCAGGGGGGAGGGGGTCCGCGGGGGCAGCAGCGGCGGGAATAACCGGGCACGGAGGACACAACAGGACACCAGGAAGACAGAAGAAAGAAAAAGAAGAAACAGGCAAAGAGGCACAAAGTAAAAAAGCACAATAACAAGACACCAAGGGCACAATAACAGACACAAACAAGGATAGTACAAAAACGGGTACAAGCAGAGAGACCGACAGAGGGCCTCGAACACCTACTAGCAGAGGTGACGCGGGGTCAGTGGCGGCGGCACAACAGCGGAACTGCTGGGGAAGAGAGCAGGTCTTTGGCCACGGGGTCAGAGGTCTTGCTCGCGCTCCCTCGCAGCGGCTGCCATTAAATAGGGAAGGGGGGAGGGAAGTGCAGCTGGGAGGCGGAAGCGGGAAACCGGCAGGGGGGAGGGGCCGCGGGGGCAGCAGCGGCAGGAAGAACCGGGCACGGAGGACACAACAGGACACCAGGGAAGACAGAAGAAAGAAAAAGAAGAAACAGGCAAAGAGGCACAAAGTAAAAAAGCACAATAACAAGACACCAAAGGCACAATAACAGACACAAACAAGGACAGCACAAACACAGGCACAACCAGAGAGACAGACAGAGGGTCTCGAACACCTACTAGCAGAGGTGACGCGGGGTCAGCGGCGGCAGCACAACAGCGGAGCTGCTGGGGGAGGTCTCTGGCCAGGAGGTCAGAGGTCTTGCTTGCGCTCCCTCGCAGCGGCCGCCATTAAATAGGGAAGGGGGAGGGAAGTCCTCTTGGGAGGCGGGAGCGGGAAACTGGCATGGGGGGAGGGGCCGCGGGGCAGCAGCGGCGGGAAGAACCGGGCACGGAGGACACAACAGGACACCAGGGAAGACAGAAGAAAGAAAAAGAAGAAACAGGCAAAGAGGCACAAAGTAAAAAAGCACAATAACAAGACACCAAGGGCACAATAACAGACACAAACAAGGACAGCACAAAAAACGGGCACGAACAGAGAGACAGACAGAGGGCCTCGAACACCTACTAGCAGAGGTGACGCAGGGTCAGCGGCTGCACAACAGCGGAGCTGCTGGGGAAGAGAGCAGGTCTCTGGCCAGGAGGTCAGAGGTCTTGCTCGCGCTCCCTCGCAGCGGCCGCCATTAAATAGGGAAGTGGAGAGAGCAGGTCTCTGGCCAGCCTAAAAGCACAGAAACACTGCAAACAACCAGAACGCAAGCAGCTGCCTATTGCAGCACTTGCGTTTTTAGTGTGATTTTTTTTGGCATGAAATGCATATTTACATACAAAATGGACGCAAGGATGAATTTTGCCTTAAAATATAGTGTCAAATGCCAGTTTTGCTGTTGGTGTTGTGACGTGTAATTTCCCGTAATTATGCAAAAGCACTTTATGAAAATTTTGCACACCGTTGGCTACTTACCTGTATCCACAGATTCAGATTTGATGAATGAATAAATGAAACTAAATAAAGCATACGATTTACTTTCGGACACCCTATCCAATGGGAGTCTGCCATAATAATTATTAAATGCATGGATGCTGTGGGTCTGTTTTTTTGTTTTGTTAGGCGGTGCAGGGTCAAAAGCCTCTAACTCAGAATCCATATGACAACCTGCTACTCATTTTGACCAACCCAGTATATTTCCATGTGAAGGAGACTCGCGTCACAAATCCCTAGGCCTTTTTGCTGCCCGTACCCTAGAGGGTAGACTGCCTACCGTGTATCCATGTATAAACGCTTATAGTGCATCTAGACTGGGCTCCCTGACTTTATGACAAGGCCGGAGGCTACCATTATGCATAAAGTCTCTTTATTGCCACTCCAGTGAGCAGAGTTTAAAAGCTCAGAGTAAACATATTTGAATAATTACGAAACAGAACCTAGCCACCACATATAAGCACTCATCCCAAGCAGTCCTTCCTCTTTATTTTGCTGCTCCTGGAGAGATAAGTATTGTGGGTTCTATGTTAAAAAGGTTTTTGAAACGTAATTAGATTTTACCATAGTTTTTTTTTTATAAGGCATTATAGTTAAATATTTTTTTTTTATCTGCTAATTTGGTATTTTTTAAGGTTTAATCATTAAGTCCTTGGTCGTGTCACTTTGAGCGCATATTTAAAAAAAAAAGAAAATGAATAACTGCTAGGCTGAGTTGTCGGTTCGGTCCCTCGCACCTGTTCACGAGCAGACTTGGCCCTCTCTGGCATACGGGGTTACAGACTCCACTCTGTACATGGGCTATGGCCCAATTGGCACATCAGCAATCTTCACTGGCTTACGGGGTTGCCAACTTTGTTCCGCATACAGGCAATGGCCCAATCGACAGGGCAGCACTCTTCACGGAGGCCTCACCTAAAATATGGGGCCATCATCTTAGCTCCGTACATGCGAAACAGATCGATTGTCACAGCAGTACTCTTCACAGCGGACCCACCTGGCATATGGGGTAGCCCCGATTGGTGCAGCAACAGTCATGGCTCACTTCACGGCGGACCTTCTCCGGCATACAGGGGTGATGACTTTTCTCTCCACACGGACAACTACCCAATCAGTGCAGCAGTTGTTTCCTCACACCCCGCTATAGGGATCAAAATGGCTTCGCTCACTTCAGTACTCTCCTCTACCTCAAAGGCCACACTGGTCTTTGCAAGCAGGCAGGCATTGGTGCTTCAAGCTCCAGGGGCAGGTAGTCTTGAAGTCCTTTGGTGATGTCCCCCTCACTCAGCTCTGCCACCACCACCCCCCGTCCTGGTCACAGGCAGAAGTCTTGCAAAGCTTCTCCTCCTCCTCACACAGCCCGACTGGCTGCTTGCCAGTTGATATTTTGGGGGCCTCGAGCTCTCCTTATAGTCCATTTCAAGACACTAAATGTAATTTAGAGTCTGAATCTTTGAAGTTTATGTTGGGGGTCGTCTTGGTTTTGAAGTGCCCTTTCCTCTGCCCTGCCCTTCCTCCAGAAAGCAGTCTGTCACAACAGGGGCAACTCCAAATCTGATAGCCCCACATTACAGGCCATGGGAGTGACAGGAGGTTCACATATGGATGTCAGCCACAGTGATATGTGTATCAAAAGGTTACCTAAGGGACTCAGTCCTACTCGTTATGATTCTCTTTTGAGTCCCATGTCCTTCCTGAGATATGCGAAGGCCCCTCCCTAGTGACATTTCTCTGAATCAAAGAGCACCCTTTGAAGTGTACTGAAGAACCTGGCTCTTCCTTCCTCCAATGTGTCCCACCCAGTGCACAGGAATGCAGCAATCCACAATTCCGCCTGGGGGGATTCCTCTACCTCCTCATGTTTCTTCAGTTAGCATGGGGTCTCCCAAAATGGAACGCAGAATCTTCTGTGTATTATACCCTTCACAGGCACACATACACCCATCACATGTATGCAATATACACACACTGTACAACACTACATCCTTCATGTATTGTACCATTCACAGGCACACATACACCCACCACATGCATAAAACACAGACACACTGCAGAGCACTGCATCATCCCTGTATTGTACCCTTCACAGGCACACATACACCCAGCACATGTATTAACACACGCTGCGCAGCTCTGTACACCAAACTGATGTAGGCCAAGGGTGGGTTAAGCACACAGCAGCAGAACTTTAGTGTGAGCATGTAGGGTTCACTCCAATGACGCAGGTAAAAAGGACCTGTTCACATCTACTGATCACTACACGGTATGTTGTCACCACCACACTCATAATGCTTAACTCCTGCTAAAGACAGTAGACTTTTTCCACTATGAGGGTAGCTCTTTGGGTCCAAAAAGACCACAATCATGAGGCAAGCCCATGTCATGGCAGACACGCATAATCTGTGTTTGCCCATTACAGCAAACATCAGCATCATGGATCCAGACATCATTACAGTTGAGGCACTTAGGGCAGGGGTGCATGTCCAAAACCATGCGAGGGACTTTCCCATCCCAACAGTTGGATATTTATTACAAGCAATCCTTGGATGTTACAGACTGTGTAAGGTTATGCTATACAATTTGTAGAGTTCCCTTGGCAGAAAAAAGAACCTTGGGCCACATGTACAAAAGGTTTAAGAGGTCACAAATGGAGAATTGGGCCGTTTGCTACCGCTAAATAGCCTTTTGACATGTACTAACCCTATTTTGCAAGTCGGTAACCTATTACCGAATCACAAAATAGGGTTTGCGAGTCGGTATTAGGAAGGGGCGTGTTAAGGGTGTCCCTTCCTAACAGCGAATCGCAGGGGGATGTATGAATGTTTGCGACCGGAATAAGGTCAGAAAACTTTTGCAGTTTATCACCAACTTCAAGTTAGTGGTAACCCATTCGCAAATGGTCTTTGCGAATGTTGGCAGATTTTTTTTTTTTAAGAGCAAGCAGTTGTCTTTTTCATTTTTGTTTTGAAATGCATCCCATTTTCCTTTAAAGAAAACGGGCTGCATTGCAAAAACAATTGCTTTATTGAAAAAGCAATCACAGACATGGTGGTCTGCTGACCCCAGCAAGCCACCATCCCTGTGATTTTGGCCATTCCAAATGGGTCTCAAATTGCAACCTGCCTAATGAATACTGATGAGGCATGTCCATTTGCAACCCACTGGGAATCGCAAAGTGTCAAACACGTTTGTTGCACATTGCATTTTGCGACTTCCTAATTGCAAGTTGCAAAAAGTCGCAATTAGGAACTCACAAAATGTAGCAATCATACATGTAGCCCCTTATGTAATAACTTTTTAATTTTCTGAGGAATAGATGAATGTGGTGGATTTGGAAGTGAATCATATGTTAGAGAAGGGGTAACTGCTCTGGTTTAGGACGAAGCAAGACATTTTTTAGGTTCTCATTTTCTTGTAGAAAAGAAGGACAAAGGATGGGGTCCTCTAATAAATTTGAGAAATTTGAATACGTTTGTAGATCATCAATACTTCAAGATGGAGGGTATACATTTTTTAGAGATATTCTACAAAGAGGAAATTGTCTTGTGAAACTGGATTTGGAATATGCTTATTGTTCAATTCAGATGGAGGCAGCTTTTGTACCAATTCCTTTGCCTACTATTTGGCCTAGCGCCAGCTCCATGGGGCATTACCAAAGTTTTGAGACGAGTGTCAGCATGGATGAGAGATAGAGGTAATTTTTTGGTTATGTCTCAATATCAGGATGAGTTGAAGCCTAATTTAAGAATTACCCTGGATTTGTTGGAAAGTTATGCTTCTTGATAAATCAAAAGAAATCGTAAATGATTCAGAGCAGATCTTTAGAGTTTTTGAGGTTTCAAGTAGATGCCTTGAAGGGGATTTTGAGTCTTCCAAAGAAGATAAAAATGATTAAAGGCAGAAATAAATTTTTGTTGAAGAAATGTTAGTTTACTTTAAGAATGCTCTTTCGTACTCTGAGGGGTCTATTTAAGAAAATTTAACGCTGTGTTGTGTCACAAAAGTGACACAAAACGACGCAAAATCTTTTGTTTACTAATTTACAGCGCTAAAATAGGTTAGTGCTGAAAAACACTCAAAAGTAGTACAAAGCAGTGCATAGCGCTGCTACATTACTTAGCACCAAGGGGGAGTACCATGGGTGGTGCATGGGCATTCCCATGCAACCACCCAAGGTTTCTGACGCTAAACCTGATTTACTCAAAAAGGTACTAGCACCCATTTCAAATAGGCGCTATGAAGGAGAACTGCTTTAATTTCTCCTTCCTTTTCAGACTTTGTATGTGTGCCTCATTGTACAGCACACATAAAAGTGGGAAAACGTTTAAAGTTGGTCTGAGCGTAGTATTTTGTACTGGATGGCTATCCTTCCAGTGCAAAACCTATGCTAGACGCAGGCAGACACACTTGCACTATGATGCAAAGGTGTGTGCATGGTGCACGGCAGCTAATTTCAGCGCCGGCGCTAGGGAGAGGGGAGGAGAGGAGAGTGCCATATTTCTGTAAATATGGAGCTCTCCTGCTCTCTTCTTCTTGCGCAACACAGCACAGCTTTTTTGCGCGCTGCACTGTGTTGCATAAGATTTTAGTAACTCTGCCCCTGGGTCTTCTGTAGTCTTTAATTCAGGCTGTGTTCACAGGCCTGATACATTATTGTTGTTTTCAGAGGTTTGGCGAGTCTGACTCGAAAGCAAGAAAGGAGTTGGTTTGATGGTTAAACAACTTTGAGGCTTGGAATGGTCGAGCAGTTTTTTGGAGAGGGCCCAGGATATGTAGAGGAATCAGGTGCAAGCCAGGTGTGCTGGGGTGCGAGGCTGGACAGTTTCCAAACAGGAGTAAAATGGACAAAGGAGGAGAGGTTAAACCACTTATTGTTTGGAGTTTGAAGCAAGTCTCTTTGATCTCCAGAGTTTTCTTAGAAACTGGAGACATTTGCAATTTTGCTATGGATAGACAATATTCCAGCAGTACGTTATAGCACTTGATTATGGATCAATTTACCAGGTCAGGAGAATGTGGCAGCTGATCAGAATTCAAAAGTGTTCATGGATTACAACCTGTTAGAAATGGGCATCTCTAGTTGGCAGGTTGTTTCCCTGTCCAAGTAGGGACCCTTCTTCCTAGTCAGGATAAGGGGGATACACTACTGAAATATCCCCTGCTCACCCCCTTGGTAGCTTGGCATGAGCAGTCAGGCTTATCTCATAGGCAGTGTGTAAAGCATTTGCACATAACCAACAGTAATACAGTGAAAACACTACAAAAGAACACCACACGTTTTAGAAAAATAACCAATATTTTATCTGTGCAAAAAAGACCAAAAATGATAAAAATCCACTTTACAGTTCTTGGAAATCTCAATAAGCAAAAATAGACTTAAAATACATGTCCTTGAAGTCGATAGCTCTGTCCGGGGCTATCACAGCATTGTGAAAGCAAAAAGCAACCAAATCCAACCGGGTCGGTCGACTGCGTCGGTGCAGACCAGCGTCGGTGTCAGAAGACTGGTAAAGAGTACCTTGTTGTTGTCCTGGCCGACCGCGGCGGTGGGTTCCGGTTGCGGCAGTCGTTGAGGCTACGGTGTGAGTGAAGCGGTGCGGCATGCAGTGCCCTCAGGCCGCGGTGCAGGCAGTGGCTCAGTGGCGGTCGTTGGTGAGACCAGGGCTACGGTGCGAAGTGGGCGGTGCTCGTTGAGGTGCTGACGGTTACGGTGCAAGCTTCGAAGGCCGTCGAGGATCGTCGGTCGATGGGGCTGGTGTCCGTGGGCTGGGGCGTGGGACGGGGCGGTGCTGCGTATAGCTTATGAGCGGTGCCCCCAGACACGGTGCAGACCATGTCAGATGTCAAACATGAATTTAGAAACATTCATTCTTCTCCCCACCTTGACAACAATGTCAATAGTGAACTAAGACACAAGTAAGTTGTTAGGTGCACTTTTTGGGTCGCCTGGGTTCCTATTATGCATAAAGAACAGTATAGTTTTTCAAATCAAACACAGGACAAAGTTTTGTAAAGCGCACATCCTGAATTCATGTATTTCGAGGTCCTCTCATATGTGATAATGAAGAAAAAGGAGGGAAAGTGAAATAAAATGATTGCCTAGGATTACACAATTTGGTTGAGTGGGAAAGTCTGTATTAATCCCAGGATTTCTAGTTTCATTTTGTGCAATTCAGCCACTAGATGCACATGCTTCGCTTCCTCCACATCTCACCTTACCACCAAACCCCCCCACCACCTCTCAAACCCCAGACCACCACCCTGCAGGCATCAGTGCAGCCCTTGCCCCATCACAGACCAAACATTTTGGCCCCTGGTAAAAGGTTTGTGAGTATCCATGGTCTAGAGCTAGGGTCAGATTCGTTGTCTAATTGTGCTTTTTCACAATTCACCACCTGCCCCCTCCCTTGTCTAAAAATGGAAAATTATCTCCTTCCCTCCGGTTACTTAACGCCACCCACATCTACATACTGAACTATCCAGGTTTAATTTCACAGCCACTGTATCTTGGAGGAATCTACTATTTCTGGTTTCTTTGCTTGTACAACCTATGAATATACTTCTTAAAGACTACACCATGACAGATTGTGTATCGAGGCGCTCCACTCCTCCTCCTCCTCCAAATAAGGTTCCCTCAGAGCATAACCATAGTGCCAGGGCTTGGACCTCCATCAATCGTGGGTAGAGTCCATTTATACACCTCAGTGGTTTAACAGTGTCATCAATGGTTTGCTCCTCTGTCACTCCTTGGTTGACTCCATAAAAGACTCCTGGATTGCTTATCAGTGCCACCAAAGATGCTGCCCCTGCGTTAACTCATACAGTGATTGCTGATGGCTCCACATATCTGCCTAGGCATCTCTCACTCCTGGGTTGACTCAATGTCTCTCCTATTAGCTTAGCTCACAAGTCATGGAGTGGGTTCTTACATTCCTGTGTTGACTACATTATAGGATTTCTTTGGTATCACTCCTGCCAGAGAACACGGGTACACTTGTGTGGCTTCCTTGCATATGTGTTCCATGAGGGCTCACTGGGCACGTACAATCACCTCAATGACCATCTGCAGGACAGTTTGCATTACCTCTTCAGGACATATTGCAGTACAGTTTATGAGACCTTTTTTTATAACAAACCTAATGACAAACTGCATGACAACTGCTTATTAATGTTGTAGGTATTCCACATGCTACAAATCCAAACGTGTGTCTCATCTGGGATAGAAGGCGCTATAGAAATGCTAATAAAATACAGTTTGATACATTCAAATTTATGAATGATTCAATGCTGGAGAAAGAGCATTTCCAATGTAAGTCTAAACATAAACTTAACAACAGAGGACCAACTTCTATGTCTCTGTTATTTCAGAAACGTGAGATATATGGGTAGAAGCCGCAAAAACCATCTCTACGCGTTGCAATACAGATCCTCCATAAACCAGATTACTGCCCCATAGGTTGCAATAGATGCTGCTTTAGCTAGATTGATAGATTTTCACAATTTCTTGGACTGATTTAGAGCCTAGCTTTTTTGAAAAACTAAATATAGCAGCTATGCTTTTTTCCATGAGGTTTGCTCTATTTGCTATCATGTCCTTCCAGTTTAATCTAGAATCAAAGAGAACTCCTAGGTACATATAGTTCTCCACCCGTTCTATTCTTTTTTGCCCTATTGAGAATTTCACCCACTTCTTTGAATCATCACCAACAACCATTACAAAAGTTTTTGCTTCATTTACATACAAGTCTAATTCCGCCATAAATGAGGTATAGTTCTCTATGAGAGTCTGCAAAGCCATTGGTGTTCTCGCTAGTAAATCTGCGACATCCGCATAGAGAAGAACAGGGAGCTTGAGAGATTCAACGGTAGAGGTATCCATACCGGTTTCCATCAGAACCTTTATAGCTTGTTGGTATAAAGAGCAAATTAAAAAGGGGGCAAGGACACATCCCTGTCTTCCGCCTTTTTCTATGTTAAAAGGCTTTGAACATTCACCCTGTTTCCCATATCGGACAGTAGCTGTTGCTCCCGTATACAGTTGTCTTATGAATACGATTATTGCGGGCTCCACTCCCATATCTTCCATAATAGACCACATTTTACTGTGTGCCACACATTCAAAAGCTGCAGACAAGTCCATGAAGGCCATACATAATTGGCCCTTCTCTGCTATCAAATATTTTGCCTCCAGCAGTGTTAAATTCAAACATTGGTCTATTGTGCCCTTTCCCTTTCTAAAGCCATATTGAACCATAGTACGGGACTTCTTTTCCATTACCCACTCTTCCAGTCTATTTACCAGTAGCAGACCCATTAATTTGGCTGTACAATCAATTAGGGAAATTGGTCTAAAATTGTTTGGATTATGGTCATCCTCCTTCTTAAAAACAGGAATAATTAAAGATTGCTTCCAGGAGGGCAATGGACCTGTTTTAGCTATTGCGTTAAAAACGTTAGTCAGCAGTGGAGCCCACATTAATTTGTTTAAAAGAAAAATATTAACAGGAATCTAATCTGGGCCAGCAGCTTTCAGAGAATATGTTTGCGAGAGGGCAAGCTCTATTTCCTCCAGTTTGAAAGAAAGATTTGGACAGTCTTCTGGAGGAATCCAAGCTATAACAGAAGAGTTACTATTCTTATTTTGAAATATCTTCTGATAATGAGAAATGCAAGTATCTTCCTCAATGTATACATCTAATGAAGGCTCTCCCACTTCTGCCAGACATGGGACGTTAACCACCTTCCAGAATTCTTTGCTATAATTTCTTGCTGAGGCGTTTTTCAAATTAGACCATGCTTCCTCTCCGAGTTGTTTATTCCTAATATCTCTAGCTTTTTTTATAGTTTAGATGTTGATTCCGTATGAGAGCATTATCTCTGGGGCTCTTCTTCACCGCTTTAAGGAGATTTGCCAGTGCCAGAGAGCAGTTTTTATCAAACCAATGGATTGGTGGGCATTTTTTTGAAGAGGGTGGACAGGTTATTTGCTGCCTGATTCCTAGTAGGATTTCCCCAAAAGCCCCCCGACACCTGTTTAGGATTAGCCGTCTCATCCAAGCACGTCAGAAAATACTTATTATTCATGGAAAATATCGTAGTGTGTAGCTTTTCATGTCCTACTTTTTCCCATTTAAGGATGTAGCCATTTTTCCTTGCTAAGATTGGTTTTGGGGCTATCTTCTCTGCCAACTTTTTTATACCTTTCCAATGTAAGTTACAAAGGAGCGGGACATGATCACTAAAGCCCGTCAGCTTAATCTGTATATTTTTTATGTTATCTAACAAATCAGCCGAAGTAATTATGTAGTCAATTGTTGAGCCTTGGGATGCAGTTTAAAAGTACAATCCATCAATCCAGACTGTGGATTTATCCTATTTCTTATTTCTAAATTCCAAATCATCAAGAGCCTATTCAGCACATTACCATAATAAGTACGGCTATAATGAGTAATAGGGTCTCCATTACAGTCAGTTACTCCACAGAGCGGGGGATCAGATGTCAGACAACCTTTAATGTTGAAATCACCCACCCATATAATTTTAAGAGGTTTAGGATGGTGATGCACAAGGTCATCAATTGCCCTCCCAAGTTCTTCTGCCACTGAAGATGGATTTTTAAAGTTGTTATAATAATTAATTATCATTATGTCTCTGCTTGTTTGCCCATTACATAAAAAAATTTGAAAACAGGGAGAATCATTCCAAAATGTTAGGATTAAAAAGATTGTATTGGCTATTAATGTCACTAAACCTTCCTTTGCCCTTCCTAGTCTCGAAGGGAGTGCCAGGGTTTGGTATGAGCTATAGCCATTTAGATATGTAGGTCCCACCTCCCACATTTCCTGAATACAGATAATATCAAATTGTGTCAATTCTTTTATCCATTGACTATTATCTTTCTTATTATTATACCTTTCAATGTTCCATGACATTAGCCTGCAGGCTGTTGTCTCCACTTCTGTCCCACTATTTTTCCTAGATCAGGATTAGAAGGCCTAGACCCCTTTATCTCAGACATTATCTCAGCAGTTAACCCAGTTATTCCTTGATCGGGGACTGGTTTAATACATTCTGCTCCTGTGGATCTCAAGTGTCAATCATAACTGTCCAGAAAGGTTCTTCTTGAAGCAGGTCAATTATTATTCATCGGAGGCATCAGATCTTCGCTTGATGACTGGAGTCTTTCGTCATACTGTGGTTTATAAAAAAAAAAAGCCCAAAGGTACGACGAATATCTGGGATCCCATCGACGGAGCTACTGGGAGCTCTACTAGTAAATTCCCCACAAGCTGAACACTGTCAAAATTAAGTACTATGCAGTCCCCATCAATATTTTTCGGGCTTGAGCCAACCCAGGGAATTCTTCTAGCCATAATCAGATGGCTTTGAATGTAGGGGGCCACTTTCGTAAATTTAGTTAGCCAGTGATGTGCTTTGTCCATAAGCTGTATTGTAGACTCTTTCTGTGATGATCTTAAAACAGGTATGTTCACCATTATCATGACAAAAGGGCAAGCAGCTGGTGGTAAGCTTAGTGTTTTAGGTTTATTTTCAGCCCAAGGGTAATGCACTCCTAATTGCTGGGTGATGGAAATACTCTGAGTTACTCCCCCTTGAGTTAGTTTATACCCTTCTTCTCTAAGTAATCCTTGGTTAAAGATGGACCTTATGTCTGAAATACGAGGAGACACTAAACCTGTACTCCCATCGGTTGATGTCTTCACAGAGTGTGCAGTGGCCATGTTCTGTATCCGTACATTTTTATTAGCAGTTGATTCATTCAGGCCTTCTCTTTCTTTGACCCTAGGAGCCCCATTTCCCTCCTGCATATTTTTGTGATTTTCTGTATTATCAACTTGATCTGGTTCTATCATATTAATCCCAGATGAATGTGGTTGACCTCCTCTCCTTTGCTAGATAATTCCGTCATTTGTCGCTCGATATTTTCCAAGCGTGTCAATATGGGCTGCAAAAGGTGATTCAGCTTATCATATAAAACGTCTAAATTTGCTATAGTGGGGGCCAGCATTTGTTTTTGCTTAACAGAGGAGGAGCAAGTTTTGGTGTTTTTCTTGGGATTTTTGCTTTAGGGAGCTGAGATTCTCTAGGCCCGCCTCTCTTCCTTTTTCCTGGGGGCTCCTTGGGGGAAGTTACTATAGTAGCATCTAGGGCCTGGGGTAGTACTGATAGGTCGAAAAAAGCAAACACAAGGAGCTGATGGACAGAGCGCTGAAACTTTTCAGACACTCACCCCCAGTCACAGATCTGGGTTGAATCCATCATCGTTTTTTAGCTCACTTTGCCACCCCAGTTTAGACACAGCTATATGCAAATCAGTCTTGACAATGTGCCTCATGGGAACAGTCCAGCCCGAACTGCCAAGCCATGTCTTCCCTGGACTGGAAACAAGCATCCTGGGACCGGTTTCGGGCTAACAGCCCTCATCAGCCAGGATAGCTTGAATCCAGTGGCAAAGTGAGCAAGGGACCCACGTCTGGGCATACCCTGCCAACTTAGGGCGAACAAAGCAAACACAAGGAGATGGACGGAGCGCTGAAACTTTTCAGACACTCGCCCACAGTCACAAATCTGGATAGGTCGACAGGGACATCCACAGGAGCTGCAAGTTGAGACATATTCAGATCACTAGTATTCATAGATATTCCATTTCCATCCCCACCTAATGAAAGCCTCCTTACTGTGAGGGCAATTTCTTTTGTAATTGCATTTGTAGCTTTAGCAAGAAAGGAATCTAGTCAAGATATTTACCTGTCATGGTCTGCATGTTGCGCTTTCTTTTTCCCCATATTAATCTCCGGTTTACCTTCTGTGAAGATCAAGACGTTAGGGGGGCCCAGCCTCCTCCGGGCATGGACGGGCCCGCCCTTGGCTCGGGCTTTCCCCTGGGGCGCCCACGCTTGCGTCCCACACCACGGGTCAGTTTCGCGCTTTTGAGCTTGTGAATCAGGCAGGGGGTTGATGGGAGCTGTAGTCTCGCCAGCGGGGCTTGGCGATCCCAGGGCACAGCTTCACCCTTCCAGCAGCAGGTCGAGCAGGCAGCTACACTCGCCGTGGGTCAGCGTCGCGCTTTTGAGCGCGTGAATCAGGCAGGGGGTTGATGGGAGCTGTAGTCTCCCCAGTGGTGCGTGGCGATCCCAGGGCACAGCTTCACCCTCACAGCAGGCGGCTACATCAAATGTAGTATGAAGTTAGAACTTTACTCATATTAAGGCAGTCGCGGCTCGCAATACTCGCGGGTGGGGGGTCGCGGCGGGGTTAAAATACAAATAAAAAGAAGAAAACCTACCTGACCGGGTCCTGCGCCGCCTCTGCTCCTGGGCCGTGTCCCGCGTTCCGCGTTTTGCTGAACAGAAACAGGAACAGGCATGCTCCCTCCCCTCCATGCACCAATCACAACGCTGCAATGGTGATTGGTGCAGAGTCCCGGACAGCGCCCAGCCGGGCACCTGTAGGGAAGCCATTTTCCCTACATAGAGAAAATGTAGAGTGCGCATGACTGCTTTGGTTGGCTCCAGGGCCGACCAAACAGTCAGGGTACTCAGAGTGGTGCAAGCCACTCCTCCCCGACCCGCCCACCCCCAACCAGGCCTACCCTCCTGCCCGCCCCCAACCAGGCATACCCCTGTCTGCTGCTTTCTCGCAGCGCGAGAAGCAGAAACATAAAATGGTATTAAAAATACCATTTTATGTTTCTGCTTCTCGCGCTGCGAGAAAGCAGTGGGGCGGCGCTCCTCCGCCCTAATGGAGGAGCCGCCCCTGTATTAAGGCCTATTTGTGGTTTGGTGTAAACCATTCAGGCATTTTTGAGATACACGATTACAAAAAGGTGTTGTGGGGTGGGCTTTTAAAGGTTAAATTTGATAGATAACTTGACTGTTGAACTGGCAAGTCTAAACCTCATGAATTATGTTAATCAACTTTCAAATTTTAGAGAAGTGTGTTTGTTTGGTGAAAAGCTCCAATTTATTTTCAAATGCCATCCTGAATTCGCAAATTAGGCATGGTGCAAAAGTATTTGTTGGCAAATGAGGAGATGTGAAAGTTTTTCTACATTTGAAAGATATATATGCATTAATATAAGTCATTTCACATTTGAATTGACATATGTGTATTAATATAAAGCTACTGCAATTGAAAGAAATTGTTATGATGTATTTTAGTGCGTTCTTTTGGCTTAGGTTAATCTAGTCCTCAGTTAGGACTGAACTCCACCTTTTAAAAATGGCTGCTGTATCATGATGTTCATGGTATATTTATATTTCTTGTTTGACACCATACGCAGCAAGATGTGCACTGTTTATCTTGTATGCCATATTGTTCTCGGATAACTCGCTGGAGGAAGCCTTTTGCTACTTTCCAAGGCACTTCCTGCTACTATACTGAATGGCATTCATTCACAATTGTTTTCTGTTGTTTGTGTAACTAGTTTGTTTTGACACTTCCAGATGACATTAGGTCAAAAGGGGTAAATCAATATTGTAGTTGGATAGCGCTAAGACGGTAGGGTTATGTAATGTTTTAGATTGGAATATTGCAGTATGATTTGTTGAAATTATTATACCTTTGCTCACACCACGCTGACTGTGCAGTTTCCATAATTTCCTAAGGCGAAACTCATTATAATAGACCCCTGAAGTTGGGGGTGAGCCATGACTCTTTCTTGAGTCTCTAGGGATGCTACCCGATTTTTTATTGATTTGCTGCACATTTGGACTTAGTTTATTTTTCCTGAACTTGATCGTTTGCATTTATTTCTGTTACTGAGAGTCTTCAGGGCAATTGATTTCTGTGGGTCTGATTCGGAACGGTAAACTTACACTTTTGTGTAAGTTTACTTTTGTCTTGGTATTTGCGAACGGGGAATTATTAGTAAGTTAACAAGTGCAGGCTCTGCAGTCGGTGTGGAGAGCTCCGCACATAAAAGATAGGCATATTTTATCTTTTTATGTGCAGACTTCTCTGCCCCGAGTGCGAAGTCGCTGCACTCGTAACCTTTCTATTAACTCCCTGTTTGTGAATACCAAAACAAACGTAAATTTACACAAAAGTGTAAATTTACCTTTGTGAATCAGGCTCTGTGTCTTTTGACTAATTCAATGAGATTACCGCAGCATTTGCATTTTTTCCTATTTCTGTATTGTACTTTTGAAATTCAATTTTGAATCTAATCTCTAGGGACACATTACCTCATAGTTTTGGAGGTCAACACCATCCATGACCCCGCAAATTAGGCACCACTATCATGAAGATTATATAAGCGATAGAATGCCACCAGAGGCATGAAGAGAATTGTTGGAGTACAGTGAGAGAGAAATGGTAGATGTTGGAGGCAGGTTAGATGCCAGAGAAAACATGAATTTAGACATGTTGAACTGGCAAGGTCAGGCAGCCGAAATATGAGGAATTTATGTGCGGTCAGGCCACCATTTTAAATATGAAATATTGTGGTTAAGCAGCATTTTCCAGAGAAAAGGCATTTTTGATTTGATTATAACTTTGACACCATTTCATGAATCTGTAGAAAATCTCGAAGGCGGTTAGCAAGTAAAGCCATTAGCAGGGATCTCACATTTTAAATGCATATCTGACAGAGGCAGGAAAACATAAAGCATAGAGGGAAAAACACCTTTGATTTGCTAATAACTTTGGTGCCTTTTGACAGATCTGTATGAAAATTCAGAGATAAGATTTTGGCTTAAGTGCATGTTCAGCAAAGGTTGGTTGTACAGGAGGTAGGGGCAAAGCCTTGACGCACAGCAATACCCAAGGTGCACCACTGAAGGCCAAGCAACATGGCAGGATGGAATGGGGCAAGCCATTGCAGCCAGCCCATGCCAATTGGCTTGCACAAAGGGGATTTGGCCACCAGGTGGGTTGTGAGGCAGGTTTGGCCAGAGACCCTGTAGTAAACCTGCACTGCACGTGGACAAAGGCCATGCACAGCAGTGATTGTCCAAACAGTGGGTTGAGTGTAGGGCCTGGTCGCTGGAAGGGCGCTGCAGCGAATCCTCTAAAGTGCCCAGGCAAATTGAGACCAGGGCTAGCTTTCAGCCACCCTCACTGCACAGAGGGCTGGGCACAGTGGAATGTAGAAATATGAGGTTTAGATGTAGTGTATCATGAAAAAGCATAGATGGAAAACACCTTACCAGTAAGTTAGGGATTCTTTTTCTCATAAGACATTATTATATGCCGGATAAAACTCAGAAATTTCCTAGAAAAACACATTGAGAAAGTAAAGTTATGGACTGAATTTTCAGTCAAAAACAGTGAAATGTGTTTCATATGGTTGTCTAAGCAACCATAATTCACCCCCAATGCACTGCATAAGACCTCACACATGAGGTCACATATGATATAATTGATTAAAAAAACACTGGTAACATCACATATTATCTTAACATCACTACAGATCCACAATTGTATTGCAACATTTATATAGCGCTTACTACCCCTATGTGGGATGCTGAAACGCATGCCTACCTGGGTTGCATGCTACACACTGTAGGATGTGTGGTTGGAAGGAGGTTGACTTTGTTTTGATCCTATGTGGGAAGTGTTTCCATTTTCTCTGTGAGGACCACCGAGGTGCGGTTATCGTGTTATGGGACGCAGTGTTTAGCAAGGAGATGGATGAAGAAGTGTGAGCGTATCAGCATGCAGTTTATGGTTGTTTGTAAGCTTTGAGCATCTCTGCTGTTCCCTTTTTGGTATTTCTTATGTTACCAGTCCACTTACTGCACTGAGTTGTCAATTTTGAGATATTTTGTTTAATGTTTATGGTCCTGAGCATGCATAGGTTAGAGAGAGAAGTAGAGAGATCTGCAGGGATGGACTTTGCCAATATCATCCCAAATCTGACTGTCATTGTGAAATACAAAGAAGTGACCGTAGTACGTAGCTAGTCGAGATCTGCAATGGTGAACTAAATTAGAGATCTCCATTGGCCAGAGGTATGTGGCTGATCTCTTCATTTATTCCACACCTGTTCAGATGGTAATGGGTGGTTTATTGTTGTGGACTAGTACACTACTGGGTGATGTATATGACCCTTAGCAGTTTTGTCTTGTGTGAGTGTAAGAGAGTCAATCAGTAAAGGGAATTATTAGGCAGTCTGTATGAACTACAACTGACTGTCTGAAAGCTGATTGTTAATATATTAGTTTTAGTGAGGGTTATATATTGTATTGTGATTGCATTATATATCACTTACTATCCCTGATGAGGCATTGCTGTGCTTTACACTAGGCAGCACTCTGCTCCAGGTCCCAGAGTTGGTATTTTTACAGTTATTGTTGGTTATTGGGATTCGTCTTGTGGTCTACAGGAACCATTCCATGCTTTTATTCCCGTTACCATGTGGTAGATTTCATTAGTAGGAATTAGGTGTGATCTCTAGTGGGAGGGTGGTATGGTAATTTCATGTATTGGTTGGCAGTATTAATAGATGTGTGTTAGACCTGGCTTTTCCAGCGGGTTTATCCCCAGACTTTTTGCTTTTTTGTCTCCTGTTTAGGACCCTGTTTTGTTGGTTTTATGACTCTGGGCACTTTACCACTGCTGATCAGTGCTAAAGTGCATATGCTCTCCCTGTAAATTGTGTTTATGGATTGGTGATTCCATGATTGGCATATTTGATTTACTGGTAAGTCCCAAGTACAGTGCACTGTGTGTGCACAGGGCCTGTAAATCAAATGCTGCTAGTGGGCCTGCAGTACTGATTGTGCCACCCACATGAGCAGCCTCTAAATGTAACTCAGACTTGCCACTGCAGTGTCTGTGCGCAGTTTGGTACTGCCATGTCAACCTGGTAAGCGCACCCACTTGCCAGGCCATAACCTTCCCTTTTCTTACATGTAAGACACCCCAAAGCGTGGCCCAAGGTAGCCCCTGTGGGCAGGGTGCAGTGTACGTGAAAGGTGGGACATGTCCTGATAGTGAAATACTGCCAATTTAGTTTTTCACTATGGAAAGGCTATCTGTCCCATAAGGTAGAATGGGAGTGTTACTTATAACATCTTATAAGCATAACTTCCCATGGAGATAAGATAGGGAAATGGAGTTTAATATGCCTGGACTCAGGATGTAAAAATGCATCTTTTAGTAAAGATGATTTTTATGTTCTGTGTTTGAAAATACCACTTTTAGAAAGTAGGTATTTTCTTGCTTAGCCATCCTGTGTGCCTCTGCTGGGTTTGTGGATTGACTGTCTGGCTTTGGAGTGACAGGGGCTGGGGATGTGCATTCTCTTCAGGCAGCCACTGAGGGGGTCGAGGTGTGTCCTGCCTTTCATGGATGAGTCAGGGCTGGGCTGAATAGACCTGGGCAGCATTTAGAGTAGTGGGAGGAGATTCCCCTACACTTGAATGGGCCAGGTCTGCCTTGAAGAATGCTGTCTCCACCTCCTGCCAGGAAGCTGGGCCAGAGAGGACAGAACTGGTTTGGACTAAGCACAGACACTCTCTGCCGGAGAGAACAAAGGAATTTTGAGTATAAATATTGGGGCCCAGAACTTTAGAACTCGCTGGAATCAAGGAACCTGCCAACAAGAAGAGCTGCCAGGAGGAGTACTGCCCCTTTGCTGTGTTGTTGCTTTGTTGGGTTGGCCTGCAGTTGCTGCTTCTGCCTTGGGCAGTGAAAGGACTGGACTGAACTTTCTTTACTTGTGTTGAGTATCTCCAAGGGCTTGCAGTAGAGCTTGCCTCCTGTTCTGAAGTCTCAGGGACTTCAAAGACTTCACCAACCTTTGGGCACTGCTTCTGGAACCATTGTTTCAGTTGCCACAGGGAAGGGAAAAGCAACCGACTCCGTCGCTGGTTTTGTGTCCTGACGGTACCGCAGAGGGCACCGTCCGCATCTCACACTGCAACCCTGGTCTCACCGACGACGACGGCCGCCGACACCACCGAGCCACTGCTTGTACCGTGACCTATGGGCACCGCACTCCGCACCGCCTCACTTCACTTTGCCACCGTCGCTGCCTGCTGACTTCGACACCCGTGATCGCATCATGGCTAAGGGCACCGCTCGTAAGTTTCACGACGCACCGCCTCGTCCCACACAGCAGTCTGGGCCGACCGACGCCAGCTCCCACTAACCGGCTCTGTCGCTTGCACCGCAACCTGCCAGCACTGCATCGAGCACCGCCTCGCCCTGCACCGTAAGCCTTGGCCTCACCGATGCCATGTGGACGATCGTCCCCGGGTCACTGCCTGCATCGCATCGTGAGGGCAACGCACCCTGCACCGCTTCCATTTTGCAACGCAACCGCGACGGTTGCCACGACCGGCTCGCACCAACGTGCCAGCCGCAACGATAAAGGCACTGTTCACGAGTCTGTCCACGCTTTAGCTGGCTCTTATCGACGCGGTCGGCTGGAACTATTAGACACTGTTGTTTTCAGCATCGCCATAGCCCCGGACGGAGCTACCGACTCGGAAGAACTGTGTTTTTGAGATATTTCTGCAATTTTAAAGGATATCTTGCAAAGTATATATTTTTAAGTACTGTATGTTGGATTCTTATCGTTCTGGTCTTGTTTTGGATATATAAAAATATTGGATATTTTTCTAAACTGGTGTGGTGTCCTTTTGTAGTGTTTTCACTGTATTACTGTTGATTATGTGCAAATGCTTTAGACACTGCCTCGGAGATAAGCCTGACTTCTCATTCCAAGCTACCAAGGGGGTGAGCAGGGGTTATTTTAGGAGTGTAACTCCCTTACTCTGACTAGGAAGAAGGGTCCCTACTTGGACAAAGGTGCAAACCAATGCTAACTAGAGACCCCCATTTCTAACAACAAGCTACAGGTGATTTGGTATTGTTAGGGTGCAGGGGTATGACTTTTAAAGGCGAGGTTGTGATCTTAGAAATAAGGTGTGGGCAATTTAATAGGGATTAAGGCCATCATGCATGTGGCTTAGAGTAGGCTGTACTCGGAGAGAGGAGGCATGCAGAGGATGGAAAGGAAGGAGAGGGTCATTTGAAGGACAAGGGACATTCAACAATCAGAGGTTTTAATGTTGATTTTTCATGCTAGGTTTTTAGGAATATTATGGTGACTTTATGAGATAGCATGCAAAAACTGTAAAGGAAACAACATTATTTGCATGTGTTACAATTCTACTGTATCGTATGACAACCCCAGTGCACACACACACCACCATTACCCACCAGGTAAATACAGTTAATTAAATATGGTTTCATTTTCCCATAAAACCGATTGAAGGAGACCCTAAAACAGGAATGGTAATATTGTACTCTAAATGTTTGTGCTTGAGATGTTCTTCCTTTTACATCTAGTGATAAGGGAAGGATGTTGGCTAGTCTATTTTAGTGAATTTGCGCAAAAGTAATGCTTCATAGGACATGTAGCACTGGGCTAACTCCAGTGTGAAGCACCCACAACATAGGCACAATGAAGTGCGAGATCCTGCATCTGGGTGCCATTCTGCTTTCCTGTTGCAGTAATCAGACACACACAAAAGGAAAGGCCCTGCCTAGAAAGGCCTTCACCTGAGCAATAGAGACCGCAACCCCGCCCTTCACACTTCCCATCTCCCAAACCTGCAGTGCTCAGGAAGAACAAGTAATCAGCAAGCAGTCCTTTCCCAACGAGACCCTCTTTGAATCTGAAAGGGGAGCCCTGTCTCCGTTCCTTCCCAACCCACCATCTGGTAAGCCTTAGGAATGGACACCAATGCTAAATTTACATTTGTGTTTTAGCTTTGTTCAGAGCTCCTTAGCGATTGGCTAGGGTCTCATTCTATAAAATGTACAAATATAAAAGCGCTACATGACTCCTTCACCATTAAAGCCTTAATGTTTGTTCAGGTAATTGTTTCACAACTTTATGTCTTGAACCAGACCTAAGTTGCATGATCATGAAATGCCAGTCGAAAGTAGGTTGTTTAAAAGCCTGTGCGATGCATTAAAATAAAGGCGCTAAAATACATTGAAGCTGAAGATGGAAGTGTTTGTGTCAAGATGGAAATCTTGAAAAAAGAGTTTACTTAACGCATAAAAAGAAAGGTATCTGCACTTAACTACAGTAAAACACTTCTGAAATATCAGTGGCTGCGCCTAGAAGCACTGACCTTTTGAAAATTACATGGTTTTAAAACGGTGGGTGCTGTCTCTCAATCATTGGCTCATAAATAAAAACAATTAGGTAACCCTAAAATACTGAGGGAAACGTATATGTATGCATCAGTAGACGTTTTTCAGTTTTATGCTTTTGGCACAGCAAAGTCAGTCTACCCTTAACAACAGTGAAACTCCAAGTACCAGAACGCAAAGCATAAAACTGCCTGGAAAAACTCCTCATGACTGCCATGGGGAAATTTTGAATCTATGAGAACCTCCGGTGCATTCTGGGTGCTGTTGTTTATTTGCGTGTTATTTATTGATGCTGTGTTACGTGCTGCTATTTATTGCTCTTACAGATCACCTCACTTTTGGCCAAGCACTGTGCTCAGCCCTTGTGTGGATATACCGCACTGTGTCTGGGTTTCAGTGGTTTGCAGCAGAAGAATACCACACACCCGGTCATTTGGGCAGACCTCGTATCCAGCCTTCAGGTGGATAAAAAACCCACGAGACATCACCTTTAGTCATGGAAAGCAGGGGCTGGTCAGGCCTGTCCTCCTCAGTATGGAGATAACTCACTGTGCAAGGCTTTCAGAAATACACAATCTGGTATAAGGGCCTTTGGCCAAGCCCTGCACTCAGGTACTATGTGGACTTATGCCCAATACCCCGTGACCTAAAAAGGCTCTTACATCTTTAATATCCCCCACCCCCCAGTCCCGTAGCAGTTTAAAATACAGACTTGGTATTCTTAGCCAATTTGTTAATAATAGCAATAGTCTATTTTACCAATACATTTTATTCCTAAACCCACTGCAGATGAAGCTCCGTGTTCTTTCTGTAGCTGCTGCAGTACTTGTGGCAATACAACAAATGGAGGCATGCCATGTGTGTTCAAGTATAGGGTAGCAAATACACTTCTCCATGACTCACACTGTTGTAAAGTCGGTGTCATATCCATCGGCAAACACATATTCAATGTTTATCCAGTGGAGCAGAATGAGGCAATATTGCTTCCAATTGAGTTTTTCAATGCTAACCAAGACGGTAATTTGTTCAGTTTGGTCAGGCAATGCTCCATTATAGCATTTATTGCTTTAAGATTAATAACTGTATTTTGCATCGGTTTATGGGTATGAGGAACCGCTCCTATTTTAGTACCTCAAACTTACAATATATATTGTCTCAACTGTCTATATATGCTTATAATCTCATTGAGCAATTCTCTAGTTCCTGTTACATTGAAGTGGTCTGGTTCTGGATATGGTGAGTGGGTAGCAAGCCTTTGACAAATTGTTCTGGCATTGTTAAGTGCACCAAAATGTACTCTTTCTACTACATGTGGGAGATTTGCTTAAACAGTGTGAAGTATTCAATATATCTCAATAGGTATCCAAAAAGGCTTCTTCTGCTGTTCTTGAAAAGTAATAGTCATCAAACAACACAAACAGATCTGCTGTATGTCCTAAACAAAAATCACTATATATGATGAATTTACATTTTTTCAGCTTAAGGGACACACATAAAAAAAAGTCTTAAACCATTGTACGAACTAATATGCTCCAAATACAAAAGAGAGAAGAGAATGTGCAGATCCTTCAGGAGCGATTAAAAGTGAATGACAATAGAATAGGATTTAAGAGAAAACTCATGCTTTCATATTCATTTATGGAGCATGTGTCAATTTTTATAGATGGAACATAGCACAAATTTTTGAGAATGTATAAAACACCGGTCTAATTTTTTTAGAAAGGCACAAGTAAGGATACGTAGAGTAGTCTTCATGGGAAAGTCTTTAAATATCAATGTGAATGTCTTGTTTCAAGAGATTGGACCATATTAATTCCTATGGTATATCTCCATGTTATGTTGTTATGTTATGTTAATATGAACTTTTATAGCGCTCGTTCACCAACAGTTTCTTGGCGCTGACGGAGTTGCCTTCCTGAAGCAGTTACTAGTACGGATGAACCTGGTCTAACTATAAGCTTGGGTGAAGAGCCAGGTCTTCAACGTCTTCCTAAAATGAAAGAGATCTGACTCAAGTCTCAATGAGGGCGGAAGGGCATTCCAGAATTTGGGTCCTAATATTGAGAAACGTGAGCCTCCTGTTCTTTTTCGTCTAAAAACTGGGACCTCTAGATAGTTCATATGCATAGATCTTAAAGTACGGTGGGGGCTATACTTGTGAATTTTTGATGAAATGTACTTAGGGCCGGTCCCGTGCAAGGCTTTAAAAAGAATACAACCGGCTTTAAACTTGGAGCGTTGCTCCACTGGAAGCCAGTGTAATTCTTTTAGCAGCGGCTTGATGTGACAACGTCTGTCTTGTTGGAATATAATTCTGGCTGCCTGATTTTGTATTAGCTGCAGACGATGTATCTGATTGCGCTGAAGACCTAGGTATATAGAGTTAGCATAATCAATTCTTGACATAATCAAAGAGATGACAATTTGGATACATGCCTCTCTACTGAAAAATCTTCTGATTTTCCTCAGTTTACGCAGTTGGAGGAAGCAAGCGGAGGTAACCGCTCCAATCTGCATATTCATGTTTAGGTCTGAGTCAATGTGTATGCCTAGGCTTTTTATCGAGTTTTTTAATGCCGGAGGCGGGCCTAACTCCGAGGGCCAGTGGGCGGGGGTCCAGAGCTGGAGTTTATTGTGGGGGATGATGATTTCTGTTTTTTCGGCATTAAGTTTTAATTGATTTTTGTTCATCCATTTCATGATGAACAGCATGGATTTTTTAAGAAATTCCTGAGACTCTATAGATTCATTGATGGGGAAGACTAGCTGCATATCATCAGCATAGTTGTAGATTTGCACTCCCATCTGTCGTAACGCAACGATAAGAGGACGGATATAGATATTAAAAAGATGAGGAGATAGGGATGAGCCCTGTGGCACTCCACACTTCAGATTTACTGTGTCCGATTTGTACGGAGAGAGCCAAACTGACTGTTTTCTATCTGTAAGTTTTTGGTTTTAATTGGGCTGGACAGCCGCACCCATCAGTCATTTTAAATCTTTTGGGTGTCCCTTTTCCTTGAGGTGGAATGTCGATACATTTAGATCCTTTTCAATTACAGGGTCTCCTCAGGACAGGGACTTGGTATCATGGAGTTGAAGGCGAGGGGAAATATGAGTTAGTAGTGGGGGGTTTTTTCCCCGTAAGAAAAAAGAGACTTACTTTACTACAGTCACGCACATAATGAATCTGTGATAGGAAAAAAATACCGAAATGTCAAATAGTAGAAAATTGTATCAATGATTTAAAAGTCACGATGATTACATTGTGGTCACTTGGTATGTGAAGCACCTACCTTCAGGGTCTTGAATAATGTTTTTAAGGTGGGACTGATATACAAATATACAGTCTAGTCATAATTATAGGAAAAATGAACTTGAAAACCCTACTGCTAGCGTACCTGATCGATGTAGGCACAACGTTTGGGTAGAGACGGCACCTGGTTTAGGGTCAAAATGTCTCAGGCTGGAAGGGAAACGTTGACTTAGTTAGAAAATTAAGTGATTTTTACATGAAATAACATGCCATATATACCGTAAAATGAGTACCGTGCTGGGAGTCTGAGTCCTTGAATGTGCTCCTCTGAGAAGCGTATAGACTAATTTGCTAGCACAGCAACAGGGAATTTAACAAACCAGAAGCCATGGGCCACCCCATTTATTCACCTCCAGGAGGCAGCTGAGGCAGTCGGGAGTAGCATCAAACCCCATCACAGCACTTATCAGAATGGCCGTCTAAAGAGGAAATAAGTCATTGGATGACAAAACTGAACAAAGCTCTCAGAGTTCAATGTTACAGCAAAGGAGGCAACATACTCATCAAAAATCATACCAAAACTTCAAGAACAGCCTACAGGAGATTGATACAGGTCAATAAAAAGAAAGGAGATGACATCAAATGTGTAAAGCTCCATGAAACAATAAAATCAAAGGACTCAAGGAAGTTTTGGTCTTTGATCAATGGTATGAAAGCGGCTAAATCCCATTCAGCTGCGGCCACCATCGCTCTAGCCTGCTGTGAAGAATACACAAAAAAAATTATATGTTGATCTCATCCCCATTAGCTTTCTGCCAGCCTTGCCTTGCCCCCAATGAAAAGGGTTTTAACATTGAAGTCATTAGGAAATACGTGGAGAAGGCCCTTCACCTTATGCGCTCCAATGGTGCCCCACAGACTGCCGGCCTCAATATTCAATTTGGCTCCCAATAAGTGGGTAAATGCTTTGACCTCATTATTCCACTCTTACATCTTAGGCAGGTCAATTCCTGATAGCTGGAGGGGGTCCCTGCTAGTCCCATCCATAAAAAGGGGACTTCTCAACTCCCAAGAACTTTTGGCTGATCATTCTTCTCAACATCGAGGGCAAATGCTTTGATAGCATTTTAAATTGAAAGTTGGAAAAGTGGGTCGTGGTTAATTCAAGAGAGTTCTATTGTGAAAGTGGCATCCTAGAAGTATCTAGGGGTATGGCTGGATGAACAAGACTGATTCTCGCCACAAGTTCACGCCCAGCAAGCTTCGGCTAACTCCCTGACCTTGGCCTTCTGTAAGTTGCAAAAGTCTCTGCAGTGTCCTGACCTAAGAGCATTCCTAAAGATGGTAACCAGCAAGCTAATGCCCTCTATAGCCTACGATGCGTTGGCTTTCAAAGGCAGAATGGCAAATTGGCTAGACAGAGCACAAATCAGCTGCTACAGAAATATATTTTCATTACCTGACAGCACAACTCAACCCAAATTCGACTACAATTTAACTTGGCATGACAACCTGGTTTTAAATGCAAAATCTTTGTCCTATTGCTTAAAACTGAAAAGGGCGCAGGTCAGTACTCTAAAAAAATCTTTTGTGGCCTGCATTTGTACTTGAATAGCTCTTTTAAAAAAAAAAAATATGTTTATTGGTTCAACAATTGCATAACACAGTGACTGTATTGCCAATATAAGCAACAATAAGGACATGATCCACTTTATCCCCCCCCTCTCCCCCTCCCAACCCAGGCAGAGCGAAGTCAGAGGTCCAGTACATTCAGAAAAAATCTGCATATCAGGAAACAGACAGATACCATGCAATAAGAACAATGGCATTAGACATATTCTCATGTGAAATCCATTAATAGAAGTAGGCAGCAAGAGTACAGGACCTATATGTCATACATAAGCAGCATAGACCAAGACAATACTCGGGCTCAAACGCGACATCTATGGATACCCACAAATATAGAATGCAGTCTGAACTAGGAATTTACATCAGGTCTGGTCGGGACAGCAGGTATGCCGTGAGTGGAGCCCAAAAGTCCCTGGGATGAGAGGCCTCCGGCAGTTCCTCCTCATATATCAACAGCTGGTCCCTGCAGTAAAGCAAGTCCCGAAGCCATTTCTTCACCGTTGGAGTCGTCTTAGCACCCCAACACTGCGCAACAGCTCTCTTTGCAAATAAAGTGGCAACTGCTACAATCCGCCTATTACAGGGTCTGAGGCGGTGTACATACCCAAGCAGGCACACCTCCGGAGTGCATTGCACAGGTTCCAGCACCACATCTGTAAGCATCTTCACGACAGCAGACCAGAAATCAAATCCGCCCGCACACATCCACGCCACATGCAGGAAGTCTGCATCTGCCATTCCGCACCGTACACAATTAGCAGTCTCTCTCAAGCCGTACCTATAGAGTTGCAAAGGGGTATAGTACAATTGATGCAGAAATTTGAAGTGAATTATTCTGAGATTACAATTTGCTGTAAGCCGGCCAGTAAGTTTACAGCACGCTGTCCAAACATCCGGTGCAAGAGTGTCTCCCAATGCCACCTGCCATCGTGTACGGGAGGGATGCTCTCCCTGTTCCCGTTCGTGTAGGGAAGCATTATAGAGTTTAGTGATTAAGCCCTTGCGCCCCTCTCCCGCCAGCATCGCCTGCAATGCCCGTAGAGCAGTGGGTTCCTCCGGATACATCGCCTGAATTGCCTGGCGCACTCTAACATAAGTAAAGCCGAACATAAAACCACGATCCGTGCCATTCTGCGCCTCCTGCAGTGTTTTGAACTGACCATTCGTATATAGGTCGCCCATCCGAGAGATGCCCACCGTCGCCAATGCACGCAAGGCCGGCCTCTCACGAGCCGCTGATATATCCGGATGCGAAGCCAGAGGCAGCAGTGGAGCATAGAGATACGACAGCTGAGCCCGTCTCGCCAGCATTCGCCAAGCCCACGCCGTACACAGTACAGGGTTTATTTCAGTCCGCGGGCCGCCCGAGCCTCCCGACAGGGTCGCAGCCTGCAATGGCATTGGCAAAACCGAATCAGATTCAATAGCTACATGTGGCTGAAAGCGCTGGGGGAAGTGCCAATAATGCGCAAACTGCGCCTGAGCGCATAAGTAGTACAGCCTGAGATCCGGGGCCTCAAAGCCGCCCCGGTCAAAAGGCTGCACCAGAAGATCCCATCGGCAACGAGGCTTCCTGCCGCCCCAAACAAATGTAACTAATGATGATTGAAGCGTTTTAAACAGTGCCATGTTGAGCTTTATAGGAATGTTGGCAAAAAAATAAAGCAATTTAGGGAGAATGGCCATCTTTACTATCGCTATCCTATCGGCCAACGAAAGGGGCAGATGCACCCAACGCCCAGCCAAATCAGTGATGCGTGTGATCGCCCGGCCGTAATTCTCAGAAATAACCCTGTCTGGGTCCCGATGCAGCCATATCCCCAGATATTTCACGGGATCAGACGTCCACGCCAGTGGATAATCCAACTCGACCTCGGTCGTGTGCGTTGTCAATGGGAACACCATCGATTTCGACCAATTGATTCCGAGTCCGGAGAATCCCTCAAACCTCACATACTCCCGAAGCAACGCAGGCAGATATACAGCAGGGTCTCGGACATATAGTAACATGTCGTCCGCATAGAGGGAGACCACCAACGGTCTCTGCCGAAAACGCAAGGCAGCTGCTGCATGTCCCTGACGCAATCTGAAGGCCAGTGGCTCCAAAGCGAGCGAAAACAACATCGGAGACAGGGGGCATCCCTGCCGGGTGCCCCTCTCAATGGGGCATGACGATGATACCCAACCATTTACTCTCACCCGGGCAACCGGGTGATCGTACAGCACGCGAATCCAGTGTAGGAAGAACGGGGGGAAGCCCATCCTGGTCAGCACCATGAACATATAAGGCCATTGTAGAGTCAAAAGCTTTTGCCGCATCGAGCAGCACCGCGACAGCCTGGAAATCAGGGTCAAAATAATGAAGAGTAGAGAAAACCGTACGTAGATTGTATGTCGTGGAGCGCGCCGTGACGAACCCAGATTGGTCAGGCAATACCAAAAGCGGGACCAGCGGCTGTATCCTGGTGGCGATCATTTTTGCCAGGATCTTTGCATCAATATTGATAATTGAAAGGGGCCGAAATGATTCACACTGATTCGAAGGCTTATCAGGTTTCAATAATGTTACGAGTAGTGCTTCCCGGAGAGAAGGCGGCAGAGTTCCCGTCTCGTAAGCCTCCGCATAGACTTCCAAGAGCCTGGGGGTGAGATCAGACGCATAGGCTTTATAGAATTCACTGGGCAGCCCATCCATCCCGGCCGCTTTACAGGTCGGCAAGGACATTATGGCCAATTTAACGTCTTCAACGTCAAATGGTTGTGTAAGGTATTCGCGGTGCGAATTGGATAGCCACCTAAGCGCTACATCGTCCAGATAGGCCTCAATCTCTCCCGGCAGCGGAGAGTCCCTGGCAGCGTAAAGCCGGGCGTAAAACTGTATCACATAGCTCCGTGGTCGAGAAACGGGCAACTCCATCTATATCTAACAGTTCTGTAATATGCTCTTGGCTACGTGGTTCCGCCAGTTTTTGCGCGAGAGATCGACCGGGGCGGCCTCCTTCGCCATAGTAACGGGCAATTTTACGACGAGAGCAGTGCATCATCTCCTGATCCACCGTTTCATTGTGTTCCGTAACAAGTTTACGTATCTCCGCTAGTTTTGCTGGAGAAGGAACAGACTCATACTCACGCTCAAGCTTAGAAATATCCGCCCCCAAGTTGGTGAGTCGACGCCTGATATCCCGAAGCACACCAGACTGTGCCCCTATGCACACCCCACGTATAGTCACCTTGAACGCCTCCCATAGTACACCCGCACTGTCCACCGACCCCTCATTCTCCCTGAAGACATTTTTAATCGCCTCCGCAATCGTGTGTCTAAAGACCGGATCATTCAATTCTGTAGGTTGTAATCTCCATGCGAAAGGTGGTCTCTCACATGTGGGAATCTGTAATGTAAGAGTTACATGGGAGTGATCCAAGAGCGTGCGAGCCTGCCCAGGTATAGGCCACCTCTGAAACAAGCCAAAAATCTATACGGGACCAGGACCCGTGGACTGACGATACAAATGTGCTCTCCCGGCCAGCGGGATGCCGAAGGCGCCAAACATCACGCAAGTGTCCTGCATCTAATAATCCCATAAGCACCTCCGCTGCCCGCTTAGGCCTCACCTCACCTTCACCAGCCCTATCCAGCTCCGTGTCTAGACAAACATTAAAATCCCCTCCCCAGATAATTGCAGCTGGAGGAAATGCGGAAATTCTACGCCACACATCCAAATAAAAGGATGGGTCGTCCGTATTAGGAAGATATACATTCACCAACAACACACTCATACTGCCCAATCTGCCATGTATGATCACCACTCGTCCATTTTCATCTACATCAGATCGAATCAAAGTGAATGGGATACCTTTCTTCACAAGCGTCATCACCCCTCTAGAGTAGGTAGAATAAGAATACGCCACTCTCGTACAAGCCCAGCGCGCTCCCAGTTTTCTGGCTGATTCACCAGTGAGATGAGTCTCCTGTAACAAGGCAACCTGTATTCCCATGCGATCTAGATATGCAAAGACTGACCGTATCTTTTTAGGAGTATTGAGCCCACGTACATTCCAGGTAAGGAACTTAATCATACTGTTCATATTATGTAGCCATCTTTAACGAAACACCTGCACAATAACATAGACAATGCATTGCCATAATACCATAATGTACTAGAACTGAGATTGCCCAGCATACCTGTAATATCATTCTGCCTTCCCGGAACAAAAACTCCCCACCCCCCACCCACTTCAGCTTCCCCAACTTGCCAAAGCCATCCCAATACTGCAACCCCCCCCCCCCCCCCAGAAAAGCAAAACACATTTGCGGTACACCCAATTGGGGGGCACAGAGTGCTACTAGCCTCCCGCAAGGCAGGAGGTGGCCGAGTAGGTCTACGTTTTTGCCCGGATATCAACACGTCAGTGTCAAGGAGCTCAGTATGCCATATCTCCTCGTCCCCCAGAGCCCAAAACCCCCTCCACGAGGACACCCGTTAATATAACACATCCCAGCCAGTAGGCAATGCAGCTGGAGTGGACCATCAACATACAAATGAAAAAAAACAGTAGTATTGACAGACCGATAACCCCTGAGAATTCAAACAGCCCCTCACATCCTAGGCCATACTTCAGGCATATGCCTCGTAGATAGATTATTACAAGTATCCTATACTTCGCCAAGGTTCAAGCACTCGTGGCAGGCCATATCAGAAACAATTCAGAGAAAACAGGAGGATTTAACAGCAGACAAATCACATATCGCCCAACTGTTGCAACTCATTGATCCTCATCCTCCCGAGGCGAGCTAGATCCTCGGCGCCTACGCTTGAGCAGTTTTGCATGTTCAAGGGCTGCCTTAGGGTTGGAGAAGAGTTTTGAGTCCCCCTCAGGGCCTATGCGCAGGCGTGCGGGATACAACATAGCATATGGGACCCCTTCAGACTGCAGAAATTTCTTAACCGCAGTGAACTCCCGTCTGGCAGCCTGTACTGCCACAGTAAAGTCGGGGAAAAAGGCCAATGTGTTGCCTTGATGTTCAATGGTTCCCTTATCCCGCGCCAGACGTAGAATAGTGTCACAATCCCTATAGTTTAATAGTCTGGCTATAATGGGACGAGGTGGGGCGCCAGGCGCAGGACGCGCTGCCAGTGTGCGGTGGGCTCGTTCAACAACAAATAGATTGGAAAAATGTTCAGTGCCAAAGAGCTCCTTAATCAAATTTTCCAGAAAGAGTTCCATTTTCCCCACATTTGTAGACTCCGGCAGCCCCGTAAGGCAGATGTTGTTGCGCCGGGACCGCGCCTCCAAATCCTCATTCTTGGCCTGGATGAGGGACAACACCTTTTCCATATTCAGGGCCTTGCCAGCCACCTCACCCAGACCATCCTCTGCCGCCGAGACCCGCTGTTCAACCTCGCCCATACGAGTGTTTTGTTTCTCCAACTGAGAGGAGAGATGGTCTAAGCGGTGATTCACTGCGGCCATTGAGCCTTCGATCGACTGCAGGCTACGCTGCATTGCCAACAGCGTGGTCTCCAACGTAGGGTTACTGGCCCCAGGGGCATCTGCCTCAGAATCCGAGGCGGCCTTCTGCGAGGATTTGGTTGGCCGGCGAGCCTCAAATGTAAGCCGTGGTTGTGATTTGTCGGTTCTCCCCATGGTGTAGCAGACAGATTTCACCTCCCAGCGAAACAGCAGTCTCTATGATTTAACCCAGGAAAGACGTGGAAGGATGCCACTGGGCCACTTGATTTAGTCCGGCAGCCATCTATATCTGCACCAAACGTGCGCCAGAAGATGAAGGCTTGACTCAAACCCAAAGCAACAGATGAAACAACCGGTCTTCAGGCAACGTGCAGCGGGCGCTACAGTCAGTCACAGCTCTCAGCGTCGTGTTATGTGCCCCGCGAAAAGTGGTATTGGAGGCCCCCTTACGTTATTTAGGCCGAGCTTGCCCACCAGGAGAACCAACCGTCAGTAACCCCAGCCAGGAGTGGGCAGGCGGCAAGGTATTATGCACAGAGCAGTATGCACAGTCTCAGGTAGCTTATAGGCTCCACAGCACTCCCAAACCAATTGCCCAGTGCCTACACCACAACTAGGCCATGAGCGCCAGAAATCACTCCAAGTCAGCCAGCCCTCCCCGTGGGCGCTCACTGCCAGGCGATCTCGTCGTGCGGAACCCGCTGAGCAGGCCCACCCCGCAGTCTAGAGATGCAGACGCCCGAGCACAACCCCCACGTGGCCGGCTCAACAGACAAAGCAGCCAGCTTATCTCTCCCTCGTCAGTCCGGCGAACCAGAGCAGGCCCAGTGTAAAATGTTCCCCACAGCAGTGAAAGGTCCGTCGGCTAGATTCAGAAAGAAATTGCAGCAGTCAGAAACCCGGCAACTCGGAGGGGGGGCCTCCGCTCATCGGCGGGAACACAAGGAATATGGAGCAGGCACTGATCGGTAAACAGGGGCGACTCAGCCGCACTCGCAGTCTCTCCGCACCGGGCAGCAGCAGCGCGCTCCCACCGGACTCAGCAGCAGCAGGCCGAGCGCCGCACCCGCCAGGGCCGCCACCCGCCTCCGCAGCTGCAGGCCCCGCAGGCACCGCGCCCCACTCACCACCGCCGGCCCGGGAGCGATGCAGTCCACTGGCAATTTCCCACCACTCCGCTCCAAGCCTCACAAAGCGCCGGAAAAGGTGAGTCCGCTTACCAGCGCAGTCCACCGCAGGCGGCAGCTCGTCGGTTCGCCCGCAGGCGCCGGTCCGGAGATCAGCTTCAGGGCAACAAAGCAGCAACTCCGGCACAGGTCCAGCGGGAGCGCCCGGGGGCCGCCATGTTGGGGACCCAGGCCGGGGGATACAAATCTTAAAAAATACAGCTGTGCGTTGAAGCAAAACGGGATTTTACTATCCCAGCACTGGTAGAACGGCACTCCAGCTCCACTCGGTCCCGTCTGGGACGTAGATGTCGCAATTTCAAGCAGATAATTGGCGGCTAGTAACTCGGCCGGCAGAACAGCACTAAGGTGCGGCCATCTTGCCGTGCGCCCTCTAGCACCCCCCCCCCGAATAGCTCTTTGAATGCCTTAGAATCACACGATATCTGGACGCCAATCTCTCTCTGAAACAGACTTCAAGATTACTATTAAAACAAGCACAAATTATCTCGGCACTCAGATTGTGGACAGGAAGGCTCTGAAGGAGAAGTTCCATGGCAGCTGCGACGTCAACCTTTATGACCCTGGGGTTCTTCCAATCTATCTGTCAAAGCCCCTCACCAAGGGCCTGCACTGCTGATGAGACTGAGGGTTGGGTTGATTGTCCTAAAGGCCTATTGGTATGGCAGGAGGGGGAGCAAAAAGGACACACAGTGCAGGCTATGTGCCATGGGAGTAGAGTCTCTTATTCATATAATCTGCATATGTAAAATGCTACTACCGCACAGGAAATATTGGTTACATCCAAGTCGTTGAATATATCTACCCAGTTGCCAGCTCACTTTCCGAAATTCTTAAAAGTTGCTTTCTCAATTCTCCAGTGTTGGAAAGTGGATTATTGGTAGGGGCAAATGTAGGTCTGCCACTAGCAATAAGGCCACTAACACATGATAGGACTCAGCATAGGTCTTAGAAAATTATTCCCATGCTCAACCCTTGGTAACGTGGCTGCGAGCAGACAGGCTTAACTTCAAAGACAGGTATGTAAAGCATTTAAAAACACCAATTCAGTAAATAATTAAGACACAACACATAATAAAAATCCAACACCAATTTATAAAAATAGGAAATATTTTTATCTTTAAAATGACACCAAAACGACAAAAATCCAATGTAGGGAACCGGAGATATGAATTTTCAAAGATTTAGCAAAATATAGCACTTAGAAGATTATAGCACCATATTGGGATACCTGCTCGCGATAGACCGGGTAAAAGTCAAAGTTTCAGGCCGACCGCGAGGGAGCCCTGGGTGGGTACAGCTCGCAGCAGGTCCCGGTCTCAGTTTCTACTTTCACACTTAGAAACTTTTCTGGAGCTTTTCTCCCCGAGGTCCCTCGAAGCTCCCAGCCAGTCCGGCTCCGGTGAGAGTTCGCCGGATTGCCTTTCGACGAGCTCCCGGTCAACTTCCCTGGAGCGGACTTAGAAACTTTTTCTTTAGCGCTTCAGCGGGGCAACCCAGGAGCCCAGGCCGACACGCGATGGAAGGCAGGCGGCTTGGCTCTCGCGGTTGCTCCCGGTCACCTTTTCTACGAGCGGATTTAGAATCTTTTCTGGAGCTTTTTCTCGCTGGGTCTCTCGATGCTCTTCATGTAGCCGGATCCGGTGAGGGTTCGCCGGCTTCAGATTTCTTCTATTCCCGGTCAAACTCTGGAAGTTGGACCGACTGAGCTTTTAGCGGGACGAACCTGGGTGGCTTGGCCGGCTCGAGGTTGAAGGCAGGCGGCTTGGCTGACCAGGTTGAGTCGGTCCCTCTATGGAGCTTTTTTTCCAAAGTTCCTCCAAAGTTCTCCAAACTTCTTGAACTTCTTCCTGAAGTTCCTCAAAGGGTCCCAAAGTGTCTCAAACTCACTCCAAGGGTCTGGAAGCTCCAAGATGGTCCTTGAAAGTTGAGGACTTCAGTTCCCACAATCCACTTGGACGTCACCCTTACAAATCCACTGGTAGTTCTCCAAGGTGCAGATTTAGTTGGTGATGTTCCAGATGAGCTCTTTAACCTGTAGCTTTCAGGGAGTCCACTCTTAGTTCCTTTTCAGCAAGATAATCCACAGGGCTGTAGTTTCAGATGGTGCAGTCTTCAGAGGTCAGGCCTTAGAAATCTTTGCACAGCAAAACATCTCAGCTTGGCAATGTCTTGCTTCAGTAAGTTTCAAGCAGCAGATCTGGAGGGCTCTGCCCCTCTCAGATACTTATTCCAAGTTCTCTGGGTCAGACAGGAGGTCACTCCTGACCAATGGGAGCAGGGTAACTCCTCAAACATATGACCACTTCCTGTAGAGTGTGGCATTATTTTGTCCCAGAGTGCATCAAATCTTCCAAATCCATAATGGCAGATTTTCCAGCAAGGAGGCAAGAGCTGGCTAAACACACCCCTAGGATGGCCAATTTACTTAGACTCTCCCCCCTGCATCTGCTCATACCTTCCTTAATCCTACCATCTGCCTAAGGTGGGAAGTTCAGAGTTGTAAATGACACTGTTCTCTGCTCTCCTCTTTGATGAACATAGTTTACGACTCCTCCCCCTGGCCTGGCATTCCTTTGGAACAGCACACTGCCCTGCCAGCAGAGCTGGGGACCCCAGGGGCTCTTTATCACCATTTCAAGGCAGCCTGGCTAATCCACTTAACTCTGACCAATCAGGGCAGACCACTGGAAGGCTGAATCTGGACTTACAAACAAGAAAGTCTTATAACTTCTTGTATGTACACTTTAGGAGAAATTCAACAATATCATATTGTTGAATTTATTAATACCATTCAGGGAAGTCTTTGAATGGCACTTCTAGCCCCTCTCCTATCAAGAGTTATTAGTTAATAACTTTCTACCATGTTAACCTATGTAACAGGGATTTGCAATGGGAAAAATGACTTGGGCCATTTTTCCAGCACCAGGACTTACAAAAACATATTTTATAAGTACTTTGCTTATATCTACAGGACCCCCACCCCATGGGACAACTAGATGAGACTTTAGGGGTTCTGAATCTGTAAAAATATTGCAGATCCTCACTTCACAGTGCTCCTAGCATCAAAGTCGAATTTGGGCAGCACTTTACCACAATGTGGGGAGTGAAATGTGAAATTTCACTTAACCCAGGGGATATAAAACTCATTTTACAAGGGTGTACCTTATAAATATCCGACCCCCCACCCCTGGGACACCTAGGGGAGACCCTGGGGGTCCCTAATATGCCATAACATTGTAGGTTATCCATTTTTAAGTGCCCCAAACACCAAAGTCGAGTTTGGGCACAATTTACTTTTTAAAAGCACCCAGGGCTGCTTTTAAACTGACCTCAGGCTTCAGCAGTGCACACATGCAAGTGCAAAAAGAGCTGCTAGCCTCTAAACTGCCATGCCCTAGGGTACTAGGGACGACTAGGTAGTTCCAATCCCCCTGCCCTATTATATACTAGGGGCTTATAGGGTAGGTCATGCCAATCACAGGGGTACCCAAACCCATAGTGTACCCTAGTGTATGTAGGTGTTTTAACTGTATCTAAGTGTTTTCAGCATAGCACTGGCCCTGGGCCTGGTTAGGCAAAGCCCAGGGTCAGTCAGAGTCAGTTACCACCAGTACCAGTCAGCAAAAAGTTGGGAGGTGCCCAGGATGACTTTGCAACATCCAGGCAGCCCCAGAGGCTATGGGTTCCTCAGCCCCCCACCCACAATTCCCAGTGCAGTTTTCTTTTTTTTCTTTTTTATATCTTTTTATTGAAATAAATAAAGGAGAACAAAGACACATAACAGCAGGGTAGTTCAAATCTGAATTACATATCACGTTTATCAGTACCATCACTCTCCACGCTCCTTATTCTACCATGTTGTTCAACCTTCCCCGGTCTCTCAGATTCCCTCTGTTTCCCTTTCGTTGGGGGGATTTCTAATTGGCTGACAAAGCATCCCTCTGCTTTCGTTCCAGCCACCCCAGATTTTGGTCCATTTATGCGGGCAACCTCTACCCTCGTATACCACCCTCTCAGCTTGCATACACCAGTCCATGTCTGTTTCCCAATCTCGGAGTGTGGGTCCCACCACCGCCCTCCATTTCTTTGCTATGTTGCGCTTGGCTACTATTAGGCCTAGTGTGACCCATATTTTTTGCCCAGCTGTTAAGTTTGTTGTGCCCCAGATATTCAATAAACACAATTGAGGAGAGGCCTCCACCTGCTTCCCACACTGTGTCTCCATGCGGGTTACAATCTTCTTCCAATACACCTGGAGCAACAGGCAGTCCCACCACAGGTGCCTTCCTGCCCACAATTCCTGGGACAATGTGTTGACTTGAGTCTGCATATTTTGACTAGTGTTGTGCATGTATAATATGTCCTATGAAGGATTTTTAACTGGATCAATCTAAATCTGGATCGTATGGCCACCTCCCGGGGGGACGCAAGCGCCTCTACCCACTCCTCCTCCGTCAAGTCCCCAAGATCTTCCACCCACTTGGCCCTTACTTTCTCCAGGGTATCGTGGGAGTTGTTCAATACTTTTCCGGTAGGTTAGAGAGATAGCTTTTTCTGTCTGACAGATAGTCGTCCAACAGTCTGTCCTCCTGAGGAAAGGCAGCCGGGAGGTCAGGACCCTTCGGGATGTCTTACTTGGATGTAGCGAAATGTCTCGGATGGCACCAACTCAGTCTCTCTGAAGGTCAGTAAAAGGCCTGACCTTTCCGTTAAGCCACAGATCCCAAACTCTTGAGATTCCAATAATATCCCACTTATCAAAGCCCGCCTCGACCGTTCGGAAGTATGTGGGGGAGACCGGATAAGGTGTATTTTGCAAAATATACAAAAAGGCGGGGTAGTGCCAACATTTTATACAAGGAGGCCCTGCCTGACAGCAACAAGGGCAAAGACCTCCAATGCTGAACATTCCCTCGTAGGCGAACGGGGGGGGGGGGGGATGGGGGGAAGAGAACCAAGTTGCGTTCATAAAAGAGCACGGTGTCCTTAGTGATATATATTCCTAAATATTGAAATCCGTCTGTTACCACTCTTGCTGTACACGTTCTAGGGAGCTTCGGTCTTGGGCCAGAGAGAACATAGATCAGTGACTTATCCCAGTTTATGGTGTAACCGGAGTAGTTCTGAAACAGAGCAAAAATGTGAAGTACTCTGTGTAGGGAGGAGTACAGTTTTGCCAAGTATAGGAGGATATCATCTTCATATAGGGAGATTCTATCCTCCCAATCATCAGTCCACCTAAGTCCTCTAATAAGCGGGTCACCCCGTATCCATACCTCTAGTGGCTCCAGGACTAGCGCAAATATCAAAGGAGACAGAGGACAACCCTCCACCGAACACCTGCACTTCAAGATCCAGACCACCCCCAAAGCCACACTCCGAGGAACCCTCGTCTACAGACCCCCGGGCCCCCGAACACCCTTCGCCACCACCATCACCGACTTCATCGCACCCCACGCGATCGCCTCAACAAACTACATAGTCATTGGAGACCTGAACTTCCACCTTGACAACCCCAGCGACCCAAACTCCACTATCCTTCGTGACAACCTCGCCAGCATCGGACTTAAACAACTTGTCAACACACGGACCCACAGAGCAGGACACACCCTCGACCCCATCTTCGCGGCAGGAAACAGTGTCCATTTCAGCCACACAACGCAGCCGCCATGGACCGACCACCACTGCGTACACTTCGCCATCAACAAACCCAAGGCACCCAAACCAGCCCCACGCCCACCACGAAGGTACTGGAGCAAGGTTACCGACGAGCAACTTAACTCCACCCTCACCCGAGACAACCACACCTGGGCACCCGACGCAAACAGCGCAAACGACGCAGCCAGAGAACTCCACACCTGGATCTCCAACTGCGCAGATGAGCTAACCCCGCTACGCAACCCCGACAGACAACGCCCCAGGAAAGACGCCTGGTTCACAACCGCTCTCCAAGAAGCCAGACGCACCTGCAGACGCCTGGAGAAGAACTGGAGAAACACCAAGACAACCGAAAACCACACCACCCACAAGGACGCCATGACGGACTACCACAACCAGATCAGAGCCACCAAAAGGAACTTCATCCACCACAAAATCCTGGCCAACTCCACCAACTCCAAGGAACTTTTCAGTGTCATTCAAGAATTCACCAACCCACGCAGCGAAGCCACAGACATCACCCCATCCCAAGACCTCTGCGACAAGCTTGGAACCTATTTCCACCTCAAGATCAAAACCTCTACGACAACTTCATCGACCATCCACCAGGCGCCACAGACGGCCCCCGCCCCCAGAAACAGCAGCCAGCCAACCATCTCCGACTGGACACCGATCACGGCCGAAGACGCCGCCTCGACCATGAAAAGCATCCACTCGGGGGCCCCCACCGACCCCTGCCCCCCTCACATCTACCACAGAGCCGTGGCCGCCATCGCACCCAAACTACAACGCACCATCAACACCACCTTCAAAACAGGCACCTTCCCAGATGACTAGAAGCGCGCAGAAGTCAGACCCCTGCTCAAGAAGCCCACAGCTGACCCCACCGACCTCAAGCACTATCGGCCCATCTCGCTCCTCCCCTTCGCAGCCAAAGTTGCAGAAAAACAGTCAACAGGAAACTGACACGATTCATTGAAGAAAACGCCGTCCTCGACCCGTCCCAATCCGGATTCCGAAGCAACCACAGCACAGAGACCGCCCTACTCGCCGCCACAGACGACATCCGCACCCTCCTGGACCAAGGCCACTCCGCAGCCCTCATCCTACTCGACCTATCAGCGGCCTTCGACACCGTCTCCCATCGCACACTAGTCGTCAGACTACACGACGCAGGCATACAAGGAACAGCCCTGGACTGGATCCGATCATTCCTCACCGGAAGAAGCCAAAGGATCAGACTCCCACCCTTCCTCTCCGACCCCACGAAAATCACCTGCGGAGTCCCACAGGGTTCATCACTGAGCCCCACCCTCTTCAACATTTACATGGCCCCCTCGCAGCCATCGTCCGACAACACGGCCTCAACATCGTATCCTACGCCGACGACACCCAGCTCATCCTCTCCCTCACCAAAGACCCCACCACTGCCAAACTCAACTTCCAGAAAGGAATGCAAGACGTCGCAGTCTGGATGACCAACAGCTGCCTGAAGCTCAACGCCGAGAAGACAGAAGTCCTCGTCACCACCCCTTCTGCATGGGACAGCACCTGGTGGCCGACCGCCCTCGGAAGCTCACCTACCCCCTCAGACCACGCCAAGAACCTCGGCATCGTACTCGACTCATCACTCTCCATGAACCGACAGGTCAATGCCGTAACCTCCAGCTGCTCCAACACCCTCCGCATCCTCCGCAAGACCTTCAAGTGGATCCCCCCTGAGTGAAGGAAGACAGTCACCCACGCACTCATCACCAGCAGACTGGACTATGGAAACGCACTCTACGCCGGCATCAACAAGTCCCTACTCCGCAAACTCCAGACAGTACAAAACAATGCCGCCAGACTCGTCCTCGGCATCCCCAGACACGAACACATCAGCCAACACCTACGAAGTCTCCACTGGCTCCCTGTGGAGAAAAGAGTCACTTTCAAAATCCTCACTCACGCCTACAAATGCCTACACAACAACGGACACAAAAATACCTCAACAACAGAATCAACTTCCATGTACCCAAAAGAAACCTCCGATCTTCCAACCTCGCACTGGCCGAAACCCCACGCATCCACAGAGCCAGAGCAGGCGGAAGATCCTTCTCTCACATTGCAGCCAAGACTTGGAACGAGCTACCGGCAGACATCAGACGCGCCCCCTCCCTGAACACCTTCAGGAAGACCCTCAAGACCTGGCTCTTCGGCTAAACAGATCTGCGGACCCCCCCCTCAGCGCCTTGAGACCCTCACGGGTGAGTAGCGCGCTTACAATTCCCTGATTGATTGATCCTTCTCTGCAATTTAAACACTGCTGATCATCCTCCATTCACGTTACTTGTGCTAGAGGTTCTGCATATAGCAGGCGAACCCATGCCACAAACTTCCCCCCCAAATCCCATCCTCTCGAGGACAGCAAACAGGAACGGCCACTCTGTCATATCGAACGCCATCTTCGCGTCCAAGGACATTACGATGGCGTCTTCTTGAATACTTTTGGCTCTTCCAAGCACTCCCTGAAGGCGTTGTAGGCTTAAGCCCGATTGGTTGGGGGGGACCAAGTTGTGTAGTATTGTGGCCAGTTGGGTTGCTAACACTTTCGCTAAGATTTTAACCTCTGCATTTAGCAGGGAGATTGGTCTATAGGACGCGCAGCTTTCTGGCGGCTTACCAGCCTTATGTATCACCACTATGTTGGCAAGTCTTTGATTTTCGGGCAACTTCCCGGTCTTTAGGCTTTCTTGGTACATCTTCACCAGGAAAGGGGCCAATTTGGAAGCTGTTAGTTTATCTAACTAGATCGGTAAGCCATTTGGGCCCATAGCTTTCCCGGCTTTCAGAGCTCGAATTGCCTGTACTACTTCACTCTCTGTGAGGTCCGCTTTCAAGTTATCTTTATCTACTGCCTCCAGTGAAGGCACAGCAAGAGTTGCCAACAGCTCCCTTGCGGCCATTTGTGTGGTGCAAGCCGTTGGTGTATACAATTGGCTATAGTAGGCTGCAACGAGTCTGCTATTCCTTGACGATCGCGCACGACCTCCCCTCCCTTTAAAACCATCTCAAATACCCATTTGGAGGCCCTTTCTTTTTTGTCCAGCCAGGAGCCTACCCGCCCTGTCTCCGACTTCATATATTCGATGTAATGTCGCTCGATGTCTGGCTCTAGCCTCCTCCTCTGCTATATCCCTGTATTCTTTTTGTTTAATACCTAGCTTGTGCTGTACCTCTGTGGGGTCTGGTCCAAGAAACTCCGCCTCTAATTTTAGAATTTCTGCTTCTATATCTTCCAGCTGTTTTCGCTTTTCTTTTTTATGCCCAGAGATTAGAGAGACCCCCTGGCCCCTAATCACCGTCTTATAGGCCTCCCACAACACCTGGGCTGACTCTACCCACCTCTCACTTTCTTGAAAGTAATTTGTCGTTCCCCTTTGAAGGCCCTCTCTGACTAGTGGTACTTTTAGGTACCATGGATTTAATGCCATTATATTGTCTCTGTGTGGTGGCGTGCTACCATAGGTAGTACAAATCGGGGAGTGGTCAGAGATTCCCCTCGGAGGTAGGTCATCTCCCCAAACCCTGACAGTTGATCAGCTAACCCAAATATGTAATCTATACGAGAAAAACCTCCGTGTACGCCCGAGTGGAAGGTGTATTGGCGAGCCATTGGATTTCTCGTCCGCCATACATCCACCAAGCCAAGTGCTGATAGGAAGTCTGCCAGGGTCTTCCCGTATGAGTCTCCCTGTCTTGCTGGTAGTCGGTCTAGGTCGCCATTGAGCGTTGCATTACAGTCCCCTCCAACGAGAAGTTCCCCATGTGAGAGCGTGACGATGTGTGAGCCCAGGTCCGTGAGCGTGGACATATGGAGCCTTGGGAGAATATAGAGGAACATGATGTTAAGCAGTCTGCCCTCCCAATATCCGGATAGCGTTACAAACCGGCCGTGGGAGTCATGCCTGACTTTTTGTACGGTGAATGGAAAGGTTTTATGCAACAGGATACCCACGCCTCTCGAACCTCTAGATTAGCCTGCATGTGCGACTAATTTGTAGCTCCATCTATTAAGCGCACTGTAGGTGGTGCCCTGTAAGTGGGTTTCTTGCAATAAAACCACCTCTGGTGAATGGTGTTTTAAATATTGTAGCACCACTCCATGTTTGATTTTATTCCCTAAACCATTCACATTCCAAGAGAGGATTTTAAAAGGGCTAGCGGATATCTGTGCCATGGCCATAGTGTTCGGTCTCTGTGGTATTAGAGGTGTGGCCCGGGATCGGCCAGTCTCGGAGGGGGGCCAGGTCTTGACCACAATCAATTGTGTGCGCTGGAGAGCCACTGTGAGGGGTGGTCTTTGTATGCGTTTCTGGAGCCTCTTGAGTGAAGTCATGTGTAGCTATTCCCTGCTGTGTAAGATCTGCGTCATCTGTCGATGTTTCTGAGAAAAGTGTGTCGTCTCGTAATAATCTACTAATCAAAGTGGTATAACTTTTACCCCACCTCCCTGCCTCCCTGCAGTGTGACTTTTCCCCCCTCCCCCGTCCCTGCCCCCCTGCAATGTGGACTTAAAACTGCCTACTCCCCAAAATTGCAGAGCACCTTTGTGTCCCATCCCATACCTCTTAACTTGGGGGAGCGCGTCGCAGCCGGCCCTTCACCCGCCACATTTCCCTACTTATTCCTAAAGAAACTTTAAACCACACAGCAACATTCAGTTTGAAATCCAATGGCGCCTCAGGCACTCCCATCACTTCTACACAAGGACAATCTCCACATATCTTAGGTTACAGTAATCAGAGAGAGAGAGATTGTTACATGTAGGTAGGCACCCAAGGAGTCATCAGCTTCCCATCAGGTTTCCAACCCTCAAGTCCTCAACAAAGTTAGCTAGCGTAAGTGAAGACCTTACGTTGGCTGGGGGTAGAGGGAACTCCCGGCTGCACAGACCGTCTCTCGACCCAGCTGCATCTCTAGGTGCCACTTCTTGTTTCGTCTCTGTTGCTGTGCAGCTGTTCGCCTATGTCCAGGTTGTCGCCAGCCGTCCAGCCACTCCGAGGCTTTCCCAGGGGAGTCAAAAAAACACGTCTTTCCTTCTGCTATCACACGGAGCCTGGCCGGAAACAGCATTGCATTCTTGAGGTCTTTGTCACACAGTATTCTCTTAACTTCCAAAAAAGAACAACGTAGCCGCTGAACCTTGAGCGTGAAGTCCGGGAAGAAGGTGACTGTTGTTTGCGTATTTTACTGGGGTGGCGGAGCGGGCAGTTTGTAGCATTACATCTCTGTCCCTGTAGTTGAAAATTCTCGCTAGTATTGGACGCGGGGGTGCCCCTGGTCTTGGTGAGCCTCCGGGGACCCGATGGGCTATTTCCACCGAAAAGAAGTTGGAGAGTCCGCAGGGTTGCGTTATCAGGTCCTCCACAAATAGGTCTAGAGTAGGGCCCTCCGCCCTCTCCGGAACCCCCAAAATCCTCACGTTGTTCCTGCATGAACGCCCCTCAAAATCTTCCAACTTAGCCTCTAAGGTAGCGGTCGTGGCCAGGAGCTCTTTGACGTGCGTCTCCAGCACCCCAGTAGAAGACTGAAAGGTAGTTATTGAGTCCTCAGTGGTTTTTACGAGGTCCCCCAGATTGCGTAGATCTGCGCGTATTAATGTCACCTCGGAAGCGACCGGGTCTATTTTGTTTTCCAATGCAAACCGGACCCCCTGAATTGCCGCCAATATATCTTGGAGAGTGAGAGTTCCCTCCTCCTCTGCAGCCTTTTGCTGCTGATCGCCACCTCCATCGGGTGAGGTTCTGATTTATGCTGCACAAACTTGTCAAATTTTGTTTGATGTGTAGCCTTGGGCCCTTTATGACCAGACATTATGCGGAGGGGCTACGGTTGGTTATCGGTGTATTGGGAGTCTCTTTGGGGCCCTTTCTGGGACAGTTGGGTACGTCTCAGCTTGGAAGGTACTACAAAGTAAGGTCTCTTATCACTGCGACATGAGGGTTGGCTATACATTGATTACTCTCCTTAATCTGGCCAATTTCTAGAGCTTCAGTCAATAGAGAAGAGGGGGGGGTCGATGGAGGGCCGCTCCCACCTCGTCGTCTCAGAGGTTCTTTTTCGCTCCTCCCCTCAATCGCTATGTTACCTCCAGCGGCTTGGGGAGCTCACACAGTGCACCAGGAGCCTGCTGCCCCGATGCTGCGTAGAAGGCCTGGCTGCGCACCTCCGATAATTTTGTCTCTGCCGTGGCCTAGATCACGCGCGTCTCACCTCCAAGGGCTGGGCTGCTGCGTCACTCCCTCTACCGCAACTGTGAGGATTACCAGGCAGCTCCGTTGAGCGCAGCCACGGCCGCCACTACAGTGCCACTGAGCCTAGGGACACGCCTGCTCGGCCAGCACCCAGGGTTCTCTGCCGGGCCCAGGCCTCCCCACAGGGCTGCGTCTCAGCCGTCTCCGGTAGTCCTGAAGCAAGTCAGAGCGGGCGCTGGATACGCCGCCTCGCCGCTCCGATCTGTGCAGGGGTCCTTCCTCTCTCCTGTGCCGTGTGGCGGACGGATGATGTAGCAGATTTACGGGGGTTGTGTTGGGTGTTTTCCGGAGCTCACTCAAGCTGCGGCCATGTTGCTCAGCTGCTAGCCACGCCCCCCTTCCCAGTGCAGTTTTGATCCCAGGTGATTCATGGGAAAGTATGAAAGGGGCCTTCAGCTCCATTTACCTACTCAATTGCCCGTCATTTCATTTAATAAGTAAGAGGGCACTGTAAGGGCTTTATGAAGCATCACATATTATACTGAAGCACTATATTCTTTTCATATGCACTGTGTAGTTCTGTCCCCCAGCGACCCATGGGTAAGAAGGTAAGGAGATTCCAGCCCTTCCACAAAGCCAGCTGCCTGGCATTTCATTCAACCTGGAAGAGGGCAATAGGTGTGCACCCATAGCACTTCATAAAGCAGCCCAAAGCACTTTAACCCACACATTAAGTAGCACTTTAAATATGCATGTGAACCATATTAGCCAGCTGTCCTCATAGTTCCATGCCTCCCTGCACTAGTTCAGTTAGCTAAGCCCCCTTCCATCTAATGGGAGCCTTACTCGATTATCTTGCATGGCATGTATGTTTTGCACTTTAGAAGCGCTTTAAATCTTTACTTCAATTAGAGCACTAGCTCCTTGCATCTGTAGTTGCACTCCGTTCTGCACTGGCTGCAGTTAGTTAAGCTACTTACTTTCAACAGGGGGTTCACTCGTGCAACTCATATGGCTTGTATGTTTACACCTTTATTAATGCATTAATTTTAGTGTTTATCCATTGTAAAGTTTTAACATATGTTTTACTCAGCTACAGTATTCACCTTGGCCCTTTTTAATCAATGCATATCCTGAAGTTGTATTTTTGATTGTTTAACGGAATTTTTTTAGAGTATTTAAGATGGTTTTAGAACTAACTACCGTCCCCTCAACTAAATGTGGCCGCACTGTGGTAACGCTTTTTAGGTATACCTAACTTTATCAGTCATGGCATTTTCTGATCCTGTATGTCGATGGACAATATTATGATTTATCAGCCTTTCTATTTATTACGTCGACCTCAATGGCAATTGAATGATTATGGGATATTGTTAAGTTCTAAAGTGTGTGCACCTTTATTAGGGTTTTAGGAGTGGTTTTTTGTTTGTAATGATTTTTAATAGTTGTACAATCGTGCAAATAAATCTAAATCTAACCTCTGACTTCTTGGTTAGTCTCCTATCTATAACTCGTTGGAGGAGCAGAGTATTCCATATATACCGCTTTTGTTTTGCTGCTAGAAAATGGTCCTTATTTTGGAACACTATGCCTAACGTCTGCAGACAGATTAGGCATTCTCCAAATCTGTGGTGTCCTTGGACCGGTTCCATGTACCACAGATACTGAATAGTGCATTATGTGTAAAATTTGGGTTCAGTGTATGCTTGCACTACATGGTCTCGGATGTTCATCCTGTTTTTCAGAGCAAAGATGGGTTTGCTAATTGGAATTTTACTTGTTTAAAGAATATGCCGGTTCTGATAGATAATTTTATTGAATTTATTAATTGAGGGACTAAATGCGACACATACCATAGCTCTTTATTATTCTTTCAGCTTTCACTCTAGTACAGGCTCTTGTGGTGCTTGCCAAGCTCTTTTGGAAGCATGTTTTACTAGATGTTTTTGGGTACCCTTGATCTCGTAATTTCTCTTGCAAACATCCCAAATCTTTCCAGTAGTCCTCAACCTGTACAATTCTGACACTCCTCAAGCACTGTCTTTAAGGTAAATTATTCCTTAGACATTTTAGTTGAAAGCTGTCGTATAGGAGAATACTTTTTTAGTCAGTTGACTTTGGGTATAATGTTGTTGCTAGAGGTCCATCTTCTAGGATTATTGTGCTATCCAGAAAATGTATCTTGGTATTGTCATTGGTCATATTGAACTTGATGTCTGGTGACCTATCGTTCAACCACTGTGGAAATTGTTGGAGTTCATTGAGGTTCCCAGTCAACGTGCAGAAGATGATTTCAATATACTGGAACCACGTGGTTATCTCTGTGAATGGGGTCTTGTGGTAAATGTGACATTCTTCCTATTCTGCCATATACAGGCTTACCAATACTGGAGCGTAGGAATAACTAATTGCAGCTCCTTTGGTTTATAGGTAAACATTTCTGTTGAATAGGAAGAAATTCTTAATCAATGTGATCTTTGCAAGGGATAGGATAAATTCAGTCAGTATCTGGTGGGGCCCTTCTCTTATCGAGGTAAAGTTTGATGACGTCCAATGCTTCTTCCTGGGGAATATTTGTGTTCAAGGATATCACGTTCAGTGTGAATAGAATTTGTGTCTACTTGCTAAATGGCATCCCTTCAATGTGATTTATGAAGTCACTTGTATACGGAATATATGATTTTTAGGTATGGTTCAAGAAAACAACTTGGGGTATTTGGATAAAGGTTCCAGTTTTTGCCTATCCAGACCACGGCCTTTCTGTGCTCTGATTGATACGAGATCTCTTCCGTTATTTGTATTCAAGGACAATTATAGTGCTTTGTTTAGTGGTTTGGGTCAGAGACTTGTCGCAGTCCTTCAGAGATGCATTTACCTTTATTCATAATCACCATGGCTCACCCTTTATTGGCAGTGTTATAGCCGGGATTCCCTAGTTGGCTGAGGTAGGTACCTTAGGCCAAATAGGGACCCTTGCTTCTAAGTCAGGGAAAGGAAGGACACCTTCTCAGATAGCCCCTGCTCACCCCCTCGGTAGCTTGGCACGAGCAGCCAGGCTTATCTTCAGGGCAAATGTGTAAAGTATTTGCAACCACGCTCTCAGTGACCCAATGATGACACCACAAATGGACTCCACACGAGTTTCATAAAAAAACAAGTATATGTTTATATAAAAAGATATACGATGAGACCACACGATAAAAATCCAACATATACGTGCTTGTAATAATTCATCTTGCTGGTTATTAGGCCAGCAAGCTCTTGTAGGTTCTGACGGTATTAATGAGCAATTCTAGATGATCCAATGCAGTCCTAATGCAATGCTATGCAGTTCGTAATGCAAGAATCAGGCACTTTACAATGTAAAAGTAATGCAGTTCGTTATGGAACAATCAAGCAGTTCGTAATGCCAAAATAATGCAATGCGTAATGCAACAATCAGGTAGTTCGTTATGCAAAAATACTGCAATGTGTAATGCAACAATCAGGCAGTTCGTAATGCAAAAATAATGCAATGCATAATGCAAAATTCAGGTAGTTCGTGATGCAAACTAATGCAATGGGTAATGCAACAATCAGGTAGTTCGTTATGCAAACACAATGCAATGCGCAAGGCAACAATCAGGCAGTTCGTAATGCAGAAACAATGCAATGCGCAAGTCACTCCGGCACCGATCACGGTGCTTTAGACGGTCTCTCCGCCACTCGTACTGACTCGCGGTCAGCTTCCGCCAACATATGCCCCCAACACGGGTATGGTGTAAACCAAAGTACAGCTCCACACTCCGGCCCCGGTGCTGCCACTCCTTTGGCAAGTACGGGCCGCGATACGAGCTAGAGCAGAGGCTCGCGCTGCAAGAATGGGAGAGGCCAAGAGCGTCTCTCTCCGAGCCCGCACCCCACCCCAGGCGGCGACACACGTTACCTGGGGGGTGCGACCGCGCTCTCCTCTCCTACTCTGGCGACTTGGGCCTCCGCTGCGACTTAGTTGATTCCGGGCAGTGGAACTCGGACCCTCCCCCGACGGGGTTGGTTCGAGGTCCTGCTTCTGGCAACAGCGGGCTCGGGCCGGTGGCACAGCTCCTCTGGGGATGGCGATAACGATAACAATAACGCGATGGCGATAACGAAGATCTCAGGCTGCAACAGGGCACACGCACACAGCGTCGCTGAGACTCACTTGAGCTCCGGGTATACACGGTCACAGGGCACTCCTCACGAAGGTCTCAGGCTGCACGAAGCACACGCACACAGCGTCGCTGAGACTCACTTGAGCTCCGGGTATACACGGTCACAGGGCAATCCTCACGAAGGTCTCAGGCTGCACAAAGCACACGCACACAGCGTTGCTGAGACTCACTTGGACTCCGGGTGTGCACGATCACAGGGCAATCCTCACGAAGGTCTCAGGCTGCCCGAAGCACACGCACACAGCGTCGCTGAGACTCACTTGGACTCCTGGTGCCCACGATCACAGGGCAATTCTTACGAGGGTCTCAGACTGCAAAAAGCACACGCACACAGCGTCGCTGAGACACCTGGAAACTTTTGTGTTCCTGAGTTTCCACAACAGGGAGCCAGCTCTCCTCGGCCCTTGGGGATAAGTTACTTCAGGACACAGCACACAGCAAAGTCCTTTCAAGCAGGGGGACACAGCACACAGCAAAGTCCCTTTAGCCTCTCCTTGGTTAAATCAGCAAACTGCAGGCCAGCCCCAGAACACACAGCAAGGGTCAGTCCTTTCCTTCAGTCTCTTCAGCTGTTTCTTCCTTGGCAGAGGTTCCTCTTGACCACAAAGTAGTTTCAATCCTTTACAGTCTTGAATAGTTCCATTCCAAAGTCCAGGGGTTTCAGCTCTCATAGTTATACCCCTAAATGTCTTTGAAGTCTTTGTGTTCAGGGGGGCACCGACACCTGTCCAAACCAGTTCTGGGTGTCTCCCTGCCAGTGACACTTTCTGCCTTTGATAGTGGGGGTCTGGATCCTTAATCACTCAGCAGGAGATGGAGCCATTGTTTTATGGCAGCAACCCAGGCCTCTTCACCTCCAGGGGCTACTCCTCCCCCCCTACACTCCAGATGCAGGTCAGCCTGTTGCTGTCTCACCTCCTCCCCTGGGTCAAGACATTCCCCAGAGCCTATCACATTCAAATCCAGACAGTCAATCCACAACCAGGCAGAGACACACAGAAATGTTAGAGCACAAAAACCCAGCCACTTCTAAAAGAGTGATTTCTAAACACGCAATTCAAAAACCACCTTCACAAAAAGATGTGTTATTTAATTGTGAGTTCAGGCACACTAAACTTCACCTCTCCATCTTAAGCCTTTGGGAAGATAGGCTGGAAACATATTACACAGCCTTCCCCATTCTGTCCTATGGGCAAGATGGCCTTTCAACAGTGAAAAACGAAATGGAGAGTATTTCACTGTTAGGACATGGTACACACCTCAGTACATGTCCTACCTTTCACATACACTGCACCCTGCCCAGGGGGGTACCTTGGGCCTACCATAAGGGTGTCTGATGTGCATAGAAAGGAAAGGGTAAGGCCTGGCAAGTGGGTGCACTTGTCAGGACAACAAGGCAGCTTAACAAACTGCGCGCAGGCACTGCAGTGGCAAGCCTGAGTTCTCTCTTTAGGGCTACTTGTGTGGGTGGCACAATTAGCGCTGCAGGCCCACTAGTAGCATTTGCATTACTAGCCCTGGCACACATAGTGCACTTTACTAGGGACTTTACTAGTAAGGCAAACATACCAATCATGGACAACCAATTACCATTACACTTTATACAGGGAGCACTTGCACATTGACACTGATCATCAGTGGCAAAGTGCCCAAAGCATCTAAGTTTGCAACACCAAGTCAGAAAAAAGGTCTAGGGGGAAAGCAAAAAGTTTAGGGAACTTCAGCCAAAAAGGGCCATGTCCAACAGGCAGGTTTTATGATTAACTCTTTGTTGTCTTTTTGTTCCAAAAGGGCTTGTTTAGAGATGTGTTGAGAGATTTGGTTTGTAATACTTTAATCTCTTCAGCATTTGGTTAATGGCTAATAAAGCAATTTTCAAAAGTGGAAACGTTTTCTGGCTTTTCAGAATTCGGTGGTACAAAAGTTGACTTCTAGTGTTAACTGGTTACTTCTTCCTGCATGTGGAGCTCCTTCTCTTGAAAATACAATTGAAACCTAATTTTATGAAAGAATTCAATGGCTTCTATTTTCATCTTCTATCTTTTGGCTTGGATGAGACAAAGGAAAGGACCTTGGATAATACCGCCAATTGGTCATCTGTCAGCACTGAGTTGGATATACTGTGGACCGGGCTATGTCCTTTTTCTTGTGGAACTGGCACAGAGTTCGCATTGATCGTAGTTGTTCTCCTCTTCCCTTGCCTAGCCCTAAAAAAGGCTGCAGGATATTGTCTCTTTTGTACCAGTTACAGAATTAAATTCAGGGGCACTCAGAAATCCCATAGTCAGTCCTGGGTGGAGTTTGTAGACTACTCAATAAAGACACTAGGTGACTGGTTGACTGGAAGTAAAGTGCAGAATTATGTGGGACTTTATAATTTGTTTATGAAGGAACTACACCAATGGAAAGTTGCATCAGTATCTGGTAGACTTAGGTCCAATATCTCCCCAAGAATTGGGAAAGAAGGTGGACCACTGGGTCAAGACAACCACTGGGGGTGAGCAAAAGAAAGGGGGTTACAAAGCCTCCCTAGGGGAAAGAGGGTGAGAAACCCAAAGACAAAAACTAAGAGTCTTCTAAAGGCCCCCAAAAACCTGTCAAGGGGGGTGGGCCCAAGACCTCTTCCCAGCCCACTGGTGGGTACAAGGTGAAAAATGTTGATCCTGCAAAGGCCTGGTGTTTCCACTGTAACACGAGGAGACACCAAACTGGAGATCCTGCCTGTCCCAACAAGAATACCCCTAGTCCTCCTCCAGTTTCTACTGGTGTGGCTAATCTCCAGATGGGATCAACAGTGTGACCACAGCAAATCAGGTCTCGCATTGAGGCTGTTTTAGTCTCTGAATGGGAGGGAGGGTTAGCCACTTTGGCTGTCTGACCCCTAATCTAAAGAAATACCTGCCCTGAAGGATACAGGTGCCAGTGGCACTTTGGTGAAAGTTACACAGGTTTCCCCAAAGCAATACCTCACTGGAAAAACGTATCCAGTTACCAATGCTGACAGTGTCACTACTTACCATGCCATGGCTATGGTGACATTAGACTGGGGGGGTGTTGCTGGCCTGAAACAGGTAGTGGTCTTCAAAACTCACAGCCCCCGTCTGCTTAGAAATGATCTGGTAAACCTTAGCATGGGCTGAGGTAGAAAGAAAGACACATGCAGCCATGCTGCAAATCCCTGAGATAGTGTGTGCGTGAAAACAAGAGCACAGTGCCTAGCACAGGGTGAAAAAGGAGAGTTGGAGCCTGAAATGATGGCTCAACCTCCCAAGAGGAAAGGTAGGAAGACTGGTGACACAGCTTTCACACAGCACAAGAATCAGGACCACTCTCCCCAGGGAGAGGACTTGTCAGCCCCAGAGGGAACTGAGCCCATGGAGCTTGGACCTGACGAGGTGGAGCTCTTGGGCCCAGGGGGGCCCTCTAGGGAAAAGCTGTACCTTGGGCAGCAGGTCTACTGCTCTCTTGAATGTCGAGGCAGCAAGCTGCTGCACAGGAGCAGGGAGATGTCAGTGGCTCCCACAAGTTCTATTGGTAGGAAGGACTTCTGTACACTAAGGCCAGAGACCCCAAACCCGGTACCACTAGGAGAGTGGTAGTGCCTCAGTTGTATAGGGAGTTTCTACTCACTCTAGCCCATGACACCCCCTGGCTGGACACCGGGGCCAGACCAAAACTTGGAAAAGATTGGTCACCCACTTTCATTGGCCCCAGATGTCCCAAAAGGTGAATGAGTTTGTAAGCTCCTGTGTTACCTGTCGAGCCAGTGGCAAGACAGGAGGACACCCAAATACCTCCTCAATTCCACTACCAGTGGTTGGGGTAGCCTTTGAGAGGGTAGGAGTGGATATAGTGGTTCCACCTGAACCCCCCACAGCCTCAGGAAACAAGTTCATACTAGTAGTAGTGGTTCATGCTACTGGGTATCCTGAAGTCATTCTCCTTAGGACTACTACAGCCACTGTGGGAGCCAAGGCCCTCATTGGTGTCTTCACCAGGGTAGGGTTCCCTAAGGAGGGAGTATCAGACAGAGGTTAAAACACATGTGGGATGAGTGTTGAGTGATCTACAAGTTCACAACACCTTACCACCCACAAACCAATGGTCTTGAAAGATTCAACAAAATATTGAAAGGCATGATAATGGGACTCCCTGAAAAGCTCGAAAGGAGATGGAATGTTCAGTTGCCCTGCCTGCTTTTTGCCGACAGAGAGGTGCCTCAGAAAGGAGTAGGGTTTTCACCCTTTGAACTTCTGTTTGGCCACCATGTAAGGTGACCACTCTCACTTGTGAGGGAAGGATGGGAGAAACCCCAAAACAGGATGTGGTGGACTATGTACTAGGCCTTTCTTCCAGGGTGGCAGAGTACATGCAGAAAGCCTCAAATAATCTTGAGGCCAGCCAGGAGCTCCAGAAGCTCTGGTATGACCAGAAAGCTGCACTGGTAGAATTTCAACCAGGGCAACAGGTGTAGGTTTTGGAGCCATTGGCACCAAGGGCTCTCCAAGGCAACTGGAGTGGCCCTTACCCAATACTAGAAAAGAAGAGTGAGGTCACCTACTTGGTAGAGCTGGGCACTAGCAGCTCCCCCAAAAGGGTGATACATGTGAACCGCCAAAAACTCTATTGTGACAGGGCTGATGTGATCATGCTGATGGTTACTGATGAGGATCAGGAGAGTGAACCTCCCCCATACCTCCTCTCTTACAGCCAAGATGGGTCAGTAGATGGAGTTGTCTGTTCAGACACCCTCTCTGTCCAACAGCAGGCTGATCGCAGACAGGTTCTGCAGCAGTATGCACAGCTCTTTTCCTTAACCCCTGGTCAGACTCCCTGGTGTACCCATGATGTGGACACTGGAGAGAGCTTGCCAGTCAAAACCAAAATCTATCGCCAGTCTGATCGAGTTAAAGTAAGCATCAAAGCTGAGGTCAGCAAGATACTGGAGTTGTGGGTCATAGAGCCTTCTGAGAGTCCCTGAGCCAGCCCAGTGGTCCTAGTCCCCAAACCTCATCCACAGGGTAGAAAGAGAGAGATGAGGTTTTGTGTGGACTACAGAGGCCTCAAAGCTGTCACCAAGACAGATGCACACCCCATCCCCAGAGCTGATTAACTGATGGATAAGTTAGGGGCTGCCAAATACTTAAGCACCTTTGACTTAACTGCAGGGTACTGGCAGATTGGCATGCCCCCTGGAGCAAAAAAAAGACAGCATTCTCCACATCTGATGAGCACTTCCAGTTCACTGTGATGCCCTTTGATCTAAAGGATGCCCCCTGCCACCTTCCAACGGTTGATGAATCAAGTCCTTACTGGTTTGGAAGCTTTAGTTCAGCTTATCTAGATGGTATTGCTGTGTTTAGCTCTTCCTGGCAGATCACCTGGTCCACCTGGGGAAGGTTTTACAGGCCCTGCAAGCTACAGGCATAACTATCTAGGCAGACAAATGCGAGATAGGGCAGGGAACTGTTGTGTACTTGGGCCACCTTGTAGGTGGAGGCCAAGTCCAACCATTACAACCCAAAATCGAGGCAATTCTAGATTGGGAAGCTCCAACCACCCAGACCCAAGTCAGGGCATTGCTTGGCTTGACTGGGTACTATAGGAGGTTTGTGAAGGGGTATGGATCCATTGTTACACCCCTCATAGAACTCACATCCAACAAGATGCCCAAGAAAGTAAACTGGACAGTTGGCTGCCAAAAGGCTTTTGACACCCTAATAGAGGCAATGTGCTCAGCACCTATTCTCAAGGCTCCAGATAACTCCAAGCAGTTCATTGTGCAGACTGATGCCTCTGAGCTAGGGATAGGTGCGGTCAGATCCCAAACCAATGATGATGGACAAGACCAACCTGCTGCTTTCATAAGCAGAAGGCTACTCCCCAGGGAGCAGCGTTGGAGTGCCATTGAGAGGGAAATTTTGCTGTGGTTTGGACCCTGAAGAAGCTGAGACTATACCTGTTTGGTACTCACTTTCTTGTTCAAACTGACCACAGACCTCTATGATGGCTAATGCAGATGAAAGGGGAAAATCCAAAACTTTTGAGGTGTTCCATGTTCATCTCCCTACAGGGAATGTACTTCACATTGGAACATAGACCTGGAACTGCCCATACCAATGCAGATGGCCTTATCAGATGTTTCCACTTAGAGAATGAAGACTCTCTAGGGAAAGGTTAGTCTCATCCTCTTTTTTTGGGGGCACATGATGCACTTTTGACTTGGTGTGCCCTGGGTCCCTTCCAATCAGGCTCCCAGGGCATGTGTTCTTTCCCAAAGCTATACCTCTGTACCCACAATTGGCACATCTCTGGCCACAGGTAAGCCCCTTGTAAAAGGTACCATGGGTACCAAGAGCACTGTGACCAGGGAAGGCCTCTAAGGGCTGCAGCACCTATTGTGCCACCCTTAGAGGCCCTGCACCTTACCACCCACACACTGCCATTGCAGGCTATGTGTTTTGGTGCAGAGAAAAGTTAAGAGTCGACATGGAACACCTCCCTGTGTGCCATGCCTGCAACCCACTGCCTGGGGCCTAAGAAAGTCACCCCTCTAGCAGGGTGTACTAGCCCCAGGTGAGGGTACAGTGACATGAGCCCTGCACCCCTAAAGTGTCTAAGTCTATTCTTAGACATTGTAAGTGTAGTACAGCCATAAAGAATATATGGTCTGGGAGTTGGTCATTACGAACTCCACAGCTTCATAATGGCTTTACTAAAACCTGGGACGTTTGGTAGCAAACTTCTCAGCACATTAAACCCACACTGATGCCAGTGTGGATTTAATGTAAAATGCACACACAGGGCATTGTAGAGATGCACCCTGAAAAGCGACCAGCCCTGGTGTGGTTCCTCAATGGCTGCCCGCCATTTGCCACCACCAGACAGGCTTATGGACCCCTGGGTAGAGAGCCTCCGCTCTCTGGGTCCAGAAACAAAGCCCAACCTGGGCAGAGATGTCATGCCTCCTCCCCCAGGATGGGTTGGGTAAACGAAAGGGGAAGCTTCAAAGGCCTGCCGTCTTTGAACGCTGTCCCTGTCTTTTGCTTCCCCCAGCAACTGGCTCCCACCAGTTCTGACCCCCACTTTGGGTGGGAGAATTGGCGGGAAAACCGAGCTAGGAGGAGAGGTGTGTCCACTTTTGCCAACCCCACCCCTCAGGTGGGTGAGGCAAGGTGAAGCACACATCTCAGTCCCCTCCATCTTGGAGATGAGGGGACCCCAACCAATCAGGAAGAGGCTCATGCCCCCCTCCCACTGGAGGGTGGCATAATAGGGGGTGTACTCACCCCAAGGAAGGGACCCATTGATCCTGGCCTGCACACCCCTGCAATGCCCCTAAATTTAGTAGTTAGGGGCAACCCTGAACCTTGCCTCCTCAGACTCGAGGAAGAAAGAATAAGGACAGAAGAGCCATGCTGACCCAGGAAGAAGAGGACACATACTGCTTGGCCCCAGCCCTACCGGCCTGTCCCAAATCCAACCTGCTTACAGCAAAGAAACTGGCATGTCCATCACCCCCACAGAGCCCGGAGGACCTGCCCTGCACTCACCTTACAGACTGTCTCCCGTGAGCAGCAGATTTGCTCAACAAAGACTCCAAGACCAGAACCCAGACCCAGGCGGCTCCGCGGTTTTGCACCACTCTGCACCAGACGCCCATGGCCCGAGTTCGAGTGACCTAACACCACAAGGAGGCCTCCTCAGTGATCCTGACCTGGGATATGGTGATCCCCAACCTCTCTCAAGCTTCAGGACGACACATGCAGCCTCAACCTGAAGGGTCCCCCTGACCGCGACCGGAGCTGGTAAGAAGACCCAATGCCAAAAGACACCCCTGCACCCAACGCCACAAGGTCGTGGGTGGCCCAACTGGCGGTGTCCAGGCACCCCCCCCCCCAAAGAACCCAACTTTGCTCCTGCCGGTGGTAGCCTTCAGGAAATCTCCCTACCCGAGCCTGCATTCTCTTTGCCGAACCGGAGGTCTCCATTGGAGTCCGCAGGGTCCCAGATTTCTTCTTGGCACACTGCCGCCCCTGTGCCTGCCGTTGGTGGTGCAGCTCCTGTGCTGATTGTTGGCACCTGCAGTGCTGATCTTAACCCCAGGAACTTTGCTCCCACACATACTCTTACATGATTTGTGAATCAACCCAGAAACGTCCAACCCCTCTATTAGTAAAAGTGCAAAGAGGTCAAAGTCCTATCTATTTGTATTAATTGTATATAAATATCTCTGAATATTCTAATTTTATATGTTTCGCAGACCAGTTCACAAAGCCAAGTAAGAATATGGTAAAAAAAAAAGTACTACAGGAATGGTATTTTACATATCAAAAATGCCTTTCTGAATAGGCCCCAACAGCGGTGTCACTCCTTATGTTAATGGCAATGTAATGCCATGTCACTTGTGAGATCATTTGTGCCATTTGTCAAGTCATTTGTTACATTAAGGGCGAGGTCATGAGCATAGCATTTGGTGTGAGAGCCATGGTTTTCATGTAAAGTAAGCGAGACATGGTTTTCAAAGCTAACTTTAACTGGGGAATTTCAGGGGGTTTGGTTTTATTTCTCAACTTTAACTGCACTTTACCCGTTTTAAGTTTAGACAGACAGATAGATAGATAGATAGATAGATATAGATAGATATAGAGATAGATAGATAGGCAGACGAACAAGTTGCCTTTAAAAAAGCATCACTGAGTACTGCAGGATTTTGATTATTCGTAAATATTATATAAGGTCCTGTAATGGAAAACTGCATGTAATGTTTTACAATGGCCTATCTGATGCTCAGGCTAGAACTGATGAGTTTGATCTCAAAGAAAATGTCTCAAAACCAATAACTATCATTTATTTTAGAAAAAAACAACTTTAGAATGCATGTCAAAATTCATACAGTACAACTGTTTTAACTAACAGATAAAAATTACATAAACTGTATTCTAAGCAATTAACAACCAAAACCTTAAGTCATGACCTACGAGGAGGTACATTTCCGCCGTAGCCATTCACATGGTACCACCTTCCATTACGACTAATTAATGGCACAGACTGGCCGTGAAGATAAAATAATGTTTGGTAAAACTAACTGCATTTCGTCGCCCATAAACATTCTTAACAAAATCAAGATCACATTTAGTTAATCTCACAAAAGTATGCAACAGAATGCTTCAATTTCATGTAACAGCCATTTTTCATAACCTAGCTAGAAGCAAAGATAGGCTTAATTATCAGACTAACAAATCAGTTTTATCTCACTAAAATCACTGTGGCTTTGTACAAGTTCGTGGGTCGAAACACATTTTTTTCTATAGAGGAAAAGGTTCCTATTATTCTTGCAGTCTGCCTTGGGCAACAAACCAAAGTGAAACTGCTCCCATGAATGGCATGATCGTTTGCAGGCAACCAGGTAAAGCACAAAGAGGTCAGAAAAATAACAAGAGGGCCCAGAAGAATTGTCAGGATTTACATCGCATTACTGCACCTACAAAGGGCAACATGGTTTCTACTAGAAGATCTTCACTATAGACTTTCAAAGAGATAATTAGTTTTCTTAAATTGTAGTAAATGCAGTTGTAAAAAGCAATACAGGTTCTGAAGCCACTGTGATTTTTTTGCTTTAAAGAAAGAAAAAAAAAAAAAGCTTTACGCAAACTTAGATTTTAAAGCTAGGAGGGCAGGAAAGAGAAATTCACCTTTGAGTTTGAATTAAAAAATGCTTGGATTTCCATGTTCTCTGCAGAAAAGGTAGATTACTTAAGTGCAAGAAGCATTTCAATGATTGATATGTCGACATATTAGTTTATAAGTTAGAATGGAATATTGAATAATGATCCATAAAGGTATTTCACAAGGACTCAGACATAAATATTAAAGCATGTGAGGCACTACTTTGGCCGAGAGGGGAATTTAATTAAGGCTAACAATCGAAAATGGGTTTTAATGACAAGAAAATTACTATGCCTTAAACAATCTTTCCTTGTAAGGTCTTATTCAAGAGATTCTGCAAAGTGTAAATGAGGCACTCACCATAACAGTAGAGTTAGGCTAAGACGACCTAGGACAAACTCCATTTGATGAGGTGGCTTGGTGTGAAATTAACTAGTTTCGGGTATCGAATGCCATTTGTACTCTAAAAGTACAATTTACTAGTTTGCAGAACAAGCAAAAAGCAAAATCGACATGCCTGATTAACCATAAAAATATTCCTTCCATAAAAGGGTGTGGTGGCACTTGCCAAAGCAATGCAGAAAAAACGAGCACCGCCCATTTCACACAGCAAACATAGGCAAAAAGAAACAAAACTACTAATTGCCCAGTTTTTATGCCTAATAACCAAAGTGGATTAAGGAATTCCCAAGGTAAACATCCACATAGCGACAGTGAGTAGCGGCCAAAATGAACTATGGAATACCCAAAAGATGATACAGACAGTCAATAAGGCAGAAAGACAGTACAGCTGCAACAAGACAATTGAAGGCTCAAGGCAAGGAATGAATTATACCAATTGACTCTACAGGTGTGGAAACAGTTGGTCTTGCGTGCCAACTTAATCCTTGACAAAGATTTAGAAGAAGGGCAGAAAAATTGTAGTTCTACCATCTACTGGGTCCCAGCAATAAGGGATATCATCAGACACTCCAATTATCCAACATGTCAATGAAAAACATCAAATGTTTCAGACTTTAGTCAAATTGGAAGTCTACACAGATTTTAACCTAAAGATGAGGAAAGACATGTTGGTGACCAAACCGTAAGCAAGAACAGTGTCACTTCTGGCCGTACAGAAGATGACAGCTCAATTAATAATCATCACTTGTCAGTGATTAGGCTGATGCTGAATGAATGAGCTTCCAAAATAAAGCAATGATCCCACTTCCTCGTTGGTGAAGAATCTAAGGGGTTATGTGTGAGTGCCCCAGTGTTTTATGGAATTCAGTTGAAGGTAACAGAGCAACCACTACCCTCGGAGTGAGAATATTGGGATTAAAACATTTGTTAGTCCATTTCCACTCCAAATGTGTTTTCAAATTATGGCAACATCAGTCTTCTATTTGGTGCCCAAGCAATCGACAATTCCGCTGCCTTGTAATCCATCGAAGAAGAAGAAATTGTTGTGGGGCGGGTCTCTCTGTGATAAAGCCTGGAAGAAAAAGCAAAATATTTCAGGCGTAACTACACCACATCATATCTTCAAACAAAAATATCTGAATATTGTTTTCTCAATTTGTTCAGAAACCATGACAAGCAAACAGATTAGCATTATATTTGACTTGAGCTTTATCAATTTAGTTATGTAGCAAGTGTTCCATATTCCTGAACAATGGTATTTTATTTTTCACATGTATTATTTACCCTCACAAGTAAAAGGGTGCCTGTTTACGTCACATCAACCAACACAAAAAAATGATCAAAAATCAGTTTTGACATATTACACAAACTATTTCAAGTCTCCCTAATATCAGTTCTCCTGCATGGTCTCGTTTAATTTTATACTTTTCTTGGTCCAAACTTGAGCATGGTATCCATATTTATATTAAGATGTGGTTAACATCCATGCTTATGCCCATGACAACACGTATTTTGCAAAACTGCCTTGCTTCATTAAGGCAATAGTGCGTTAATAATCAGAATTTTTAAACACACTCTGTAAAAATAAACAAGGTAACAAAAAAGAGGGATGAAAATTACTGAATGTGTAAAGGGCAATAAAGAAAATGTTACTTACATCATAATCTGTTCCTAGGGTGTTGTGCTGTAGATTATCATGCTGTTCATACTCCTGCCATCTAGTGTTGTGCCCTGAAGTTTCAACTTGTATTTCTTCAGTTGTGACTCTTCCTTTAGTTCATAATGCACCAAGGCAAACTCTCCAACTCAGATTGTTTTCTTCTGGCATCAGTTTGGATGCTCGAGTGCCAGCTCTGGACTGACCAATTCTTCGCCAAATTCGTCTGGACCAGCCTTCGATTCTTTGAACTCAGCAACTTTGAAAACAGTCTGCCTACCCTTACCCCAGTTGGACGACTCTTTATCGACGGCCGATTTCCTTTGGATGCACCACATCAGACTTCCAGACGCATCATGACCGGATACGTCCACCATAAACAAGCGTTGGCTTTGTCGTATTCCAGAGAATGAATGCAAGGCATTGTTATGGAACCTTTTCAATTCTGCTCTGGGTGCAACGCCAAGAAGCCCTAATCAGACCAACACAGCATGTGTAAACTGTGCCTGTCACGGAAACACGAAGAGGCTTTCTGCAAGGCCTGCTGGGTTTTCCACTGCAAGAAAACACTCAGGCACCAAAGAAATAAGTGCTGAGCATATTACAACATTGAACCTCCAACGAAGCTCTTACATCTTCGGGCCAGAAGATCTGTTCGATGCCCAAGAGGATGAAGGCCCGACTGGCCATCCAGCCACCCAAGAAGGCAAGAGCACAGAGGTGGTGTGGTGTCCTCTGAAGTCTCCAAATGTCAAGCAAGAAGTGATCAAGCACTTGTCCTAGCGGCACTCCTGACCAAATAGCAGATCGACACCTAGGGCCCCAGTCCAGCCTTAGATGCAATAGCCATCTCAACCTCCAAAGTGCCCCGTGACCAAGCATTGCTGCTTAGGGAGTCTTGCATCAAGCCCCCTACTCCAGCCTGCAAAGGCACCTACCCTTCAGGTCTGACTCCACCACCGGTCAGCTCGACCACGATAGCCTTCTTCAATGCTGAATTAGACTCCAATTAAAGGTGCGAGCCACGCCACCCATCAATGTTCCCTTGGCACTGAGCACTTAGGTTCAGAGCAAATGACGCCCTTGAAAGGAAAGCCTAGATAGGCCTTGAGACCGGCACCGACAGACCCATCGATGCTGAGATCATACACCACTGAGGGGTAGATCCAGCTTGTCCTCGACAGAAGGAAGATGTACATCGACTCCTCCACAGGAAGCTTCTCGCCAAGTCTCCTAGTCGTGAGTTCGCCCACACACACACACACATCCTTATCCTTAAGAAATGGAAGTTGAGGACTGGGGTCACGACCTGTCTGTCGGAAGTACTGGGGTGGGAGATACCCCTGTCCCCTAGGCTTGCGCTGCTGCATGTCACCGAGGAGATTGGAGGAAATCTATATAAAAGACATCTATTATTCCTGGGCCTTACTCTGGCCAAAAGGGATATAGCCACGGCATGTAAAGACCCAGCCCCGCCTAAACTGGGGGCATGGAGGGCGAGTCTGGATTGGTGTATGAACATGGAGCAACCTATATTTAAGGCACGAGGTTGCCCGCAGAAACATTTCAAAATCTGGAGACGCTAGGCAGATTTTCGAGGTCTTATTTTGGAACCGCCTCCACCACCTTGTACAGATGCTGAGATCTCTGCATGATGGATCAAGGGAGCATGAAGTAATGCAGGGACCTATTTTATATGAGAATTGGCTCGCAAGGTATGTTGAACAGATTATTGTGTTGTACATGGCACACTTGGTTATTAAGTTGTGGGCTGCTGTTTACAAGCCCGAAATGTTTATTTCCTTATTTTGTAAATGTCATATGAAAGTCACCAGATTGATGCTTATAATGCTGACCAGAACTAACTGTATTTCTCTTGCTCGAGATGTGACTGTTTTATCTGCTGACTTAATAAAACTGTTTTGAAAAAAAAGAAATGGAAGTTGATCTTTGGGGTGGCCTTATCCATTGAGCCTTTTACCCCTCCTGGCCCTAACAGGGTTAGGGACATTGTCACTAGCTCACCAGAGCCTCACCCTCACGGCCACTACGCGTTCTCCTTCACCACTGCCACACCACCACACCCTTGCATACATCAACAGCCTCATTTTCCACAATTCCTTCCTAAATCTCCTCAGACACATTCAGACCCAGGTAGTTCATACCACCCTCCATTTTGATACCACACTCAAATTCTGAATAAAATGGGGGTAACTCCTGGGAGCATCAAATTTCATTGGCTTGGCATACCATGAAGGGATTTGAATATTCAATGAGTGTACTTTATGGCTTTTTAAGTCAAATATATGTGAAAATTGTGCTTTAAATGCACTTCATTGACCCATTTGTTTTTAAACGTTCAGGTAGGAGCAATGTCCCATAAACACCCACCCCTCCCAATCCCTTCTTAGAAGAGGTCAGACGCGCACCCTGCTATTCAGGTCTTGTATTAGGCCCCACCACTTTTAAAGATCACCAGCCGTGACTGCAAACCAGAAGATAAACAGTGTCTTGATGAGCACTGTATACTTTCTGCAACTTCCAATTCAGAAGTGTACACATGCATTTGTAAAGCACACGTTCACCCAGAAGAGTATCTTGACGCTGAATAATACATGTTTATTGTTACTCAATCCAATGGTACTAATTTTATCGACCTCAATAGGATAAAAGGCTGAGTGGACCCGCCGGGATTTGAACCTGTGATCATGAGGTCAAACACAGGCCTCTACAGTGGACACAATAGTCCACTAAGCCACCAGATCCAGCAGAAGTGTAAATGTGTTCGCTCTCTTCAGTTTCAATAAAAAACAAACTTGAAAACAAACGCATTTAAACTAATTATTGAAATATTTAATTACTGTGAATACATTAAATATTGATGTGTTTGAATAAAAAACTTCACCTCTGTGCTTCGTACTCGTGATAGTGACTTGCAACTATACTTAATAAATAATAGCGCATTAAAAATAAGGAATAATTTCAGCCAATACTATAGATCATATTTCAATATGTGGTTAATATCAAGTAATACAAGTGGACGAAAGTTGTATTGTTTTTTCAAATCTTATTCCCCCTCCCCCTATGGTTTATCACGACATTCCTCACTGCGGTTTAAACAAGGGGAACATTTAAATTAAATCAGGACTGTTTGTGGTATAAATAATTTAGGTTCCCAGTACTGTTCTGAGGAGTGGCAAACAGAAATGAGTAATTTTCCCCTGGCACATCATTTCAGCACCTTTATATAGGCGGAACCTAACAAACATTTGTCTTTGTTGTGTTATATTAATCATGCAGTTCTTACATAAGTTCAACAATGTCAATTATTGTGATGTCAGGGTTCAGATCAAGTGACATCACTTCCTGGTAAGTTTCAGGGTGAAAGGTCATAGGATGTCACTTCCTGTGATGTCATTAAGGTCAAAGAATGTGGGATGTTATTTCTGCTACCCCAGGCAATTTGATGACTCAAAATCAATGAGCGTGAGTGCATACAGTGCGGCACATACAAGACCGTGAGACTGTGTACAATATGTATATGTTTACTGGGACCAGTGTGATCCATTCTGGATTTCCTCTGGTCTAGCGTGGTGCAAGAAGGACGACGCATACTGCCTTCCCCAGACAGAGGAAGTGTACTGCTTGCTTTCCTGAAGCCAGATGATGGAGACCCTGACACTGAAGTGAGGGAGGATGGGACAAGACCGCTCTTAGAAATTCTAAGGACCTTTTACCACGGGAATGCCATTTAGATTTTCTTGAGCTCTGCCATTTGTTAGACGGTGGGGGAGAGTGGGTGAGTCTGAAGATGCTAGGCAGGACCTATCGTTTGGTCTGGCCTGAATCCAAGAGAAGGCCCTGGACTGGACCACCTCCTTCCTCTCCGGCAGAACACAGAGCGTCCGCCTTCCCCCCTCCGCTCCGAACCCACCGAGATCATCTGCGGCGTACCCCAGGGCTATTCCCTCAGCCCAACTCTGTTTAACATCTACATGGCACCGCTCGCCCACGTCGCCCGTCGGCACGACCTCAACATCATCTCCTACGCCGATGACACCCAGCTGATCCTCTCTCTCACCAAGGACCCCCACACCGCCAAAACCAACCTTCATGAAGGCCGTCGCTGAATGGACGAGGAACAGCCGACTGAAGCTGAACTCGGACAAGACGGAGGTCCTCATCCTCGGATCCACCCCTTCTGCCTGGGACGACTCCTGGTGGCCGACCGCACTGGGAACCGCCCCAACACCCACCGACCACGCATGCAACCTAGGGGTCATCCTCGACTCCACCCTCTCCATGACTAAACAGGTCAACGCCGTCTCCTCCACCTGCTTCAACACCCTCTGCATGCTCCGTAGGATCTACAAGTGGATCCCCACTGAAACGAGAAGAAGGGTCACCCAGGCCCTCGTCAGCAGCAGGTTGGACTACGGAAACGCCCTCTACGCAGGAGCCTCGGCCAAACTCCTGAGACGGCTCCAACGCATCCAGAACGCCTCTGCACGCCTGATCCTCGACATCCCTCGCCGCAGCCACATCACACCCCACCTGAGAGACCTGCACTGGCTCCCGGTCAACAAGAGGATAACCTTCAAACTCCTCACCCACGCACACAAGGCACTCCACAACACCGGACCAACGTACCTCAACAGACGACTCAGCTTCTACACCCCCACTCGCCAGCTCCGCTCCGCCGACCTCGCCACTGTCCCCCGCTTCCGAAGAGCGACCTCCGGTGGCAGATCGTTCTCCCACCTCGCCGCCAAGACCTGGAACACCCTCCCCATCCACCTACGGCAGACCCAAGACCTGCTGACCTTCAGAAAACTCCTCAAGACCTGGCTTTTCGAACAGTAGCAGCATTCCCCACCCCAGCGCCTTGAGACCCTCACGGGTGAGTAGTGCGCTTTACAAATGATATGATTGATTGAATGCTACTTCAAGGAGGCAGATAACAGCTAAGTGCAGAGTTTTCACAATTCATCTGCACCTTGCCAGAGAAGCTGTGGTATTGCCTAGTGTCTATTGGCCTGCCTGCTGAGAAAGGGAAGGAGTGTGTTCAGCCCTGTAGGAGGAGAGGCCTTCGAGGAGGAGAGACCCAGCTGTGCCCCAGGTGTGTGGGAGGCCCTGAAGAAGCCAACATCCAGTAGGCGTGTCCCTGGGTTCGGCGTATGCTGTGAGAGGTCGTCCGGTCTACCAGAGCGTTGGTCTTGGGGTGAACTGCATGAAAAAGGACAACTGCATAACCCCATGCTAACCAGCACTTCTACAGAGAGTGGACTGGTGCTGTCACTACCAGCACAGGGTGAAACCACAAGGGACCAGTTGCACCTGAAGTCGCAACTCTGTCCCAGCCCAGAGGCCAGAGGTGCTCAGCCTTGAGGCATAACATGACACCTGACAAGGACGCCCAGCAAGAAGGCCAGCCCTCGCCAGTTCCGGCAGACATCTGAAGTGGTCTGAGAGTGAGTGAGAAGCGGGACCACCACTGAGGACAAAGACAAAACGCTGACCACAGTGTACTAATGTGCACACCAACCAACGCCCGTCAAGCAGGTGACAGCAAGGCACATCCTCCAAAGGATGAAAGACTGCAAAACTGAAAAAAGCCAAACACCAATAACGTTGTATACAGATCAGTAAGACCCCTTTGGGCTAAATAATTATACAAACTAATCCACAAGTTGCCCTAGGTGAACCACTTAGTGATACCCGCACATGTATCTAATTAAGGCAAACTCGACTTACAGGAGACGACCACCCTATAAGGGGACAGGACGCTGGGGCAGCACCATGAAGCAGAGAAGAGGGCACCAGGGTGGGTGCAGCATTTCCATTTAAGCACAGGGTCAAGAATGTTTAACCTTCAAGACTGTTCGATGCCCCTGTTTTTCACACAGCTGTGGTATTAAAAGTACTTTCTTTTCTAAGAACACAAGCACTTGGCTGGACCACGATTTATTGGATCTGTTGGTTTACCACAAAGCTCTGAATCTTTGCTCCCTCCCCCCCTCCCCCCCCCCACACACACACACACACACATTTCCTCCCTGAGAAGCCATTAACTACATGCACTTGGGACCTTGAGAGTCAAGGGTGGGAAATGGTGTACATCAGAGTGGAAGGACCTCAGCACACCAATAGCAAATTAGAAAACAAGTTACTTACCTGTAACTTTGGTTCTCCAGTATTGGTAACTTTCATAGATTCCCATTGCTTGTATCATTCCCCGTCGTCGAGATGGGAGTCCCCGGTAAATAAAAAATACCATAGAAATAGGTACAAAAGAAGAAAAAAGGCCTAGGCCTCATCTCATTTTGTAGCATATCCACCTCTTTTTGTAAAAGAGACCAAACGAAATTAACAACCAATCAGAACAGCCTCACCCCACAGAACCTTCCTGAGAGAGCCTCAGAGCTTAAGATTTTCGTAGCCGTTGTGTAACAGTGTAACAGAATATGCTGAAGCCTGAGCTTTCCCTGGGGAGGAGGGTGGGTGCATGGGAATCTATGAAAGTTACCAATACTGGAGAACCAAAGTTACGGGTAAGTAACTTGTTTTATTACTCCAGTATTGGAACTTTCATAGATTCCCAGTGCTTGTATCAGAATAGCTAGCAGTCAGAACGCACATTTTGTGTAATACATTGTTATAAACCTTGCCAAATGCATACAGTCATCAGAGGTACAAGACATCAAAAGTAGTCAGTGAACATCATGATTTACAAAATGTGCTAATAACCAATAAAAGGAAGGAGGGTTAGAAGGGAAAGCTCACCACTTATTGAAAGAGGTTCCTCAGGACTGCCTGTCCCACTGCAGCGTCACTCCGCGTGGAGGAGTCCAAGCAGTAATGCTTCGTGAAAGTATGGGCACTGCTCCATGTCGCTGGCCTGCAAATGTCTTTGATCGGCACTCCGGCGAAGAGAGCAGCTGAAGAAGAGATGGCTCTCGTAGAGTGCGCCCGGACTCGCCTTTCAAGGGGCTTACCAGCCGCTTGGTGACAGTATTGGATCGCGCTGGCAATCCATCTCGCAATTCCCTGCTTGGAAAGAGGGAAACCCTTGCGAGGGGCACTGAAAGCAACAAAGAGTTGTGTAGATTTTCTGAAGTCCTTGGTACGTTGAAGGTAAAATTTCAGACACCTTTGAACGTCCAGCGAGTTGAGAGTCCTCTCCGCTGGAGTAGTGGGTCGAGGAAAAACGATTTGAGGATTACTGGTTCATTCAAATGAAAGTCTGAAGGGAACTTCGGGATAAATTTTGGATTCGTTCTCAGAATCAAAGTGTCTTTTTTAAACTGTAAGAACGGCTCCTTAATCGTGAGAGCGTGCAGTTCACCTACCCTCCTGGCCGATGTTAAGGCGAGAAGGAGGGCCACTTTCCATGAGAGAAATTTCAGGTCCGCCCTATGAATTGGTTCAAAAGGCGGTCTCATGAGTTGAGTAAGGACTAAGTTAAGCTGCCACAGAGGTGGTGGAGGTCTAACTGGTGGAAAAACTCTAAAAAGACCTTTAAGAAATTGTTTTATGATTCTTGCTGACCAGAGGGACGGTCCAGAAGAAGTTCGTCTGAATCTAGAAATGGCTGCCAGGTGCACTTTGATAGAGGAATGAGCGAGACCTGACTTAGCCAATGCCAAAATATATGGCAAAATCTGATGAGGAGCAGACGAGTAAGGATGAATGTTCTGTTGCCGGCACCACAGGCAGAAACGCTTCCATTTCAAGCGATACGTCTTGTTCGTACTTGGTGCCCGGGCTTGAGCCAGCACCTCTCTACACTCTGGCGAGATACTTAGATTCTGAAATTCTCGGTGCTCAGGAGCCACGCTGATAACTGAAGTGAGCTCGGATCCAGATGTACCACTTGGCCCTGGGACATTGTCAACAGAGAAGGAATTGGGCGCAGATGAATTGGATGATCCAGGGAGAGCAGGAGAAGCTCCGTAAACCAAAACTGGCGGGGCCACGCCGGGGCCACCAGAATCATTCTGCAGGGCTCCGCTTTGAGCTTCCTGAGAAGCCTGGGAATTAGTGGGATCGGAGGAAAAGCGTAAACAAAGGTGCCTGACCAGGCCATCGAAAGTGCATTCCCCAATGATCCCGGATGGTGTTCCCTGCTTGCGTAGAATCAGCATTTCTTGTTTCCTGGAGTGGCAAAGAGATCTATGGGTGGAGTGCCCCAGAGATTGAAAATCCTGTCCAGAGTGTGTTGGTCTAATTCCCACTCGTGGCTCACCGACTTGAGACGACTGAGCGTGTCTGCTGTCTTGTTGAGGGCACCTGGAAGATGTTCCGCCGAAAGTGATATTCCCACATCTCCTGAGCCTCCTTGGATAGCGGACGAGACCTTGTTCCTCCCTGCTTGTTTACATAATGCATGGCCGTCGTGCTGTCCGTACGGACCAGGACAGTGGATCGTCGGATCCGCGGAAGGAAGGCCTGTAAGGCCAGACGAATCGCTCTCAGTTCTAAAAGATTGATGTGGAGAAGGCGATGCTGGGGCAGCCAGCGGCCGCGCACCTGAAGATCTTGCAAGACTGCTCCCCAGCCTTCTAGAGAGGCGTCCGTTGTAATTATTAGCAGAGCTGGTGTTACTCTGAAGGGGAGACCCTGAGAGATATTGTCTCTGACCATCCACCACCTGGCCGCCTCCTTCATAGGCTGAGTTATCATGATCTTGTCTTCGAAAGAGCCCTCTGCCTGGCGCCACTGCAAATCCAGTTGCTCTTGTAGTGGGCGCATCCGTAACCTGCAATTTGGAATCAAGGGAATGCAGGACGAGATTGACCCTAGGAGGGATTTGTAGAGGCGAACTGAAATTGACCTTTTTTGCAATCGACTGGCAGAGGCCATCAGCTTTGTTTGTCTTTCTTTTGATGGGAACGCTTTGCAACAGGATGCATCCAGAATGGCTCCCAGGAACTTGGCCGACTTGGACGGGCACAGGACCGACTTTTCCGTGTTGAGCTGAAGACCCAGGTGACGGAAGAGCTGAGTGCATGCCCTGACCGCTTCTTCTGTTGCGTGATGAGACGGAGCTTTCACCAGCCAGTCATCCAGGTAAGGAAAAACTTGAAGCGTTTGCTTCCTGAGAAACGCTGCGACTGGGGCTAGGATCTTCATGAAGATCCGCGGAGCGGATCTGAGTCCGAAAGGCAGGACCTTGAATTGAAAGTGGCTCTTGGCTACTGTAAAGTGTAAAAACTTCCTGTGGGCCTGGTGGATGGGGATATGGAAGTATGCGTCCTCTAGATCCAGGGTGGACATGTAATCTCCTGGATTGAGGAGCCGTAAAATGTCCTGTAAGGAGACCATCCGAAAAGAGAGCTTTATGAGATAGGTGTTTAGCTCCCTCAGGTCTAAAATTGGGCGCCATTTTTCTACGGTCTTTTGAACAAGAAAGAATCGGGAATAGAATCCTTTTCCCCGTTGGGATAGGGGAACCGGTCCTATCGCCCCCTTGAGAAGTAGTTGGTGGGCTTCTAGACGTAGAAAGTGCAGATGTTTGGATTCGGTGGCGCGAGGGGCTTTGGATGGTGGTTGATGTTGAAATTCCAGAGTATGGCCTGTCAGAACAATATTGAGAACCCACCGATCTGATGTTATACATTGCCAGTTGTGGAAGTATTGGGATATCCTACCCCGCACTGGTGTTATAGGGGACACAGGAACAGTAGGAAAAGCCTGGAAGCCGCTACTGGCGCTTAGAGGACTCCCTCCTCTGGCGCCCTTGTCTTCCTCTAGATGATGAGCGAGAGAAAGAAGACGACTGGCCTTGTCTCTGAGAATATTGCGGCCGGTAAGATTGGGAAGGCTGCGAATAAGAGGAATAGCGCTGTTGCTGATATCCGCCTCTATATGAGGAAAAACCTCTACCTCTTGCTCCACGGAAGGGAACCTTGCGGTATTGTAGAGTCCCAATAGATTTTGCAGTTTCCGTGTCCTTCTTTATATCTTGCAGCGCATCATCAATGTGCTTCCCAAAGAGCGCTTCACCGTCAAAGGGAAGATCCAGGATCTTGTTCTGGACTTCTGGCCGGAACCAAGTGGCACGAAGCCAGCCTTGGCGTTGAAGGACTGCTGCCCCTGCGAGAGAGCGGAAAGCTGTAGTGGCAATGTCCATAGCGCAGTCAATCATTTCGGAAGATGTTTGTTCTCCCTCTTGAAGGATCTTTCTGGCTTCGGCTTTAGCTTCTTCGGGCAGCTGGTCCAGATATGGAGACAGATCGCACCACATCTGGCGATCATACCGTCCAAGAATAGCCAAGGCATTAGACGCTCTGACCAGGAGGCTGGACATGGAAGAGAACCTCTTCCCAGCATTATCCAACCGCCTTCCCTCTTTATCAGGTGGCGTGGTAAGAGGTGCCGCTGGATTTTTAGATTTCCTCTGGGCCGCCTGTGAAATCACCGAATCTGGTTTCGGATGGCTAACCAGACAAGCGGGGCTATCATCCGGAGCTTTGTACTTCTTTTCCAGACGAGGAAGCACAGGAATGACAGTGGCCGGCGACTTCATAACCTTTAGACCCTCACTCCAGACATGGTCCACGATAGGGATCGAGCGAACCGACTTTTTGTAAGGTTCTTTGAAGTCGTACAAAAAACATTCCGACTGCACTGATGGAATAGGCAGATTGAAACGCTTAGAAGCCCTCTCCATTAAATTGTGAAAAACTCCAATATCAGCTGGAGGAGAATCCGCCGGTTCTGGAACAGGAGAGGCGGGGTCAGGAATAATGTAGTCATCCCATTCCCTGTCCGGGATCGTCCTAGTTCCTTGGTCATCATCGGATGTGTCGTCCTGGACTGTAACCACATTCTGCTGTGGCTCCGGTAACTCCAATGATGGAATTTGTTGAAGTTGAGGCGTAACCGGAAGAGCGAGTGGAGTTGGAGGCACTTGCCCTGTCGCCTGGCCAGAGGACTGAGTTGGAAACCTTTTCCTGTAATCCGAAAGCATGAACTGCAGGTCTGTAATGAGGGAAGATGGCATACAGACCATGCCCTGTTGATATTGTTCTTGAGATCTGGATTGTGGCATATACTGTTGCTGCTCCATGTAATAGTCCTCAGAGTCCGAATCTTGATATTTCACATGCAGCTCAGATGGGCTATGTGCATCACCATAAGGACCTTCATCGTCCTCGGAAAACTACTCTTCCAAAAGGAGAGCTGGAGGCAGGGGTGTCACTTTCCTTGGAGAAGTCATTTCCGGGTTAATGCGACGTCTCCTGATAGAAATTGCCAAATTTTGTATCGTCGACGAGGTCGTCGACTGAGCTGCCGGCGACGATGTCTGAACCGTCAACGAGGAAAGATCCACCGTCGACGGGACCGTCGTCGAGACCGTCGTCATTATCAGGCTTGAAGCTGTCGACGTCGTCGTCGACACCATCACCGTCGACATCACCGTCGACGTGGAAGTTAACGTAGACGTTGACGACAGAATCAGAGGTACCTTAGTAAGCGTCGTCGTCGATGAAGTAGTCGTCGACGAAGCCGCAGGAGACGAGGAAAATCTTGTCGACGGAGCCAAAGTCGTCGACGGTAGTGATGTTGTCGTCGTCGACGGGCGACATTTCCTGTCAGCTTTTCCCTCAGGAGGGACAGAAGCTGGTTTCTTGAAAGTTTTTGGCTTCTCAGAAGGCGGAGAAGAAGCAGAAGGCCCATGGCTTGTCTTCTTCACAGGTGCTATATCCACAGCAAGTCCTTCCCTCTCCTTTACACCTCGGTGAGGAGATTTGATGGGACTACGCCTGTCAGACCTATCAGAGATCTTTTGTAAGGCTTTGGAAGGGGGTTCTGAAGAAGTAGAAGGAGAAGACCTAACCCTTTTTTGCGATCTCCTCTACGATGTCGCAGAAGAAGCATCATCACTGTCACTTGAAACAGGATCTTTACGTGACTTTAATTTCTGCAGCCAAGTGAGCAGGCGTCCCTCACGGTCCCGTAAGGTCTTGGTTGAGAATGTTCGACAGATCTTGCAGTCAGTAGGTTTATGGTCCGGACACAAACAATAAATACAGTCTTTATGTTTGTCCTCAACATAAAGTCTCTTTTTGGAGCAGGTGGCACAAGCCTTGAAAAGAGCTCTCTTTTCCCTGTCTGACATATTGAAGATTTTGAAGATGAAAAAGTAGTTTGTTGAAGAAAAACTGAGCAGAGTTCAGTGGAGACTCCCTTGCACAACGTGCGGTAGAAAATCTGAGGCTCTCTCAGGAAGGTTCTGTGGGGTGAGGCTGTTCTGATTGGTTGTTCATTTCGTTTGGTCTCTTTTACAAAAAGAGGTGGATATGCTACAAAATGAGATGAGGCCTAGGCCTTTTTTCTTCTTTTATACCTATTTCTATGGTATTTTTTTTATTTACCGGGGACTCCCATCTCGACGACGGGGAATGATACAATCAATGGGAATCTATGAAAGTTCCAATACTGGAGTAACCTCAAACTTCACGGTTGGGGCTATTTAGACAGTCTACCCTATGCCGCCTTGAACATAGTCTGGCACACTCGACCTACAAGGACATCTTGGGTTGTCAATTTCAAGTATAAATCTCAGCCTGGAGGTCTTCTAATTTTTCTATCAGGCAAATACCTTCTCTGTTCTTAACAGCCCTTTTGTCATTTTCTAGCAGAACAGACCAAGTGAGAGGCACGTAAACAGACCACACACAGGTCATGCGAGTCAGAAACAGCCTTAAATTTTCCACAGGAGGGGCACTTCACAAGAAGTAAAAGCATTTTGAAGCCATATTTCCTGAAGGTGTTAAAACACATGGAAACTGTTGAAGTCTTTGTAAGACAAGTAAAGTTGAAAAAATACATTTCTGAGGGAAAAATCTCAGAAAAAGAGGGCTGAAAAAACCCCTGAAGGCTTCAGAGGTCCAGTTAGCACGATTGGGAAAAAGAAACTTAAGTCTGTGAGGCAATATGCCAGTAAGTACCCTGCCTGCACATTAATGGAAGCTACTGGTTTACGTACAGCTACAGTGTATGCGGAACATTGCAAGTGCACTTTTGACCTGACAGGCACTTTTCTATTCTTTTCCTCTGCATTTATAGCAGGGTTTCACGTTATTTTAACAATTCAGCACATTTCTACAACTAGATGCTGCAATTTGCTTTGCTTTTAATTATAATGAAGAAGTTACTTACCTTCGGTAACACTCTTTCTGATTGATACCCTATCTAACCGCAGATTCCTCACGTTTAGAATATCCCCAGGAGCTAGGCTGGAGCCGGAATATTTTTCAGCGTAGCCTCTGTGTGCGAGTAGGTGGCATTGTGCGGCTCAAAGTCTTACCCGCTTTGCTGTTTAAGTGTCGTTTGGACCTGCATGTAGCGCCACCCAAGCCCGCCGACATTAGTTTCTTTCTGGACGAGCAGAGGTTATCATAATGAGAAAGATCATCTTCAGGGTCAGGAGACGTAGAGCACAGCTGATGCAATGGTTGCAAAGGGGTGCACATAAAAACGTAAGGACCAAATTGAGTTCCCACTATGGTATCACAGGCTGTTTGGGAGGAAACATATGGATTACACCTTTAAGAAATCACATCACAACAAGTGATTCGACCAAGGATGGTTGGTCCAGTAAGTGGGAAAAGGTCAAAAGGGCTAACATATAACCTTTAACCTTGGCCACTGCAAGAAGTCCTTAATGGCCCAAAGACAAAACCAACAAGACATCCAATAGCTTGGCCTGCAATGAGTCCCTATTGCAGGTGCCATACCATGCCACAAACTTGTCCAAGCATCAAGTGTACACAGACTTTACAGAAGAACGCCTGCCTGCAAAGATGACATCCAGTGCTTCAATCAAATGTAGTCAACTGGCGCTACTCGCCCCCCATGCATGTAGGTATATATTGTGCAGGGGTCAGGGGCAAGACCCTGCCCTGCTGCTATGACAGAGTAACCTCTCAAGCAGCAACCTGATCAAAGGACAGATGTTCATGCCCAGACGTTCCAGGTACCACACTCTTGGTCTAATCTGGAGTTACTAGGACGACTTGGACCTGGTAGTTCCTGATCTTCAGAATTCAGGGCAAGAGAGGTAGTGGCAGGAAAGTATACAGGAGCCTCGTGTTCTACTCTAAGCAGAATACGTCTTGAAAGATAGTGTTCTGGGAAACTCCAGTGCATAAAAGTGCTGACATTGCACATTCGAGGCAGTGGTGAAATGATGAAGCCAGGGTTATGGCCACTGTTGGAAGACGCCTGAGCCACTTCTGGGAGTAAATGCCATTTGTAATCTGCTAGGCGTCTGCCCTGGTGTTTAAAGATGCTGCCAAGTGGTGCACAATTAGGGAAATTCCCTGACAATTTAGTCAGTTACAGAAGTGAAAAGCCTCCTGGCACAGGGACGAGCACCACTCCCTACAGTTTGTTGCCACACACCATGGGGCGGTGGTGTTGTCTATGGGGACCTAAACCAGCATCACCATGAAGGATGCCAGGAAGGCTTTCAACGCTAAGCGAATAGCCCCAATTTCAACAGGGTGATGTGAAAACGTCTCTCTGCCGGAGACCAGAGTCTTCTGATCTCAAGATGTCCTCCCCAACCCACCATCAGATCTGGAAGAGGTAAGGAGAGATATCTGCTGCTGATCCAATTGCGTTTGAACAGCCATCACTGACAGGTTCCCTTGGTGCTAGGATCACAGACTTCAGATCCAACTTTAGAGCCTGCATGTGCCATTTGGCATGGTCGACATGCAGGACGCCACAAGGCCGAGAAGCCTCAAAGCCACCCTCACCGAGACACATGAGCGAGGCAGAAACACGGTATCACAGCCCAACTGTGCTGGACTCTTCCTTGATTTGGAGGAGGCCGATAATGCACAGAAGCCTCTGAGAAGGAGTCAGGTGTGACTTTGGCACATTGATCATGACCGCGACACTGTAAGGTTTACCATCGTCTGGCAGTGGTCCGCAGCTGACTGTGGTGAGCCTGCCTTCTACAGCCAGTTGTCGCGGTAGGGAAATATTGATACACCCCCAACCTTCGAAGGTATGCAGCGACAACCACCATCACTTTCGCGAAAACCCGAAGGGCACTGGTGAGGCCGAAAGGAAGCACAGCAAACTGAAAATGCTCATGGCCCACCTTGAACCGTAGGTAGCGCCTATGGGCCTACAGGTCAGGCACATGGAAATAGGCATCCTGCATGTCCAACGCTACCATGCAGTCTCTTGGATTCAGGGCAGATAGAACCTAGGCTAGTATGAGCATCTTTAAATTGTCCTTCCACAGAAAGGAACTGAGAGGTCGAAGATCTAAAAAGGATAAAGGAGTCTGCACTTTTTTTGGCACTAGGAAATAATGGGAGTAACATCTAGTTCCGATCTCCGAGGCTGGGACTCTCAAAAGCTCCTTTCTCCAAATGAGCTTGAACTTCTTGCAGCAAAATGGATAAATGCTCCTCTGAAAACTCCTCTGATATAAGCGGAAGAGGTGGTGGGATGGAAAGGATTGGCAGGGCTTAGCCTCGTTGGACTACCTGCAGGATCCACCTGTCATTATGGCTTGCACTGGTTGGGAAAATTACTGATTCTGCTTCCCACACGATGGCCTTGTGCACCTATGGGCATACTAAAACGGCTCCTAGGCAGAGAAGCTGGAGACTGGGAGGTGTGGTGTCCCTGCAGATCTGGACACTGTCTGCCGGAACCCCTACCCAGACAGGACTGAGGGCCTGCTGTTGGGATAGGGGGCCTGTTGTTGGTATGGTGGGTCTTGACGCTGTCTGCAAGAGAAACCTTAGCGATGCATCGAAAGGGGCAAAACTGTAGGGAATACTGTCTTGTGGGCGTGGAGAGGCCGAAGGAGCATGCAGTGGCTTGACTTTCTTAAAGTACTGAAGGGTGGAGTCGGCCTTCTCGACAAAAAAGTAAGACCCGCCAAAAGGCATATCCACATGAGCGTCGCTTGGATGTCATTCGAAAAGCCATGGATCTCATCCCTGCATGATCCCACAGCATGCTGGCCGCGTCCTGACTATCTTGAATAGTCTGTACAAAGTTGGCATAGAATACCTCTGGGACTGATGGTAAGATCTGTGACCATGTCCCATAATGCATGAGAGCACCTACCAAGCTAACAGCTGGTGCTGACTTACCTAATGGTGAGCTGGCAAATGAAAACATCCCCTTTCCAAGTGGCTCATTTCTTTCCAACTCTGTCTGGAGTGCCCCAAGGGGAAAAATGGCATTAATGCTTTTAGTAGAAGCCTGAACTACCAAGCTCTCAGGAGTAGGGTGCTGTGTCAGGAAGGCAGAGTCCCCCCGGGCTGGTATGTGGTGTTGTGTCACCTGTCTGTTCACAAATGGGCAAGAGCATGGTTTAATTTAAGCATCCATGAGGGTGTCGTTGAATGGATGCAAAGGTTCGGATGAAGTCAATGCGGTTGTAAAACCTCAGTGAGGATGTTAGTTTTCACCGCAGCAGAAGGAAACTGCAAGTCCAAAACTGCCCGACTAATTCCTATAGCGAATGAGGCGGACTAGTCCATGAATGGGCCAAGGGGAATCTCCCGATCCGGGTCAGGGAAGTGCCTAATCCACTGGCCTCTTCTAGAGCCAAATAAAAATTGTCATGTTGTGAGGGAAATTCATCCCCAACATTATCAAAAGGTGGTTGACTCTGGCCAGAGTCCGATACGAAAAGTTGTTGGTGCACAGGAGGGCAGCTCCTCTTCAAAGGTACTATCTTATGAGAGTTGGAATGTACTGGAACCAGGATGAGTCAGAATTGTGCCGGGATGTGACTAAGACGGAGATCGAGCAGATTAGGTTCGGACTAAGGCAGGACAGTGGGATCAGTGTCCTCCTTCAGCGTCTGCGGGGTTGGGGCCGGCTTTGATGTGGCAGGAATTGGCATAGATTGAAGTGCTGGGAGTGAAGTTGGCTCTGGAGTCGGGGATGAACTCAAAGCAGGTTCAGGAGACACTGATGATGCAGAAGGCAGACCTACCTTCAATAACCCAAATGGGGACTCTGTGGATTCATGGGGTCCAAAAGAGTGCTCGAGTGAGCCACTAGGGTGCCAAAGATTCAAGGCATGTCCTCTTTAAAAACCACAATCTGCTGGGGCTGCTGATGGCCCTGGAAATTTGGGGCGCTTTTGGATTAGTTGTAGAATCGACTCCTCTGTGGGGACTGGGAGAAAGATCGAGGGGCACCTTGACATCCTAGCGGGTTCTCAGAAGAAGAGTGGTGAGGCTAGGACTTCTCATACTCCATTTTGGACTTGGACTTACTTTAAGACTTGGACTGAGATGACGACCTGTCATGGGACCGGCCTAAAGAGCGGGTTCCTATGCAATTTCCTGTTGTGTTCGGTGGCGTACTGCTTGTCTTCACTCTCACGATTTGCCGTCGGGTGAATCAGGGCACACTGCTCGCACGACTTGCAGTTGAGGCCTGAACCTAAACACCAGCGACACTCCTCATGAGGATCTGTCACAGAAATCGGTTTGCGACAATCCCTGCTTGGTTTAAAACCTGTCGTTTTAGGAGGGGGAGCGTTCCCTTCCACACTGGAGAGACTTTTTGTGGAGAAAAAAAAACAACTCATCAAGTGACAAGAAAAAGTTAGGCGCTAGCTCCGAATCCACGTAGGAAGGTACTGAAAAAAAGGAACTGATGTCAAAGAGCTAGGCGGGAAATTTATACGTGGGTCAAAGGTCAGTCGCAGAGCAGCCTTGTAGCGGAGCAGCGTGACACGACCTACTGTCAAATAGACGGTAGGCTGAAAAATATTCCAGATCTAGTCTTGCGCCAGGGAATTTGTAGAGGTGAGGAATCTGCTTTTAGAAGTATTCAGCAGAGACCGTAGTTTTCTATAGAAAAAAACAGTAGACGCTGGCCTGTCACAGACTTCTGAAGGTGTCACCTAACTGTTCAACATTGAAGTTTCTACCTCCATCAGAACAGAAACTTTAACTTACCCTGAAAACATATGCTCGTATCGTGTAGTGCTGTAGATTCACATGCCTTGCAGAGTCCTGCTATATAGTGTTGGCTCAGATATTAGAAGTTGTTTTTCTTCGAAGAAGCTTTGAGTAACGGGATGCTGTGCGACTCCTTCCTTACTCTTACAATGCGCATAGGCACCAACTCCACCCTTAAATTGTTTTTCGCTCAGCCGGTTACAGGTGAAAGTGGAGTGTACAGAATAGTAGGTATGTGCTCTGTGCATTGTTAGTTGATAATAAATGAGTATTTAGTGTAAAAAAACATGAGCCATCGCTGCTCATGTTCAGGGAAAAGGGTGGGTACATGAGAATCTAAGTTGCTACATGCTATGAACAGATACTTCCAGGGTAAGTAACATTTTCCGTTTGCAGCATGTGTGGCTGTAGATACACATGCTTTGCATCGATTGTAAAGCATTATTCTTTTAGCGGTGACTAACTAGTAGATAATATAGGGATTTGAAACAAAGTGTTTAATACATCCTGGCCAACCATAGCTGGTTGAGGTGCTACTACGTCCACACAGTAATCCTTGACCAAGTAGCAGCTTCACAAATATCTACTAAACACAAATTTTACCCAAGAAAGACACGCTGGCTCACTTTTAACATATACAGTATGCCGTAAGTGGTATAGGGAGCATACATTTAGACTTTGTATAACAAGTTTGGATGCATTTAGCAATCCACCATGCATTACATTGGCTTTAATAAGGTATAGCAAAGACCACAAAAAGTTGATGGTCTTTCGAAAAGCTCTGGTACTATCTTTATAGTACATAATCACCAATTTTACATAAAAGGTGTCTAATGCCCTTTCTGTTATTGTACCAGGCTGAGGAAAGAAAACAGAAGCTAAATTGACTGATTAATGGGAAAAGGTGATACTGCCTTAGGTAAGAACTTGGGATTTGTCCTAAGTACAACTATATGCGAGCTTGTATAAATGGATCTACGATAGTTAGAGTTAGCAGCTCACTAATGCGCCTGAAGGAAGTTACTGATATAAGAAAATCCACTTTTCATAAAAGGAACAGCAAGGGATATGAGTGCAGTGGTTCAAAAGGGGCCCAGTTAGTCGTGTGAGAACCACATTAATGTTCCAAGCAGGTGCAGGTGATGTTCTCGGGAGTATACCTTTCTCATGTCCTCCATGAATGCCTTTATTACAGGAATGCGTAAACGAAATGAGTCTTTCCTGTTTTTCATGTATGAGGCTATACCAGAAAAATGAAGGCAAATAGAGATGTATTTGCTAGACCTGCTTGGTGAAGGTAAACAAGTACAAAACAATGTCCTGAAAGGAAACCTTAAGAGGTTCTAATTGCTTAGGCACGCAGAAATAGATTAGTCTTTTCCAATTGGAAGAAAAACAAGCCCAAGTAGCAGGCCTATGTACCTCATGTACGATGGCCATAGACTCGACTGGGAGCTGTAAATATCCAAATTCTAAGACCATTGGTGCCATACGGCAAAGTTGAGCTGCCTGGGGTCTGGGTGCCTGGTTTGGCCCTGTTGCTGAGTGAGGAGGTCCAGAAAGATTATGAGAGTCCCATGTGGGCTGATGGACACATCTAGGAGCATTAAGTACCATGGTTGTCTGATCAAAGTGGCGAGAATGAGAGTCATGGGGGCCTGCCTCATCTTTCTGACTGCGTATGGAATGAGTGAGAGAGGTGAAAAGCGTAAGTAAATATCCCTGACCAATTAATCAAGTGTATTTCCCATGGACTGTGGGTACCTGGAGACAGCTTTTTGCATTATCTGGGGGAGTAAAGGTCAATGAGTGGGGTCCCATAATGGTGAAAGTAACTGCAGAAACTTGAGGATGGAGTTCCCACTGGTGGACATGTGGATGAGTTAAGAGGTCCGCAAATTCATGTCTACACCAGGTGGTGTTCTGCCAGAAGATGCACATTGGGGCATATTTCTCAATGTCAAATCTTTTGAACCAATGTTGAAAGGAGGGGGGGGGGGGCTGTGTTCCACATGCTGCTAAATGTAGTACATGGTTCTCATCTTGTTATTGCGGTAAAGTACTACCTTATGTCGAACCATGGAGTAGTATGTCTTGAGGGCCAGACGCATATACCTTTACTTATACCAAAGGGAGTCACCGTTCCTGAGTGGAGATGGAGAGAAGGGAAGTAGGGGGTACTCTTGTCGTGTGCTACTCTGCTTGTGGGAGGCAGGGTGTCCTCATCTTGATGCCCTCACACACCCAGAAGGATGTCATGCTTCATCATTGGGCTTTTGCTCCTCGTCGGGCCACGCTGCAATGCCCTACGGGTCCCCCGAAGGGTCTCTTTTCGGAGATCTTTTGATGAAGCCGTATGGGTGCGTGGGTGTAAGTGGCAGTGAAGTCCTAGAAAGTGTATTAAAAATGGCTGGAGAGAGAGTGATTAATTTTTAATAAAGTGATCCCTCTGTCATTATTAAAACAAAGTGTATGGAGCTGCTTTAAGGGGTATTATGTCCCTTGGTAGCTGGGTGATTATATGTCCCTAGTGGGCATATGTTATGGTCAACATGTTTCGCGCTTCAGTGGTCTCAGGGGAGATCCAGGCGCTTCGTCAGGACCGAATAAGAAAGTTATATCTACAGTGGCCCGAACATTTCGGTGCCCCCGGATAAATGAAAGGAGTAGAGATTCCCTTAGTAGGTAGGGTAAGATCCCATGAGATCAGTGAGGGTCACTTGAGAGGGTTCTCTCGGTGCATCTGGGCTGTGTCACATGTGTGCCTCTCGCTCGGCGGAGACAGCGAGAGGCACACAGGTGACACAGCCCAGATGCACCGAGAGAACCCTCTCATGTGGCCCTCACTGATCTCATGGGATCTTACCCTACCTACTAAGGGAATCTCTACTCCTTTCATTTATCCGGGGGCACCGAAATGTTCGGGCCACTGTAGATATAACTTTCTTATTCGGTCCTGACGAAGCGCCCTGGATCTCCCCCTGAGACCACTGAAGCGCGAAACATGTTGACCATAACATATGCCCACTAGGTACATATAATCACCCAGCTACCAAGGAACATAATACCCCTTAAAGCAGCTCCATACACTTTGTTTTAATAATGACAGAGGGATCACTTTATTAAAAATTAATCACTCTCTCTCCAGCCATTTTTTAATACACTTTCTAGGACTTCACTGCCACTTATACCCACGCACCCATACGGCTTCATCAAAAGATCTCTGAAAAAGAGACCCTTCGGGGGACCTGTAGGGCATTGCAGCGCCGGCCCGACGAGGAGCAAAACCCAATGATGAAGCATACCATCCTTCGGGGTGTGTGAGGGCATCAAGATGAGGACACCCTGCCTCCCACAAGCAGAGTAGCACACGACAAGAGTACCCCCTACTTCCCTTCTCTCCATCTCCACTCAGGAACGGTGACTCCCTTTGGTATAAGTTTAATTTCGGGAGCACGGGTCACCGGACGGTGACTCCCTTTGTTATAAGTTTAATTTCGGGAGCACGGGTCACCGGACCTTTTAGAATAGCTCCTAGAGTCCCCCTCTTTTGATAAATAGCATATGCCTTTACCACACATGCCTTTACTAATTTTTCCTTGCCTATTGGTGCAGCTTGCTCTCTAAGAATGTGGCTAGTGAACATCCCATGCTAGGAAACTAAGTGTGATTTACATGACAAAACACATTCAGCTTCCATCTCACCCTGAAATGACCTGGTTTACAATAATCATCTTTCTTTAGGCAAGTGATTTTAAATCACTCATTATCAGGAACCAGACAATGAACCTGTTAAAACCTTTCCAGACTTGGGTGTTGTTCATCAATTAAATAACTTTTTAAAACAACGAAGGAAACCATTTAGAAAGCACAAATAAACTCTACCTTCACAACTTCCTGACTTAGGACACCTCCAACAACTGCACATACCGGAGCCATTTCAGAGAAGCAGGAGCTAAAATAAAACCATTAAATATAATTTGATGAATCAAAATATTATACTTGAGGCACATGCATATATATAACATGACAAAGACTGTGTGACTGTTGTGTATGGTATGACTTTGACCAGTGCTGCAAGGGCTTCATACTGGAACGCACAATCTGACTGTTTTGAAAATAGCATATCATTCATCCACAGAATACTTCACCACTAGGGATGCTCATCGTCTGCAACCAAGATTGTTGCAGGCAGTCTCATCCAGAGCTCTTATTGTAAGAGACTGTGAGACTATGCTACGTAAGGGGGAAATCTAAAAAATAAAATTGTAATAAGTTGGAGAAGGATTTACTTTATTAGTCTTTACCTCACTTATAGAGGGTTAAAAATCAACATAGGAAGGGGTATCGGTTTAAAAAAAAAACATCATCATCAACAATCTAATGGTCAACATGTTTCTACGCTAAATGCAATAGTCCAAGGGTTTCAGGACATTCATCAGGACGAGAGGGACATTAACTCCTGGCAGCCTCTTACTGTCCACTGTGTGTGGTGTCATTTAATGGTAATAATTTGATTGACCTGCAGGCTAGGGAACTACAGGATTTGCCATACCCGTAGGATGATATCATGTAAAACTCAAACAAAAGACAGTATTCACCTTAAAAGTCCAGCAAGTAAAAACATGTTTAACCTGACAGGGCATATAGCTATTGGATAAAGGAGTTAATGCTCCTTGTGATGCTACCCATATTAACCATTATCCAAAGCACCAGCTGTGTAAACGCCGCAAGCTCACATGTGAAAAGGTGCGCTGGCGATGTAATTTTTCATTGCTCATTTTCCTCCAGTCACTCACACTGCCATTCAAAATGGAACCAGTCAAACCTTTCTGTTGTTTCTGTCCTATTATAAAACACCGAGCTACAGGGGCTCTGGTGTGAAAGATTTAAGATTCCTTTACAATTTATACCCAAGTTGGAAACGTGCTGTAAAGCACCTGCCAATTAGAATATGTGGCAGCTGAAGAATGAATAACTATCCACATTAGGCATGTATAGGAAAGAGGCACATTCCATCATGAGTAGTGTAGCAGTACGCTAATAAATGTGTTTACTTCAAACATGCGAAGTTCAAACTTGATCAATTCTTTGATCAGGCCTTCTCCAGTTGTATTTCCATTAGCATGTGATTTATCTCCTTGTGCTAAAAGTAGAGCACTGAACTCGATGTCATCATTTATACAACTTTTGTCTGTACGCAATTTGAAAATCTATCCTTCATATAGAAGCTTCTGTTTCATGTTTTGTTCATCACTTCCAAGATTCAATGTCTCAATCGCTGTCCAATGTAAACTGATGGTAGTGTGATGCCTTTCTGCAAACTGTTGATTAATTTGGTTGGAATCTTTCACATCTGATGCTTCATTAAAGCTCTAAAATTCTGGGTCTCACTTTTCGGGTAGCCATGCCTAGCTATTTCAAATTAAACAGGCATGTCAACATATATACCACATTTTAACTGTTGCAGTTTGTGTGTCACCTCTGTTCTTCCAGTGTCATGAGCCCCGGCTGATGCGGAGGAAAATGGCAGCTTGAGCTGGAACTCCATCTCCCTGACGCTGCATTTCACCCCTTACAGTGAGCTAATCTTTCCATCCGCACTTCAAAATACCAGGACAGGTCATCAGAACATATGAAGATGGAGGCTCTGGCCCCAAACCTGTCTGACGCCGCCACAAGATCGGAGCACCGTATTTGAAAACGAGTATCCGACAGCCCTTAATATGGCGACCGCAACTCCCGCATCGCGGCGAGGCTGCGATCGTGAATCCAACGAGATCGCCTTAACTACAGTGAATCAATTACTACCTGGCATCCAGCTGAACGACAGCTAAGATAACCCCTGCTCACCCCTTGGTAGCTTGGCACGGGCAGTCAGGCTTATCTCTGAGGCAATGCTTAAAGCATTTGTACAAAACACACACAGTAACAAAGTGAAAACCCCACACCAGTTTAGAAATATAACCCATCTTTATCTGAATAAAACAAGACCAAAATGACAAAAATCCAACATACACAAGCAAAGATATCACTTTCAAAAGGTTCAAAACAGTTCAGTCCATAGGAAACTATAGATGTGTCACTTTTATGGCAAGTATCTGAGATGCATCAAAATCAAAGAAAAAAACAGGTGCTGGGGAGATGAGGTGCCGGAAAACAAAGCGATGCGTCGATTCCTTACTCAGAGGGGAGGTGATGCGTCGATTCCTTACTGCCAGAGGAGGTGATGCGTCGATTCCTTGCTGCAGTGCAGAGGAGGTGATGCAGCAAATCCTTGGCGTCAGGGGAGGTGATGCGTCGAACTTCGGACTCACGGCCTAGGTTCCTTACTGCCGGGAAACGTCGATGAAGAACTTGGTGCACAGGTGCAATGCGTCGAAAATCCGGACGGGCTAGGTCGATGTGGCGGCAGCGAAACAGGCACTGCGTTGATTTTCCAGCCGCGTGGCAGGTGATGTGACAATTTCTTCAGCTGCACAGAAGGGCCTGCATCGGAGTCAGAGCAGGTGCCTCGGACGTTGGAGACACAGTGCTCAGGACTTGGGCTGCTGTGATCTTTCAGCGGCATGGCAGGCGCTGCGTCGATTCTCTGGCCGCAAGGCGGTGCTGCGTCAGGAAAAAAAGGCGATGAAGTGCGATACGTGGATTATCTTCTCTTCTTTGCAGCAAAGTCACCTTCAAGGGCCCAGAACTGAAAATGGCACCACTTGGTAGGTCAGAACTCCCAGCAGAGGAGTTCAGGGGCTGCAGGTGAAGTCTTTGATGGTCCTGAGACTTCTTAACAGGAGGCAAGCATACCCAAGTCTTAGGAGAACCTTGACAAGCAGGATACAGAAAGCAATGTCCAGTCCTTTCACTGTCCAAGAAAGAAATAGCAAGCAGCAGGCCAACACAGCAAAGTGATAGTCGTTCTGGACAGCTTCTCCAGCTCTAATTGGCAGAATGTCCTCTTAGTCCAAAAGTGTTCTGAAGTTATGGTGTCACAGTTCCAGTACTTATACCAGCTTCTGCCTTTGAAGTAGGCAAACTTCAAAGGAAAGACTTTGTAGTGCCCAAGACAAAGCCTTTAACTGACCTGGCTACAGACACACTACAGGGGGTGGAGACAGCTTTGTGTGAGGACAGGCACAGCCCTATTCAGGTGTCAGTGACAACTCTTCGCACAATTCAACTTCAGGAAGACCCATCAGCCTGGTGATGGGCCATCAGGATATATAGGGCACACCTCAACTCCCTTCATGTGACTGTCTAGAGTGAATGAACAAACAGCCCAACTGTAAGTCTAAACCAGATGTGGATTACACAGGCAGGCGGAGGCACAGAATGGTAAAGCAAGAAAATGTCCACTTTCTGAAAGTGGAATTTTTTGAACACACAATTTAAAAAACAACTTCACTAAAAGATGTATTTTTACCTTTTAAGTTCAAGGTCCCCAAACTCCACATCTCTACTCTTCCCAATTGAAAGTTACACTTGTAAGAGATTATAAGACAGTTCCAATGATAACCTACGGGAGAGATGGTCCTTGCAATAGTGAAAAATGAAATTAGCAATATTTCACTATCAGGACATGTAAAACACACCAGCACATGTCCTACCTTTTAAATACACTGCACCCTGCCCATGGGGCTACCCTGGCCTACCTTAGGGGGTGTCTTACATATAATAAAAGGGAACGTTTGGGTCTGGCAAGTGGATACACTTGCCAGGTTGTCATGGCAGTTCAAAATTGCACACACAGACACTGTAGTGGCAGGCCAGAGACATTGTTAAAGGACTATTCAAGTGGATGGCACAATCAGTGCTGCAGGCCCACTAGTAGCATTTGATTTACAGGCCCTGGGCACACACAGTGCACTTTACTAGGGACTTACCAGTAAATCAAATATGCAAATCATGGATAACCAATCACAATTTACACTTGCACTTTCACACTGATAACAGTGGTGAAGTGCCCTAAGTTCTAAAACCAGCAAAAACGAAATGCAGCACACAGTCAAAAGACAGGAGGTCAGAAGCAAAAAAAAGACAGGCGGAAAAACAAGCCTTAGATGCCAGGTCTAACATAAAGATACTTTAAAAGGACCATAAAGGCATTGGCATCCCACAAGCTACTATAAAAATACCATTCTGGCACTGGCCACAAAGACGCTGACAACCCAGCCAGCTTTGCTACACTTGACAGAAGCCACCTGACCACGGCATCGGCGCTGGATTTTACACTGCTTGTGAACCATTGTGTCCATGTGTCTTACTATTTCTGTTTAGTGGGCTCGACTAGAAGTGCGCAAGGTAATCAAGTTGAATACACAAGTTAATCAAAACTACAAGGGACCAAGATACAATGGCACAAACGATGCAAGCCAATCATCTCTAGTGGGTACACATGATACGCTAAAATCTTTGGTGACCTACTCAACCTGTACTAAATCTGTACTGTAGGTCTGGCCTCATCCATCCGGGCCGAGAAAGATACCTAGCAGTTCGGCCTCACCTACCTGTGCAGAAAACAGACTTCTAGCAGTTTCATCACCTCTCTACAAGCAAATCACATCCCCATTCCGACCTCATTCTAACCTCAGTGGTCTACGATGACTAGAAAGACAAATGGCTGAAAAAGACTCAAAATCTGCAACGAAAAGGACAAAGTCGGAAATCCCAACTCTACATTCACCCATCAAAAGCAAGGCTGAGATTAAAGACACAATGGACTCCATTCTTAAAAAGCTTTCTGATGTCTTTCAACTGGCCCAAACCACAAAGGTCAGCATGGATATCATGCAACAGGATGTAGCAGGTATGAGATCTGACATCAAACAAATAACTGACAAATTGTCTGCAGCTGAACAACGAATTAGCGGTCTTGAATACAAATCTGTCTCTGTAAAAAAAGACTTCAGCTCCCTCCACAAAATCTCAAAGTCGATGCAACATCCCATCGCTGAATTGGAAGATAGAAATAGGATGGGTAACATATGAATCTGGTTTTTCATGAAAATTGTAAAAGACAACATGGCTCATGCATTACCTTTCTGGTAGACTGTATCCCTCTCAATACTAATATCTCCTTGGACAATCATTTTGAGCTCGAGAGAGAGCACACCGCGTCCCAACACAACAGAACAACCACGCTGCCTCAATTGGGCTGCCCAGACCAATAATCTGCAAACCCCTCAGTTTTCAGCACATGGAACTAATTCTGGAATTCATATGCAAAAACAAATGCATTACCTGGGAAGGCCACCGGATTACTAGCTGACAAGATTACTCCAAGCCAACAGTTCAAACGAAAAAAGGATTCCTCTATCTTAGGCCCAGACATAGCATTAACATTTCCTTCTCTTTTTCAGGCCCTGACAGATTTCGTATTATCGACAAAGGCAGCCCACATCTTTTCCATTATCAACAAGTCTTTACCTCCTTCCTAGACAACTTCCAAGAGGCTGAGATGGACACTTCTCCTAATACAGGGACGTTGTAAAGTATTATTACTTTTTTTATAATGCTCCTAACTGTATTTCTTACTACAAAGTCAGTTACTCATAAATTATAACACTCTATATTTCTCAGTCAGAATATATAGGCAACCTCTGGATCTTTTAGAGGGTAATCTGGGTAGAGCGCTAACTGCTATTCATTCATGACTGACTATCAGTAATGGGACGAATGGCCCTAACCAAAATGGTGATCCTCCCAAGACTCCTCTATTATTTCACAAATCTGCCACTATATATCCCCCCCTCCTTCTTTTTTCCCCATAGAGAAACTAGTGAGAGATTTCATCTGGGGCAGCTCCCGGCATCGGGTAGCGATCAGGAAACTTTACTTGTCCATGAATCAAGGAGGCCTTGCAGTTCCAAATCTAGAACAATATGACTTGGCGGCTAAACTGCAATGGGTGGCGATGTGGTTGGCGGGTCCCCATCTCTGTGACACAGCGGCCGACCTTCTGCCTTGCCCTTTGACTGGTCTGGTTGGGCTTTTCCAAACCTGCGCGAAGATAAAGCCCCTTGAATTGCTGCCGCTTAAGGTAGCCCACAGATAATACCGCAGAAACCGCTATATTACTAGACATGTCATACCATATGCGCCCACGATACCGTTGGAGGGAACGCCCAGAGGACAATTGATAACTACCGCTGCCGAGCTACGAAGCTGGCACAACTTAGGGATCCATGACGCGGGAGATCTGTATCGGGAGGGGACCCTCATCCCTTACGATACCTCGATACCTTAGTGGAAGAAGATGGATTACACCCAGGTCAATTCTCACTGCTCGGGGCACTAGCTTCCAAATGGGGGTACTTAACTACAGAACCTCAAATGCATCTCACTATGCAGGATCTACACATAATGGAAGATGGTGAATACCTTATCCGATGGTTTGCAGCATCGCTCAGACAACACACAGCAATCACATTGCTACCCCTCCGACATCACTGGGAGGAAGACTTGAAACGACCATTTACAGATGCTGAATGGGCTGCCATACTTGAAAGCCCGGTTTGTATACCCAGAAACGCACGTCTACGCCCAATACAATACTATATTACACAAAGGGCATACCTCACACCTGCTAAAGTTACTCAATACTACAATCACACAGACGCGTGTCCCTGATGCTGCCATGTAGATGCCGATGCTATGGGAGTGCCCCAACCTACACAGATATTGGATAGAGGTAGCAGATACCCTCCATCGGGGCACAGATCGCTCCCTCTCATTTGAATGGTCAATTTACATACTACACCTGTACCACAGACGCCCAATACACAAAGTAACTTCACGGTTCATCGATCTGGGCCTGGCGGTGGCAAAAAGTCTAATCACCCGGTGATGGAAAGCCCCAGACCCACCACACCTGCTTGCATGGAGAAGATCCATGTTGACATTGGCAAAAGCGGAAAGCATAGCCCTGATTCGTGAAGACACCATGGGTATCCGCAAAGACCCATTAGCCCCAGGCTGGGATGCTATACTCATGGCGTTACAAAACATACACTGCAGCATCACAGAGGGCTAAACTACTAGGTACCCTATAATTAAGGCAGAGACACCATAGGATGAGGCCATCTGCTGATGTGAGGTTACCTTAAGATAGTGGATAGCAAATAAGACTGCGTGCCCCCTTAGATTGTTCCACAAACACAAGCTAATATCTAAGACATGTGTGACAAGATACCTGAAACAGTTACAAGAGGGGACCAAGGAATGCTTCGGTACATTACTACACCAAACCCAGTTTTTGTTCTTTAGTTGCCCCTGTTGTATTTACACCCGCCTCCCTGATTTCAAGGCTAAGGTATGCAACAGACTAACACCACTGTAATATGGCATACACACTCAGACCCCAAAATATATGTCGACCCTAAGGTACGCTATTTGCAATGTGTAACCCACTGACACCCATTTGCATGAACAGCAATGATAAACGAGAACCTATCTGGCTTGTAATCGTAACATCGTAATCCTGATATTGTGTTGTCTATTGAGAATTAACTACTGCACCGCATACTATGCCTGTAAAGCCTGTTCATGTGTAAACCATAACCATAACAAAATAAATAAAAACAGATTGAAACAAAAAGAAAAAGTAGACTCTCCAAAGATAACATTAGGCTTTTAGAACACATACTACAGGTTTCCAAATCCAAAATCCAAAAATACTCCAGTTGCTGCTATAGCACTCGATGCTGAAAAAGCATTCGATAAGGTTGCTTGGCCCTTCCTGAAGTCCACAATGTCCTGCTTTAACTTATTTGACCCATTCATAAAAATGGTTATGGACTTCTATTCAAATCCCTGTGCCAAAATCAGGTCTAATGGAGTTCTGTCTGACTCTTTTCCTCCCAAACAAGGCAGGGTTGGCCCCTTGTCCCCATCCCTTTTCTTCCTAGCCATCAAACCACTTGTAGTATCACTCAATGATCACAAGAACTCCATAGGTATAAACATCAATGTTAGATCTTCCAAAACTGCTGTGTACGCTGATGCTATTCTTAGTGTAACAGAACGCGCCGACATTGCCATCCCTGAACATATGGTAAAAAAAAAAAAAAATATCGAGGAATATGCTGCTGTTTCGGGCTACATTCAAAGATAAATCAGAGGCCCGCTCATTGAATATGATTTGTACCAAAGAGGTTCTCAGAAACTCAAGCTTAGCCTGGCAACCCATGTTCCTTAAATATTTAGGTCTTGAATTCCTGACAACCTCATAGAATCTATCTGGCATAATGAATCCTTAGCACGCCAACAAGTACAAAAATATCTAGAAGGGTGGTCACCGAAATTACCCATCATTGAAACGTGAGGAAAATGCATACGTTTAGTCAAAGTTAGAGATCTGCAGAGTATTCTGGGTAGGATAATTTTGTAGGAACCACATATGGAACACCACTCTGGACATTCCTTGTTATCTATCTTTCAGAATTGTCTAGGTTTGGTAAGTTTCTCTGGGTGGCATGGAGTCCGGGCCCAAATATTACAGCTATCCACATCGCTAAAATGGGTAACGGAGAAAATATATTAGTGTTGCCTTTGAGTGTCTGCTGTTTCTGGGCGTTAGGACCAACCACACAAGTGGTGTACAGTTTTTATCAGGAGAAAAGCTGAAACTCTGGGTGATATGATATTTGTGGATCCTCACAACATGCCGGACTTTCCCTCACAGAAATATGAGGAAATAAGCAATTATAGTTGAAGTTGGCTGCCAGGGTGCAAGCAGAACAAGTTACTTACCTTCGATAATGCCATATCTGGTAGAGACTATCTAGCCTCAGATTCCTAACCTTAGAATTATTGAGGCATCAGACTGGATCCAGAATTTTTTCGTGAGCAGTACCCATGCAATCGGTAAATGGTGTTGTTCGACTCCACGTGGCATCATCTGCATCGTAAGAGATGTACACAATGCCTCTATAGGCGCCACCCCAGCGCGCTGACATCAGTTTCTTTATGCGATTTCCCACATCAGGAGCAAGGTGCCAAGAAGAACACCAACTGCTGGTGTGTGAAACTAGGGCCCTGAAAGGGGAACAGTCCTGTCCCTAGAAATTAGTTCTCAGAGCGGGGAGGATAGGTGGGTTGGTAAGTAATCTGTGGCTTGATAGAGTCTCTACCAGATAAGGTGTTGCCGAAGGTAAGAAACTTGTTCATCGAGTAGGTCATACACCCGGAACTCTTTTGTGCGATCAAGATTGTGATCAATGCTCTTTTTGGGTCGTTGGTGGAGTCGCTCATCTTCCTTAGAGGGATGCGGGGGAGCGACAAAGGTAGGCAGGGTGATGGATTGGCCTGCATAAAAAGGAGTGACCACCTTTGGAAGGAAGCTCTAGTGCGAAGGACCAGCTTGTCTGGGAAGATATTGAGGTACCATGGCTTAGATGACAAAGCCTGGAGCTCATTGACTCTCCAGGCAGATGTTATGGACACTAAAAAGGCTGTATTGATTGTAAGGAGCCCTCCCCTGCTACTGTGACAGGAGATCATACCGAAAAAGCAGCCTGATCGAAGGACCAATGGCCATGCTCAACAGCTCAGGATACCAAACTCTCCAAGCCCAGTCTGGAGCCACAAGGATGGCTGATCTTCTTGAAAACTCTGGGCAGGAGTGGTATGAGCGGAGAGGCGCACAGAAGGGCGGAGCTCCACAAAGCGTCTCCGAGTGAGTCACCTTGGAAACTCCAGCGTGCAAAACTGCTGACATTGCCAATTCTTGGCGGTGGCGAACAAATCTAACCGAGGCTTTCCCCACTGCTGAAACAGAACTTGCACCATCTCCGGATGAGTTTGTCCGCTCTGGCGCTCAGAAAGCCCGCCAGGTGTTGAACTATCAGGGATATGCCCTGATGTTCCAGCAATGTCCAGAGGTGCAGGGCCTCTTGACAAAGGGTCCGCGACCCCACCTCGCCCGGTTTGTTGCAGTACCACATGGCAGTGGTATTATCCGTTAACATCTGCACTAGCCTTCCCTTGATAGAGGACAGAAAGGCTTTCAATGTCAGCCGAATCGCTTGGGGCTCCAATAAGTTGTTGCGGAGTCTGGATTTCATCGGACACCAGAGCCCTCTGATCTCCACCTCTCCAAGATGGCCGCCCCATCCCAGGAGTGATGCATCGGTCACTACTGTCATATCTGATTGGGGAAGGGACTGGGTCTGCCGCTGACCCAATTGTAGTTTGTTAACCACCACTGCAGATATTTTGCAGTGCTCTCCGAGATCTGGACAATGTCGGAGAGATTCCCCTGATGCTGCGCCTACTGGAAATTCAGGTCCCACTGCAAAGCCCCCGTATGCCAACGGGCATGTGTCACAAGCAGGATACAGGAGGCCATGAGGCCCAGCAGCCTCAGAGTCAGCCTCACCAAAACCTAGGACAGAGGCCGAAACATCTGTTACATAGCCCGAATATCATGGACTCTTGCCGTCAGGAGGATAAGCCCAAGACTGAACGTCCAAAACAGCTTTGATGAAAGGGAGCATCTGAGAAGGGGTAGAGTGTGACTTTGGCATGTTGATAGTGAACCCCAGCGAGTGCAAGAGGTCCGCCGTAGTCTGGAGGCGGGAGACAACTGTCTGGGACAAGCAAGCCATCAACAGCCAGTTGTCGAGATAGGGGTAGACTGGGACTGCTGATCTCCGCAGATGAGCTGCAACCACCGCCATCACCATTGTCAACAACTGAGGGGCGCTGGTAAGGCCAAAGGATAGCACTGCAAATTGAAAGTGCTCGTGGCCTACCGTGAACAGCAGGTAACATCTGTGGGCAGGCAGGACGGGGATGTGGAAATAAGCGTCCTGAAAGTCCAACGCTACCATCCAGTCTCCCGGGTCCAGAGCATACAAGACCCATGCAAGCGTGAGTATTTTTAATCTGTCCTTGAAGTGCTCCATTAATGAGTCCGCTGCCTTGTTTCCGAAGAGACAGGAGCCATCAAAGGGCATGTCCTTAAGCAAAGCTTGGTCATCCCCAGAAAAGCCAGTTGTCTGGTCATCCCCTGAAAAGCCAGTTGTCCGCAGTCAGGCGTGGCACTGTAAGGCCACCGACGAAGAAACCGCTCGGACTAGTCTAGTCCAGCCCACATCTGATTTTGAACTTAGCACCCTCTGGTAGCTTGGCACAGAGCAGTCAGGCTTAACTTAAGAGACAATATGTAAAGTATTTGTGCAACACTTTCATTACAGTAACACAGTAAAAACACCACAAAAGACTCCACAACTTTTGAATTTTTAAAGAATAAATTGCAATATAGGGGGCGCTAGCGAGCCAGCTAGCAAGATGGCTGCACTAGTATGAGGCTCCGGCAGTCCAGGCTCAGTATCCAACATTAACCAGAGGATCGAAAGGGAGAACAAAACAAATAAGTGAAAAAAACAAGAGTTGTGACTTCACAGAATTGTCTAATATGGATTTGTTCATCACAAGAATGACTATCAGTATCCCCCACAACAAATGCCTATATTTGCAAATGGCCATGGTGACTGTTACTGCGGGTGAAAGTATGGTCAGTGACCGGGTGTTAACGTGAGAAAAACAAGTGACATCTGGTGACGTTGCATGTAAAGACATTCAAAATTAAACATCGGTTCGGTTGTTTATTATAAAATGCCAATAAAATCGTAAGTCCTGCGACAGCAGAGTAATGTTGTATCAATGCCAGGATTAAGGCCAACTATGTTAACAGAGGAGAGATTTAGTAATACTGAGTAGCAAAATTAGCTGGTGAAAAAAGAATAATCTAGCAGCCTCAAGAGAAGCCGAAGAAAAGGCGTGCACGAGAGTAGAAAGGTTTCTATGCGATGATAACATGCTCGTGTATATAATAAGAATCAAAGAAGGTGTGGGGGGGGGAGCAAGTTACCTTGATGGCGTGCCACGATTGCGATATCTAATGTAAGACAAAAAGAGGGAAAAAGACCAAAGTGGCGTGTTTAAAATAGAAAGGAGGGGAAGAGGCCGGGCGTATAGACATGGAGGCGAATGGTAAAATGTGCGCGTGTTTGAGCACTCACCGGTGATAATTCCAACCCGGTCGTGGGCGGGTATTCCTAAAAGTGCCGTATAAGTGGTGCGGGATAAAACAAAGGGCGGGTACGTCCGTGGTAGTTGTATCCTGAAAGTAAATACAGAATCAGGAACCGACTAGGAGGATCTTCTACTTCCGTGTTCCATTGCGCACAGAAGGCAGCGCTGTAGTTTCTACTTCACCCGGCAAATAAAAGCCGCTTCCTGTACTATACCGCTCCTCCCGCAATACGGAAGCGAGACGGATTAACGCTGGATTCTGCTACACACAGGTATTATTGAGAACCCCTGCCACCCCATTCGGAGTATCTTCACACAGATCCTCCTAGTCAGCTAATTTTGCTACTCCGTATTACTAAATCTCTCCTCTGTTAACATAGTTGGCCTTAATCCTGGCATTGATACAACATTACTCTGCTGTCGCAGGACTTACGATTTTATTGGCATTTTATAATAAACAACCGAACCGATGTTTAATTTTGAATGTCTTTACATGCAACGTCACCAGATGTCACTTGTTTTTCTCACGTTAACACCCGGTCACTGACCATACTTTCACCCGCAGTAACAGTCACCATGGCCATTTGCAAATATAGGCATTTGTTGTGGGGGATACTGATAGTCATTCTTGTGATGAACAAATCCATATTAGACAATTCTGTGAAGTCACAACTCTTGTTTTTTTTTCTTTCACTTATTTGTTTTATTCTCCTTTTCGATCCTCTGAAAGATGTCTCATTAGGGTTTCCACTTTAAGTTGGGTGTCGTGTGTTGTCACCTCACTCATTTCACTGCTATTATACATTGATATTATCATAGTACAGACACTGTTTTTTTTTTTAATCCAATATACGTCTTGTATTGTTCCCAGCCCTGAAGAGTCACAGGTCACTGCCCTGTTGACGAAACACGTGTCGGCTGGCGCTTTTGTTTTGACGAACTCTAAAGCTTGCATAAACATCTTTTCCACATGAAACTACCTGTGTCGATCTCTGTGAATCCTCATTAATTGAACACTACAACTGTACCTTTACCTTTCAATAGCGTTATCCTTAAACGTGTGCACAGGATTTGTTTTGAACTTGTTATGTGGGTCATTGGCCTACATATTATATAGGGGTTTCGGGTCTTCCCCTTACCTTTTGCACCGTGAAACACTAGTGCTTGCTCATTATACCTCACCGCTAACTTGCTCGAGCGCCACTATCCTGCTTATCTAAAACCCCTTGCAGGAATTGTCAGTATCCAACATTATCCTGCCTCAGATGGCCGCCAAACGCCGTGATCTGCAAGGCACGGACCTATAAGGGGTGCCTTCACATTTTAGGCCCGGATGAACTGTATTAATACCCAGGGTGGGGTGGCGGTCACGCGGTGTGGCCTCCTGACTCGCGACAAGCCATTTGGCCTGCGGAGTGACAACTGCATTGCAAGACGAGAGGTGCGGCTGTACGCCTCCCCAAGGTGAGCGGGCGCCTGCGGACTACGCGCGGGACGGGTGGGGTTTCCTGTTGATCCCCCCCCCCGCCCGTGCCTACCTGGCCGAGAGATCCTGCATGCAGGCCCCCGTGGGGATGGAGACGCTGTTGAGGCCCGTAGGACAGAGATGCGGCCGGGCCCATCTGCGGCTGTTCCCGGGTGTGGTGCTGGACCGCAGGAGAAGCCAATCCGGCGCTGGCAGAGCCTATGGGGTGACCCCTACTGCCACTGCGCTCCGCGGAGAGGACTGGGCTGAAGCGGCGGGCCCCCCCCCGGGGGAGCCCTACATTACTGGCTGCCCGCGGAGGGGCTTATTGCAAGTGAGGAGCATGCCTGCCTGCTCAGAGCCTGCAAGGTGAATAACCCTTCTTGGAAGGACCGGGTGATCGCGCTGCCTACTTAGGCCAAGGAGGTGCCCCCCGTCTGCACGCGCCCCTCCCGATATGCTTGGGGAGTGAGTCGGGATCTAGGAGACCGCTACTGACCTTCCGCCATCATACCAGCTGAGAGAAACAGAGCAAGTGAACTTCTCCACTGTACTGCTCCTAATTGTCCTACATCGCTGTGGCGGTGGAGATATTTTCACGACATAGGCAGAACGGAGGGTAAACAAACAAAACTAACTTTTGAAGCTCCCAAAACCACCGAGCTCAGAATAGCAACACTGAACATACCATGTCGGAGGAATCGCAGCAGGACCCACCAGCGAATTGATCCGAAATCTCTGCTACTCACAATGCGAAATAGTCTCATCTCCATAGAAACCAAAATGGATTAGATGTGCTCTCGCATGGACTTCATCACTCAGAAGTTGGAAAAGCATGACAGCCGCATAGGGGAGACACAGCAAAGGATCTTTGAGTTGCAGGACACATCCTCACACAGAGGTGAGCAGCTACTTAACATGGAATGTATAATAACGGTCATATCTGCCAAAAATGAGGACTTAGAAGCACAGTCGCATAGTAATAACAAACGCATCCTAGGTGTGCCTGAATCCGCCAATACTGGGAAGATGGAAGAATATGTGTAACAAATGCTTACAACACTATTTGAGGCCTCATCCTTCTCTAACCAACTGGTGGCGGAGAGGGCACACCAGTTATTAGCGGCCCGGCCTCCCCCTGGCGCCACGCCGTGGTCCATTATTGCGCTGATATTAAATTATCGAGACGACAACGCTCTACGAATGGACACAGAACAACGATCGCTCAAATTTGAAGGCAATGCAATCTCCATGCATCCTGACTTTACTATGGCAGTGCAGGAGGCGGGCAAAAAATGTCTCCCAGTAAAACGCAAGCTACAGCTGGCCAATATTCCATACGCGATGTTATACCCGTCGCGCCTGCGTCTCACCTTTCAGTGTCAACAGCATTCTTTTACTAATCCACATGTTAGTGATTTCCTGAAACATAATGCCCATTGTTCCCCCCCAGCCGGTGGGGGCTCACCGAGATCCAGAGCTTGTTTACCGCTGTCTGAGCCAGGTTGAGATGGGGCAATCCAACTCGTATAGGCTTCTCTGACTAGCCACAATGCCACCCAAAGTATCCTACTGGTATATGTTCTAAATGACAAACATCTGGTGTTCTACATATTCTTAACTTTCAAATCTATTCTTCTGTTGCATGGTGGAACGGACGCTATGCAGTTGTCGCGGCCATACAACTATATACCTCTGCGACCCGTGGCCAACTGGAGGCGCTAGAACCTTCGCCCTGGACTCCCTCGTTCATTCGAGGATGGACTGCTGAGCTCACTGGCAACACCCCTACAGGATACCCCTCTTACAGACGATCTCCACCGTCCTATTTCTTATTTTTCATTCTTGTGATTCATTGTCTAAGAATCTGCTCACCCCTTCTCTTCTGCATAACCCTTTCTCACTGCTGATTCTCTATCTCTCTTTTTCCTCCCTGTATCTCTTTTCTTCCTCTTCTACAATAGGACTCTTTATGTACTCATACCACTGATGTGATACGAAGACGAAGCAGGTAACCGAATGTTTGGTAAACAAGGACTTCTTTGTTTGGGGGGGGATTTCTCTGGTGGGTTTGGGCCCACAGTGTGGGTGGAGGAGAGACTCGAAACTGTTCTCACTGTTTTATTTGTGCATTTCACTGATGTCCACATGTCTGCATATGTACGGTATGTTGTGGTGAGTTATATTGCCCAGTCCACGCCCACTTACCTTGTATATTGCTCAGTCGCCTTAACTGAAACAAAGGCTCCTACCAATAATCCTGGTCGACCTAGTTACAACCTCCTGACATGGAACATAAGGGGATTGGTGGATCCACGTAAACGCAGACATATCCTTGCCTATCTAGATCGACACAACATTCATAACGCTATGCTACAAGAGACACATATGGGCCCCGCAACGCATGCTCAATTCGCCACCAAGTAGGCGGCATACCAGAGTATTGCGCCTTACTCCACTTACGCCAGAGGAACTGCCATTATTATTAAGAAACACACACCCTACGTTCCCGGTGGGCTCCATCCAAGACCCAAAGGGCCGTTACTGCCTCATGTGGGAAAGGCTGGCATCGCAGTCCATCACCCTAGTGAGCTGTTATGGACCTAACGCAGGTGATGCTACCTTCTTTGACAGACTATGGGGCCTCGTCATAGGCATGTTCCCTGGGGACGTGCTTCATTAGCTCGCTCAACCCTAGCTTGGATAGATCGCATCCCCGGATACAACACTACACCACTGCCACTAGCCGCATTCGAAATGTCATGGCCGAATATCGGCTGTTGGATGCTTGGAGGGTGATGCATCCCACAACAAGAGAGGGAACATGTTACTCCACTGTGCACTCTAGCTGGTCGAGACTGGTCTACTGGGTCATATCTTGCTGAATGGATGGGTGGCTAGAAGGCTGAACACTTGGCCCGCAGGTACTCAGACCATTCTCTGATCTTGATGCAGTAAAGACCTCCTGATGGGCTGTCCACCAATCATGGAGGCATCTCCCTACTATTTTACTTGATACACCCTTCCGGGAGGAACTCACTGATTTTTTTTTTTTTTTTTAGAGAAATACGGACGCTGTCCCTTAAACATTGTATGGGAGTCTTTTAAATTTACTATACGTGGAATATGCATTGCTAAAGGAGGGGGCATACTGTGTGACAGTCAGGGCACTCTCGCGAAGTTGGAGGGAGAAATCAAACAGCTTGAGACGTTGGTAGCTGGGCCCAATGGTGAGGGGTCAAGAGCCAAACTTAGAGAAACGCTTACTGAATACCAATCCACTGCTGACCGGGAATGTCTCTTTCGGAGTAAATATCATCAAGCCCGTGGAGAGGGTGAACAGCCGGGTAGGACATTGGCGAAGATAGTTTGTAAACCCAGATTCTCCAACTATGTTATTGAGATTAAAGGGGCTGACGGGTCCTTGCAAAGAGACACGGCTAATATCCCCGCTTCGTTCTCTTCTTTCTATACTACACTCTACACCTCACGCAAAACTCACCAGCTGGATCTGGAGGCCTACCTAGATAGGGTGGAGTTGGGCTGGCTCAGCGATACACAGAGAGTTCCTCTCCGCCGATATAGAAGAGGATGAAATCCGAGCGGCTCTCATGAAGCTGAGGTCCGGACGTGCCCTTGGGACAGACGGACTCCCGGTAGATTTTTATAAAAGCTTCATTGGCCCCCTGGTTCCTATCCTTAAGCCCGTATTCATGGAGACCAAAGATTTGGGTGTCCTCCCACCCTCAATGTGAGAGGCAATGATCATATCCATTCTTAAACCTTGGAAGCTGTCGGAAGACTGAATCCTATCGCCCTCTGTCACTTATTATTTGTGATGTTAAAATACTTGCAAAGGTTCTGGCAAATCATTTAAGCTGGCTGATGGATTTCTTAGTCCGACCCGACCAATCCGGCTTCATACCGGTGCGTGCCACCTCACACAATTTGCGCACCCTCTTGGCACTGTTGCAGGACATAGACCTGGAACTGGATGAGGTGGCATCTTTATAGACGCCACCAAAGCATTCAACTCCCTAGAGTGGGATCATCTTTTTGGGGTGTTGAGGAGTATGGGCCTCACCTCTGCATTTCTCTCTTGGATAGCTCTTCTCTACTGTCAGCCGATAGCAAGGGCACATATAAATGGCAGCTGCTCTCCGTACTTTTCTATCTCCAGTGGAACGAGGCAAGGGTGCCCTTTGTCACCGCTCCTATTTGCGTTGGCAGTGGAACCACTCACAGCCAAACTTAGACAGCATCATCGGGAGTATACTCTTCGCTACCCTACCAGACACCTGCTGGTGTCATTATACACAGATGACATTATACTTTATGTCCAAGAACCCCAGACCAGACTTAATCCCATTCTGCATGAATTTATCTGCTTTGGAGGGCAATCGGACATTCATGTCAATTGGAGGAAATCTCAAATCTTCGCGCTCACTCTTAAGCCTCGGAACTACAAGTTGGATTACCCACTTGAGTGGTGTGAATCGGATATGAAATACCTGGGTGCGGTTATCATCAGAGATAGGGATACATTATTGCGTGCCAACTACGGGCCCAGCACTGGCCGCCGTGACGGAATCCATAGAACGATGGATCTCGATGCCCCTCTTGCTGGCGGGTCGTATTTCCCAAATGAAGATGATTATTCTTCCTAGATTCCTTAATTTATTCCTTAATATCCCCTTGGCTGGGACACAGAGCTGGAAACACCTCTTACTGATAAACAATGGCTGCACTGCTGTCAGCAGACAGGACAGATCACGGCTAGCAGTTGCCTACGTATTATACACTTTAAATTCCTGCACTGTTTATGCTACATCCCAGCCAAGCTACTTAAATATCACTTTCGTGCGGACGATAGATATGACATATGTAAGATGCCGGGGGCTGATTTCCTTCACCTGGCATGGGAATTGCAGGGATTAACAGTTACTGGAAAGAAATTTCCGAAGCTATGACACCAATGCTGGGCCATCGCCTGATACTTAACCTCATTATGGCACTGCTGGGGTACAATCAGGCTGTCGAGCCTCCGTTTAGGAGATTTGTTTCGCTGGGGCTACTGGCAAAGTGTTATGTAGGTGGGGGAGAGGTCGGGCCCCTAAGTTTAAGGAATGGTTGGGAGATATAATTTATTGTAGAGATCAGCTAACTACTTATGCAGTGTTATTACTCCAGTCTTCGCCCCCACGTGATATATGGGACCCTCTGCAAGCATACCCGACGGAAAATTCCCTTAATTCACCAGAGATCACACCTCCCCATTGGTTTGGCGGATGCTCCTTGAAACATGGAGTTCACGGTGCGGGTGAACAAGGGAATGTCACTTCGTAGCTTGAACTGTCTTTCCACCTTAGATATACTGAAGACAATCATGAGATTGTTGAAGAGGGCTGACAAGCGATACCTGGTTCACTAGGGTTGCTGGGCCTGATGATAATGCATGCTGATGTGTCAATTGCCATGTGACTGAACTGAGTAAGCTGGCTTTAAATACTGAAATTACAGACTCGAGAGCACAATATTGCTAATGTCCTTAAGGGGTAATGCACATGTATTCATTGTTCAACTTGAAAAACTGGATTAAACATTGTATGTATTTCAATGAGAAAATGTCAATAAAACAAACAAAAGAATAAATTGCAATATAGTGCTTAAAAGACAATAGCGGTTAGGGGTTACTTGTGATTGCACTGGATCGGGGTAATCCAAAATTCAGGTCGACTGCGATAGAGGGCAGGCCTGCTACAGGACCCACGCAGGGCCTGCTGAAAAAGTGCCTTGGAGGGAGCAAGAGTTGGGGTCGAAGATTCGATGAGTCGGTTCCAATTCACACACTTGGGAAGATGTGTCGGTGTCGAGCCTCGCAGAAGGGTCCCGCGTCGGCGTCGATCCACGTGATACGTCGTTGTTGAGTCTCGCAGTCGGGTCCTGCATTGTTGCCGAACCCCTTACGATGGAGGTGCTGCGTCAACGTCGAACCCCGCAGTCGGGTCCCGCAGCGTCATCGAACCCTTCAGATACAGGCGCTGTATTGGAGTCGAACCTCGCAGTCAGGTCCCGCACCGTCGTCGAGCTGCGCAGGGATGTACTCGAATTGGAGCTGTGTCGTCGTCAAAGGGCATTACATCAGTACCGATTGGCACAACAACATCATTGAGTCGATTTTTGTAGAACAGCTGCAGAACTCCCTTTCAAGGCCCAGGACTGGAATGGCACCTTTTGCCAGTGCAGGTCTCACAGATGACAGAGTCCAGCAGCTGAAGCAGAGTTAAAGGAAGGCCCGGAGACTTCAAAACAGGAGGCAAGCCAGCAAGCCCTTGGAAAAACTTAGGTTCAAGGATGTAGAGAGCAGGTCTAGTCCTTCGCACTCCCAGGCAAGAAGCGGCAGGCCAATACAGCAAAGCAGGTAGCAAAGTGGCAGTGCCTCCTACAACACAGCAATTAGCAGGCAGCAGGCCAACATAGCAAAGCAGTTAGCAAAGTTGCAGTCCCTCCTACAGCACAGCAACTCTTCTTCCTGGCAGAATGTCCTTAGTTCTAGCAATGTTCTCAAATCATGGTGTCAGAGGTCCAGTACTTATACCCAATTCAGTCTTTGAAGTAGGGAGACTTCAAAGAGATGCTTTGAAGTGCACAAAGTCCTACCTTTCCTGCCCTGGCCCCAGACTCACTACGGGGGGTACGCAACCCTGTGTGTGGGGACAGGCACAGCCGTATTCAGTTCAAGTGTCAGGTCCTCCCTCTCATCCTGCCTCAGGATGACCCATCAGCATGCAGATGGCTTCTCAGAATGCAGGAAGCCAGCTGTCACCCACCCCTGACGTGTATTTCAGGGACAGGCAAAATGCACCAAATGGTTTAAGTAAGAAAATACCAACTTTCTAAAAGTGGCGTTTTCAGAACTGCAATTTAAAAAACAACTTCACCATAAGTTGTGTTTTTAAATTGTGAGTCCTTCGAACCCAAATTTGGTTTTCCTATCTTGTCCCAAGGCGAAATTACACTATTAAAAGGTTATAAGGCAGCCCCCCAAGTTAACCTATGGGAGAGATATGCCTTGCAGTAGTGAAAACGAATTTAAGAGTATTTCACTACCAAGATATGTAAAACTTAAAAGTACATGTCCTACTTCTTAAATGCACTGCACCCTGCCTTAGGGCTGCCCAGTGCTTACCTTAGGGTGACTTACATGTAATACAAAGGAAGGTTTCGGCCTTTCAAGAAGGTTAACTTGCCAGGTCAAAATGGCAGTTTAAATTGCAGCACACAGGCTCTGCAGCCATGTTTGAAGTGCTCCTTAAGTGGGTGGCACAATCGGTGCTGCAGGCCAACTGGTATAATTTAATTTACAAACCCTGGGCACCTGGGGTGCACTTTACTAGGGACTCATAGGTAAATTCAATATGCCAATTGTGTTAACGTATTTTAAAGTGGAGAGAACATGCACTTTAGCACTGGTTAGCAGAGATAAAGCGCCCAGAGTCCTAAAGCCACCAAAAATGAATTAAGCAAGATGTTTGGGGGTGACCCTGCAGAAACTGCCATTTCCAACAGCAGTGTATATGGGTAGTATGTTTTTTAGGGTTTGGTGATAAGTACTGTATAGGAGTAGAAAGGATTTTTCAGGGTTCAAGGAAGGGTAAAATATAGAGGTAGTAAGAAGCTTTTAGGGTTCAGGGATGGGCAGTGTTTACTGGTAGTACGAGGTTTTTCGGGTTCAGGGGAGGCTACTGATACATATATCTACATATGTATATATATTTATAATGTGTGTGTGTGTAAAAAAAAAATAAACTAAAGTAATATGAACAAAGTCAACGTGTCAATTTGTCCAAACTAAATGCCATCCAAAGTAAAGTATTCAACGTAATGGTATGTGAACTAACTGAATATGACCAGATGGCATGCAATCGGTTCTTATCAACATAGACAAGGAATTCCATTGTGGTGTTAGCATCAAATGTAGTGGGTTAAGATTTCAAAGTGTCTTCCGAAGATAGATGAAAAGATGCTGCAAGGAGAGCGGAGAGAGTGTGGTCCCAAACACCAGCAGCATAGCCAATCATGGTAACAAATAAAAAAAAAAAATTTTTTTGCAGCATGCCTATATATTAAACTCATAAGGGATGCAGGAAGCTTTTACAGAGAAGAAGTTCTGTTCTTAATGGAATTATCTTTTTAACTATACATCACATTGTGCAAAGATTAACAGACTCTTTTTCAAGAGGCACTGATTCACAGAAGTCGCTGAGGTCCCCAACAGCAAATACTGGGGTCAAATGAATACTGGAGTAGCAGCACAACTTTCTTTTATATAAATGTTTATTTATTTACATATGAATGTTGTATTCTTCTATATCTACAAAAAATACACTGTAGAAGGTAAGTAACAGAATGACAAAGCACCTACCTAGCGAAGTCCTCTGGGATGAGATCTGGACTGACACCAAGAGCATCCATCACATCATTTCGAATCTGAAGCAGCAACTCAGAATCCTCTCCATAATTATCAGGGCGGGGATCTCTTCCTTTATCAGTGCGGAATTTCATGAGAACTAAGGAGAGAATTGAACATTCTCAATCAATCAATTCTCTTTGTTCGGATATAATAATATCCATAAAAGTATCACAATGACAATATAAAATACATTTAAAATACAATTGAATATTCATTTTATAAACAAGAGTTCAAAGATTTTAAAGTCGCGTTGATGGTGACCCCATTATTTCTAATGTGCATTCTGAACCTTGTGGTGCAACATGAAATTGCTTCTATTGCTTTTCATTCGAGCACCAGTATCAAAAGTGGACACATCTTCCTCTGAGTAGGCGCAGCCCAACCAGTTACATTCCTTTAAAATAGCCAAATCAATACAGTTTATTGGGCCATAGTGAAAGGCTGAGCAGGAGGTTGTTAATAATGTAAGCAAGCCATTGCTAGGATTGACAGTCATCCTGAAGGTAACTTTATCTTGCTCACATGTGCTGGCCCGTTCCCATTCTCACCAGCTTGGCTGGATCTACAGCACTGACAACAAACAACAGAGAGGATTCCACACCATAAGACAGGTTAGACAAACCACTTTTTAAGAAGTTCCTGGCCAAAAAAGATTTTGTTCTACAAGAAAACAAACTGGCCCAAAAATGTGTCACTATTCAAGAGAGCCTTTAGAGAATAGTGCCAGCAGAAGCGTGTGATAGCCAACATTGCAGTCCTGTTTATTTCGCTGACAGACACATGGCCACAGGGTAGAATCACTTAGCTGTGTTGAAGAGGGCTGGTCATTGAATTAACGATCTGCCACATGCTAAGTTAAGCACAGGGAAATGCAGTTATATAGATCCATCTGACAACGGTGGCCTTAACTGCAGCTTGACTAGCATCAATGAACTAAAAGTCACCAAGATGTGGTCCTGTAGAAAGAAGAGAAGAGTTTCTATCCAAATAAAGCAAAAGGCGGAATTATATCTAGGCTGAGCAGTATCAGATCAGCAGAGACGGCAGCTCGTATAAAACATAGTGGGGAGAAAGAGCTCCAATTTCACGTTAAGCTCCATCAATATCTTGGGAACAAAAGACTCATGTGGCTTTAAAACAACTTTGTCTTAAATGAGCACTGTATGGTTCAGAAGCACAAAGGGCCTGATGCTCGTTTATATGCCTGGCCCAATGTATGACCACCTGAAAGGACATATTCAAAGAAAGGTGCTTCATATCAAAAGTGGTTAAAGACTCAAAGTGTTAGAACATCAGTCTGGTAAGAACCAGGTTAAGATCCCGGAGACCATGAGGCACTCGCCTACGGGAACGAGTTAATCTCATCAGATATTATTAGATTATTAATAGTGATGGAGAAGAACTCTCTGTTTAAGAAAGCCCAGTGGCCTTATGCAGGTCTCATAGCCATCAACCAGCATGGCTCATTTGGCTGCTAGCTGAATAAGGGCATATCAAACAAACAGCAAATAGGGTGATATTCTTTGACAGGGCAGAGAGACAGTTTAAGACAGATGACAGTCACTCTAGTACTGAGTTCTGGGGGAAGACTTCCTAGCAACCATCAAGGATCCCAGACTCTCTAAAAAAGAGGGCAAGTTGGATATAGGCTTGTTCTTCAGGAACCAAGCATTTTTTGTTATGTGAGAGTAGAATGGGGTCTTGATTACATCACTCCTTCAAAAGATAGATTGTCTCTCTTCTGGGGAAAGCATATATGCTTCACCTGATGATATAGACTTTCTAAAAACGAGACTCAGCACTTGTAGCTGTCTTTGACTCCTTCAGAACCTTCAGTCTCAGAAGAGTCATAGGAAGGGCAAAGCGGAATGTTCCTCATCACTCCAACATCAGACTGCCGCAAAGTAGCCAGACCTCACCCATTCAGGAAGCAAACTATTTACACTTGATGATTTGATACATGGCAAAGGAGTCAATGATTGGACATTCTCAGTACTCGGATATTGAATAGAGAACCTTTTGGTAAATCTCTCACTTCTCAGTGGAGTGGAGAAGTCTGCTTAAGCCTTCCATTCATTGGATACCAATCTTCTTGGTGTGGGAGAAAGACAGGAGCATGCCTGAGCAATGGTTTACTTTCACAGCCGGACTGCCAGTTGCAGAGTTGTACTGAGTTAATGGATTCCTTTCAGACAGAGGATATGGCCATAGTGTTGTTTGTCTGTAATATCACCACTATGAATCTGATTAACAGACAGGTAGGAATGCTTTCAAGGCCAAGAAATATTCATCTATTTCCAATATATTTCTGGGAAAACCAGTCACCAGGGACTGGTGGACGGAAGTCCTCAAAGATCAATCAGCCCCATCTAAAGAGCCAGGTGTGACTGCAAGATGCAGATGAAGTAGGAGCCCGCCTGCCATAAGGAATGGAATCACAACCTCACGGTCAGCTCCACAAATTGGTGGAGTGGCATAGGCTTGGTATGACAATCCAGTGGCTAATTCCAATCCTCTACCAGAATTAGCTGCAAGGAACACATGTGGAACTGGTCATGGAGGACCACTCGACTCCTGCAAGCTTTCGACCCTAGAACTAGGCCAGACAACACCAACCACCCTGACTAGGCCTTGATGAAGCACTTGTCCAGAAGGGCCTAATGTCCAAAAACTTCAACTATCACTATCTGCACATGGAATGATCTGTGTTCATGGTCCCGACAGTCCTGTCAATAAGGTCCTGGATATCACCACTCACTTTCTGCTTGGCTACTTCTTGTCAAACAAGCATAAATGTATAATTCCGTTGAACATGGTCTAGGAGGAGAATAGAAGACATATAGTGGCCAAACGTGTGTAAAAGATATAGCCCATAGCCAGCAGTGGCATCTGTAACGGAATACTGGACCAAAAGACAATGATTGGTACATCATTTTGCAGCAGAACTCAATTCAAATCAAGAAGCTTTATTCAATTAAGAGAATTAATCATAAAAATACAAATTACATTGCTGCAATAAAGAGAAACATACAGATATAAAAATGATTGAAAGTGAATACATTTATGACAACGTACAGTACTTTTTAAAAAGCTTGAAATGGCAAAACATGTTTTTGTATCCTTAAGAGTCTGCAGGAAAATAAGCACTGGTCTTCATAACCTAAGATTGTGCAATGTTACAATTGGCAATAAAAATAACCTGTTGTATTTTTCATAAAATTTGCAAAAAAATCTAAAGATATTAGAATTTGCTGTGATACTTGATCACAAGGGCAAAGTGGGCGGCTATCACTCCCAAAACAGCCCAGGGGGAAATACAGCAAAGAAAGGATAGATCCTAGTCTGAATCTCAACAATAAAGAGCTCTGGGGTATGTAATAAATACGGTTCCATGCCTAAAGTAGTCTGAAAAGAAGGCATTGTTTGTTGGTTATCTAAGAGGCTTCCCTGAAGTCTCTTTGGCGACGTCTGACATTCATAAAAGTGTGCTTGAGCCAAGATTTATCAGACCTTCAAGGTCGGTAAAAAGATCAGGCTAGCCCAATTGACAGAATGACTTTTTGAACTTAGATAGCCATGGTATGCGCAACAATCAATCATAGCTAAGGCAATCTCTAATCACCTGTTGATTAAACAAGGCTCGGGGATTACTCCATATTGTTAGCCAAAGTAATAGTGGTGTAATCTTAAGGAGATCTTCGATATAGGTAAGACCAGTTCCTCATGGCAGACTAAGTGGGGGCAGCTTGGGGGGTTGTGATAGAGGTCTCCTGCAAAAGCGTTTTTCTTAAATCTTGACACTATGCACATTAGTGTAACCCCAAACAACTGTTCATATGTAGTTACTGGAACGCATTGTGTTTTATAGGTATTTAAAAAGCAGCCACCAGTTTACCGGCTATCATAGGGATCAAACTGAAAAGTGCACCAATTGATGGGTGAATTTCATCTGCCTAGTGGACATAATGGAGAGCCATATGCCAGATGACTCTAATCCAACTCCCAAATATGGAAAACTTCCCACCGTGGATAACATATTAGAATTGGCATTTACTCAGTCTATACTTTTTGAGCCACGAACCATTAAGTAAGATTTTGCACAGTTTTATCCATATCTAGGTCCTTCCTTAAATCTTGAGAAATCTTGGAGTAAACGCTACAAACTTTTTGGCGTGTGGGTCATCAATACCGCATCATTGGCTTATAACAGTGCAGGCACCTGTAGATTGCCAATCTGCTGTACGTCTCGTCCACAGGTCGTCAAATATTGGCACAAATCATTAATGTAGAGGATAAATAGAATTGGGGCTAAAATACATTTTAGATGAACTCCTCTATCCAAGTTAAACAGCTCTGTACATTCCCCACCAGGTCCAAATCTGACCCTTGGAGTTAGATTTTGGTGAAAGGTAGTTAGAAAGTGACCCAGGACTGGCTCCATACCTTTCACAGTAAGTATCAACCATAGCTTGGAGCTATTAACAGTCAAAGGCACTAGACAGATCCATAAACGCCAGGTACAGTGGGCAGTGTTAAGCCACAACATATTTACCAATATTCAATTCAAGGTTCAGACACTGCTCCAATGTACCAAGGCACTCCCAGAACCCATACTGACAAAAGCTTAGTACATTATATCAGTTGGCCCAATCTCTATTCCGATTAAAGACCACTCTCCCCAGCACTTTGGCAGTAGAATTATCTGATTGAAGACCACTCTCCACAGCACTTTGGCAATAGAATTCATAAGGAAAATTGGTTAGTAGCATCTGGGGTCAGATCGATCTTCAGTCTTGAAAATGGGTAAGATTATGGAGGAAGACCATGAGGCTGGGAGGGATGCACAATTCAATTGGTTAAAAATATTAGTTAATAACGGCGCTCAAATGCCCATGCTGAACTTTAATAAATCATTAGATACCCCATCTGCTTCAAGGGCTTTATTGGGGGTGCACTCCGTAAGGCCAGCCACCACTTCATCTAGATCAATCTAGAGGCTACTTCTTAATCCTCCATCAGCCTCCGGAGATACAGAAGTAGACTCACTGCTGCTCAATCGATATACACCAGACAAATCCTTAACCCAATAATCAGCTGTTATGTGAGTACTAAGTGGCGTCATTTTACTACTGCCATTTCTTAAGTGATTGATCGTGAGCCAAAATGATCTGTGATCTTTCTTCCTACTACCTTCCATTATAATCTCAAGGTTCCCATTTCTAATTTCCTTCTTTCATTTCAATAGGGTATGTTTGTAGTGTTGCCTACATCACCTAATGTGCTCAATGCTTCTCGGTTTAATACCCAAGTAACTATTTGCCAAAGAATAGGGGGAGTTGAACCATTTTGAATACTGGGGATCAAAACTGTAAAAAGGATTCATAAGCAATTCCCTAGTCTTCCTACAAACTTCAATAAAAGACTATTTTTGCACCACTGCCTCCCTCACTTATAGGACGAATGAGAAGGGCCCAAATATTTGACCTTAATTAACCTTTCCAAAGGGGGTGCTGGATTTGGTCATTCCAATGCCAAGCATAGGTTAGTATCTTTGAGGCGCAAGCAAATGCTGGGGCTAGGAACAGGTGCAAAGTGTACAATAGGGAGATCAAGGCACAATGTGAAAGTATTGTGGTCTCCAATACACAGATTGATCATTTCGCGGTTTGTTACAGAGGTACTTAGGGATCTGGAAATAAAAATATAGTCTGTAATATAGATAAACATCCACAACCAAAAAAAGTGGCACACCAGAGCTTTCATCGGACTGTAGGTGGTGATTGCATATCAGGTCTCCATCTAAAACTATGTTACCTAACTTAATGCCAGTGACTTGAGCACAATAGATTCATATTTGAAACATTGTTGGTTATGACATCCTGGGAATAAGTGCAAACATTCAGTACTGCATTGAAATCCTGCATAAAATTATATTTAGACAGAACAACCCCCCACTGAGATGCTTCTTTACAGAATCTACAACCTCAAATTGGTAATTATAGCGAATATTTGAATAAGATAATTCATCATTATAAAAATTGATCAAGTAGAGTTTTAAATTATTTTTGCATTTGAGAATCATGGCCTGAATTACACGGCTGTCTACAAAGACAGAAACAGACTCACAGTTCAGAGAGAGTTTCACCCAAATTGAAAGTCCTCCTTTAGATCACCTCATACTTGATGGTTGTGCAGGAATGGAACAACAACTGTAGCCATTTCGCAGGATGGCAGAGGTTTGCCAGGTCTCTTGTAACAATACTATAGCATAACTTTCAATAAAAGATTACCACATTCTACACTCCACTCTGGCTGCATAACCTGCAGTGTACCATCTGGCGATCTTAATGGTTCCAGAGCTACCAAAGGACGAGCCTGGACAGTTCATCTTGCAATCAGTGGCTTCTACAAGGGGACCAATGGGAGGGGCTGGATATTGCTGTCAGTCAATATCTGTAACATCTTCTAAAGGTGAAAAATGATTCTGTAACAACACTCTGGAATTTTGGGGGATTTAGAGTTTGAAGACATTTTGAGTTGGAAAAGTATGGGTTTGTAGTAGTAGCCAAGGGGAAGTACCAGGATATCGGTAGCTGTGCCGTAGAGGTTGCATACTCGTAAGAGCAAGCAACCCATGCTATCGGCACTATTAAAGTTAATAACAATGTTATCTCCATCAACAGATTTATTAGCTGGCCTGACCCACGATGCTCTCTCACAAAGATAATTTGATTTGATAGTACAGGGCTTTAGTCCAAATAGTTACTGAGCCAATGTGTAACCTAGTTCGGGAGTTTCATGTGGATTTCTATTACACCCTCTTTTAATGGCAGAATGTTGGCTAGGGTAAGCACATAGGAACATTTGTCTGGGGGAAAGAATTATTGTGGGTACTTCATGCAGGGCAGACCTCCTATCAGATGAATCGTTGCTTTTAGCACCGGTCAAGTTTGTTTGTGAACGGTGGGCTTGGTTGCAAAGCTTAATGGTGCAGGCAGGAAGGGCCGATCTGCAACAGATTTTCAGTGGTCACAAGTGCCCACCTCTTTCATTGACACTGACTATGCAGGTGCTAATAATGTAGGATTAGTGGAATCCTGTTTTCTTGAGGCATCCAACCTGTTGAGGCAGACCTCAATGCGATCCAGTCTTTCTGTTATTGGCTTGAAAACTGCACTTAAAAGACTGCCTAATCAATCACACTGGCAGTCTACCTATTCCTCTTCCGTCAAAATGGAACTGAGGATCACATCTTCCATGTTTGCGCCCTCATTGCAACCAACATTCAAATTTTTCCCCCTTCTCTATGTCTTTACCACCAGCTGAGCTAACTAAGCACTGTAGTTGCTGGATGCATGGGGGGAACAAATGGGCATTACCAGAACTTGTGTTGTCACACGTTGGCACCTCATTTGTAGGGCTAGGTAGCTTGGTAAGCCCCCCAAATGAGCCCCTCAGTTGAAAGTCTCCTCTTGGCTAATTTGATCTCTTTGTTAAAAACCCCCTATACATTTCTCAATTGTGCTGGCATTTTTTTAAGAGCCTGAACTGCTTGTGGCTTTTCTCTTACCCATTTCAGCCTGGTCCACCAGGGAGTTATCAGGATGAATTTATCATGATTAAGGAAAGGGTGCCCGGTCTTGATCTGGCACAGACTGGCCCCGCTCCCAGCCCGGTCTACACCCGGGTGTATCCCGTGCTGCAGGAGAAACCTCGCACTTTAATAGCGCATCTCCGTTGGAGCCCCTCTTATTGGGCCCACACAAAATTTGGGTAGTGCAGTTTTCTGGACCTCCAGGCAGCGATAGTGTTGCGCTCTGTGTGAGAAGCCTTGTGGTTTAATAGCGCGTTTCTTTTGGAGCCCCTCCTCCTAGGCCCATACCGAATTCTGGACAGGTGCAGTTCTATGGCCCTCCAAGCAATAGCGTCCCCATCATTGAGGATGTTAATCTACTTGGGAAAATAAAGCTCTTCAAGGAAGCAGTGTTCTCCACAGTAGACTCAGTTGAGGACATCCAGCGGACCCAAGACTGGGTAGTCTTTGGGGTCTAAAGTTCATTTTTCAAAAACTGACATGGTTGTAGCTTCTTCCAAACCTCTTGAGTCTGCTGATGGCTTGGTGGTGGAGGATGTGAATGCCCAGAGCTAGCTTTGATGAGGGAGCCACGGTTGTCAACAGAGCATAGATGCCCAACAGTGGAATGGAGTTTTCAGATCACAAGAAGGTTTCGTTATTTAAGGGCCCTGTACTCATGGGCATCTAGCACCTTTTCCCTGAACAATCAATCCAGTTTGGAAAGATCGTCAAGTACTGTAGAGTATCGAGATTTGTTTCTCGACCTGATACTTTAACTCTCCATCAGGTTACTAACATAATTCTGTAGGGACAGTGAAGGTGACCAACACACTAGAGGGAGAAAGTTCATGGACAGGATGAACTCTCAGTACCATGCCCAGTTGCCAGGCATCTACACTCACATCCAGTTCCCAGTGATGAAACCCAATATCTCCTTCAGGACATGTTCAAGCTTAAGCTACATGAATGCCAGGCATTGTAGGACAGAGATGGTACCGACAGTAGCACACGGACAGGAGTGCACGAGATGACTGTTCCACAAACAAGAGACACAAAGATTAGGTGAGTCGTCTCCAGTAAATGGTAAGTGAAACAACAAACATAGCTTAAAGCAGGGGTGCTGAAGCACAAGCCAATCCACCGCCAGAAAAATATGACGAGAAACAGCAAAGATAAAAGATGGGAACAGGTCCTTCACAAGAGGCATCTTTAGTGCAACAGAAGTAGATTACAATACACGATGGGTGACATAAACGGAACTGCTAAGGGTGTGGGCACACAGTGAAAGTGGATCATGTATGCACATGATGCATGCATGTGTATGTGGCGCAGAGAATGTAAAGCTCTAGCAAACATAAATAGAAGTAGTTTCTTGACCTGCCATTCGTCCAAACTGTAAGATCAAGAGTCATAACAGTAAAAGCATTATAAAGAGTTACTTTACAAATCACACGGTTAGGAGTCATCAAGGCACATGTTTGTTAAAGATGTTAACTGACATTTGATTTCTTTACGTTGTATATATGGCCTTGAAATTGAGAAATTATAGCAATGCTGATAGGCTGAATGAGGAATTGCAGACTAGCCACACAAGAAAACACAAGATAATATAATCACGTGCTATAATTGAATTGAAATTGCATTTATACAGCGCCTATTACCCCTGACAAGGTGTTGAAGTGTACTGCAGGGGCGGCTCCTCCGTTCTGGCGGAGGAGCATCACCCCACTGCTGGAACTAGCATGAAAACGTAAAATAAAATGATAATAAAGCAATTAATAAAACTGATTTATTATCATTTTATTTTACATGTAGGAGAGAGCCACAGCAGAGTCTTGAGGGCAGGGTCATCAGCAGCAGGAGGAGGAGGGGTGGGCAAAGGGCACCAAGTGCGCATGTGGGTTTGGCGGCCGTCTTAGGATGGCCAAACCGACATGTGCACTTTGATATCTCCAGGCTGTTGCTTGGAGATATCAGCAGGGCTCAAGAGCACAGGCTCAAAGCTCCCAGTCCCTGATGGAGCGTGAAAGCAGCCCGCTCTGCCCAATCCCGTTGCTTCTCTCATGCTGGGTGATACCAGTATGAGAGCAGCATCTGGATTGGCACAGAGGGGTCTGGGAGCCTGTGTGTGCAGCTCCTGTGCATCGGGAACTGAAGAGTGAGGCGGCAGGTGGTAAGTTGTATTTTTTTTTGTCCCTTGTGCCGACTCACCACTTTTTTGTGCTTGCGGCAGCCACTGCTTTACCGTGAGTACCACGCTGCCTGTGCGCACAAAGCTAGTGGTCAGTTGCTCGTTTTTGGGATTCATCTTGTGCTCTCAAAATCACCATTCCATGTATTTTCTCCCGTTTCTTTGTGGTCCACTAATGACATAGGTGTTAGAGTACTGGTTGATAGAGTGACTAGATATTGTTAGGTTGCAGGCATCCAGTTTCAAAGAAATTGATTATGACAGGCTGGCGGGCGATTTGGAGCCGTTTACATACACAAGAGGCATGTAGAAGGAAAGAGTGGCATTCCAAATAAATAAGGAAGGGAAAAACTGAAAGTTTAAGTCAAGGGGAATTTTTCATGCCGGGCTTCAGGAATATAGCGGGTGGAGATTTTTTGTGAAAGCATGCTATCTCTGGATGTACACCTGCTGAAAGGAATAGTTTTAAATTCTGCTCTGAAGGATCTGACTTAACACTCATTCTACAGACACTTAAACTTTCAAAGGGGTGGCAGATACTTGCCTTGCTGCAAAAAGCAACCCCAGTGCTCGTTGAGGCCCCTCTACGAGTGATGTCAAGCAGTACCCATAATGATCATTTTACAACACCATTGTGAAAGTTAAAGTCTAAAATTGTTTGAGGCATGTGATGTTACTTTTAGCTCTTATGCACAACGCCCCACTGTATGCAACGCAAGCAATACTTTCAAACCCAGAAAGGATCCCTCTGGGCACCTACTGCAGCAGTATATTTAATACTATAAATTATTGTCACAGTTCATGAAAATAGTTTTACACCAAACGTAAACTACACGTATAAGTATACGTTATGTAAACATCCACCAACTTAATATATAACAAGGCAGTTGATACACTTTGAAGCAATCATTGCGCAAGTGCATGATTTGCTCAGAATCAAGATATTTCTGTCGAGTTCGAGAGCCAGGAGTAATGAACCAGGAGTGTTACCCAGGTCTTCAATCAGTAACTATGCCACTGGACCACATCTTCAATTTTAATGCCATATAAATAATTCCATTTACACCGCTTGTGCCGAAGGCAGAATAAACAGACATCATAGTAACCACCTTCAACATCAAACGCATCTAAAAGGGAGCATGCGTGTTTCTCCCAACGTGAAAAACTTGCCTCACTCTCCTTCGAGATTCGCTATTTTTAGCCTGAAATTACAAAAACTGCGCTGTCCGCATAAAACTCAAAAAGGCTGTGGTACAGTGATTTTATTGCTGTCCTGAATTCAATGCGGCTGAAATGAAAAACGTCAGGGCTCGAAGGGAGCGTGTTTCTTTGGAGAAGGGAAGTTTGGTAATTTCGCAACAGGACAAACAGATGGAACTTCGACTAAATAATAAAACAGGTACCGAAATACATCAGTAAAGCAGATACTCCTTACTGGCACGAGACCTAGAAACAACACTTTCAAAATAAATAAATCTGGTGTCCTTGAGCGAAGTCCCTAACCGACCCAGCTGCTGAAGTAAGAGGTTGATGCTCTGTGGCAGCACGGCCCAGGATTGGCTGATATTTTCATTGCAATCTCCAAGTGGAGAGGAATCTGCCGTTAGCAGCTACAGACAGCGCGCGGGAGTGAGGCAAAGCGGTTCCACAATGAAGTCTGGCGTGAACAGAATCATTCTACAAACCAGTAAGAACTCTGCTTTGCCGTGTTACCATAACAAAGAGCTCGCCGGGCTCTTAAAGAGGCAGAACTTCCGTTTACGGTTTAGAGACTGAAAACAGCTCGACAAAAAAACACAGTGGAGCCATATCGCCCTAAAAATGCAGCATGTCGTAGCAAATTAGTATTCGTGTCTATAGATTAGGATGGATGGTTTAAAGCAAATGAACACTAATCGTCTCTGCATCGAATAAGGCACGCACAGTCTGGAATAATGTCACCAGAAAAGGTTTTAGCTACAACCCTATCCCCTCGACTGTATTTCAACTTAAAACTGTAAGTAGGGCAGGATAGGTAGGTTAGTATGGAAAAAAAACTACGAATCTAAAAGCCTCAATGACATCAAGGAAAATATTATTCACCTGCAGAAACACACTTTCTAGTAGATATGTCTAAAAGAAGATTTCTTTCCTCTTGATTCCTCCAAGGCTCCAGACTGGATCTGGAAAACTTTCTGCATACCTCCTGTGTGCCCCCAGATAGCAACATTGGATTTGGTGCCTGGTCCAACCCGCCTCCAGAAGTGAGGACACAGAGCCCCATAGGGGTGCCAACCATGCATGCTGATGTCAGTTTATTAATAAGTTATTTCCACGCCATCAAAGCAGCTGACAAATTAGGATGTCAACAGTGTGCTTTCTCTACCTTGGAACCTACCACTACCAGAAGTTCACTCCACAGAGCAGGGAGGTGGGCAGGTGGTGAGGAATCTGGGGTTAAAGTATCCACCAGAAAGAGAACTGCTGAATGCAAGTAGCTTGTTTTTCTGATGGATACTCCTAAATGCAGATTTCTCACGCTTCAAATTTATACCGAAGCAGTACCCTCCCAAAGGTTATAGGTGTGAGGAGTGGCCTTTACATCAAGAAGTAGTGCAGGACCAAGCAGGCTAAAGGCTGTCCCTGCAGACCCAAGAGTCGATACAGTAGTGTCTGGTAAAGGTATGGACAGATTCCCATATAGCAGCTTTGCAATTGTCCACCACCAGAACACCTCCAGCCAGGGCCATAGTTGCATACTTCCCCTTGGTGTAACAAAAAAAAACCCTTAGAAGAATCCTTTTTGGCCAGAGAATAGCACAGCCTGATACAAATGGAAAACCCTCCTCAATAAAGTCAATTTCTAGACTGCCTTTCCTTTCTTTGCACTGACAAACCCAACAAAGAGGTGAGCGTCTAACTGGTGCGCCTTAGTCATGTGAATGTATAAACTAAAGGACCGCCTAAGATTCGATTGGTGAGGCCTCTCCTCCTCAGAGGAATGCGGCGGAGAGAAGGGCTGCCCCACCTGAAAACGTGACGCTACTTTTGGGAGAAAGAATGCCCAAGTACAAAGCAGTAATGCGCTAGGGAAAAAAGTGGCATACGGTGGCTGAGCAGATACAGCCTGCAATTCACTGATATGCGTGCAGAATTGATTGTAACCAGGAAAAGAGGGTCAAAAGCTTCAATGTGCAACGGTGCACAGGTTCAAACGACGCACACACCAATATGGTAAGGAACAAATTAAGGGCCCACTGAAGTATACTAAAAGTTATATAGGGAAACATATATGAAAGCCCTTCTAATTAAACAAATCACAGTGGCTGACTTGAATAAAAGGGCACATCAGACAAAAGAAGGTTTATCAAGGGGCCTATAAGTAACCTTTAATCGTACCCACAGTAAAGCCTTGCAGAGTCAGACAATACAAAGAAATGAACATTAGAAAGATTGGCTTGAAGAGGATTGACCCATCTGTTTTCACACCAAGTCACAAACGTAGGCCAGTCTTCAGAGTAGATGGTATCAGTGGACAAATGGCAAGCAGCCCAATTTACAGGCAGAAGGTCAAAGCCACTCAGTAGATCCCATTCAATCTCAATGCATGGAAGAGAGGATTGTGGAGGTTTAGGTGCCGAAGTCTGTCTCCCCGTTGGGAGAGCAGGCCTTCCCGCAGAGGCAGCTGAGATGATGGTAGGTGCTAAGATTCAGCAATCTGGCATACCAGTGTCTTCAAGCCCAACCCGGGGCTAACAAAATTAGCTTTACCCCATCCCTCCTAACCTTCAGAACTCATGGGATCAAGGGCAGGTGAGGGAATGCATACACAAGACAAGAGTTTATCGAAGGCAGAACACCTGTGTAAGAGTGCCTCAAGGATGGAACTCTAGGACCCAAAAGGCTGGACATTAAGTGTTTTCATCAGTAGCAAACCATTCTACAGAGGGCACATCCCACAGTACAAAGATGCCCTGAGCCAGTTCTAGGATGAGATCGCTCTCATGGTTGGCAAGATGGCATCTGCAGAGTTCATAGGTAATGTTGTTTAGGGAACCCGCCAGGTAACTCATTGTCAGTTGGGATCCCATGTGGGCTCAGCTACCACCACAGCCTCAGAGCTTCTAGACAAAGGACGTAAGAATCCACTCCACCCTGCTTGCAGCAGTGCCACATGGCGGTTGTATTGTTTGTGAGGACTTGAACCTACTTGCCCCTGATGGGAGCCAGAAAGGACCCGAGGGTCAGACAGATGGCACGCAGCTCCAGGAGGTTCATATGCTAAACCTTGTCCACCAGAGAACAGAAGCCTATGATCTCCACCTTGTCTAAGTGTCCTCTCCAGCCAAGAGACAATGTTCTGTCACTAGATTTAATTCTGGATGGAGAGGCAAAATTACCTGCCCCCAGTCAGGTTGACATCTGCCATCCACAGCTGAAGGTCTCGGGCTGCCTCTTCTGAATTGTGAATGTTGTCTGAGAGACAGCCCTAGAGTTGGGCCCATTGAAGGCACAGGCTCCACAGCAAAGCCCCATGTTCCAACTTGTAGGAGGCACCAACAATATGCACGAGACCAGGAGACCAAGGAGCCTTAGAACTATCCAGGCTGGAACCAAGGCACAAGCCTGTAACCACAGGATTATAGCCTGAATGTCCCAGACTCATTTCAGGGACTGAAAGGTCTTCAGAGTCACTATAAAGGCAATAGTCTACACATTCTGAAGATGGGATTTCAGCTTATTGATGGAAAACCCTAGGAAGGACAGCCACTGATTCCAAGTCGTCCAAAACAGAACAAGGGGGGCGAGCTTGCCTTCAGCAGGCAGTTGTCAAGATATGAGAAAACATGCGTCCGTGAATTGTGAAGATGAACCACGACCAACATCACCACTTTCCTCAAGACCTGGGAAAGGTAAGTTAAAAGACCAGGTCTGATCATTAACTGAAGTACTCTGACCCTACAACGAGCCAGAAAAAACACATTCGGACTGCAGGATCGGTACATGAAAGTAGGCGTCCTAGAAGTCCAAGGACACCACCCAGTCTCTAGAATCCAAGGCCGCTGAACCCAGAGCAAACATCAAAATTTTGAACATGTCCTTCCTGAGGACATAATAAGAAGCCCAAGACCCAATATCGGTCTTAAACCCCAATCCTTCTTAGGAACTAAGTACCACAAGGAGTAGCATGCCCCAGGCACCAATTTGGTTGTACCCTGGGCAAAAAGTATCTGGATTTCTCAGACTAAGATGGCCAATTCATTCGCATGGCTACAGACAGGTGGAACCTGAGGCGTAGTGGACAAGACCAAGAGGCTATAACTAAACCGATCAATTTGAAGGATTCACTGGTCTGAAGCAAGTGCACACCAGCCAGGTAAGCAAAATCAGATTCTGCCCTCTACCAGACCCATATAACTCTTAAAGGGGGAAACTAAAGAGGCTTGACGGCTGCTGCTACAGGAGAGGAAAAAGATAACTGCAGTATCTGCTGATGGCCATGGTCCTGCCATCAACACTACCTCTGAAGCCACAAAACGGCTGAACAGGCTGTGAAGGCTGTCTGTTGGTAGGCAAGGCCCCATGAGTATCCTCAGAAATTGTGGTGCTGTTGGTGGAACTGGCGAGCGGGGTAGTAGTAGTCTCTAGGAGGGGGCCGTACCTGGCTATCCTTAAAGCGCTCCATCTCCGAATCCGCCTTTGTTCCCAAAAGCATGGCTCGGTCAAATGGCATATCCATAAATCACGCTTGAACTTCTCAGGAGAAGCCGATGTCACAAATCCATGCTTGTGGTCTTACAACAGTACTGACCAAGACAATCCAGGGCTTCCAACCTGGCCCTAAGGAAACAATTTGGCCAAAAATCCTGACAGTCATGAAGGTTTGAGTGAATGAAGCCCGAAAGTCCTCAGGAAGAGCAGTTTCGATCTCACTTACCACGTCCCACAGTGCGTGTGTATTAATGTGCCAAGAGACATACAGCATTAAATAAAAGCAGGACCTAGCTGGCAGGAGAAAACAAATATTTTTCCTATACAATCACCATTTTTGGATTCCCTATCCAGGGAGCAGTAGGGAAGTCATTTGGGTTCATTTTGCTCGCCGAAACCTGAATGGCCAAGCTACCCAGAGTCGGATGTTGAATCATAAAGGATGGGTTCCTTTATGTGTCACTGAGCAATATGGCGTTCACGTGTAGCGCTGAACATGGTTAGACCAGCAGCCAGGAAAGCCACAGGAAGAGACTCATTAAATGGCAATAATGGCTCAATTATTATGGCACAGGTTGCAAGATTTTAGTCAGTAGGTCTGCCTTGGTCTCAGCCGTTGACAACTGTAAATCTGAAACCTCTGTAGTCCTGTGAACAATCACTGCAAAGGACATGCATTTTTCCGTAAGAGGACCAAAGGGTGAATCCAGTTCCAGGTCAGGCGAAGCATCCAGAAAACTAGCATTCTGGAGGCCAAGGTATAGGCCAGCATCAGTGTAATAAGTTGGCAGTAAATTATCTGCCTATTCAACTTTATTTTCATTGCGGGAAACCTGATGGAGGCCCTGAACCACATCAGAGGCAGAATTAAAATGGCTTCCAAACTCTAAAAGGTACTGGTGTTGAGGCAAGGTACCAGTATGGGAACCCACTCAAACTAGACACTAAGCTTCAATAATTTGGTAGCAAGAAACAGGTAGAGATCTGGCCAAAAATGGTTCCGGATCTGAAAACAAAATTGGAGCAGAGTCCGGAACCACCACCTCTGGAGCCAAGGCTAATGCAGTGCTAGGCACTACCAACAGGGCCTTTGGCAAAGATGTTGTGGTGGGTCCTAGCCCCAGATGAGGGCGAGGCTGAGGTCGAACAGGGTCAGTTAGGCCTGGGGAAGAGCCTGCTGATTGAAGCCCAACTGGAGGCTGCATTAAAGTTGCTGCATCACACTTTTTGATGTCCAGTGATATTCGGTAGCAGAAGAGCCGTTAGATGCTTCTTGTGTTGCAGGGTCCCTCTAATTACCAAGTAAGGGTCCCTTTACAAACCAGTCCCTACTATCTCAGGATATTTACTAAAAAAATGGACTGTCCCTGGTAAAGATTTTTGCCCCTTGTAGAAAGACACACCTACCACCAATTTGGAATTGGGTAACAGAATAAGAGTGAAGTTAAAGCAAAGAAATATTTCAACAGTTGGAAGAGCAAGGTTAAGATGACAAAATCAATGCAAGCATAGGAGGGTTAATAAGGAAATATAAGTGTGGAAATAAAATCTCACTTTGTACAGGGTCTGGTCACCCTAAAGGAGACGTCACTGGCAGTCTCTCAGAAACCATGTCTAATAAACCCCACCCAGAAGATCTAGGGGAACACAGATCTGGGTCAAGCTTTGGGAGGCATATATTCTTGTATGAGAAAGACTAAAGGAAACTACCATGTTTTGGGCAAAAAATGTTGGAAATCTGAAATGTTTCGCTCATTGTGGTATCCCGGCCAGACAATCAGGGTGAAAGCAGTCTGGCACCCAGCAAAAGAAGCCTTACGATGTGTGTAGCTAATAAATTTAAATGGTTGCAATAATTTGTCATTAAGTCAAGTGGTGATACCTGCAACCAAAAGATGGCAACTCCAAACCAGCATTTTGCTTGCAGCTAGGTTCCAATTTTCCAAAGTGCCCCGCACTCACATTGCTTGTGCACACCCTGAACCCATAGAAAACCCATAAATGGCTGGTACTAGTTGGGGGTCAAGTCTTGGTATGGGTTTATTCCAGCACGAAGGAGACTGTACGGAATTACAGTGTTTGGGAAAAAATGGTAAAAGTCTGACAAACGTCCGGTTCAGTGTGATCTCTCTGCTCAGGGCAAGGAAGGCCTGGCACCAAGCGAAAACAACTTAGGTTGTGAAGATTTTAAAAAGATATGGTTTAGTATGTTTCCATAGAACCTATGGGTAACATGCACTCTAAACCGAGACTTACCTTGCAGATCCTTTCCAAATTTTCAAAATGCAATACACCTAGTGTATGGGTGATAGATATCATAAACCCATAAAAAAAGACCCGTACATGTCTAGAACTCCAACTCTCAGTAATTTCAGAGGAACAAAGTTAGGGGTCAAACAATGACAGGGATATGTTCCTGAGTGAAGGAGCCTGGAAGGAATTACCATGTTTTGGGAATACAAATGCTAAAAATCTGACAGATGTTGCGTTTAGGGCGATCTTGTGATCAGCCAATTAGGGTGAGAGTGGTCGGGCATCCAGAAATAGAAATCTTGGGATGTGTAGAAGTAAAATATTTTGTTGGGTATGCTTTCTGTAAGAAATTGGAGTATTAGTTGAGGGGGGTGAAAATCCACCTCATTTAATAATCACAATTCTTGTTGGAGTGACCTACTAAAGTCACTAAATATACCTGTGCTCAACCCTCTGGTAACTTGGCATAGAGCAGTAAGACTTAGCCTAGAGGTAATGTGTAAAGTATTTATGCAGTCCTCAAACAGTAATAAAATCACAACACAACAACATTTCCAAACCAATTTGAAAAATAAAGAATATTTTAATGAATAAAATGACATCAAAACAAGAAAAATCCATTAAAGAGAACCAGAGATGCACATTTTTAAAGTTTGAATTAAAAATAGTGCAAAAAAGCACAAAGTGGCAACCGCGGTTATCTAGTTGTGTTAGACCAGGTCAAATTTAACAGTTAAGGCCGACTGCGATGACAGACTGCCTTTCGGGTATAGGGACCAGTCTCACCCAATGGAAAGTTAACCTTCTGAATTAAAAAGTTTTCTGAAGAATGAGTTGTTGTCAGCCAGTTGTCGGCCGGGCAAGCTGGATCCGATGAATGGCTTAACTACGACAAGTAGCCGGTGTGAGAGGTCTCACTCAACTGAGGCTGCTCCGCATCGGACCCAGTGAATGTGTTAAAGGTTATCAACATTACTAAGGTGCTGCTCGGCATCTAGCCCACAGAAGCCATCAATCGAGTGCTTCCTGGCATCGAATCCAATGAAGCTGTCAACAATGGTTCTCAGCGTCTATGCTTGGTGTCAAGTCCAGTGAAGCTTGCCGTTAATCAGGAAGGAGTACGCTGTGACCACATTCAAGGGTCTAGGACCTTGGGGACAGTACATGAGGGTATGGACTCACTCCCACAGAGGCCAGCAGAGGGTAACAGGTAAGGTCCAGTACTGGTCATCTGGACAGCTGGAAAAGACCTCTGGAAGCTTGCTGTGTCCCTGTAGCTCAAACAGGGGGCAGCAAACTGACCTTTGGGGTCACTTCTGGGGTCCTGGGCTCAAGGCAGGCATATCCAGTCTTCCTTCAGGTTTGTCAGACAGCAGGGCAGTGCTTCAACTTCTTCTCAGGACCAGGAGTGTCCTGAGGAGGAGGGGTGTGGAATTTAGGAAAATAAATGGGACATGTTGCTTCATAAATATACTTGTCCTGTAAAAGAAACCCACTGGTCCCTTTGGTGCCACGTAGTGCGGCAGCAATCACATTATATTAGAGCTCTGATAGTAGCCCCTCTGATTAAGCCAGCGCTCATACCACAGTAGGGTTTGAATACTAACAATTCCCTTATTTTGCCACCTTTCCGCAGATCTACATACTGGGGCTGAAGGTAGCAGTAAGCCATATTTCCAGGGTTTGAATGCCCTTTCGAATCTGTGCAAACCTACTGATCTGCATATTTTAGGGGTTCTCACCAGATTTTCTCTAATCTTTTCCCATATCGAGAACGGTTGGAAATTTACTATGACAACGGCAGAAGTAAAACTATTTCCAGGAATGGGGGAAAAATTGGTTAGAGGGAAGGTGAACTTGTCCCTATTAAATGGTACCCCTGGTACCTAGGGCATTGGGAATGAAGAAGGTCCCCTAGGGTTCCCTCACCGAGTCCATGCAAACTGCCACTGCAGCCGGCATGCCTTGGTGCAGAGAAAAACGGCAAAGTCTACATGGCACACTGCTTGTGTGCCATGTCAAGCAGCACTGCCTAATGAATGGGTAAGTCAACCTTTTAGCAGGCCTTACAAGCCCTAAGGAAGGGTGCACCATATCTCAGGTGTGGCCATATCTGCATGAGCAGATATGTCCCTACAATATTTAAGTCTATTCTTAATATTGTAAGTGCCAGGGAAGCCATAGAGAGTACATGGGCTGGAAACTCAACAACTCGAGTTCCCCTGAACCATGATGGCTTCACTGAACCCAGGTGTGTTTGGTACCAAACAACTCCTCTTAATAAACCCACACTGATGTACACAGAGGGCACCTCAGAGGAGCCCCCTGAAAACCTACCAAGCCTGATGTGGTCTCTGACTGGCTTTAGGCAGCCAGCCACCACCAGACATGTTTCTGGACCCCTGGGTCGAGAGCCCTTGCTCTCCGAGGCCTGAAACAAAGCCCAACCTGGGCAGGGGTGTCACACCTTCTCCCTCAGGCAGGCACAGTGCACGAGAGGGAAGCTTCAAAGGCCTTACTGCCTTTGTAATGCAACCCCCAGCCTCTATTGCGATCAACAGATGGCAGCCCCCGGTTAAAACCCCCACTTTTGGCAGGAGAACCGGTGGGAAAACTAAAAGAGAATAGGTGTGCCCCCACCCCCGCTCCCCTTCGTCAACTCCACCCCTTAGGTGCTTGAGGCAAATTTTCAAGTACCCACCATCTTGAAGATGGTGGGACTTGTACAATCAGGGCTAGAACTATGCCGCCCTCTCACAGGAGGGCGGCATAATAGAGGGTGTAGATACCCCAGGTAAGGAACCCATTGGTCCCTACCTGTCACTCCCTAGTATTTAGGTGGCAACCCCAGACCCTGAAGTCAGATTCTTGACGACCTACGAAGCCCGGACACCGAAGAGCCACAACAGCAAGCCGGCCTGTCTGCTGCCTATCGCCCTTGCAACAAAAGTTGACTCGTTCTGCAGGCCCAGCGACCTCCAAAAACCTTGGGGGACTGCCTGTCTTCAATAACGATCAAGAACTCATATGGACACCGGACCTGTCCAGAGGAAACCAACTTTAAACAACAATAGCTCTGCCCTGAGGAACCGCGAAACCGCCATGGACCCACCTCTGCACCCGACACCCAGGCCAGAGTTCAAGTGGCCCACTGGTCCTGCAAAGGTTCTCCAGCGATTCTGAGCAAGAGTCAATCATGGGTTGACCCCTGCCAGACTCCACGTCGACGCCTGTAGCCTCTGCATGACAACCTGCCCCCCCTGCTACCTGTTCCAGTAAGCCTTTTCTGACGTCTAAGGACACACTAGCACCCGGAGCCAGTGGGCCTTGGGGAGCTCGACTGACTGTGTCCGTACGTACCCAGGTATCATTACTTGCCTGGGTAGCTGTGGCCTTTCTTCATCAAGCATTCTGGCCAGGGCCTGCCGCCTTTTTCCAAAACCGATCTCCCCCATTGATTTTCAAAGGGCGCCCGACACTGTGTTAGCACTATGCACCTGACCGCCTCTGTGTCACTGAGGGTGTAAGTTTGGTGCAGCCTTGTGGGCCCCCGTGATTACCTTAAACCCCCCCCCGAGACTGGGTTACTAAACCATGTTACTTACCTATAAGCAGCATTTCTTCATTTATCCAATTTCTTCATTAGATAACATTGGCGCCAGATTCCGAAGTTGAACACTGCACCCAGCCGCCCATGTGCCGTTGGAGGTGCAGAGTTGCTACTTACCTGAACCTTGCCTGCTGCTGAATCTTTATCCTGAAAGTCAAGACTGTAAGTCGTATACTTACCTGCAAAAGCATATTCTTGTTTTCCTCCCATAGGTTAACATTGCTGAACTGACAAATTGCACTGTCTACTTTTGAAAGTGAAAAGTATTTCTTGTGAAAAACGTACTGCCTTCAAACGTACATCTTGGTCTTAAAATAAATTGAGAGAAGCTTCTTTTTCTAAAATTGGTGTGGATCTCCTTTTTGAGTTTTGTGTCATTTATTAATCACTGAATGTATAACAAATGTCTTACACTCCTCTGTGTTAGGCCTAAGGCTGCTCAGCCACAGTACCACAAATAGAGCACTTTGGGTTTATGTTGAGCCCTGTACACTCCTGGGGGAATCTCTAGACTCTTTACATGATATAACCAATTACTGGTATATCCCATAAAGAGCCAGCTTCCCACACCCATCATACTCAAGACACCCAGAGGAGCAAAGCAGGGTGTCAAGCCTTCAATCAATCAATCAAGGGTTTGTTAAAGCGTGACTACTCACCCGTAAGGGTCTCAAGGCGCTAGGGGTGGGTGCAGGTTCCATCCATCAAGGAGGGGGTCTGTCGAAGAGCCAGGTTTTGAGGGTTCTTGCGAAGATGGGGAGCGATGTCTGTCTGAGGTGGAGCGGAAGGGCGTTCCATGCTTTGGCCGCGAGGAAGGAGAAGGAGCGGCCTCCCGATCTGGTCTTTCTGGTGCGGGGGACCACGGCGTAGGAGAGCTGGGCTGATCGTAGGGTCCTTTGGGGTGCGTGGAATTTGAGTCGGCTGTTCAGCTATGCTGGTCCGGTGCCGTGGAGGGCCTTGTGTGCGTGGGTGAGCATCTTGAAGGTGATTCTCGCCTCGACAGGGAGCCAGTGGAGTGTGCGCAGGTGCTGGGAGATGTGGCAGTGTTTTGGCAGGTTGAGGACCAGTCTTGCGGCGGCGTTCTGGATGTTCTGTAGCTTGCGGGTGAGGTTTTTGTTTATTCCGGCGAAGAGTGCGTTGCCGTAGTCGAGTCTGCTGGTGACCAGGGCGTGAGTGACGGTCTTTCGGTGTTCGAGGGGGATCCATTTGAAGGTCTTACGAAGGAGGCGGAGGGTGTGGAAGCAGGAAGACGAGACAGTTGATCTGGCGGTCCATTTTGAGCTCAAAGTCCAGGATGATTCCCAGGTTGCGTGCGTGGTCCGTGGGGGTTGGCGGGTTTCCGAGGGCGGGGGGCCACCAGGTGTCACTCCAGGCATCGGGGTTTGGGCCCATGATGAGTACTTCTGTTTTGTTGGTGTTTAGTTGTAGGCAGCTGTTTTTCATCCGTTTGGCGACGGCTTCCATGCCTTCTCGAAAGTTGCGTCTGGCGGTGTTGGGCTTGTTGGATAGGGAGAGGATGAGCTGGGTGTCGTCTGCGTATGACACGATGTTGAGTCCGTAGGTTCTGACGATGGGGGCGAGTGGAGCCATGTAGACGTTGAAGAGCGTCAGGCTGAGGGAGGAGCCCTGGGGGACTCCGCAGGTGGTAGGTGTGGGGTCCGACAGGAAAGGGGGAGTCTGACCCGCTGCGTCCTGCCGGAGAGGAAGGAGCGGATCCAGTCGAGGGCCTTGTCCTGGATTCCTGCGTCGTAGAGTCTGCGTATTAGGGTGCGGTGGGAGACTGTGTCGAACGCCGCTGATAGGTCAAGGAGGATGAGGGCTACGGTTTCTCCTTTGTCCAGTAGGGTGCGGATGTCGTCTGTTGCGGCGAGGAGGGCGGTTTCCGTATGTGTTTTTTTCTGAAGCCGGATTGGGAGGAGTCGAGGATGTTGTGTTCTTCAATGAATGTGGCGAGTTGGCTGTTGATGGCTTTCTCAATGACTTTCGCTGGGAACAGGAGCAGGGAGATGGGTCTGTAGTTTTTGAGGTCGGTGGGGTCCACTGAGGGTTTCTTTAGGAGGGGGTTGACCTCGGCGTGTTTCCAGTCGTCGGGGAACCAGGCGGTCGCCAGGGAGCGGTTGATGGTGTGGCGGAGCATGGGTGCGATGGTGTCGGCGGCTCTGTTGAAGATGTGGTGGGGGCAGGGGTCCGTGGGGCCCCTGAGTGGATTGACTTCATTGTCTTCAGTGTGTCTTCGGTGGTGAGGGCTGTCCAGTCGTCAATCGCTGGTTTCCGGGTGTCGGGGGTGGTTGGTGAGGGTTCAGTGTGTTGGTTGTCTTCGTCGAAGTTGTCGTAGATGCTCTTGATTTTGTGGTGGAAAAAGGTGCTGAGTTTGTCGCAGAGGTCTTGTGAGGGAGGGATGTCGGTAGACTCGCTAGTGGGTTGGGCGAACTCCTTGATGATGCTGAAGAGTTCCTTGCTGTTGTGCGCGTGGGTGGAGATTCTGTCTTCAATCGCTTTTTTCCTCGTTTCTCTGATGAGTGGGCGTTGGTGGCGGCTCTGAACTTGTCGTGGGCTTCTGTGGATTTGGTGTTCCTCCAGGCCTTTTCGAGGCGGCGGCATGCGCTTCTGGACTCTCGAAGTTCAGTGGTAAACCATCTGGCTTTCTTGGCGCGGGTATTGTTGTTTTTCTTGAGGGGGGCTATGGTGTTGGTGCTGTCCGAGATCCATCTATGCAGGGTTCGGGCTGCGGTGTTGGGGTCGTCATTTTCCGCGATGGTTGGGGTGGAGTTGTTGAGTGAGGAGGTGAGCTGGTCGTCGGTGATTTTGGTCCAGTTTCTTCGTGGAAGCAGGTGCTGGTGTCTGTGGATGGTGGGTGTTCTGAAGGTGAAGTGGACGCAACGAAGGTCGGTCCATGGGAGTTCGGTGGTGTGGCTGAAGGTGATGGAGTTTCCTGTAGTGAAGAGGGGGTCGAGGGTGTGTCCTGCTGAGTGCCTGGGCTTGGCATGGATATATTCCTGTGTGAGGGAGACTGCAGGGAATTACCATTTCTTTGGGTAAATGGGAAACAGTCAGAAAAATATGATGCTCAGAGTGTTCTGCAGGCCACCCAGCAAGGAGAAAAGAGGTCTGGCTTGCACCAAGGAATCCTGAGACTGCTTAAAATTACAGAATATATCGATTTTATACCTTCCATATAGCCCTTAGCTTGAAGTCTTATCAAATTAATGTACACCATATCCAGTTATCCTGCCAAACGTTCAAGATCTGCACTACTACGTAACTGATTTTGCAAACTACATTCTGTTTGAAAATTGGCACACAAGGCATCACAGATCGTCAGACATTTAGGGCAACAGTTCCTTGGTTACTGTTCCAGGATTTATGTTTGCCTATTTGAGAAACGCAATACAACATTGAGATTTTTCTCATTATATCCACAGGCTGCAATGAGATGGTGATGCAGGGTTTGCACCGATACTTTGCGCTAAATGTGCTAAATAAGCAGTTTGTATGAGTGTACAAGGAGACGAAAGAGGTATATATTCTTGAACAACCTATGCCGATGTTTTAAAAGAGATCAGGAACAATGGAGTGTAAACTCCACAGCAGTGAAAGGGTTAAAGCTAAATCTTCTTCCACTCTGCAGAAAAGGGTCACAAGGACGTGGTTTCATGTGGAAACCTTAAGGGTGTACAGGAGTAATCATATTAAATAGTCTGATAATTAGTTCATTTTCCAAATAACATTTCAGTTGCGTTCACCTTGAAATTTTTTCCTACTGAGATCTTGGGGCAACATTTTATTATCTAGGTGATGTGCCATGCTATGGTTACTCATGGCAGACTTTATGGTAGGTTTTTAAATTCTCCGACATTGTATGCTTATTATGTACAACTGCCGAGTGGATGTTAGTTTGCATTTAAAAAAACTCTTAATGAAAAAGGATCAGTGCTGCTTAAAAAGGAAGTGAAATCTTCTGTAGCTCTTGACGTTAGGTAGGAACAAACCTGCTCAGTGGCAGGCCTGCTGCATACAAGTTCTCCTTCGAAAGCCGATTCTAACTGAGCATACCAGAAAGGAGACCATGTAATGGGTAAGGGGGGGAGGGAGGGGGGTGGTGTAATTAACAAATGCTCCCCTTTTCGCCCCCCCAATACAGTTCACATAGAGTTGTGTGATGATTTCATATGAAGGGTAGCAAAGTTTGCCAAATCAGAACTACTACTGGCTGGTGATATGATCATATTCCTTCATCCTTCCTTTGTATAAGTCAGGGGTGAGATCATTAATGCCATTTAAATAATTTGCCAGCCTATGGCTCAAAAATGAGTAAAAGGTAAATGTGGAATAAAACCAATATTCAGTTCACCCTCATAGCAGGCAGTTGGCACCTAAAGAGTGGGGAATATCTGATAAATGACTTATTAGTGAAAGTAAATATCTGTTAATTAACAGGACAATTCTCTGTACTGAACCACACGAGGAGGTTATTAAGGCAAAAGAAGTAATAACAGGTCGTCTCCTGGTCTCTAGCTCTGGGAAGGGGAGACCTAATAGAGAACTGTATCGAGGAATCGCCCAGCCCTGGAGTATAACAACTGAGAAAAATACAAATACAATGTAAGGTGTAGGATTTTACGACCATCTACATTCCAGTCTATTCGATAAATCCGATAACGTTACTGAAACACACATTTTTTTAGGTAGGGAAATGCAGCAAGAATACTACTTGCTTATCAATTAAGAGCGAAACTAGCTCAAAATGACACAAATTCCATTAAATTTCAACTGTGAAAAATATTCCACAAAGAGGGGAAAGCTAGCTGAACTACAATGTTGACATTCATGTTGGTTTACACTACAATAAAGTTTCTAGAATTCCTCCATATTACTAAAAGAATTGTATGCAAGAGAAAGGCTAGACAAAGGTTCTATTTTTATTGAGTGGTGGGATCTCATTAAGGTGTAACCATTCATAATTTTTCTATTTTGCGGTCTCCTTACCTAGGGAGAAAAAAGAAATGTGTTTCTTTGGAGGAGCCACATTGACCACATGATAAAGATAATGCATCAATGAAAAAAATATGATCATCCTTTACGGAGCTTCAGTAGTTACGAAACTATCTTCAAATTTTAGGAGCAAAACATGATGTAACGGTCCCCATTAGGGGACTCTTTTCTAGCCCCAAACACGCTGGCACTTTTCAAGCACATACCCAAGAAGTAAGCTGTCAAGTTACTTTGGAACTAAGCTGTCAAGCTCAGCTATGGGGGAAGGGCAGAAGACTTACCTCCACCTCCCGACTAGGTCATCTAGAACAGGGGAGCAGCAGAAGGTTAACAGAAGGGATTCTAAGACCAGTTTCTACATATATTCGAAGTACATGGGACTCTTGAATTTTTGGAGGACCAGTTTATCAGGGGACTAGGAGAGAGGGAATTTAGAAAATTACACAAGGTATATATTAGAAGAGTGTCCATTAGAGACCTTTTTCTCACTACTTGACTTATGAAAAAGACTAGGCATGGAGAGTTCTTTGTGGTAAAAGGTATATACAAGGAAAAGCCCAACTTTGCAGGACCCACCTCAAATATTTTGTGTTTCATTTCCATCTTTTAAGGACCAGGGTTCAGTATCCTTACACTATCGGCTTACATATTCTCCTCACCATCTACTTGGGATGAAACAGAAAGCTTGTCTGGATAGGCCGCTCCCAAAGTGGAGCAGCAACATTAAACAGATCTACTCGCATAGAACATGGCCTTTTGGGCTTTAACAATGATGCACAAGAGGAGTGGAAGCATTCTGACACAGGAAAACTGCCTTGAGGTCCAGGTGAATAATGGGAAGCCTTTTATCTTAGTAGTTGAAAGGCTGACCGTTTGATGTGTGAGGAAGTGAGCCCACCAGTCGTACTTGGGTAAATATATTATCATGATTATTTCAGGGGCAGAAATCTAAAAATGAGAATTTTTAGGAGTCTCATAAACCCGCCACGGGAGGCACTCAAGTACAGGTCTGGTGAATGCAGTTTTCGTTGACCGAAAACCATTCTTAAACTTGCCAATTGATCTTCAAGAGTGCATATGGACATGAGAATTTGTAATCAACATACCCCCACCACTTTATGTGGGACATATCGTTGGATTTTTGGGTGAGTTTTGGTGATAGAAGCGCCAGACCTTGGCATAAATCTATCAAGGGTATCTCCTGATAGGGTGTCTGCTGGTTTATTTTCAGTTTGATGAAAACCCCAGACTGTGCACACTAGGGATGGGCTCGCCAGAATCTGGAATTAGAGACTGTGCTTTCATTAGCCCGTTGTCTAAAAAGGGATAAAAAAGTGTTGTCCCTGAAGACAAAGATGGACAGTTACATTAGTGAACTTTTGTGAACATTGTAGAGGAAAAATTGAGGCCAGTAGTTAAACATCAGGGTATGAAAGATTTACTTCCGACTGCATACTTCAAATACTAAGCGGCTTTTTCTTAATTGTGATTGAAGTGCAGGATAGAGAATGGCCACTGAGCTCATCCAATCTCCACCTCACTCGCCTCCAAAATCAGTGCTGTATTCTCTAAGTGGAAGAACTTCAAAAATAAAAACAGGTCCAGGTCATCACAATTAAGACATGCCCGGATGCCCACCTACACTTTCTTCTTGGAGATAAAGTATCTGAAGTAAAATCAAAACCACTCGTACTGCGAAATCAACTTCAATGTAGGCAAGCAAAAATGTCTGTTTCTTTCGTATATATTTTTGCAATCTTTGAGGTCCTGCGATTCGCACTAGTGGAGCACAACCTTTTTCATTACTTTAAACACATGTGGCTTGAGTGACAAGTGTTATGAATAAGACTTGGTCTCAGCTGATAGCAAAGGTCGAATGAAAAACACAACCTTAAAAGGGTGGCACCGGAAATGCTGATCCCTGTGCCTCGCCAGTTAAAGTTTGGAGACACAGCACTAGTAGGATGCATTGGGCACAGAAATGGATGCTCAAGAAAAAGCTCTCTAAAACTTTTAAAGAGACTGCAATTTTTTTTTTTGAAAATCAGTTTCTAGTCATGCCAGCGGGTGCAGTCATTTTCCAAGCAGCTGGAAAGGAGATGAGGAACAAGGTGACATAGTACTGATTTGGATCACCAATCTATTAGTTCACTGGAATGCCTATTCATCGGGTAACAGCAGTAGTATATTTTCCTGTGCTACAAGTTCAGGTATTGGCATCATTTTCTAGAAATGTGGAAAATGATACAGATTCAAAGTTTAATACTGAAACCACTACAATAAACAGTTTTGCTGTCACTTGTTATTTTGGACCAATATGGTGAAGACTGAATCTTTTATGTGTAGGTGTTCATATGTCCAGCAATGTATTTAGTTCAGCTAGCATGACAGGCAGATAAACCTTGTGTAGGAAAAAGCTAGGATAGCTAGATTCAAGAGAGTGAGTTACCTTGTAGATGTCAAAGAAAATAACAAAGGGAAACTCATTAGATTGAGAGTTATGTCAAAGAGAAAACTGTTCCTGTTGGGAGCAGCCAGTACTGAAACCCAAATACATGTTCTTTTGCTCTACCGCAGAATCAACAGGAGGGAAGCGATCTTTGTAAAAGAAAACTATTGTAATCAATCTGATTCTACTAAGCCCTGGCACTCCATTTCAGAGTCCATCTAGAAAACCTAAAAAACACAAACTGCTATCTGGACAGACTCCTGCGTGACTACTTCTCCAACTAAGGTAGATGAATCCAGCTGTCTGAATGAAGAATCAATAGTGAGGAGCAGGCTCAACCAACAGGAAGGAGAGCAACAGGCAAGAACAGCACTGAAGGAAAAAGCCTTAAATCCTTCTATAACAGGCAGGCAGAATTAAGGGTCAGCCCTCAAGATATCATTATTAGATGGCACAAGACCACGCAAGTGAGGAGAAGGCAACTCCAATAATGAGAGTTCAGTAACCCTCAACACTTCAGCACTTGTATAATAGGGAATGTACTCATGTTAGCAAACTGTGTATACCTTTAGGTCAGTATTAGGAAAGCGGACAGCACCATAGAGAGACTTGATGCCAGATAAAGGTCAGATGCTTAGTCGGAAATAGTTCCATTACAGGGAGTCACCATGACCATATCCAGGTATTTAGAAGTATTTCAGCACATAAAGGCTCTGCTGGCTCAGTTTAACACTTGGTCAGGGAGTTTGGCTCTGACCAGCGGTTTAAAAGCGCTGGCTAACTAGGACCAAGCGGCTTAAAGATAATGAGTAACAGAACTCTAAATAGGCCACTGAGTGAAGGATTAAGCATCCATTTATTGCACCAATACACATAGCACCAATAAATTTAAAGAATCAAACGTAATTGTAATGCCATGCTTGCACTGTGGTTTAATAAAGCACACAGGAACGAGAGGAAAGGTTTAAAACTCTAGAAAGATTCTGGAGGCAATAGTTACTACCCCGAAGGCAACATATAATAGCATGAGATAGCCAGATATACACAGAATATAAAGATGGACAAAGCAGGCTATTATTCCTTAGCCATTACTTTAACCAAAAATCCTTCTAGAGAGCCACTGAAGATCATAAAAACCGATAATAACCTAGTCATGTAGCTATAAAATAACATAATTGAAAAATTACACAATTACCTTTTTTAATACTTTTTTAAAGTAAAAGTCGAAAAAATATACTGTAATTTTAACCCCCAATAAGATATTCCTCTAGTTTCTAGAAATATTGAATTCCATAATGCCTCTGGTGCCATTTTGAGGGAGTTCATCCATCTTATACAATCTGGCATCCACCAAACCAGAATCACCTTTTCATCCTGCTCCACAGAAAACCCAAGAGTTAGCAGAAGACTGCAAATCTGATCATTACCCAACTGTGTAAACCTCTCTCTGAAATCAGGAGAGTGTCCTAATATCTCGAAAAATACTTTAGTCAGTCCTTTTTGAAAAAAAGTAACACTGATCCTTCAATTGTATCAAATTACAGACCAATTTCCTATTTGCAGCCAAAATAATTGAAAAATCGATTGATAAATAACTTTACAGAAACATAGAGGCTCATGACCAAAGTGTCTGGCTTCAGACCAGGACATAGGACAGAGAGCTCCATTGGCCATTTCAGATGAAGTATGATGATTCTGGATAAGGAAGGCTTGCTGGCCTGGTCCTCTTAGAAGCCTTGAATACCAGATCCCATCCGTTGCTGATTACCCGCCTTTCTAAACTTGGAATTTGCAAAAATGCCCTTTGTTGGCTTCAATTGTTTCTTTCTAACAGATTACAATCTGTTGTCATTGCCCTATTCATGTCGACAACTTCCCCTTCAAAGGTGGAGTGTCTCAAGGATACTCTCTGAGCCCCACATTATTCAATCTCTATAGGACAAAATTTCCTACTGTGGTAAAAACCTTTGTCTTTCATCTTGCATTAGAGCAGACGAAACAAAAATAATTGTATCCATCTCCAAATATCTTGATGGCACTCGAGCCAACTTTGCCATATATATGAACATCGTGACACAATGGAGGAGTGCGGACTGCCTCCAATTGAAAGGTGATAAAAGTGAGGTTTTAGTTTTCGGCAATTGTTGCTGGTCATTGTATCCGGAATTTTGGCTGGATAAATTGGAACACCCTCACTCAAACCCAAAATCTTGGAGTCATCATCGATACTCCACTAATCTTCAATAAACAAATTAACAGAATTGCTGTACTAGCTTTGCCACTCCCAAAGTACTGCGTAAAATCCTACCTCTTATTCCTGTAGTTTCTCAGGCTCTGATAGTTTAGAGAATAGACTATGGAAACTCACTGTATCTAGGCACCCTCAAAAACATTACAACTTGACTTCAAGTCGTACAGAATGCTGCATCCAGACTTGCTCTTGACATTCCAAAAAGAGCATCCATTAAATGTCACCTAGACTCCTTTCACAGGGTTTCAGGGAGTAAAAGATTTCTGTTTGAAGCCCTGTGTGTCACCCACAAAACGGTATACCTTGCTACACCATGTTACCTGGCAAAAAAAAATATTGAATTACACCCTGACCAGAAATCTTTGTTTCACCAAGCAACATCTTCTTCAGGTACCAAAGAATGGGAGGCAGAATCTTATCTTATCCCACAATGGTGTAATTCTAGGCCTCTCAGAATGAGAGAAATGAACAATCACATGCTTTTAAGGAAAAACTTTAAAATGTGGTTGTTTCAACTGAAGCTTTAACCTCCCTTCTTCTCTGACAGATTCTACCCAGCGCTGGAATGCATCCTGTAGCTAAGCGCTCTACAAATTTAAAATAAGTAAGTCAATTTAAACTGAAGTTAATTGAAACACCTCCATTTACCATTTGCAAAAGACAAGCCATAGGTTTTGTCCTTAAGCTGTCAGTTTCAAACTAAAGTACACATCATAACTTTGGCAAGTCAAGAGCTATGTGAGAAGAAGCATCTCACAGCACGTCCCCAATCGCTCCCATCACAGACGTCATGACAAAACAACAAGGCAATAATGGTACTCACCGTGACTGCAGGCAATAAGGGACAAGACTGATCAGTTGAAATGACAACTATAAAGGGACTGCAACCACTTTATTGTCAAAGTCAGAAGTGGAGAGTTTAAAAAAATAGTTACAGCACAGTTTCTAAACTATACATTGTGCAGCAGGAGGTAATCTAAAGGAGTCTGCCTCCACGGAGACTGGCAGTGTTGCTTTGAGAGTCAGCGTCTTACACTTTACCCACTCTCCAACCGAAACACGCTATCATTAAATGGTAAGGTAGGCCAGTGGAGATAGGTACACAGGGGTGTACAACGTGCCCATACTTAATGTAGCATGCTTTGGGACACTGATGATTTGATGTATCACAGTTCCAGATATACTCTATTGACTGGTCTGGAAGATCTACTTAAATGTAGAATATATGTCCCCGATACTTCTGCAAACCACCCCTGGAAGTCTACTGAAATGTGGAATGTGTGCTAAGACTGGACTCTATCGAAATATCCATGACAAAGTGTGTGCTGGGGAAAAAAAGAAAAACGTTTCCTCAAAAAGTATACCGCTGCAGATTAGTTATGCAAATAACCAATCTTATCTAATGTCTACAAAGACTGAAAACTGCTAGAAATTAGGTCTATCCACCGTAAAAATGTCAAAAGATTACCAACCTGCTAAGAAATCATAACGTAATAAATGCATGAAGAAAACAAAACTGGGTCAAATTAGTTTGCAAAAAACCCTAGCTTATCATTTATTTTACATCGGTTATACAAAAAAAATGTCACCCTTGCTATCCACAGGGCTTTTAAAACAACTGTTTTACAACGTTAATATTTCTTGTGCTTCAGTTATTCACAGAGAGCTCATAGTTTTCTAAAAACAGCAGAGAGGGAGCATCTTACACAAATGCTCAGCTGGATAATGCGGTAAATGCAATCAACAGCTGGAAAAAACTGGACTTTTTCAATTAAAAAAAAGAAATACAGTGTGCTACTTAACGATGTCATACATCCGCGACCTCTATGCCCTTGGAACAATGAAATCATTGTCCAGTACAAGAATAATGGGACCAACCCCTAACAAGATCCGCACTCATCTAAAAAGTCGACATGCCCTCACTTTGTAGGTCACGCTTCAGCCGCGCGCAAACGGTATTAATCGGCTGGTCTCCGTTGGCAAGCGTTCTCTTCGACTCTAGGTCGTCTCACGCGGCTGCCCCTCAGGGCTGAGGAGCTTGAGGAAACAGAGAGGATTCTGGGTACTTCGTGTTCTAGATGTCCGCGAGAGTCATTCTTCATGGCTCCTAAACGACTTCCATTGGTCACGTGCCAAAGCGACTGGCGACCAGAGTGCCGAGGATATGCTTTGCTGGTCTTTTTTTTTTTTTAATTCAGAAAACACGCTTTTTGTTTTTAAAATATACAAAACTAAACTTAGTGGGCAGTGGCCCAGGAGAGACTACCGCGTACCTTCATTAATTTATGGGAGTAGTTTCTGGCTTTGGTAACCACGAATGAAAGGAAAAAAAAAGGCTATAAACAGCTGCTTGTAATGTTTATCTGGGCCATGTGCCTGCTTACAGGGCATGCAGGCTGCGCGCTAGAGACTGGGCAGGCTGGCACCGTACAGCTACCTCTGCAACCCCATCTGACAAGACGTCTCAAAGGTGGCGGGCAAGCGATCAATTCAAAGAGTTAGAAGACCGCAAAAACAGAATAGTTTTAAAAAGCTGCAGTGGGTCAGAGTTCGCACTGGCGTTTTTAGAAATAAGGAAATTCATAAGCAAAACAGTACCATTCAAGTATCCTGAATCCGGCAAAGGAATAAAAAACTTTTACCTTATTTTAATTAAATATGGGTCTGCGCCATGCCTCTTTCCTCTCCGAAAAGTACACTACGCCGCAGCACACCACTCTACATAACAGTCTCACTCAGTCACTCCTAACAGCCCAAGATCCTCAAATCCGATATTAAACGGGCAGGGGCCTGTACCCTGTTTCCCTCCTCTCACGCAGACAGATCACACACCGCTGCATCGTGCTGCACCACACTCACCATCTCATTCAGCCACTTTCCCCAATATGTCTCAGAGGTGGAAATCCTGCAGACAAAGGGGAAACGTCAGTGCTCTTAATCCTTCACACTCGTGGAATCACTGCGTCACGAAGCATCTGTTCAGTCACTCTCACATGGCAGTTTAAGATCCTGAAATCAGAGGGTGGAACAGGCAGGGAGGGGTCTTTGCCCTGCATCCCAAACGTGCAACCACGCTCTTATCGGCCAGGAGAGGGCGAGGGCAAAAATGGAGGGCCCGATAGGAACCCGTCTTAGAACCGGCTTTTTAGAACTGCCGGTGCTGAGCACCGGTAGAACCCGGCCCACTTAAAGCCTTGCCTGGCACTGAACAGATTAATGTACGAGTGGTGCTTGGCCGGGCCTTCAGCATCCCGAGGTGCACTCCTCGTCGAACATGATGCATCGGAGAAGCCAGTATAATAAACAGCTGCCCTATCGCACCTACAGCAAGCCATGGGCAAAAGGATGCCATGCAGACACCGACGGTGACAGTGGCCTTTCTTCAGCTCAGTGTTCACAGGCCTTGTTCCTGTTGAGTCAAGTGCTGTATTCACTGGCCTAAAGAGACTGGCTAGCACACTTTGTTCCTACATGCAGATGTACTATCTCTTATGGCATCAGTGCTGAGGTGCTTGGGCTCAAATCACCTCATGACCTGAAGATGGCCCCACACCACAAACTTTGATAATGGTTGAAACATCATCAACACTAAGGGGCATCAAGATCATTAGCCATTGGTGTCAACAACAAAGGGTTTTGTGATTAGCAAAGATGTATCAATTCTTTCAAAAATATGATTTCAGGATCCAATGTCTTTTTGCTTTAAAATATTCACAGTTTTACCGTCTGCATCTTTTCGCTGTGTTATCTATCACTTGAGCACCCATACCTGATATTTAATTGAACAGTCGATGATTAAAAATATGTACTGAGCTTTTCTATGACGGCTGTAAGCATTTTTTCACTACTGGCCGGTTTCCCCATGGTATTTGAATGCACTGTTTAAAAGCTTTTTTTAATGATGCACCTTGTCAGCAGCTGTTTGTTACACTCTGAGAAGTCAGAGCACCTCGGAAAACAAAACGGAGTGTACGGGTTAGCTCCAACTACCTCCCTCTTCAGGAGTGCGTCCAGATTAAGAAAGTGTATCAGACCCATATTAATGGTTAATGGCGCCTTTCAAATACTGATAAAATAACATAGCCTGCAACTGTATTGTAAGACGCCCAGGAAGCACAGGCTATGCGGATCCTGCATTGACTGTATCTATGTTCTAAAGAACAAATTGGACAGAACTCTGACCAGGTGCGGCTCCTCCGTTGGAGGGGAGAAGGGTCGCCCCACTTAACACCCCCCCTCCCCCCCCCACAACCCCAAAACCCCAGAGATGAAAAATAAAATGGTAATTTTTTACCATTTTATTTTTCATGTCCTGTCCCGAACAGGGCATCAGGACGGGGGCGGGCTGCTGCTTAATGACAGGAGCATGTCACTCAGCAGGGAGGAGGGTAGGCTGGCAAAACACCGTTTAAAGTGTGCATGTCTTTTTGTCTGGCCGTCTTGCGAGGGCCAGCCAAACATGCGCACTTTAAACAGCTCTAACCCAGCGATCTTAAGACAGCTGGTAAGACAGCTGGGTTACAGCAAGCCAAAGCCTCCAGAGAGCTGTGGAGCACCAGTGCCGCCGCTCCCGCCAATTCTAGGGCTGCTCTCATGCTGGTGAGAGCAGCCCTAGGATTGGCCAAGGGAGTTGCTACTTCCGGTTCCAGTTCCAAAGAAGAGGTCGGGACCGGAGGACCTGTGTTTGTGTATGGTAAGTTATTTTTTTTTAATATATAATTTGAGCACGTGCCCTCCCTCCCCCCCCCCCAGGTAGATGCCAACCACCACTGACTGACACAAAGTACGGACACGCTTTGTATTTGGGTGTCAACATGCTGCAATGGCCACTGGCCTCAAAATAACAAGTCACATGAACTTCCAACAAAACATTAGACAAAGCACCTCATACATCCAACACTGCATAGATATTCCACTTAGATGGCTATCAATGTGCCTCAACAGCTTTCAAACATACCATCAGTACTCACCACTAGATAAAAGTACACGGCTAAATATAAATCATAAAACCTGCTAGAAAGGGGCCAGATAAGCTAGCATATGTTCCCCCGGCATTGTTTTCAGTTATGCAATGTACAAGCCGAAAAATAAAACAAAAAATGAATTCTGGCAAACTCTCTTGCCAAACCAAACAAACATAATGCTTCTAAATCTAAAAAGCAAAAGATCTGATATCTACACACTGCCTTCTGCTTGCCAGAATACTTAAATCAGACTTTGGTCTGCAATGGAATCCTGGAAACCAGGGCGTGAAGGTAGCAACCCAAAACGGCACTATTAAGCCATCCCAATGGCATAATGCGTTCCTTCACTTCAATTCACATACGGTGGACAGCAAAGTTAATTTTTTTTAAGTATATATGGGTGACAAGTTATATTAAGGTGAAAGGTCAAACTGGACAAGGGCACTGACATTGGCATAGGAGGTGAGAGAAAGATCACCCAAGAGAGCAACAACCGAACAAGCGCCCAATGGATTTTCATCCAGACAACCACTGGTTGTAGATGAAAACGGAGCTTCGTAGCAATATGGTGTTCCAAGACTTTTTAGGATAAAGAAAGGGGCTGATGGGACGATGGCGTGAGGGGAAGAGACCAATCCAAATTCAGCACTTTCATCAGTCTTACAATTTCATCATGCACAAAGGCTGCCAGACTATCCTCAGAGGAGACTGGGTCAGAATATCATAAAATACTGGATTCCACTTAGAGCGAATACCCCCTGAGGAGGACAAGTGTCCATAACAGAGCCACATGTAAGGCTAGCCCGGCTGCCTGAATCTGGTGAATACTAAGAGGTTACAATCTGACAAAAAGCATGCTCAAGCAGCAGGGCATCAAGAAGCAAAGCAGGATAACCTTCTCCAGATCAGATTTAAATTTTTTAACACTGTTGAGTAAAAAATAAATAAAACAACAACAAAAATAAAAAAAGTTGATAATGCAAACTTTGAGAAGGTGCCACTGCCTTGGAAATATGTCCTACCATATGCCATACCCATATTGCCCTGTCGAAGCATACTGATTCCTGGAACGCAGGCCCTCCGACAAATTCTCTCAGCCCCTTTTCCTGTGTTCCTGGTTGTCACCTAGTGGCCATTCTCTGTGGTGTATCCATTGTGGCTCAAATTAATAAAATGACCCTAACCAGGTCTGACTTAGCTGACCTGACACTGCCTGCCTGGAAAAGCCAGATAAGCTAGAGACAAAGGCACGTACTTATGACTGGAGGAATAATTCACATTTTAAATAAAAAACAATTTGACTGGCTGAAACTTCATCCCTGTTCCCAGAATTGAGATAAATACTTCCTACCACCTTGAATCAGTAATTCTCCATTCAGCTGGGCCTCAAACTAATCCCTTACACAAGTGTTGGGGCAGAAAGTTGCCAACGACAGAACCTATATCACGAATTTCGATGGAGGCAGCGTAAACAGACAGAGTCACCTAAGAGCTACAGGATTAGGCACTCAGATTTGCCAGACTAACGGAAGCGACTCAAGATCATCGTGTGGGTCCAGTGACTTTACAGCAGCATTGCGCTGTCCACAGCTGAGGACAGCCAGCACTGTCCCAGGCCGGTTAGGTAGACTCAGCGTACACCTATTTTCCCCATTTCAGACCCAGAAGAACACACAGTTCTCTTCATCACCAACATTGGGAATGTAATCTCAATCAATCAGGGGGATTATAAATGTGCTACTCACCTGTGAGGGTCTCAAGGCGCTGGAAAGGGGTGGGGGGGGGAGGGCAGCTCCGCTCAGTCGAAGAGCCAGGTCTTGAGTGCCTTCCTGAAAAGGTTCAGTGAGGGGGCGCGTCTGATGTTGATAGGGAGCTCGTTCCAGGTCTTGGCTGCGATGTGGGAGAAGGCTATTCCACCTGTTCTGGCTCTGTGGATGCGAGGGGTTTCAGCAAGGGCGAGGTCGGCCGATCGGAGGTTTCTGTTGGGTACGTGGAAGGAGATTCTCTCGTTGAGGTATTGGGGTCCGGTGTTGTGGAGGCATTTGTAGGCGTGGGTGAGTATCTTGAAAGTGACTCTTCTCGACGGGGAGCCAGTGGAGGTTCCACATGTGTTGGGTGATGTGTTCGTGTCGAGGGATGCCGAGGACCAGTCTGGCTGCGGTGTTCGGTATGGTCTGGAGTTTGCGGAGCAGGGACTTGTTGATCCCGGCGTAGAGGGCGTTTCCGTAGTCCAGCCTGTTGGTTATGAGTGCATGGGTGACGGTCTTTCTTGATTCCTGGGGGATCCATTTGAAAGTCTTCCGGAGGATGCGGAGGGTGTTGAAACAGCTGGCAGTGACAGCGTTGACCTGTCGGGTCATGGAGAGGGAGGAGTCGAGAACGATGCCGAGGTTTCTGGCGTGGTCCGTGGGAGTTGGAGGGCTACCGAGGGCGGTGGCCCACCAGGTGTTGTCCCATGCAGAGGGGGAGGGTCCAAGGATGAGGACCTTTGTCTTCTCCGAGTTGAGTTTCAGGCAGCTGCTGCTCATCCAGGATGCAACGTCCTTCATACCTTCCTGGAAGCGGAGTCTGGTGGTGATGGGGTCCTTGGTGAGGGAGAGGATGAGCTGAGTGTCGTCGGCATAGGATACGATGCTAAGTCAGTGCTGTCTGACGATGGCAGCGAGGGGGGCCATGTAGATGTTGAAGAGCGTGGGACTGAGCGACGATCCTTGGGGTACACCGCAGTTCATTTCCGTGGGTTCGGAGAGGAAGGGTGGCAATCTGACTCGTTGGGTTCTGCCGGTGAGGAAGGAGCAGATCCAGTCGAGGGCAGTTCCCTGTATGCCGTCATTATGGAGTCTGGCGGTGAGAGTGCGGTGGGAGACGGTGTCGAATGCTCCGAGAGGTCAAGTAGGATCAGGGCCGCTGTGTGCCCTTGGTCGAGGAGGGTACGGATGTCGTCCGTGGCTGCGAGTAGGGCGGTCTCGGTGCTGTGGAATCCGGATTGGGAGGGGTCGAGGATGGAGTTTTCTTCGATGAATTTTGTTAGCTGGGCGTTAACGGTCTGCTCTGTGATTTTGGCCGCGAACAGGAGAAGGGAGATAGGTCGGTAGTTCTTGAGGTCCGTGGGATGTGCTGAGGGCTTCTTGAGCAGTGGTCTGACTTCTGCGCATTTCCAGTTGTCGGGGAAGATGCCAGTCTTGAACGTGGCGTTGATGGTGTCTCGTAGTTCTGGCGCGATGTCGGTGGAAGATGTGCGGCGGGCAGGGGTCCGTGGGGGCTCCTGAGTGGATGCCTTTCATGGTTGAGGTAGTTTCTTCGGTGGTGACTGGGGTCCAGGAGGAGATGGTGGGCTGGCTGGCGTTGCTGGCGAGGAAAGTTGTTTCGGAGTCCGGTGTCTGGTCGTTGAAATGGTCGTAGAGGCCCTTGTTTTTCAGATGGAAGTAGGATCCAAGCTTGTTGCAGAGGTCCTGGGAGGGGGTGACGTCCGTGGTTTCGCTGGGGCGATTGGTGAATTCCTGGATGACGCTGAAGAGTTCCTTGGAGTTGCTGGAGTTGGCGAGGATCTTGCTTTGGATGAAGGTCCTTTAGGTGGATCTGATGCGTTGGTGGTATTCTGTCATGGCTTCCTTGTAGGTGGTGCGATCTTCTGACGTTTTGCTGTTCCTCCAGTTTTTCTCGAGACGTCTGCAGGTGCGTCTGGATTCTTGGAGGTCGGTGGTGAACAAGGTGGCCTTTCTGGGGCGCTGTCTGTCTGAGTTGCGCAGGGGTGCAAGCTTTTCTGCGCAGTTGGAGATCCATCTGTGGAGTTCTTTGGCTGCGAGGTTGGCGTCGATCGAGGTGGTGGGGGTGACGCGGTTGAGGATGAAGTTGAGCTGTTCCTCCGTGATTTTGCTCCAGTTTCTTCGTGGAGGGTGCAGAGCAGGTTTTGGCGGTTTGGGTTTGTCGACATGGAAGTGTACCCAGTGGTGGTCGGTCCATGGGGGTTGTGTGGTGTGGCTGAAGTGGATGTTGTTGCCTCCTGCGAAGATGGGGTCGAGGGTATGTCCTGTCTTGTGGGTGGGTGTGGTGACAAGCTGACTTAGTCCTATGTTGGCGAGGTTGTCCAGGAGGTTGGTGGAGTTGGGGTCGCTGGGGTTGTCGAGGTGGAAGTTCAGGTCTCCGATGAGTATGTAGTCCATGGAGGCGATGGCGTGGGGCGCGATGAGGTCTGCGATGGTAGAGGCGAACGTGGCGCAAGGTCCCGGGGGTCTGTAGGCGAGGGTGCCGCGAAGCGTGGTTCTAGGGCTGGTCTGGATATGGAGGTGTTCGGTGGCAGAGAAAAAGTAATTCGTAGTGGAGGTGGAGAGTTGGAGGGAGCTCTTGTGTATGAAGGCGAGTCCTCCTCCTGGGGGTTGGGGCGGTCCTTCCTCTGGATCTTGTATCCGTCAGGGATGGCGGTGGTGATGTCGGGGTCTGAGGTGGTGTTGGTCCATGTTACTGTGAAGAAGGCGACGTCTGGTGAGAGGGTGTTGAGGAGGTCCCAGATCTCTACGACGTGTCTGTGTAGGGAGCGCACGTTGAGGAGGATGCACTTCAGTTCCTCGGAGGTGTTGGCATTTGGTGCAGGGGCGGTGGCAGTGGGGGGTGCAGACGTTGGTGAAAGTTCGGCGGCAGTGGCGGCAGGGGAACTGTCCGTGGGTAGTGCTCGGTGTAGACATCTGGCAGTTGTTGTTCCTTCCGGGGTTGAGTGCGAGGAGGGTGGTTGAGTCGTAGCGGTGGATGGTCGGAGATCCAGGGTTCCTGGCGCTGGTCGGGTCGTGGACGGGCGCAAATGGGCTTGCCTTTGGCGCGACAGCGGCGCGGCCACGCAGCAGCCGCCATTATATAGGGGAGGGAGGCAGAGGTGGGCGCGGGAATCGGCAGGGGGAAGGGGCCGCGGGGGCAGCAGCGGCGGGTGGGGAAGCGGGAAAACGGGCAGAGGGAGCGAGCAAGCAATGGCACAATAGCAGTACAAAAAGGCACAATAAGTGGTACAATAAAGAGAGGCACAACAAGTGATATAAAAAAAAAAAGAAGACAACGGAGTAACTAAAAAAACGGGCGCAACCTAGTCTGGAGCCGAGGCTCGAACCCCTACCTGCACTAAGTTCTGCCAAGGGCAGAGGCACAGCACAGCTGCAGAGCTACCGAGGGAGAGAGCAGGTCCCTGGCCGAGGTCAGAGGTTCTGCTCGCGCTCCCACGCAGCGGCCGCCATTATATAGGGGGGGGCACAGCTGGGAGGTGGGCCGGGAATCGGCGGGGGGAGGGGCCGCGGGGGCAGCAGCGGCGGGTGGGGAAGCGGGAAAACGGGCAGAGGGAGCGAGCAAGCAATGGCACAATTGCAGTACAAAAAGGCAATGAGGCACAATAAGTGGTACAGAAAGAGAGGCACAACAAGTGGTACAATAAAGAGAGACACAACGAGTGGTACAAAAAGAAAGAATACAACGGAGTAACTAAAAAAACAGCAGCAACCTAGTCTTGAGCCGAGGCTCGAACCCCTACCTGCACTAAGTCCTGCCAAGGGCAGAGGCACAGCACAGCAGCGGACCTACCGAGGGAGAGAGCAGGTCCCTGGCCAAGGTCAGAGGTCCTGCTCGCGCTCCCACGCAGCGGCCGCCATTATATAGGGGAGGGGGGAGGGAAGCACAGCTGGGAGGTGGGCGCGGGAATCGGCGGGGGGGGCCGCGGGGGCAGCAGCGGCGGGTGGGGAAGTTGGAAAAAGAGCAGAGGGAGCGAGCAAGCAAGCAATGGCACAATAGCAGTACAAAAAGGAAAAAAGGCACAATAAGTGGTAAAGAAAGAGAGGCACAACAAGTGGTACAATAAAGAGAGGCACAACGAGTGGTACAAAAAGAAAGAAGACAATTAAGTAACTAAAAAAACGGGCGCAACCTAGTCTGGAGCCGGGGCTCGAACCCCTACCTGCACTAAGTCCTGCCGAGGGCAGAGGCACAGCACAGCAGCAGAGCTACCGAGGGAGAGAGCAGGTCCCTGGCCGAGGTCAGAGGTCCTGCTCGCGCTCCCACGCTGCGGCCGCCATTATATAATGGAGGGAGGCACAGCTGGGAGGTGCCGCGGGGGCAGCAGCAGCGGGTGGGGAAGCGGGAAAACGGGCAGAGGGAGCGAGCAAACAATGGCACAACAGCAGTACAAAAAGGCACAATAAGTGGTACAGAAAGAGAGGCACAACAAGTGGTACAATTAAGAGAGGCACAACAAGTGGTACAAAAAGAAAGAAGACAACAGAGTAACTAAAAAACGGGCGCAACCTAGTCTGGAGTCGAGGCTCGAACCCCTACCTAATCTATCGCTACTTTAGCTTGTACAGTTACAGAGATATTGTATTTCAGTTGTGGTTGAACCCTAACAATAAAGTCCCAGATAACAGTTGGGACTGCTCAAGCACTTGTGCTCAGTGAGTCCCCCAGGTCTGGAAGAAGGCCTGCACAAATGTTTAGCATAACGTATCTGCTTTGAGATTATGCTCCTCTAAGCAGTAGGCACTGATCCATAAACATCTGCCGGCATTGAAGTACTAGTAAAGACTTAAACATCAGCTGTGACCATAATCAGGATTTATTCCAACTGTGTCCCAATTGGACACAGACTATCAAACCCTCAGAGGCCCCGTTTTAATGGGCACCGACTCTTGGCACACTGAAACCATTGTTTACTATGGTGGGCACTTCGCTTTAATTGGGTGGAGTAGGTTGTTGGGTAACCAGGCTTTTGGTCTGCTTTAAGTGGGAGCTCAGCAGCATGTGATTTGTCAAATGTGTGTTCAGAGCCAGTGACATGGGGGACAAATCTACAATGCTGATGCAATGTATTCTGTTACCTGGAAGGAAATACTGTAGTAAACACCAATAAGTCTCAAAGACGTCATAGAACACTCTAACCAACTCCCACTGCCACTCCTCTCCATCAACCATGGCCATAGGATTCAGTGCTACTTAACCCTTTCTATGCTCATGACGGAATGGTTCCGTCATGAGCACAAGTTCTAGTGTGCTCTTGACGGAACCATTCCGTCATGAGCATATGCTCAGGAAATCCCTCTGCTGCAGACAGCAGAGGGATTTCCCTTTTTTTTTTTATGCCTGGGGAGTTGGGGAAGAGCTTCCCCAACCTCCCCAGGCATATTTTTGATTTTCATTGCAATGACGATCGTGCGCATGGCGCGCTATCGTCATTGCAACGAAAACGAAACTGAAACTTAGTTTCAGTTTCTCAGTTTCGGTGCTTGTGGGGCTATCTCAGCCCCCCGAGCACCGAAAAAGATGGGAGCGGTATCGTTGGAAAGGGGAGAATCTCCCCTTTCCAATGGTACCCTTCCCTAGTGGATCCCTGCTTGGGGATCACCCCAGGAGGGGGGGGGGGGCAGAAAGCCCACTAGAAACCAGGTATTATTCTTTTTTTATTGACGTTGGGGTGGGGGCTGCCCAAAAAGGGCATGGCAATGCCCCCACCCTCCCCCAGAGAAATGCAAGTCTTTCTGCCCCCCCTGGGGGGCAGAAAGCCCACTACGAACCAGGGATTTTTTTTTTTTTATTGACGTTGGGGTGGGGGCTGGCCAAAAAGGGCATGGCAATGCCCCACCCCCCAGAGAAATGTCAGTCTTTCTGCCCCAATTATTCACAAAGGGGGGGGACAATGGGCTTTTGAGAAAGGTCCAACGTACATGCCCTAGACAGTCAAAAGAAGAATGGTACGTAGTTCCTTCGTGAGTATAGGATTTATTATCAGAGAGTTCGTTGTTATCACGGTGGCAGGGAATCTTGCCAAGTCAGTGGTAGGAGGAGAGGAGTTCCTCCTTTCGGAACTAGTGCCCTCACACACCCAGCAAGCTAGGTGTCATGCTTCATCATATGGGTCTGCTCCTCATCGGGTCGGCGCTGCAATACCCGACGGGCACCCATAAAGGGGCTCTTTATCGGAGATCTTTTGTTCCTCGCTGTTTAGGTGCCGTGGGTGTGAGGGCCCTAGTCTGTGTGGGTGTAGTAGCGAATGTGATAGTTGAAACAAGTCAGGAGTCCTATAAAATGAACTTTTATTCTGGGAAGGCCCCTGCCTGATTAAAAGAATAAAGGAGAGGCGACTATCTGACTATAATGGGTCAGGAAATGGGCGCTCTACTCCTGGTGGGTCAACATGTTTCTCGCCTGTATGTCTGGAGGATCAGTGGCAATTCTTCAGGACCTTAAAGTGGAACTATTTACACCCCGTGGTAAGGTTGGGAACCTACCTACCACTCTGTGCATAAGCGGGATATGCGTCCGCAAGTTCACTGGGCAACCTAATCGCTAATTAGATCGTGCCTCATCAAGTTCCAGCGGGCTCTTAACACATTGAAGATATGTGTCTACTTCAAGTTGAAGCCGACTGGTAGACCTACCCCGCACCGCTGAATCCGGGATTCAGCGGTGCGGGGTAGGTGCCCGTGGAAATTGATGAGGCGCGATCTAATTAGCGATTAGGTTGCCCAGAAAACGTTGGGGGATCCACGCATGCCATACCTCCCTGGAATCCCCCGGGTGTCTAGTTTTCAGAAATGTGTGGGTTTGGTAGGTTTCCGTCGCTGGCCGCCGAGCACGGGGCCTAAAACCCAGGTGACCCCCCTTGCAAAACCAGGTCGTTTTGTGATAGGCAATTTTGATGTTGCCTCAATACGTTTTGGGCCCTTGCCTGTCGCAGGTACTTGGGCCTCCCACACGAGTGAGGCACCATTTTTATCGGGAGACCTGGGGGAACGCTGGGTGGTAGGAAATTTGTGTCAGCTCGGTGATGCCACAACTTTCCCACACAAAAATGTGTGGAAAAAGTGATTTTCAGCTAAATTTGAGGTTTGCAGGGGATTCTGGGTAAGAAAACGTTGGGGGATCCACGCAAGCCATACCTCCCTGGAATCCCCTGGGTGTCTAGTTTTCAAAAATGTATAGGTTTGTTAGGTTTCCCTAGGTGCCGGCAGAGCTAGGGTTCAAAATCTACAGCTAGGCACTTTGCAAAACAAGCATTGGCATAGCCAATAGGTCTCGCCTTTGGGACCGTATATGTGTTTAGCCAGAGGTATTGGTTTTGCCAATGTTTTTAAGAGCATTGTGGCTGCTGTGCAGCATGTTGAAAAGTTATAATAAAAAAGATATAAGCATTTTTGTTACTTTATATATAACTAAGACGACATTATGTACAACTGAATGACCCAATTAAAAAAGAATAAACATAAGAAAGGTCTTGTCGTTTTTTTTGTCGTTGCAATGTTGGCAACTTCTTCCTGCCTATTCTAATGTTGAGGTGGTGCTTAGTGATGCTGAGGTGGTGTTGAGTGATGTTGAGGTGGTGCTTAGTGATGCTGTGGTGTGTGTGTGTGTGTATGTGTGTGTGTATGTGTGTGTGTGTGTGTGTACATGCGTGTGCCATCTGAGGCGTGCTATGCGTGTGTTCACACCAGTGGGTATCTTGCAGTTACAACACTGCGACACCTTGTTCTGTACCGAGCTAAGTGCATGAATCAATGACGAATCACAAAAGGAAGGCACAGAACCTCGGTGGGGGCGGGAGTGTGGGGGGGGGGCTTCTCGCTGTACTTAATAGCCTATTTAAAGCCTTCCCTGTAAAGGAAGGTAGATTGTTTAATATCAGCTGTCACACAGCTTTAGTGCTGCTTTAAAACACACAAACCTCACATCGAACCGTCACTTCTAATTAAATCAGTCCATGGGGGCTCGAGGCTGGGGGGAGGGGGTGTTCTTTCCATGTCTCTATAAAGAAAACCTTCTATTCTGTCGCTATAATCAATACATGTTTTCAAACCCCGAGATGCTAGGAAGGCTTGCTCACTACTTACTGCTGTGATCTATTTGTTATTGTCATACCCTGCTGCGTGTATATGTGGTGCCAAAGCCTGCTGAGAGATGCTCGTAAGCTTCTGGTCTGAAGACACTCGCCTTTCTATGGGGGCTCTGGTGTCTGGGGTGGATGGCTAAGAGACAGAGAACCTCCCTTTTAAAATTAAAATATAATAGCAGAAAGTGACCTTTGACCCCTCCTCGTGCCCCCCATGCACACGCCACCTGACACCTTAAGACCACCGGTGCTAATACAGGCATTTAAATGCCTGGAAATAGACTTTAAACATGTTAAACATGTGTAATGTGCGTTGTATAGCCTTTTCAAAGCCTCGAGACACCGCGTCACTTCCCAACTACCTGCGTCATCGCCCCGCTGCACTGTCTGCTTTGTAGAAATTGGGATTTGAGTGATGCCCGGACCTGGCAGGTGTCAGTAGATATATTAAATGAACCTTTGAAGCAAGCCCAACACAGACTGGGGGTAGTGGTGGCCCTTCTGCACACGTGAACCCATGCTGAAAGGCGTGTCCTCCGAAAACACGGAATATTCATGGGGTTCAATGTTTCACCTTTCAACCCCTCGGGGTGCTTTAAACTTCTACCTGCCCATTTCTCCTTTAATCCGCTTTGATGAACGCACCCTTAGTTCATTACCAGTCTCGTTTCGTCAGAGTGGGCTAAACGAAGACACTTTTTTACTTTCTAAATTGTATGAACACCATTTTTTAACTATTACTAGTCTGCAGGAGGTAAAACATAACTGCCAATTACCCGGGCCCTGCTGTGAGGGGCTGGTAATATATTCCTGCACATCAGCGTCTACAAGGCGGCTCGAAGCTGCTTGGCCTCTGTGGTAGCACTCTCTCGTTGCAGAACATATATGCATTTCATTTCCTTGTGTGGGTTGAGTTTAAATATGAACATTTATTGCAACGTAGCCTGGTACACATTTATAATTTCATATTTCTGTTGCATTCTTTCCAAACAAAGCTCAAGTCTAAGGGAACCAGTGTCCTGTCCTCTTGACCGTAAATTGAAGGCTTGGGCTCATTGGATGAAAGGAGGCGCTGGTAGCGCCACAAACCTTTTCAGTTTTAGGCGCTGCTCCTCTCCTGGCTGGAGATTCGGGCATCTTGCAGGAAACAGTTGAGAGGTTATTTAAAGAAAGATTACATCACTATATTTAGCAGTGATATGTCTATTTATATGAAAGCATGGCATGTCAGCACGTACACATATGTCGCATTCCAACTTTAACAACCTGTAAATATTGTGTTCAGAAGGACGAGGCCAGTCACTGGCTTGATGTGCGAGCACGCCTGCTTGCCCAGCACAGCAGGCCACCCACTCCCCATTCTCGATCTAAAGATCACTATCACACTTTCACGTGTTGGTCCGTGTAAATATTGGTGTAAAATTGCTGCACCAGTGGCAGTATATGAAAGCTTGTGCAAGGATTTTAAGTTTCACTGAAAGTCAAACGTTGGATTTACCGTCGATCCTCGAGAGACCGCGGTCAGGAAGTTGCTCGCAGTGTGGGTTTGAGGGCGTGATGCCCACGAGGCCCTTGTGTGCTCATTATAGGCCCGCGGTGTCAGACAGCGGAAAAAACTGCCAAATTAAAGGGGGGCGTGTCTGTCTCTCCTCACCCCACGTCTCTGAGTCCGGCTGTCTCATGCGAGAGCTCCCTCTAGGAGACAGCTGACACCGACTCGTCCCCTGAGACAGTACGGGCAATTTCCATTTGTGCCACTTCTAGTAAAGAAGGGTGGTGCAGCCCTAGGTGCGGTGGGGGAGGGGGTGCGCCGCTGGTTTCCAGCACTGTGTGTTTACTGTAACACAGACTCAAACAAGCACGCGCGAAAAGCATTGGCCCCGTGGGCGCCGAAAGTTAAAGTGATCGCGATGCACTTAATTACCCGTGACGGAGAAAAGACAGATGGCGGCTGCGCGCGTTCACGCTCGCGTGAACGCAAGCTGGTCGCCAGCAAAAGCCTCTGGTAGCACTTTGAAAACCCCCTTACTAAAAGTCGAGCAAGCAGCGCATGCGCTGCTCTAGGCTCGACCTAAAAAGGGTCCGTTTTCACTGTGAAAATGTGGTGTGTCCACGTTGCGTTTTGGGCCGTTTCCTGTCGCGGGCACTAGGCCTACCCACACAAGTGAGGTACCATTTTTCTCAGGAAGACTTTGGGGAATGCGGGGTGGGTGGAATTTTGTGGATCCACGCAGATTCCAGAACTTTCCACCACAGAAATGTGAGGAAAATGTGTTTTTTTATACAAATTTTGAGGTTTGCAAGGGATTCTGGGTAACAGAACCTGGTGAGAGCCAGTCAAGTCACCCCATCCTGGATTCCCCTGGGTGTCTAGTTTCCCTAGGTGCCGGCAGAGCTAGGGTTCAAAATCTACAGCTAGGCACTTTGCAAAAAAAGGGTCAGTTTTCACCATGAAAATGTGTTGTGTCCACGTTGCATTTTGGGCCGTGTGCTGTCGCGGGCACTAGGCCTACCCACACAAGTGAGGTACCATTTTTCTCGGAAGACTTTGGGGAATGCGGGGTGGGTGGAATTTTGTGGATCCACGCAGATTCCAGAACTTTCCACCACAGAAATGTGAGGAAAATTTGTTTTTTTGGACAAATGTTTAGGTTTGCATGGGATTCTGGGTAACAGAACCTGGTGAGAGCCAGTCAAGTCACCCCATCCTGGGTTCCCCTGGGTGTCTAGTTTTCAAAAATGTATAGGTTTGCTAGGTTTCCTTAGGTACTGGCAGAGTTAGGGTTCAAAATCTAGAGCTAGGCACTTTGCAAACAAGCATTGGCATAGCCAATAGGTCTCGCCTTTGGGACCTTATAAGTGTTTAGTTATCCAGCACAATATCCTTGGTGCAACAACATCAACTGTTGCATGGCTAAACACTTATAAGGTCCCAAAGGCGAGACCTATTGGCTATGCCAATGCTTGTTCTCCATGGGGTTCATTCATAGCAATTGTGGCCTGAGTGCTTGGCTTATTAGTTTATGTCCATTCACTAAGGTTCAAATTCAATACAAGCTCCCCAATGCAAACATATTTTACAAATACATTATATGCCTGAATGCTCCTAATTAAGAGTGCAAAATTCTCACAAACTTTCAAAGTTCCGCATTATGGAAGGTTTCTTTTTTTGGCACGCTATAGGTATGTTCGCTTACAAATATCTTGCAAAGGCATTTTTGTCTCGAATGAGTCTTCTTTCAGCAATTTGCAAGACTTTTACATGACAAGAAAGAAGTGTTTGTGAGAAAGCAATCTAGCAAGATACATGCAAACCACATTTCACAAAAAGTCACTATAAAAAATAAAATGTGATGTTGCGCACCTTCCTCCTCCCCCTTTAAGCCGTGAGCAATCACATACATCCCTGCCTGACCTGGCTGCTGCAATAATTAAAGCAATCGACCCACAGCGATGATGCACTTTAAAGTCTTACATTTGCTTGGCAAACTTTCTTTGTTGTGCGATTCGTGCTGCCGTATTCCCGCATACCCGCCCACAAGCCCACAACACCCTCACGCCTACACGCCATACGCTGACGTGGACGTCTCGCAGCTGTTGGAGCAGGAAACTGAAGGAGCCGCGGTCGCGGTTGCGGCCGCGGGAAAACGCCGAAATTGAATGCTGCCGAAATCGCGGAGAAAACATAGAGGACGCGGTAAACACCGCAGCGCAGCGGTCACAAGCGGCGAAAATAATACAGGAGCTGTATTTCGTGAGGGAAAACGTGATACAAGGGAAAAACGGCCCCCCAGGAGGACAGAGAATACAGTGAACACAGTTATCCCACGAGAAAGGAGAATCAGCATATCCTATAGGAGGAGAATTGACGGAGCAGAAAGGGCACGGAATCGGGCTCGGGTATACGGTGGTGCACAACAGAGGTAAGTGAGGAGGCACAGGGGGACACACCTGCCCCTTATCTTAACTAAATAAGGATTGGCACTGTTACAGTAAATTGGCAAAAGGTGGGGGAAGATAAAACTGGACTGAGACGTGGAATTACTCCTTAAAGGATAAGCCATGGCCCCCAGGAAGACCAAAAGCACACTGGAACAAAAACAGAGGCAAAGGGACCACTCAGTAGGGCAGAGGGGGTCTAGCGAAAGTATGGAGAGCTCAGGACTAAAAGCAAGGAAATTAATAAAGAAAAAGGCAAAAGGAATGAAGGTCGTAGCGCCTGGTGGAAGAGGGGGCGGCCAAGACTCAAAATCACTAAAAGACTTCGTGGGGAAACATTTTAAAAAGGTGTTTTCACCAGCGAGGCCACAGGACATGGAGGATGTAGAGCCCGAACAGCAGAATGAGAATAGCATATCAGACTTGGAGGTGCAGATGCTAGAGTCTGCAATTGTGGCAAACCATTCTCTTCAGTCCTTGCCATGTCATAACGTCTTAATACTCTCCCCACGGCTGTCTTCATCTCCACGGGGGCTGTTTTCACAGTACCCGGAACTAACAAGCCTGGATCAACAGGAACTTAACAGCGAGGTCGCAAGGGCCAATGGGGGGGATGACAGGAGGACCGTAACAAGGCCGATAGAAACTGTAAGCCAAGCTCAGCATGATATTCAGAGTGTGGAGCTAAAAGAAGATGAAGAGCGGAACTATACATCGGAGCTGAACTTAGATATTTCTGCCACACCATCTTCCTCAATGTTGGAAATAATGATAATGCTACAAAGAACTCTCCAAGGACTTTTAGAAGCAACGTTAATAAATACTGATATTTTAACCGCTTCGGTGCTCATGACGAGACCAGCTTGCCATGAGTCACAGTGGAGCTGTGCTCATGACGAGCTGGTCTCGTCATAACGGCTGCGCGCCGCCCACGCGGGATTGATTCCCCGCCTGTGCGGGAGAATTAATAAGTGGGCGGGGTCGTGACGAGACCAGCTCGTCATGAGCACAGCTCCACTGTGACTCATGACAAGCTGGTCTCGTCACGAGCACCGCGGCGCCGCGCTCACCCCCCCGCACCCGTGGGGGAAGTACCCCCGCAGGGAAGGGGTTAAAGGATTTTGTAAAATGAAATATGTGGCAATCTGGCAAGGGTGTAGGGAGTGAGAAAGGAAAGGCTTTAAGATGTCACTTTTTCTTACATATATTACAATTTAAATACATGCAAATGAACTGTATAAATGTTTCAAAAGATATCAGCAGTTCGGAAAGCAATTTTTTTGCAATTCTAAAGCATAATGGAAACAAAGATAATAGGAACAAAACAAATCAACACATACTTATTTCCTGAAACACGAATTTCACAGATTATCGTCTGTGCGCTTTTTATCAGTAAATCTGTATGTCAGAGCAAATTTAGTGGCCATTTCATTGGAAAACGGGCTGTCTGTAAATGATACTGCTCTACCAAATTGTGCCTTAGTAATATATTTGCAATAGTATTCTCTAAAAAGCACCACCGCTACATACTACACCCTCACCACTCTCCTGCTGAATACATTTGCTACACTTCTTCTTTGCGTGAAGCTTGAATTTTTAAAACCCTATATTTCAGTGATGTAACATTGATAGCAGCACCCCCACTCCAAGAATAGTTCCAGTACCGATGTTAAAAAGTGGCAACACAGCAAAACATTTGACCACTTCCTCAAACGCTGATCAGATATGTTTTGTGGTGGGATCCGCAGCTTTCAGCTTTCGAATAGGTCAGATAAACAACTAAAATAAGTAACTACCCACCCACACAATAGTGTTAGACCTAAACAAATGACCACAAAACAAACTGATCCTAAACACTAACATTTTTTCACGTCATCTAGTGTGTATTTCTGATGCCACAACAGTCCCCTACCGTGAGTTGTTTTGCAGGGATTTTTTTCTGAACTCAGTAAGTAGGGGGGAGATGTTATCGATGCAAACAATCTTTGGCCACTGAAACCACCGCCTACTCACGCTCAATTTATTCAAAAGAGTTTCCCTTCCAGGACTGTAGACGGCACTATGATTTTACTTTAAATGTGTCCAATACAGAACAGAGAAGTTACAAGCCTGGTCCTCCTCAAAGGCTGTCCAAACATTAATAAGAAACCATCTTTCCACGGAACAAATGATTTTAACAGAATCACAAACAGCAAAACCATCGAAAACAGAGATGTGTTCGGTGCCAATAGCTTCTCGCTCTAAAGCTTTTAATCAAATATGCAATCCTTTCGCCATGCTGGAGGAGACGCTTAAGGTAGAAACGAGAAGAAGCTAAACGTAGGAGCATAAATTGTTTCAATACACTTCGCTGAAAAGCAGTAACAATCTTGTAACCATGTACTTTCATGGCTGCTACAAAAACAAGCATTTGCAATGCAATAGGTCTCGCATTATTAAAGTTTGAGCTATTGGCATTGCTAAATAATGCAACACCAATAGCTCAAACTTTAATAATGCGAGACCTATTGCAATGCAAATGCTTGTTTTGTAATGCTGTCCTCGCGCTATTCAATGTGGGATGAGATGACTTGCGAATTTAACACTAGTTGCTGTACAGAGACGCGCACAAAAGTGTTACATGCAATAATATATGTATCTGGGTATAAATGTGGGTTAATGGCTCAGAGTGACAGTAAACTAATGAAGTACATGAAATACGGGGAGGCGAAATCACCGAGGAAATATAACACATGCATGTAGATGTAAATTTGGAATTACACGGTTATTAAAACAACCAGATACCCCCCCCCCATCTAAAAAAAAAGTTAGTAAAACCGCGAATAAAACTCTCTACGAAAACAGTTAATAAGAAACCCTCAACTACGAAACACCTGACAATAAAAAATAATAGAATACAAAAACTGAGCGCATAGGCGCTGGACAAATAATTCCACGGACAATAGAAAGTTGAAAAACAATCCCTGGTCAGTAAAACCGGGAACTGTACCAGCGCTGACAGATCAAAGCGCCGCAAGCACCAAACCTTGGCCTTTGGTGCTTGCGTTTCCCGGGACTGGCCCGTACCCAGAGCCGCTGTTCGGAGCAGGCAGTAGGAGTGGCAAATCTTGGACATTAGTGCTTTCGTTTCCCGGGACTGGCCCGTACTTAGAGCGTGTTTAGCCACTCCCTCCAAGGACACTGAATGACCTGACACCATTCCCGGTCAGCCACTGGGAAGAGCACCAACCGTGATGACGTCAACGCTCCTCTCAACTGCGCGGCAAAGAGCACAGAACTATTACATTTGCGGTTATTCAGATGAGAAGGCGTCTCTGTTTAATTCAATAAGGTCTCTAAATACGTGACAAGGAAATACATTGCACAGTGGTTACGTTCGCAAAACCTCTGTAGGAGCACATGAATGTGTGGATGTACGCCACCATGCATGTTTGCACCTGTGGAATGTCGCAGGCACCTTTTTATTAGTCGTTTTTTGTAATTCACCCGTCCAAGATGCACCTGCCAGGAGGGATAAATGCAAAAACTGAACTTTGACTTGCGCAAAAACCCTTTTTTGAAAGAATGGCCCATATCAAATGGCATCTGCAGACCCCTCAAAAAAATAAATATTTTAAGGACCGCAAGGAGCGAGGGAGCAATGGAGGAGCGCTGGGGGTAGATGGTGTTGTGGGAACCACCAGGAAGTGTGCGAAGGGAACTACTGACGAACATTAGGCTGGAGAGAATAAATGTAACAAGCAGTTCTACTGAAAATCTCATGTGAATTAAATGCGCCCATTTAGAGTTGTTTTTATTTCAAAACAAGGCTGTAACTTAGCAAACCTGGTTGGTTGTGGCTGTTGCAGCGAAGGGGACGCTTGTGGCAGTTGTTGCGGCTGCAGAGACACTCGCCGGGGTAGCACCGTGCACCATGGGAACTTTCGTAGGGAAAATCACAAAAGCAGACACACAGAAGAGTGCAGCATTATGGGAGCCATGGCAACACGTGGCGGAATAGTTCAGCAATGTGTTTGTAAAAGCGGTAGGCCACATTCGAAGGTATCATGCAAACACAGTGCAAAGCAGGGCAGCGTCCCAGGGAGGAGGCGAAGGAAATTGAAAGAGAAACCAGTGGTGCGCGCGCACCACAGAGGAGCGGGGGGGGAGCGCGGCAGTGAGGCAAACGCGCGCTGCTGCGCGTGCTAGACACCGGTGGGAATGGGCGCGGCTTTGCCCAATTGCGTGCTGTCTTTCTTATAAAGACGCACGCAAAGCCCAATAGCCGGGGGAAAAACGAAAAGCACACGCATGAGCGTGTACGATTCCTAGGTCAGCTTCTAAACCCCCTACATGAGGTCTCTCGCTGCGCGAGCAGTGCTGCGCCCTGCAACTCTAGGCGCGAGACCTAAAAAGCATATGAGCACAGTGTAAGTAAAGCAAAAATTAATGAGTGGAAAAGGAGAGCACAGCAGGGTGCAAATTCTAAATCTGCAACTACTAGTAAGACAAAAAAATAAATAGGGGTCATTTAGGAGTGGGTATCGTGCCAAAAATTCAAGAACATACAGGTTTAGGTACCTGGTTTTTAAAATACACAAGAAAACTAGTTTGAGAGCTAAATATTTAAATTGGTAAGACAATCCAATGGTCACGTAAAAAACACAATTTGCAAATCTGTCAACTTGCATCTGCAGTTTGCTAGAGGAATTCCGTCTGTTGGTCTACGGCTCAGATTTGTAACTGAGCACTTGTTTATAGTTTCCCAATCTTCCTTCCACACAGAAGCGTCACTTTAGAAAGGGCCATCCTTACTGGGGGTCAAGGCAACACTGGATTACATATGGTTTGCCCCCATCTGTAGTGGTACAATGAATAAACAAATGATGGGTAGAAAGGTGGCCCAATAGCTTAGTTTCACTTCAGCAATCCACCTATCACTGAGCATCTGACTTTTTAAAATCCGGCTTAACAGGTTTAGCTGTCTGCTAAAAGTCTTGTAAATAATACACAGTGGGCTTTGGGTCAACCTCCTTCAACCACTGGTTTCTTCTACTCACTCCTTTTAGCTATTAGCTGGAGACAGGGTCAATCACCACTCTGATCAGCCCAGAGGAGTCATTCTGTCTCACCATCACACTATTGGCTATATAGTGTATTATTTTGCCTCGTAGGGAGTTCTTCAATTGCAATGCACAGAGTGCATTGTTTTCAGGACCAGCAGCTGCCAAGGACTCCTTAGCTATTGGAGACTATCTTGAAAACATGGCATCCTCCAGTAAAAGAAATACATTCCAAATGATGACCAATTTCTTGAAGTTTCATCAATCTAATATAAAGTAAATGCGCTATCATATTTTTTTTCCAGAAAATCTTTTGCGTGCAATGGAACACTAAGCCAAAAAAACCAAAACACATGACGGAGTCCACCAGTAAATTCTACCCCAGAATAGTAGCGATGGAAGTAACCAGCACACCAGCCTATGGATATCATTCCTTTATTGTATATTCTCAAGATTAGATGATGCTTAGAGAAACGTCAACACTCAAATTCATTTTTTCGCACGGGGCTTTGATTAGTGGGATTGCTCACAATGTTAGTTGGGCTACTTCCAAACATAGCACACTTGGACCCAGAGCCTTGTCCTACTAAAGAGTAAAAGAAGACCCAATTTTTCTAGATGATTGTCTAAGTCAATTAAAAATATCTTAACAAATGGAGTGCTCTAATCTTAACTGCATTTGGCTGGCTGTTTTAGTTTGATTCTGCTTGGGAATTGTCTTTATGTAGACATTTAAAAAAAAAAATTCCTTGACATTTTGACTAGCATTGCAGTGATTGCTACAAGCCCAACTCTCACTGGAAGTTTCACGCCTTGAGCTGTGATCCAGTGGTAAACTGTGGAGAAGGACTCAATGTGAAGGCCCCTCTGGCGGACCCTGAGGGAGCGACACCAGTACAGCTGTAACTCTAATGCAGGGAAACTCCTGCAGATGGAAACCTATTCATTCAGGACACCATTGATAAAACGGTCTCCATGTACAAATGTGAGTAGGTAGAACTTCTAAAGTTCAATACAGCAACAGTACACTGGAAATGAGATAGGGGTGTGCAAGATAAGATGATGTGCAGGAAGGAAGCTAATGTAATCAAAGGATGGCCTAGGATCCGGCAGCTGCAGAGGTTTGTAGGAGAGGCTCAGAGGTGGAGGGAACTTGGAGAATGCGGGGATATGGTTAAAGCACAAAATACTGTGAGGAGGCTGACTTTGGTAACTGAAAAGTTACATTGAGATGAAGAACTGCATCAAAAGTGACAACCTGAGCTCCTATTAAGTCTGGCATTAGCCAAGACCTTTTGATTTGAATAAAAATATATATAGCCCTCTACATCCATTGGTCTTTAGTCTCAATCACATCTTTCTTAAACCCAGTACAGCATGGAGCAATGAGTTAACACGTCTGCCACTGTCTAACTTCACTGAGTGAGTGCATTCTGCTCTTTCTCAAGGAGAAATCTGCACACAAAATTAGTGCTTTCATTCAGCGCCACCAACTTTATGACAATATGTGCTTTTGAGGCCCAACAATATTTTTGCTTTTAACCAGTGCGTTTTTATACTGGTGAGGTCCCAGTAGCTCCCCCAAAATCCAGTTGTATAAAAACCATTATGAAACAAAACAAGCGTTAACTGACCGCTAAAGCCAGACCTACAGACTTTGTCAGTGTTTGCTTGAGAGATGGCGATTGTCGAATCACGACTGGCATTGAGTTCAACACTCCCACATCATAGAAGAAGAAATAACTGCATTTGGCATTTCCTTTCCAAACTTCCAGGATTTTTAGCTGCTATTGTTGCTGCTACCGGTTTAGAAAGCTGTCCAGATGGCTTGAGGTTGGTTGCCAGGAATGCTGTGTGACAGATGCAGACAGCTTTCTGCAAGATGCAGCAGTTCTTAAAAATGAAGTGGGTGGGCAGAGGGACCCCTTAATGCACAGTCCACCTACTAACAAACACTGAGCATGCTCTCTCATGTAACTGAAGTACAACACATATGAGAGATCAAACAGACTTTCCACTGATAAAGTTCACTGGTGCCCCTCCAAAACACGATGACCAAGCTGTGACCACTGCCAGTCTCGATACAGCTTGGTGAAACGGACATTAATCACCTGCCACCGTGGGTAGGTTGCACCCTTCATCCAGCAAACCTGATCTGCGGGGCAACACCAAACTGGAGCGCACCTATGATGAACTCAAAGATGTGGAAACCTTAGGGAGTGAAAGTACAGGGCCAGCGAAAAAGGCCACACAGAGCGTGAATGTGAATTCTTGCGGCAGGAATTTAAAAAATGCTTGTTCATAGACTGCAGCGGGCATAGGAGGTGCGGGCTTCAGTGTACATGGAACAGCTGTGCGTTCCACGTGTCTGCGGTCCTGAATGAAAGCAGTCGTTCATTAAGCTGGTGGAAGGGCTCAGTGACTGACTGTCCCATTGAATGCTCTAGCCTCCACATCTGCGCAGCACTAGAGTGACACAACGCTACAGCCATGGCATGTGGCAGCCCAGGGAAAGTGCATTCCGGCTGGATTAGCCGTTAGCTGGCTCGTAATTGTGGAACACCTTTTTATGGGCGATGATGTCAGCAAAGCAAAGCTGCCGGGCTTGCTGACCTGGGAGGAAGCGACCAGTCCGTGTGCGTGACCTGCGCCGAGGTCTTTGTTCGTACTTACTCCATGCTCTTTAAGATCCCGTCTGCGCCTCGTGTGGTAATTAGTTCAGACATCACTAATGCCGAAAATACAGCACGTTAGTCATGCATCTAAGACGTGGATTACTCTGCAGTGACGATGAACGTGCGCTGCGCAACAACCTTCTAGGGGTAGGGGCCTGTTTAAACGCATCTCACACACAAATCGAACCAGTGGTGCGCGCGCACCACAGAGGAGGGGGGGGGGGAGCGGCAGCGAGGCGAACGCCCGCTGCTGCGCGTGCTGGCCACCGACGGGAATGGACGGGGCAAAGGCGGGACATGCGCCCGCCTTTGCCCAATTGCGTGCTGGATTTTTTTTAAAAAAAGCACGCGAAAGCCAATGGCAGTCGCGGAAAGCAAAACCACACGCACGAGCGTGTGGTTAGCTTTCTAAAGCCCTTTCTAGAGGTCTCGCGCTGCGTGAGCAGTGCTGCGCACTGCAACGCTAGGCACGAGACCTAATAACGAGAGAAGTCAGAAAAAAATGCTGCTGCCTCAACGCGAGAGTCGTATTCTTGCAATAAAAATGTCAAATCGAAAAACAAAATTCACCAATGCATTAGATTTTAAGAGAACAAGATGGGTGTTTCCTACTAGGCAAGTGTACTTAAAACAAGTGTAGAAACTTTTTTGTTTTAATTAACATCACAGGAAAATATGATTCTAATTTGAGCAAAGAAAAGGTGCTATTGGCTTTGAATTATTGTAACTCTCCCAAGACAAACACAAGGAGGACTAAAAAAAGACACTAGGGAACAGCTGAATGGAAAGTACAGAAGTGTAATGGGTATGAAGTGGTGAAAGGGGGAGTGAAGCTCAGGGTCTGGGGTAACACGAGCAAATGCGGGAGAGGTTGGGGGCAAGGAGAGGAAATCATTGCATGAGGGAAGGTGCAACCCAGGAGTTGGGAGGTGAAGGGATTAATGTACACCAGAAAGCGAAAAGTTCCCAAAAGTGACAGCAACGTGGGGGAAAGGCACATAATGGCTAAAGAACATGAAGATAGAGGGGTTGGAGGGAAAAATAGACAAAAGAAACAGAGGGCGGGGGCGTTTGGAGGGCCAATTCAGGGGTAGGAGAGAGCTTGGAAAAAAGCACTCATGTAGTACCGAACAAAAGTTCCCTAAAAGAGAGTAGTGGAAGGATAGAAGCCAACCAAGTAGGGAGATGATAAAGAGGTTTCAGGGAAGGGATAAACGCAAGATGGACAAGCTCGAACATAGAAAAACATTGAATAAGAAGCAAGCAAATGAGAATGACAAAGCAAATGAATGGTAAGCAATGGGAGGGTTGTATGTCCCTGTAAGTCTTGGGTAAGCCCTCCATGGATTTTGTGTAATTGGACAGCCTGTGCTGTCTGGTAGGCCGGAACTAAAAAGGAATTAATTAGCACTAGATTTGGGTAATGGCTGAGTGGCTGGCACAAGGACACTGCAAATGCAAAATAATATTAAGAATGTTATTGAATAACCAAAAAAGTAACTTCATCCTGCTTCTATGGCTCTCTCTTTTCTAACTGAGTGTAGATTTCTTTGTCTACAGAACAGAGAGGGGTAGGCTGAAACAGCACTGTACAGCTTGGGCATGGCAAACTCATTTCATAGAACCTCTTGGCCAACCTTAGTATCACCTCAAGAAAGGTCTGGCCACAGCATCCGCCCTGCACTCCTTCGACTGGATTCCCCCGGAGAAAAGACTCTTTTAAAGAACAAATTACTTACCTTCTGTAACACTCTTTCTGGTAGAGACTATCTAGCCACAGATTCCTCACTTTTTGAATATTCCCCAGGTGCCAGACTAGATCAGGAAACGTTACAGCAGTATCTCTGCGTGCCGGAAGGTGGTGCTGTGCGGCTCTGAACTGACGCCATTCCACTCCGGAAATGACATGCAGAGTCTATTTAGCTGATGTCAGTCGCTTTTGAGACTGTCTGTGCCCCCAGGAAGAGCCCCAAGAGCAAATTGATTTGAACAATGTTCAGATTCTTAGACCTGGCATCTTATTAATGGATAGAGCCCAACCACAGAACAGAGAGGATAGGAGGGTCAGTAAGAAATCTGTGCTATGTAGTCTCTACCAGAAAGAGCCTTATCAAAGGTAAGGAACTTGTTCTTCTGACACAGACTTCCCACCACAGATACATCAGCTTTTTAATAGACACAAAAGCAGTATCTATTTGGAGGTGGGTCTGTGGATGAACTCAAACCAGAAAGTCCGACAGGACCGAGCAGGCAAGATGCCCTTCTCGGAGAACCCGACTCTTCAGACAATAGTGCTTTGTGAACGTATGGAGGGATGCTTTCATAGCCACCTGCCAAACGTCCAGCACAGGGACTGTGTGTGCTAACACAGTGGTAGTAGCTTTGGCCCTGGTAGAATGAGCATGCTAGCCTTCCCAAGGCTGTTTTATGGCCAGTGCTTAGCAGATCTTAATGCAGAGCACGATCCAGTGGGAGGTGATTCTCTCCTGCATGGCCTTGCCTTTTTTCGCTCCAGTAAATCCTACAATGAGCTTATCATCCACACGGTGTCCCTGGGTACGTTCTAAGTTATTTGCAGTTCAAGCAATGGAGTCCCTCCTCCTCTTCAGAGGGATGAGGAAGAGCACAGAACGACGGCAAGGTGATTGTCTAACTGATGTGGAACGGTTTCACAAGTTTTGGTAAGAAGGATGCTCACATCCGCAAAACCAGTTTGTCTGGAAAGAAGGTGGTGTAGGGCGGTTGACAGTCTCTGTAGCTCACTCATCCCCTGCACCGATTGTAATGGTGACAAAGAACACTGTATTGAGGCTGAGATTCCACAAGAGGCAGCCGTAAAGCTGCTCGAAGGAGGAGTATACATCAGGAATGGAAGGACAAAATTAAAGTCCCACTGTGGTATGGCAAAAGAGGTGAACAGATGTTGTAACCCCTTTACAAAACACATACCCACTGGAGATAAACAACAAAGCCTGATCTGGCAACTGCAGAAAAGTTGAAAGAGCTGAAAGATACTCTTGAACAATTCCCAAAGCAAGGCTTTCCCAGGTGAGGGCCTAAACAAAAAACAAAACATCAGATAACTTTGCCTGGAAGTGGGTGGGGGGGGGGTCTATCTCACGAGTGCCACACCATATCACAAATTTGTCCCAATGACCGGCATATACAGTTTTGTCGAGGGATTTTTGGCTGCCAATAACATTAACCACCTCTTGAGGAAGGTCAAAGGAGTTCAGCGGTCGCCAGGAAGGTGGAGATTGTGAAGGCACGGCTGCATAACGCGGACTGCTGCTGTGACGGCAAATCCTACTGGAGGGGCAGCCTGATCGGATAACAGATGCTCAAGCCCAGGAGTTCTGGATACCATGCTCTCCGTGCCCAATCAAGAGCCACTAGGACGACTTGGGCGGGGTCAGTCCTGATCTTCTTGAGAACTCAGAGCAGGAGTGGTATTGGTGGAAAGGCATATAGAAGTTCCGATTTCTACTAAAGGCGGCGTCTTTCTGAGGCGTCTCCTAGCTAGAGAGTCCTCAGAAACTCCAAACGTGCTGACATTGCATGTTCTCTGCGGTGGCAAAGAGAACCAGCCAAAGTTATCACCATTCACAGAAGAGACTTTGCGTCACCGCCAGATGCAATTACCACTTGTGTTCGTCTAGGTGTCAATATCTGAGTCCGTCCACTCTGGCACTTAAAAAGCCTGCCAGGTGGTTTACCACCACAAAGATCTCTTGGCAGTGCAGCCATTTCCAGAGGCACAAAATCTCCTGCCACCGAGTCCATGACACCACATGGCGGTGGAGTTATCCGTGAGCACCGGTACCAGCCTCCCTTTGATGGATGGAAGGCTTTCAACACCAACCAGATGGCCCTCCGCTCCAGAAAGTTAGAATGAATCCACGACTCCGCCAAAGACAAGAAGCCGCTGATCTTCAACTCTCTCTGATGACTACCCCTGCCCAGAAGTGGAAACGATGCATCGGTCACCTCTGTCAGCTCTGGGTAGCCAAGCTCCGGGTAGTCAAGGGAGAAGAGTCTGCTGCAGACCCACTTGTAGACCAGTAACCACCGCTGCAGATCTTTTGCAGTCTCCTCTGAAGTCTGATCTTGAGCAGAGAGGTCCAATTAATGTTGGCCCCAATGAGACTTCAGATGCCATTGCCAAGCCCCCATATGTCACCTGGCATGTTCGACCAGCGGGATGCAAGAGGCCATCAGTCCCAAAAGCCTCAGAGGGGACTTCACTGAAATCCAGGACGAAAGCAAAAAGACTGGGATCATAGACTAAATGTCCTAAACTCTCTTTCCCCGGGTGAAGGCATGAAACCGAAACGTGTCCAGAATGCCTCCAATAAAGGGGAGTGTCTGAAAAGGAGTCAGGTGTGACTTCGGCATGTTGAAAGTGAACCCCAAAGATGGCAGGAGGTTCGCTGCAGTCTGGAGGTGGTTGATGACTGCCTGTGGCAAGCCCACCTTCAACAGCCAGTCGTCGAGGTAGGGGATACTGGCATCCCTGACCTCCGAAGGTGTGCTGACACCAGCCCCATCACTTTTATGAACATCCGAGGGGCACTAGTGAGACCAAAGGAGAGTACAGGGAACTGAAAATGCTCCTGTCAGACCATGAACTGCAGGTAACGCCAATAGACCGACCGGATAGGTATATGGAAACAGGCATCCTGCAAGTGTAGCGCCATCATCCAGTCTCCAGGGTCAAGGGCAGACAAGACCTGGACCAGAGTGAGCATCTTGAATTTCTCGTTCTGGAGGAAGGCATTGATAGGGCGCAGGTATAGAACAGGTTAAAGGCCCCTTTCTTTTTGGGCACCAGAAAGTGGCGGGAATAACAACCACGTCCTACTTCTGGCACTGGCACCTTCTCGACAGCCCCTTTGGCCAAATGGGCTTGTACTTCCTGTCACAGAATGGAGAGATGGGGCTATGTCAGTTGCTGGGGAGACGGTGGCAGGTGCAACAGAGAAGAGAGGAAGAATAAGGCGTATCCCCTGCAAACGAGTTGCAGGACCCACCTGTCTGATGTTATAGCTTGCCACCCACCGAAGAATCATTGAGTCCTGCCTCTCACCGGGTGGCTGTGCTCCCCTAGGGGCATGTTGAAGGGGGGTTATCAGCAGATTTGACGTCTTGGAGGTGGGGTCTTCATCAGGACCAACGGGGAAGGGGGAAGGGAAGCGAAGGGTATTGTTAGCTGTCAGAAGTCTCGACGCTTCCCAGAGCTATGGGTTACGTTTGAGCCCTTGCTCTTTCTATACGGATACATCCGCGGCCTTAGGTTATTGCGTACCTTTGGTTTATTCCTATTCGGACTGCTGTACCTATCGTGAGAGCCTTGCTGGCCCACATCACTATCTTTCAGCCTGAAGACACCTGTGCTGTCACTGGTGCAACATATACCCTTCGCTTCCCTTCCCCTTCCCCGTTGGTCCTGATGAAGACCCCACCTCCAAGACGTCAAATCTGCTGGTTTTTATAGGGCTCGAAACGTCGACATCTCCTTCCCTTCACTTATCAAACCTGGATGACAGAGGATCTATATCTGCATCTTTTGTTTATGATTTTGCATTTGTATGTTTTGCCAGTAATTTGGCAGGTTAGGTTATCATTATTGTATATTGATGTATATATATGCACCACCTTTCCCCCTGCACATCACTTTCACTTATCCTAACTACGCACCTATCACTTCACGCTGTATGCACCTGTTTTTACTAAATGTTAAATGTGATATTCAGTTCACAATTTTTGAGTCTATGATCTATGATGACAATTTTTGTGATATTTATTAAATCATAATCATTTATTGAATTAGCCATTTGGTGTTGTCATATTCCTTGTATATAGACCATGTATTGGTTGCAGATACATTGTGAATAATTTCCACTGTGACTATCTTTTGTGTACCACTACGCATTACCATAGCGTAGGAAGTGGATTCATAGGTGGCTGGACCAGGGGGGAAGAGAAGGCCCACTGCTGGGGACATATGGAGCCAACTAGCCTTCTGCAAGTCATCATCACAACTGTCATCTTTCTAGGGCTGAGCAAACTCATCATCCAAATCATAATCATTGTAAGAGTCTGTACTGAAAAGTGAGTTTAGAGTGTGTTGACTCCCTTGTACAGGTGTAGATCAAGTGGAGGGAGGGGTGCCTCAACTGTCGTCGGACGCGGCTTCAGACGAGGCCGGACCAGCGCTGACTAGCAGTCAGAGAGTACTATAAGAATTTCCTCATCCTTATCGATGGATTCGGTACCGGCGTCAAAGTCCAAGTAACCTGCATGGGCGGAGGCACCAGAGGTGGGAAATGGATCAGAGCCAAAGGCGTCATGACTGACTTGGAGGGTCCAACTGGTGCCCAAGGCTGAACCAGCGGGCTGTACTCAAGATGAAATGTCACAGAGCTACTTGGGGCCCGACAGCATGCCAGATAGTGTCAGCAAGGGTACAAAGAGCTGAAGCATGGCTGTGCTGAGCTCTTCAATCTCTTGTGCGATGGCAGATGGCTTCGAAAACTCATGTTGTGCTTATACCAGTCGAGGGAAATCGACTTAGAAATCAAGTGGCTCCGGGAGCGAGATCAAGAGCCATGGCGACGCCCTATTGCCTGTACAGGTGAATGCAAGTGGCAAGAGGGGGCAGAATTCTGTTTCAATTTCTTGTGCATACTTTTGGAATTATAGGACAATTTAGATTGCGATGAAGACCGGACTCTACAGTAGCTTCGGGGAGTCCTTGAGCGAGAACGGGAAACTTCGACTTGGACCGGTCTCATCATGGATTCTTCCTCCGGTGTACAGTTTCACCTCACAGTCCAGGATCACCTTCAAGTTCATAAACCCGCAGTCAATGCAGGCGTTTGAGTCATGACTCAAACCCAGACACCACAGGCACACCTGAAGGGGACCTGGTATGAACATTTGTTTGCGATAGTCACTACAGGGCTTAAAATCTGTCATTTCTGGGGACAAATCTGTTGCACACTGAGGAAATGTGGGCAAAATATTGAGGTAAGTGCGTCTGAGAGACGAAAGAGAGATCCAGCTCTCCATCTGGTGGTGCGGAAAGAAAGGAACCGGCATCAGAGCGTGGGAGTGGCACCTATCTAGGCTATACACCTCATTTCCGGAGTGGAATGGAATCAGAACCGAGCTGCACAGTGCCACTTACCAGCGTGCAGAGGTACTACTGAAAAGTTTCTGGGTCCAGCCCAACACCTAGAGAATATTCAAAAGATGAGATATCTGCGGCTAGATGTCTCTATCAGAAATGCTGTACATGACCCACAGTGTATATTGGGCTTGTGGACCCCAAATACCAGAGCCATCTATGACACCATTATATACAGAGAATCAACATTTTCCAACAAAAAAATGGAAAGCCAAGGGGAATGAAGCTCCCAAGTGCAAACAAGCTACGACCAACATAAGGACAACATGTTATATCATTGAAGGTTAAGAACCAAAGTGACAACTTCTTACTTTTACGAGAAGGCTTAAAAGAACAATGTACAGACCAGACTGGTAACTAATTCGAACCAGCACCAACTGAACGGGACAAACAAGGTGTCAAAAACCCACGCAGGCCATCCACAGGGACAGAATTTCTTTACATCAAGCTGACCATGCGCAGAATCCAGAACCAAAGCTTTTTTAGGTCTCGGCCTGCACCAGCGCTTGCGCTGGTCTGGCCGAGAGTTTTAGTAAGCGGGTTTTGGAAGTGCAAACCCACTGGCTTTCGGCTGGCGACCAGCTTGCGTTCACGATAGCGTGCACGCGAGCAGCTGCCATCCATTCCTCGCATCGCTGGCTAGGCGCCATCTGCCTTTCCTCCCCCTCCCTCACCCCCCTCCCTCACCAGAGACCGCGTTTCTTGTCTTATTTTCAATTGTGTTGTATCGTCTCGCTACACGTAGTGGCCATCTCTGTTGGAAACGTTTCATTTCTGTGCTACAAACATATGGGCAGGCATCTTACACAACATGAGCGCTTCACAGCCGCCTTTCTTTATTATTTGTTTGCATTGAAAGCCCTCCTTGGAGCTTCAAAGTCGGCTGCTCTCATGCTACGCTTTATTGCTTTCACCCTCCCGGATCGCTCACCCTCCTAGCTCGCTTTCAGCCTTCTCGCTACTCTCCGAGCGCAAATGCAACATTTCTCTCTCTCTGTATCCCATTCCCTAAGCCTCATTTTACCATACACCCAGTGGTCCCGCTGAGTTTTGCTCGGGAAGAGATTCTCGCTATTCCTGCCCCCTTACTTTTTCGCCTTCAGTACCGTGTCACTTTGTACGCAAAAGCCTTACCCTGATGTCAAGAGAAAACTATCCCTTGTGTTTTGTCTTCATTTTTCCGCACAGCGAATGTGATGTGTAATTTCTAATTGAATCGAAGGTCAAGTCTTAACTTTCCACTCAAATTAAATTGTCCAGAATGATGAGAAACGTTTCATAGGAAAATGTGCATGAAATCAGGTTGGACGCTTCGCCGATGTTGACCTATATATTTGTGACCCCGTATACGTGTCCTCTTTCTTTCTGTTGACCCTTTCCGGGTATCCTGCATTCATTTGTTTTCTTTCTTTCTTTTCCCCTATGTGCAGCGTAGAAGCAGTTGATGTGGAGACATTGCTTGGTTTACACTTGTGTGTGAAGAGGCAGAAGAACTTTGTTTGGCTCGTTAGTCTTTAACAACCAGTCTTTCATATGAGGTTAACTGCAGATCCCTTGCCTCCTGAGATAGGGTGCCACTATTGCCAGTCACGTGGGATGACACTGAGCAGATTTGAGGCCAGAATAGTATCACCTTGATTTCTCTTTGAACCTCAGATATGGTCTATAAATGTGTACGATTGGGCTGTACAAAATAGAAGTCTTGCTAGTCTGTAGCACACACCCAATCCGATTATCTGCAAAATCTGACGAATTTCCAGCATTCTAAATAGCGTTCTTTCACTCACTCGTTTATTTCTTTTTGGTGCAATAAAAGATGGGCCTGTATTTCCGTCATACATATTTTTTTCACTTCAAACAATAACTCTAGGAGGTGCCTTTTTATTTGTGTGAGAACAAAGTGTTCAGTTGACGGTACTGGAAGAAACCTCTTCCTGGCTCAAAAGCTATTTAGTATTCCTGAACAACAGCAAAGAGCTGAACTCTATGGTTTGTAGCTGCGGCTTCAGGGGTGGGATTCTCCCCTTTCATCAGTATTAAAAGGTCTCCTCACGGTGCATGGCAGTTGTTTGTCCTAGTGCAGGCATCCTGTTGTTCCATTACACTTACAGATGTCACATATCCATGCTTTGGCATAGCCAATAGGTCTCGCTTTTGGGACCTTATAAGTATTTAGTTATGCAGCACACTATCCTTGGTGCAACAACATCAACTGTTGCATGACTAAACACTTATAAGGTCCCAAAAGGCGAGACCTATTGGCTATGCCAATGCTTGTTTTTTTTGTGTGGTGCTTCGGACTGGGTCATATCTAATCCTATCAAAGCAAAGGAGGGGGCATAGAATGACAGACACTAGCAAATGCATTAATCTTCATTTTTCGGGCGCATAAACTAAGTGCAAAAGGTGCTGGATAGGTTAATGCGATACCACTAACTTCAAAATGTCTGATTCTTTCAACCCTGACATCTCAATTCCACGTAGTAAATTACCTTGCGATAATAACTAAAGAATGCTATACCGACTTATTTGACCCTGTGGAATGTTGAAAAGGTGATTGCAAAAAGTGAAAGAAACCGGGGTGTTGCATCTAATATAGTGTCATCATGTCCTGTCATCTCGCTCAAGGTTCACTATAGGTCTCTACTTAAACTAGAAACATTTTTAATAGATTCATAAGAAAACAAAACTACAGCAAACCCATTGTGTAGGAAAACAAAGTAAAATAATTTACACTTGGCAGACTGGAAAAAAAAGCATTACATTCATGGATTACAAAAATAGAAAAACAATTATTACAATACACTATAATAAAATAACTACATGAAACATTAAATTTAAGGTAATTAAGTACATAACATATATTTTATATGTGTAGTTCTCTGCATGAGCCAGCATCGTGAATACTAGCTTATTAAATTGGGTGTTCTTTGCTGCTATGTCACAGCAGTAAAAAACAAAAGTTGTTTCCAGTGTTGTGAAACCAGAGAGATCCAGGCTGCAGTGACAGGACTCGTAGAGAGCCTGTCAATGTGGCGCACGTGCTGCATGTCTGCTCATTTGAATGGGTGACGGGAAAATAACGTTGAGAGTGGTTGGCGTGTGTGGCAGAATGCCGCGTATTCCTCGTTAGGTCGAGCCTGGGCAGCGCATGCGCTGCTGCGAGGCATGCAGTTGTGGAGTATGGAATAGAATCCCCGCCCACTCTCCGCCCATATTTGTCATTGGCTTGTCTCATTGCCCTTCGTAAACATTGGCTTCCAAGTCGTTATAAGGCTTGTTAGTCCCTCCTGAGTACCGCCTTGTTTGCATTTGTAACCTCCCATGGAGACTGCCCCTTTACTTCGGTTTTTACACGGTAAGTCTTATTTAGTCTGTAAGCACTATTTTCTTTAAAGAGTTTCTCCTACTGCAGGCATGACATGCTTTCCTGCAGCATTCAGCGCGCCATGCAGCTTTCACTTTCGAGCAGCCGGGACAATGGCGGCCGCTTCTTTGAAGTGAAATAGGTCTCCCATTTAGGAGAGTTTGAGCTATTGCCATTGTAAATGACAATAACTTAAACTCTCGTAAATGTGAGACCTTTTGCATTGCAAATGCTTGTTTTTATTTTGGGTGAATGACCAGAGGGAAGGCCAATGGTTGGGTGGGGTGGATAAGAGAACCACGGGTTTCTAGCAGGACAGGAGCTGGGGCAGATGAGGCCAAGTTTTGTATGGCTCCCCAAAGACTCATCAATCCTTGCGCAACTGATGGGAGCAGGGGGAGGGAGGGGGTTCAATGACGGGGCCATACATAACATAAAACTATAAACAGGTAACAGTGAATAACCTGAATCTTTTTTAACTCTGGGTTTTGAGAGAAGCCATAGACAACTCTAGCTTCGCAGTCGCCAATTTTTAATTACTCAAAAACACTCAATGGTTAAAAAAAACAAAAAACATAATTCACTGTTACTCGTCTACAATGGTACATATTTACACCAATTATTGTAGGAGGAGTAAGTACAACAATTACAATTTTTAGCTATAAGTGTAACTAATTTATTTAGTCGAAGGTGTTAAGTGCATGTCAACGAACAGGTATTAGAGCTCTCGACGCAGAACCAGTTTGTATGAGCATGATGAATTTGGTCAATAATATAACAGAATGAAAAAATAGATAAAGAAGAAAATCAGATCCAAAAAAAGAAAAGCCAGCCCAGGATTTTTTTAAGGAGCAATACACTAACACTAAGGTATAAAGACAGTTTCCGCATCTACGTCTTCCATTTACTTGGCCATCTACCTCTGCGGTGCTCAGGTCCTTCACATTTAAACCACTTCTGAAAAAGCAACCTTTTCTACCAAAACAATTAAACGTCCGGCCCTGCATACCGTTTCTGGACTACCATATCCCAAACACCACCCCAAGCAAGTCGTATTCCCTATGCACTCTACGCCATGTAATTCACATTACGCCTGCTCAGATTTAAATCCTGGTGGCATGTAACACTCCCTCATTGACTACCTCAGTTTGGACTTATTTTGCTGAAACAAATGAAACCCTTTCACGAACTGTGTGGCCACCACTATTATTTTATGGTTTACTGCTATCTTTTAATTAGCTGCAGTGAACCGAATAAATGTGCAGCGTATCAAACACAAGAATAATTCTTTAATAAATTCTTTAAAGAATAATTCTTTAGACTTGGGAGCTCTATAAAAGCTGAGAAGAATGACTATATTTTATTGACAGGGTGGGTACAGTGGGAGGACATAAACACACCCGAAATATTGAACCCAAGGATTTTTTAGGTCTCGCCTGAGCCAGCGCATGCGCTGCCCTGCGAGACATTTAGAAAGCGGGTTTTCAAAGTGCTACCACAGGCATTTTGGTCGCCTCAAGCTTGCGTGCACGCGCGCAGCCACCATCTGTATTTCCTCCTGTCAAGGGTCATTAAGTGGATCGCGATGCACTTTCGTGTGCATACAACTCCTGGTTTCCTTTTGCCGTCACGCGCGCCTCGCTTTAATGCCCCCCCCCCCCCCCACCACAGAGCACGTCTTGCAGCTTGTTTATTTAACCAGCTGCACCATTCTTTATAGGTCGCTCGTTATATTGAGGCTTACAAACAAAGGCTTTTTTTATTTGAAGCGCTGCAGCGTCGCGATTTAACATTTAATATTTTTTTTTTTTTATGTGCCACACGCGCTGCAGATTTAACATGGTGAGCACGCCATTCATTTGTGCTGGGGCTCGCCAAAATCAACTTTTAAAAATCCTTTTTTCCCCTACAACACCAAATTGCCGCACTTTAACAATGGCGCCCGTGCGTTCATTGTCAGCAGCTCGGCGGCTTCAAACATTTCCGCCCGCTCTCCCTGCGTGACTGCATTGGCCTGTTGTGTTGCTAAGCACCGAGATTCCTACTACAACCCCTGCAGAGCAGACATGACGGACAGCTGCAGGTTTGTTTACGTCATATAGATGGACCTTCTCCTTTCATCTGAAGATAATCTGGGTAACTTGAAGGCCAGTGTGAATGAATAGGCAGGGGTGGCTCGGCTTGTTATTAGCATTTTGCAGATCTAGAGCTTACCCGACCGGAAGGTATTGGAGGGCTTTACGTGAGCAGCACTTCTGTTCCAGTGGCTGCTCGCCGCGCTTTGCTCCTCGGCTTACTTGCCGAAAAGCATCACTTCAACAAACGTCTCTCACCCTCTTTTTTCCTCGATTTTGTTGCCCTGTGAAATGGATCCAAAAACAACACTTTGGCTGCAAATGTCTTCAGACATTTTTATATTTGAATGTGCAGCCGTGAATTTAGAAGTGAGGTGGGGGGTGGAGCAGCTCTTTTTCTCATCCCTTTGCTTGCCCCATGCATGTAAACGTTTCCATTCTCCAATGTTGTAGGGAATGTGTACTGCCTCAAAGAGACTTTCCTCTAAGCAAAGCACAGCGGGGAGGGAGCAATAGCACACCCACCTCTCACGCCCGCTCTTTCAGGAATAGCTCGGGGAGCCCCGCGCAGGTAGCACCACCCTTCACAATAAATATACCAACCAGTGGCCACCAGTCGGCTCACTCCAATTCTGCCTGGGTCCAAATAATATGAAGCTGATTCCTAGCTGTGGCGAGAGCATCAGCCCCTGAAATCAAATTAAAACTATTTACTTTAGCACTTGTTACATCTGCTCCAACATTAGTGCAGGGACGTACACCAGGCTACTTGTCTGTCGTTCCCTTTTCTTCTCATGTTTATTTTCCTTAAACCGGAGAAATAAGGATTCCTCTCAAAAGGTTGCCTTCGAACTGGACGACGCTTAATCCAGAAGGGGGTTGCGGAAGGACAAAGGCTTTATATAACCCGTCATTTGCGGGGGAGGGGCGTGCGCGGTAAAGAAATACACATTCTTGGTGAAAAATATCCTGCTGCTGGAACCCAGGATGTTGTTTGAAGGTGTGTTTGTAAATTAACAAAACACTGCTTAACTTATTCCCTAAAATGTCATTACAGCTAAGAATTTCAAGTTGTCATTTGCTTTCCTTGTATATAAATGGATGAGTATGATACCAGGTAATGCTTTCCCCTAGGAGACTTATTCGAACAACCTGGGTCTGCTTATGCAAGACCTCCGCTTTACTAATGCAAACCATTATTTTTCAATTCAACTAGTCCTGTTGAAGCGAAAAGAAACTTCAACTCCCAGAGTGCTGTGGGTAGTTCAAACGAAAGCCCAGCAGTGGCACATCTAGTCCCCTGCCACACTAAGCCATGCTGTGGTCCGACCAGCACTGGAATTTCTGGTCTCCAGTGACCTGGAGCTCTCTACTGCTTCCTGCCCCTCCCCCTTCCTTGGAATGTCAGCAACCCAATAACTGCAATAGTACATACAACTCAGCGGTTGTAAGAAAAGCAGCTCTGCTGAGGCATATCTTATTTTCTTTCTTTTCGGCTCGCGGTCATTTCGGGACCTTAAAACTTTTCCACGCAGCCCGCAGGTGTTAACTGTTGAACTCTAGTGACTTTGAACTAATAAATCATTGAGGGATTAGACATTCAGAGGTATGTTGAGAAAAACAGTAATAACTTCTTTTCCGCCAGAACAGATCATTTGTTTAAAATGAATAGGAAAACAAATCTGAGGTAATTAAGATGTTCAAAGCACAGAACAGTTTGTCGATCCTCACACTCCACATTTTCTGTATTATTTTTTTTAATGATTTTTCTTTCTTTCGTTACTCCTTCCCTCTTCCTTCCTGTAGTTTATTTATTTTCCCATTCTTCCCCTCAATTTGCAATTACACCACATCCAGCCACAACACTACAAACAACAAGCAATTGCAATGCAATAGGTCTCACATATGCAGGCATGACCAAGACGTGACTCATGTTTTTTTGGGCACTCTTTTATATACGCGAACTCGACCCGAAGGTATTGGAGCGCTTTACATGAGCACCAGTTACGTTACACAAGGACACACTTTCCGGGCAGCCGTGTTACTTTATTAACATTGGGTCTTAGTTGACTATATTCGACCCGTTTATAGAGCTAAAAGAGTTCTGCTGTAGCACTAGAGTGCTAAATGTACATGCAGTGTGTGCAGTGCTTTTTAGGTCTCGCTGAGCCAACGCATGCGCTGCGAGAAATTTAGTGAGTGGCTTTTTGAAAGTGCTACCAGAGGCTTTTGCTGGCCTCAAGCTTGCGTTCATGCGAGCGTGCACGCGCGCAGCCGCCATGTGGGTTTCTGTCAAGGCTCATTAAGCCTTGCGTGCCTCTCTCCGCCTTGCTTGCTTGCGCTTCAATTCCCTCCCCCTCCCCCACCACAGATCGCGTCACTCTGCTGGCCTCCACTCCCCCGCCTCTCTATACTGCAGCAGGCCGTAGCTCTCTCTCATATCTCTTCTACTCTCTCTCTCATCTCTTTTACTCTATGTGATTTAATTAAACACGTGTTATCCCGCCTTCCCACCTCTTGGTAAACCGGCAAGCTTCGCGCGCTGCTTTATCCCGCTTGCCCTCTGCTCCGGCTGCCGCCGCCGCGCGAAATACTCGATTTAGGCCGCACCGTCTTCGAGCTTTAGATGCTGCTGTGAACAATCAGGCCGGGCTTTGAATTACACACAACACCCAAACTGGAGCCGCTGTGCTGGGAGGCATTTAAAAGCGCACGTCAACAGCAAGACACTTGTTTTATGTACTGTCTAATTGTGACTTGCTCTTTGGCAAACTGATAGGCCGCGCACATTTAACCAGTTTTCCATAATGCATTGTAGTGTATTTCCCCGGATATTGCATGAAGCACACTTAGCCACAACATCCTGCTTTCAAACTTGTCATCCCTTACATCACGGATATCCACGCTTATGGCTCATGTACATCACCACCCCTCTGGGTCTTGCACAAGTCTCAGTCCTAGCTCCCATCCTTTCTGCACTGCATACTACTTCAGTTGATGGCACAATCTCCTCACAATGTTTTGAGTCAATGACTGAGATAGAGATTGAACGAATGACTGAGCAAGTTAAGGTGATATTATAGTACCTATTTACAGACTAAAAAACCTCTTGGTGCTTGACTACCATCTGCTGAATGATGATGCCAGCACCATCTTCTTTCCTTCAAACTTATGTTAATGCCAAAGTGACTGATAGGCTTACTGCTATCTGCATTGTATGGACAAGGATGTAGCTTAATCGGTGACATTTGGGGAGTGTGAGTCCCAACTAAACAAGCATTGGCATAGCCAATAGGTCTCGCCTTTGGGACCTTATAAGTGTTTAGCCATGCAACACTTGATGTTGTTGCACCAAGGATATTGTGCTGGATAACTTCAGCACAATATCCTTGGTGCAACAACATCAACTGTTGCATGGCTAAACACTTATAAGGTACAAGGTTTAGCCATGCAACAGCTGATGTTGTTGCACCAAGGATATTGTGCTGCAAAACTAAATACTTATAAGGTCCCAAAAGCGAGACCTATTGGCTATGCCAACGCTTGTTTTTTAAGCAATGAAAATAAGGGTCTCGGGAATAATTGTTTGAAAGGCGACTCCATTACTACGTTTTGTTCCCCTCTCCTCTACCACACTGGATAAGGAACGTCTGCATTACAGCCGGATCAGAAAAAGCTTCTCTGATAGGCATGTGCATTTTTACCATTATATCACCAATCTACCCAGAGATCTGCCCACTGACTAAGTGGCACCGTGCGTAAAATGATATTTGCACTTTTCACACGGTCCACCCGTGAAGAGCTGCTGTGACATGGAGACCATAAAGTGAGCTGGTAACCCTTAAAAGAGGGGGTTTCCAATTTGTATGTGGAGGTTCGGCACCACTGAAGTACAGTAAACGGTTTGAAACCTCCCCAGGATATGAGAGAGGGCTTCAGAGAGGAAGGCAGGAGAGGCTGCTGAGGCAAAGACAGGCTATGCCCCGCCCCTCGCCATGGAGCTGCCTTGATTTATTATGCATTCAGTCCATCATTTGTGTCTCTTTTGCTTTCTCACCTTGAGTGCCCCGGGTATGCCCAGACGTGGGTCCCAGGCTCACTGTACCACTGGATTCAAGCTAGCCTGGCTGGTGAGGGGTGATACCCTGAAACCCGTCCCAGGATGCTTGTTTCTGGTCCAGGGAGGACCTGGCTTGGCAGTTCCTGCTGGACTGATCCCATGAGGAGCAGGGTCAAGACTGATTTGCATATGGCTGGGTCTGAACTGGGGTGGCACGGTGAGCAAAAGAACTATGGATTTAAGCCAGATCTCTTGCCTGGGGGTGAATGTTTGATTTGTTCCGTATTACGTCCATCATTTGTGTGTCTTTTGCTGCCTGTCCAACACCACGACAGGTCAAACAGTGATGAGGTGAAAGCCCCAATCATTTTCACAGGCCCCCCCCACCTCCAATTTCCTCTCACAGTGAAATTTGTGTTCAAATTTGGCAGGTCTGTACCCAATGTAGTTCCCGCAGGGCACAAGTCCTAAAAAAACGAAGTGGTGGGACTGACCAAGTTAGGCAGTATGCAAGTGACATCATGACGCGTGCCATCAAAGCACATGACGTCACGACGCGTGACATTCCATGTGGCATCACAGGAAGTGACCTCACTGAAGTTACATCACAAGAAGTGACATCAGATACTATGATCTCACACATATGTTTATCAGGTGCATCATGAGTACAGATACTTAACAAATGAGATTTGGAATCGAGGTTGTGCCAAAAAAGAGGCACAATCCTGACGCAAAATCTGGGCCTCAATGAATACTTTTTTTTTTTTAACCCCGCCACAAAGAAATTGTCAACAAGGAAAAGCACGGTAGTAGAAGTTCTGCTTAACTGGTTGCAAAGTCAGCATTTTAAAATATTTATGGGGTTAAGGCATCTGCTGCAGAGGTGCCCAGTAAATCTCAGGGAATAATAATAATGATGAGATAACTTTGGAGCTTAACGCATTTGTTGGAGAGATCTGTGTTTTGTGTAGTCCCAAATTTGAATCAAAGTAGTATAGAAGATTAAGTTGTCTACTGCAAAACATAATCACCCACTGTTCTTGGGGGAGCGGGGGATGTTTGGGGATCGTTGAACCTCTTTTGGTGCTACCTACTTCGGGTTTGTTATTCATGATATACCAACATACATGCATCTTATACAATGTTGTGAGCATGAATGTGCCACTTGATTATGCAATAGTGCTCTGATATGTGTATGTTATAACAAGTGCCAACTGAAAACGCAATAAAATAAGTTTTTTTTTTAAAGAGTTGTCTCCTGCAAAGCATATCATGTAACATGCAGATCACAGATTTTTATTTTATGTAGATAGGTAAGTGGATTACTGCTTTGAACACAGAGATCCTTTTGTTACTTGCAGTTAATAAATTGTAATCCTTGCAGTAGACCACAGTGAGCTATGAAGGGTATTTGACTCCTACACCTTGTAACCCTGACTGTCTCATGTAACACATCTTGTACATTGATTTACACACTTACATGATTTATTTGGAATGGATAATGTGTATGTTATGTAAAGCGCTCTAACACTGCATTTGGGTTGAGTAGCGCTATAAAAAAAATACAATTGTGCTATTTAAATTGTTATTTGTCTAAATACTGGGACAGACCAACCCATCTGACATTCTTACAGTGCATGCACTTATATACAACAAAGTAAAAAAACGCATGCATCTCTAAAGTACCTGTGGAAAGATAACAAGCTGTGTGCTTTTGTTTCCTCACCGGTGCATTTGCATTTGTGAGGTTTCAGGACGCCTCCAGTCCAATACTCGATCAAAAGGAGGCCTGATGGCCCTTTAACTTCTGTCTTTATCTTTGGCCCAGCTGGAGGTGAAAAAAAGCTTCCTCCCCGCCTGCAGGTTGCTGCTGGGAATGGGAAGTAGACAACGTGCAGGAGCTGCTAAACGTGTCCCGGTGTCTCACAATTACACCAGGACAAGTTCAACATATTTCTTTGGGGCCCAACTTCTTAGCAGGGTGGACGGCGGCGTCCCCCCTGTGAAAATAGTGGGTGGACGCCGTGTACCCGCGTGTATCCCCGACTCGTGTCCTGGGCATTCGGATTCTCCCTGTTCAGACGGAAGACTAACATGCAGTAACGCGATAGCAAAACATTACGATAGAAGTTGAACACAAAAGGGAATCTCTGAGACCTGCAGTCTGGAGAAACTCGGAGCTTCTTCTATCGCCCTTGATGGAGAGTTCTGTCCATTGCCAAGTTGTGAAACTCTTCTGCCACCTAGTGGCTCACCAAAAATCAACTTCACAGTTAAAAAACTGTATCCAGTGGGACGTGATTGGTGGTAACTTTTGGACAGTTGAGGTCAGGCCAACTCAGCAAACGATTGAAAAACAGCAGCTATGTAAAGAAACTGATAAAAAGATGTTTCCAAACTATTAATCAATTCTGGAGGTAACATTATAAGAATAATGAATACAGAATCTGCGTGGCTCTCTAATGTGGCTGCTAGACCAATATATACACGAGGGAAGGTTTTCTAACAACTAATGATGCAATTGTATTACTTGTGGGAGGACCATGTACTCAATGACATATGGTTGGTACAGTGAGAAGAAAAAACAAGCATTGGCATAGCCAATAGGTTTCACCTACGCAAGAGCTTTTAGCTTTGCCAATGTCTTGAAGCCATGTTGTACAGCAGTGTGGAGTGGCATGGCGTAGAGTGGTGTGGAATAAAGTGGACTGGCGAAGAGTGGCATAGAGTGGTGTACAGTGCAGTGGCGTAGAGTGGATTGGCATAGAATAGATTTGAGTGGAGTGGTCTAGAGTAAAGTTGCATGGAGTGAAGCAGCAGAGTGGGGGGAGTGGAATGGAGTGGGTGGCAGAGTAGACTGGAGAGGCACAGAGTAGAGTGCAGTGGCATGGAGTGGCACAGAGTAGAGTGGCATAGACTTTAGAGGTGCAGAATGCAGTGGCGTACAGTGGATTGGCAGAGTAGAGTGGCATGGCATAGAATGGAGTGACGTGGAGTAAAGTGGCACAGAGTGGAATTGTGTGGAGTTGGGTACAGTGGTGTAGTGTGGCACAGTGTGGAGTGGCTTAAAGAGGCATAGAGTAAAGTGAAGTGGCATAGTGGACTGGCATCAGGTGCGGTGGCGTAGAGTGGTACAGAGCGCAGTGGCATAGAGCAGAGTGGTGAAAATTAGAGTAGAAAGGAATAGAGAGCAGTGGCATACTGTGCACTGGCTTTAAGCCATGCTGTACAGCAGCGTGGAGTGGCATGGCGTAGAGTGGTGTGCAATAGAGTGGCATACAGTAGGGTAGGCTAGGGTGGAGTGGAGTGGCACAGAGGGGAGTGACACAGTAGAGTGGAGTGGCGTACAGTAGAGTGGCCTAGGCTTAGAGTGGGGTGGACAGCCTTAGAATTGAATAGCGTAGAGCTGAGTGGGGTAGAGTAGAGTAGAATGGTGTAGAGCAGAGTGGATTGGAATGGCGTAGAGTGGAGTGGCATATAATAGAGTGATAAAGAGTAGAGTGCAGTGGTGTAGAGTGCAATGGCAAAGAGTAGTCTAGAGTAGCGGGAGTATAGTGTACTGAGGTAGAGTGCAGTTGAGTAGTGCAGAGTAGAGTGGCGTAGAGTGGGGTGGTGTAGAGTGCAGTGGCATAGAGTAGAGTTGTGCAGACCAGAGTGGTGAAAAGAAGAGTAGAGTGGCTTAGAGTGCAGTAGTGTAGAGTGCAGTGGTGTACAGTAGATCGGCATAGAGTACAGTGGTGCAGAGTAGAGTGCAGTGGCACATAGAGTGGTGTAGAGTGGATTAGAGTGCATTGATGCAGAATAGAGTGGCGTAGATTGCAGTGGAGTAGAGCAGAGTGGTGCAGAATAAAGTGCAGTGGCAGAGTGCTGCAGAATAGAGTGAAGTAGAGTGCAGTGGTGGAGAGTAGAGTGGCAGAGTGCAGTGAAATTGTGATATTTTTAAATTGTGATTTTTTAAAGCGCACTACTACCCAAGGGTGTCTAGGCGCTGAGACTCTCAGTAGATGAAATGAGAAGTGAGTTTAACTAGACCTCAAGTGCGGACCGTAATGAAAAAAGATGTGAATGCTGTACTAATTATTAAACAACCATGTTTCAAGAGCCTTACGAAAGGTAAGCAGGTTGTTTATGGATTTTAGTTTGAGGGGCATCGAGTTCCAAAGTTTGGCAGTGGCCACTGCAAAGCTCTTACCTCCCCAGGTGGCTCTCTTGATTTTAGGTACGACCAAATTGGCCTGAGAGGAAGATCTTCAAGTCCTGGGTGAGGTGTACTATTGAAAGAGCTGTCTGATGGATTCTGGGCCGTCAAGATGAATGGCCTTAAAAGCTATGCACAGAGACTTAAACATTACCCGCTTTCTCACCGGGAGCCAGTGGAGTAAAGGGAGAGATTGGGAGACCGACTGATGTTTTGTTATCCCAAGAAGCAATCTAGCCGCTGCATTTTGGACCATCTGGAGCTTATGCAGAGCTTTCTTGTGGGCGGTCAAAAAAAGCCCACAGTGGCAGAGTGCAGTGGCGTAGAGTTGAGTGGCGTAAAATAAAGTGCAGTGGCCTGGAGTAGAGTGCTGTGACGTACAGTGGTGCAGAGAACAGCAGAGTGGCGTAGAGTGTACTGGCGCAGAGCGGCGCAGAGTGGTGTGGCACCGAGTAGAGTGGTACGGCATTGAGTAGAGAAGTGTGGCACTGAGTGGTGTGGTGTGGCGTAGAGCGGAGTGGTGTAAAGTGCAGTGGCGTAGAGCAGAGTGGTGCAGAGTAGATTGCAGTGGCGTGCAGTTGTGCAGAGTAGAGTGGTGCAAAGTGCAGTGGCTTGGCGTAGAGTGCAGTGGCCTAGAGTAAAGAGCAGTGACGTAGAGAGCAGTGACGTAGAGAGCAGTAGCACAGAGTGAAGTGGTGGAGAGTAGTCTCGTAGAGTGCCGTTGCGTAACGTGCACTGGCATAGAGTGGTGCAGTGTAGAGTGTAGTGGCATAGAGTGGTGCAGAGAAGAGCAGATTTGTGTAGAGTTCAGAGGAACAGAGTAGAGTGGTGTAGAGTGGCGTAGAGTTCAGTGGTGCAGAGTAGAGTGGCACAGAGTAGAGTGGCGTAGAGTAGAGTGGGGCGGCGAAAAGTGAATTGGAGTAGAGTGATTCAGTGACAAAGCGCAGTGGCTGGCATAAAGTGCAGTGGCGTGGAGTGGTGCAAAGTAGAGTGGCGTAGAGTGTGGTGGTCTAGAGTAGAGTGCAGTGTTGTAGTCAGCAGAAGAATAGAGTGGTGCAGAGTAAAGTGTCAGAGTGCAGTGGCGTATGTAGAGTGTAGTGTCATGGAGTAGTGCAGAGAAGAGCAGAGAGGTGAAGAGTGCTGTGGCATAGAGTGCAGTAGCTAGTTCAAAATAGTAGGCCAGCTAGTTACAAAACACAGCTGTAGCAAAGAAAGGCATGGAGGGGGTGGAACAAGGAAGACCAGGAAGACGACTAATCAAGCATACTGTGAGGAAGTGATTTTAGCATTGTTCTTGCCTCAAAGCCTGCTATCCACAACTTTTTGACAGCTGAACTCGGGCTAACTCAGCAAACAATTAAAAAAAAGGAGATAAGCAAAGAAACTGCTGAAAAGATTTTTCCAAACTTATTATAAACTCTGGAGGTCACATTATAAGAAAAATGATTACAGAATCTGCGCGGCTCTCCCGATGTTGCTGCTTGACCAATGCATACACGAGGGACGATTCTCTAACAATTAATTATGCAGTTGCATCACTTGTGGGAGGACCATGTACTCAATAAGATATGCTTGGTACAGTGAGAAGAAAAAACAAGCATTGGCAAAGCCAAAAGGTTTTGCCTACGTGAGAGCTTTTGGCTTTGCCAATGTCTTTTAGCCATGTCGTGCAGTAGTGTGGGATGGCATGGCCTACAGTGGTGTGGAGTGGTGTAGAGCGGCGTACGATGGAGTGGAGTTGCATACAGTGGAGTGGCATAGAGGAGAGTGGTGTAGGGTAAAACGGTGTGGAATGCAGTGGCGTAGAGTGGTTTGGCATAGAGTAGAGTTGATAGGAGTGGGGTAGACTAGAGTGGCATAGAGTAAAGTGGCATAGAGTAGAGTGGGGTAGGGTGCAGTGGCAGAGTGGATTGGCAGAGTGTTTGCATGTTGTAAATAACAAACATACTATCATCAAGGACAGTGTATAATCAATTCCAGTGAAACCCCTTAAAGGCAGTAAACATCGTAACAAGACTGCGAGTCCCGGGTCTATACCTCAGTCAAGAAACAGTGACAACAAAGTCGGTTCTAATCTAATGAGTACTTCAGTATATGGTGGTATCTTCTTGTACTGTTGTTGATGACAAGGGTTCGTGTGCATCGTCCAGCAGGTCTAGCCCATGGTAGAGCCTCCAGGGACCCCATACCTTACGAAACTTTCGGGGGCATCCCCTGCTGTAGTACGTAGTACGTTTAGAGGTCATACAGAGGTTCATCCCTCTCCTCCACTCCTGCATCGTGGGGACATCTTCTGTCCCCCCCCCCCCCACCCCTCGCCCACCATCTGGCCACATCTCGCTTCGCCACCACCAGACCCAGAGAGCTAAAGAGTAATTGAGCCCTGATGGCATCAACATCATTCGGGATTCCCAGAAGGACAAACCCTGGTCGGTCGGCAGAGATACCCCCACTTCCGCACTCAGCTCCCCAATAATCGCCCTCCAGTAAGGTTGTAGAGCAGGGCACAACCATATCGTATAAGAGAAATCCCCCTTGATTTCCCTGCACCTGAGGCAGCATGGTGTCTCTATTCTGCCCATCTTATCAAGTTTCTCTCTATCATAATTTATTTTATGTAGGATTTTGTACTGGACAAGGCGCAGTCTAGCTTTAATGGCCGATTCTCTTGGGTACATCAGAGCTGCCTCCTAGTCGATGTCTTCCAGGGTGCCCAAGTCCCCCTTCCATCTCTTGCGTAGTTTCCCAAAGTTATCTGGTATGTTGTTGTTAGAAATGGGATTTCTGGTTGGCTAAGGCTTGCGTCAAAGACAGGCAGAAACCACCACTCTAGTCAGGGCAAGGGAGTTACACGCTGAAGATAACCCCTGATCACCCCCTTGGTAGCTTGGCACGAGCAGTCAGGCTTATCCCAGAGGCAATGTGTAAAGCGTTTGCGCAACACACAAACACAGCAGCAACACACTAGGCACACCACAAAAAGGAACTCCACACAAGGTTATATAAAAAATAGCCTTTGTATTATCATAAACACATTAGAAACATAATCACACAATATACACTGTGCCAACGGGCACTAGGCAATATTCACAGGGGATTATTTACAGGACAGGGCCAATCGGGCCACTGTCAGAACCATTAGATCAGGTAAGTAAATCTAAAACACAACCAGTAACTACTGGTACAATAATGACCTCAGTATTATCACCTGCAACAAACACATTATGTCTGCATCACTGGAAGCATAAAACACATTATGCAATAGGCCTCACCAGCATAAACACATTACGCATAACTCACATTACGCCTAAACCACACTACGCATTAGGCATAGGACACATTATGCATGAACCTCATAACATTAGGCATAAAAAAAAATCATAGGCATAATCATGAGGCATCACATGGGGCATAAAACACCTTATGCAGCAATCATGGTGCATAGCACACTGAAATGACCCCCAGGCCAACTGGCCATACACTGGGGCTCAAAGGCCCTTTGTCCAGAAAGTCAGGGCTCTAGGGGGGGATCTCTCAAATGACCCCCTGGCTGCTTTGGCAGCAAACACAAAGTGCGCACAGGCGCTGAGGTGTGGGGTGCAACTTACCCCCTTCCTCACCTACAAAGAACTGTCCCCCAACGTTGCAGCTGCCCACTGTCCGGCGGGGTAGCTGTGCAAATGAGCCCAGGCACCACTGTGCCTCTTGGGAGCTCCCCTCTGGGACTCCTCAAAATAAATGCGCCCAAACGTTGCAGCTGCCGGCAACTGCGGTGCAGCTGTGTGAAGCCAACAAGCACTGGCACAACGGAACACGTTGGAGCCCCCCTCTGGGGCTCTGGAACCCACAATCACTCCTCCCGGTGCCCTCGATCGGCACCCAAAATGCAATGAAGAGCCCCAACTCACCGGGGCTCCTTTGTGGACTCCGCTCCTCTTGCTGGGGCTCCCTTTCAGGCCGCAGGCGGGAAGGCACCGGCAATGTGCCTTGATCTTCCCCCGATCCTCTGGGCACCGACAACGTGCGCATGCAGCCCCACTCACCGGGCTGCTCTGGACGCTCTAGGCGGCACGCGGGGCTCTCCTCACTCACATGGGAGCCCCGCCTCGACTTCGCCTCACCGGGGCTCTCACGGCGGACCAGGCCACAGCGGCAGGGTGGGCTCCCACCAGTCTCAGGGTCTCACGGAGCACAGTCTCAGTTTTCTTCTTCTTGGCAGGCACCAGCGCGGGGTAGGCTCCCGCCTGGATCTCCGCTGGCGCTTCCGGACACGGAGGCGGGGTAGGCTCCCGCCCTCCTTCCAGGAACAGCTCCACCCACAACCAGGCAGCTGTGCCTGCCTTCCGGGTTTTCGCCGCTCGCAGCGGTAGCTGCGGCGGCTCCTCGTCTTTTCCTCGTTTCGGGTCGCGGTGCAATGCGGGGTGGGCACCCGCTCTTTAAATAAAGACAATTGCGGGGTGGGCACCCGCCACAAAAACGGCAACGCGGGGTGGGCTCCCGCTGCCAACGGGCATCCAAAACGCGGGGTAGGCTCCCGCTCCGGCCCGGTGCAAGGTGGGGGAATTCCCACACCGGGATTCCCTTGGTAGACTCTGCAGCAGCGCGCTGCAAGGCACCCACGCTCCTCTCCTACCGGAGCTTCCAGAAACAGGTGCAGCGCTCACGAGGCGCTCTAATCAGTTGTAGAGGGGCAGAGCTGGGCCCTCAAAGTTAGAGGGGCAGAGCTGGGCCCAGGCAGGCCAGCACACAGGGCCCTCCAGCAGGGAGGCAGTCCCTCGTGGCGGTTCCTCCTGGGACCCAGCAGCAGCAAGCCCCCACAGGTCACAAGAAGCTCCAAAAGCACACAGATTCATGGGGTCACAGCCCCTACATTTATACAACCATTCTCTTTGTTCTGCAGAGCACAGGGCTTGGGGGGACCAGCTAGAACTGGTTCTGGAGCACTCTGTTTACAGTGCTCACACCCTTCTTTGGGAGATGGGGGCTCAGCCATCAGACACACCACAGGGGGCGGAGCCAGCATTGTACAGGCTAGGCACATACCTATTCAGGGACCAGGGACTTCTCCTCCCACTACTCCAAATGTAGATGTCCCATTCAGCCTAGTGCTGACTCACCCTGCCCCTCCTGGAGCCAAACACACCTCACCAGCCCGTCACTCAAAAGCCAGACATGCAATTCACATCAGGCAGGCAGACACATAGCACACAGAAATGCCAACTTCTAAAAGTGGCATTTCTAAAATATTTATAATAAATCTGCGCACACCATTGCGCAGCATTTATTACCATTCCAAATATACTAAACTTGACCACGCTGCTCCTCTCATATCAGGAATTACCACTGAAACACTTATCAGGGAATCCCCAATGCATTCCTATGGGAGGGCAGCCCCACAGTAGTGAGAAACCAGAAATGGCTGTTTGTCACTACCAGGACATGTCACTCACTTAAGGTACATGTCCTATCTTTTACCCACAATGCACCCTGCCCATAGGGCTAGCTAGGGCCTACCTCAGGGGTGACTGACATGTAGTAAAAGGGAGGTCACAGACATGGCACACACTTTAGGTGCCACGTCACAGCGGCAGTAACACTGCGTGCACAGGCCCTGCAATGGCAGAGGCCTGAGATAGGTTTGAAAGGCTACTTTGGTGGGTGGCGCAATCAGCGCTGCAAGCCCACCAGTAGCATTTAATTTACCAGCCCTGGGTATATGAGATACCACTTTACAAGGGACTGACAGGTAAATTAAATAGGCCAAACAGGTGTGGACCAATCTTACCATGTTTATCACAGAGAGCAAACACACTTTACACTGAACAGCTGTGCTAAAGTGCCCAGAGTCCTAAAACCACCAACACCATGTCAGAAAAAAGGCTAGGAGAAAGGCAAAAAGTTTAGGGATGACCCTGCAAAAAGGGCCAAGTCCAACAGTTGTTGTTTATTGTTTTGTATGTAAGGGAAACAGCTTTTTCTGTGATGTCCTCTTGTAATAACCTCCTCTCCAGTGGATCAAATTCAGGTAAATCAGCACACGGTATACCCTCTGTCAGCCATGCATGGCGTAGTTGTGCATACTTGATAAATTGGGACCTATGGAGCCCATATTCTGTACTGAGAGTGGACCAAGATTTAAGTTTGCCTTTGTCCACGATATCGCCTATCATAGAGATGCCTACCAGGTCCCAGGCTCCAAAATCTTTCAGTTTGCACAAGTCTTTGAACCACTCCCCCCTTTCAAAGTGGCCTTGCCCTGGTAATCCGGTGTCTCCACCCCATTGTTTTCGTCACCCTTTCCCACATCTCTAGGGTAACCATCGTCGCTGGCAGTAGCTGTGAGGCTCCCTTGCCACCATAGAGGTAATGGAACTGTGTATGGGGTTCCATTAAATCCCTCTCTAGCCTATATGTGGGGTGATCTTGTGCCTTATGGGGATCAAATGTGCGGCCCAGTAATAGGCCTCTATGTCTGGCAGTGCTATCCCACCATTGTTGGGGTTGCGTTGTAATGTTTTTAGTGCTATTCTGGGATGGCCTCCCTGCCATAGCAGGGATCGGATATCTCCCTCCAGCCCGGTGAACACTGTCCGAGGGAGTGGGTGGTAGGTATTATGAAGAGTGTAGAATAACTGCAGTAGGGTGATCATTTTAACAATAGCTTCCTTTACTAGCTAGGAGAGGGGGAGATCTTTTCACCTTTCCACATCTTCTTCAAATTTCCGGACGATCCTTCCGATGTTACGGTGCCTACACATCTCCCTATGGGGGATAATGAAAATACCAAGGTATTGGAAGCCCTTGGGAACCACCTTCAGGTCTCCGTGTAGTGGTAGACACTGTGGAATCTCGCCAGGACAATGCAACATGGATTTATTCCAATTTATCTTATACCCGGAGCGCCACCCATAAACGTCTACGGTACTAACCAGGACAGGGATGGTGATTCCAGGATCTGCAACATAAAGGAGAATGTTGTCAGCGTAGAGGTAGAGCTTTTCTTCTTCTTTATCAGTGGAAGCGGTTTTAAAACCTTGAATTTCCGGGTGACTACGGATAGTACAAGCCAGGGATTCCAGTGTAAGGGCGAAAAGGAATGGGGAAAGAGGGCACTCCTGCCTCATATCCTGGCCAATAGGGAAGGCCGATGACGTCTCACCGTTTACTCAGACCGTTGTAACCAGCATGTTGTATAGTAGTGCCACCTGACTCCTGAACCTAGGTCCTATTCCAAACTTAGCTAGTGTGCTGTCCATGAAGGGCCAGTTTACTGCATCAAACGCTTTTTCTGCGTCTAGTGACAGAAATATGTGCGGTGTATCACTGTCCTTGACCCTCACCAGCCAATTATGGGTCCTGTGAAGGTTTAACCTAGTGGCACGGCATAAATCCAGACTGGTCATCATGGATAAGGGATGTAATATACCTCAGGAGGCGAGTCGCCAGCACTGTGGCCAGTATCTTCACCTCCATATTTAGTAAGGAGATGGGGCGATATGAGTCGCATCTATTGTGAGGTTTACTTTCTTTACGCAGAACTACTATTGTGACGGTCCTGAGGTCGGGGGCAAAATGCCATCGTTGAGCACATCTTGATAGAGACGCAGAAGGTGAGGACCCAGGAGTTCTATGCACCTCTTGTACAGTTCCGCTGGTACTCCGTTGGGAGCGGGTGTTTTCCCAAGTCGTAGTTTAGACACTTCCCCCTGCATTTCTGTCAGAGTGAGGTCTGCCTCTAGGTCTTTCACTTCCACTTCTCCCAGTACCAGGTTCAAGATAGCCGCCAGGTAGTCCCTTATCTCCGCGTTGTCACTAAGTGGGCGTGCCGCATAGAACTCCCTATAGTAATCCACAAACGCCCTGGCAATATGTGTGTCAGTGGTATATGCTACGCCATTATCATCCACCACGATGTCCCATAACCATCTAGCCTGTATTTCTTTTTTGCTGAGACAGGCCAGTAACTTCCCTGCCTTACCCCCAACCTCATAGTCGGTGCAACATGGACAGTCTGTTTCCTGACGCTATCCATGGCCAGGTCCCTATATTCCGGTTTTAGTGTTGCCAACTGTCGGGTTATCTTGTGATCCTTATCAGTCGTCACCTGTCTTTCAAGCGATAATATCTGCTGTTCTAGTCTTTCCAGTGTTTCAACCTTTTTCTTTTTTACCCATGCAATTCGATTCTGGGCTTTATCGCGCAACGCTGTCTCATAGGACTCCCATACAGTCACACTGGAAGAGACGGAATTTTAGTTTTCGAGGCAGTAGATTTCTGTATCCGCCCGTATTCCCTGCAGCATCTTACCATCTCACAGGTTCCAAGCACTGAGGCACCATCCTGAGTGTCTGTCATGGCACCGAGCTCCCAGCTGCACCAAGATTGGGGAGTGGTTGGAGAGACCCCTCGCCAAGTATTCTGCCTGCCCCACTATGTTTATTTCACCCTCTGGTACGAATATGTAGTCTCACCTGAGGTACATGTTATGTGCACCAGAGTAAACGGAGTAGTGTCTATACTGGGGGTGGCATTGTCGCCATAGGTTAGTGAGAAAATCGTGATGGGGGTGCCCAGAGAACCCCCACCACCACAGGAGCAGTGAAGCAACTGATTCATTACATAATTGAGATCACCCCCTAAAACACGTGGAGAGACAATGGCATCTCAAGCAGGATATCTACAATCTTGTTCAGTGTGGGAGCCTGTAGTCGCGGCAGCGTATATGCGCATTTCAAAGTCACCTCCCATCCACCCAACTGTCTCATGACCCCCATGTATCGCCCCATAGGGTCTAGCCACTGGTGTATCACTTGAAAGGGGCGGGATCTCAATCAATATTGCAACGCCTCATGACCCAGTGGAATAGCCCGCATGTGCCAGCACTGTATGGGCGCCCGACCAAGAAATTTGCAAATTGTACCTTGTAAATGGGTCTTCTGAAGTATCACTATATCTGGGTGCAGCCTTTTAATGTACTGTGCTACCAAACCCCTTTTAATTTTATCCCCCAACCCACTGACATTCCATGTCATCACCGTAAAGTCTGGGGGCTCTACCGTAGTGGACCCGGCAATGGGATTTGATGTTTCACCATGTCATCTGTGCCTGAAGTACTCCTAGGGCATTCTTGTGTCCTTTGGGGTCCCTGTCTTTCACGGACCCACACGACCAATGAATGAAAACAACAAAACCTGAACTCTAACTTCCACTCCCCCAACCAAACCCCCTCCCCACCCCCCATAACCTCCCCACGGCATAAGCCTATCTATTCCAGTAGAAACAGCAGTGTGTCAGAGAAGAGAAAGAGTTTTGTTGTCCACCTCTATGAAACTAGTCAGTGTCTAACACTGTAGGATTTAGAACTTATAAACTAGCCAAAAAAGTCTTTCAACAGAAGTCCTGAGCCCTAGGCTATGGATATCTGGGAGCGTTAGTAGTACAGTTAGAGCTCCAGCAGCCGGGTAGCTAGTTGACAATTCCTGTTTCGGATCCAATGGGTCGTCTTGCGGTAGTTGTGCTCCAGTCTCTGTGTTCTCCTCCATGACAGAGATCTCAGCTGCCAACGGGTGCAAACTTTCGGGTCCTGAGGACATCCCTGTTTCCTCAGGGTGTGTGGGCGCCCTGTGATCCGGGCCCAGCATTGGCCGCGTTATCAGTGCAGGCATCATCTCCTTCCGTTTTCACGTTGTGTCTCTTGCCCAGGGTTCCCTTTCTCAAAGTGTATGGTGTTCCGCCACCCCTGTGGCTCTGTCTACGATCATTTCTTTGCTTTCTCTTCATTGACGCCTGGGACCTGGCCTCCACATGTTGTGTCAGGTGTCCCTTCGAATTCAGGTGAGATAATATCTTTTAGCCAAGTTGCCAGGAATGCAGGCACATTGGCCCCTTTTACTCTTTGAGAAAATCCCACAAAGCGGAGGTTGTTCCTCCGTGCCCTGTTTTCTGCATCCTCCAGGCACCATAGTACATCCTTATTTGTGCCGCGGAGTTCCGCCACCCCATTTTGGAGGTCCCTCACCACATCTTCTACCTCCGAGACTCGAGTCTCCACCTCTGTCACTTTCTCTGACACCTTGCATAGGGTCCTGGCGTCAAGAGCGACCTCCGAACATACCTACCCTACCTAGCTCTCCAACGCCTCTCTCAAGGATTGTATTGCTTGTAACAGTATTGTTGTGTTTGGCAGCCTCTGCGGCCTCCGTCTGAGGGGTCATGACTTTTATGAATCGGTCCATCTTGCCCAGCCTAGGATGCTTGAGCGCCTTATCTCTTACCATCATTATGGTCGGGCAGCATTCCCAATTCTTGCTGATCGTTACCTCCCGCTAGGTTACCAGGGTTCACGAGGGTCAAACAAAAAGGAGCCAGCCACACGAGCTACCCCACTGGGGCCGTCAAGTGCCAGTGGACACCTCCGGTTTAGGACCCCGCTTGGATCGGTATCTCTCCGTCACCAGCATTTCGCTCCACCTCGCCATCCCCCACCACAGCCACACAAGGCCCTGTGTGTGCAGCGCCCACAGATAGGGTATCCGATTGATTATGTGTCCTCTGGGGAGGGATCAGCAGGGCTCTCCTCAGCCAGTGTTCCAGGCCTTAGGTCCAGGGCCCTCCCTCGCCAGCAACCAGGAAAGCTGCTCTCTATTTTAACTGGAGGGAATGTCCCTCTCTCAGCTGCCCAAATATTTGCTGGCAGCACCCAGGATCAAGCAGGTCTTCTCATCCGCCTGGGTTTTAAAAAAAATTCTCCTGGCATCTGCTCCACAGGTCCCCGCTTCTGCTCTATGTGGGCCTCACCCCCGGCTCGACCCTGTGATGGCGCTCAGACACTGCCCTGTGGCCGCGCTCACCCACGTGGCAGCTTGCAGGCTCTTACCTCGCGATGTGGGGTGCGGTCGGGGGGACGTCAGCCTTCCGCCACACGTTTCACCAGTTTCTGGGGCCGCCGACGGGTTTCACACTGGAACAGCGGACCGTCTTCTCACCAGGTCCCGTACGTCAGCCAGCCGCTCCAGGCCTCTTGTTCCTTGGCTGCGCCGCTGTCACCACCAGGCTTCCTCCATGGACGCGGGTGACCACACGCCGGCCCCAGGCTCATCCGCCTGCCGAGTCTCCACAGAGCGCCCCACTCCGCCACCTCCTATCACCACCCAAGGCCTCCGCCCCGTGGTCCCTCTCACACAGCACGGCCTCGTCAATGGCCAGAGGCCCCAAACACGGGGGGCCTGCATGGCTGAAGTGTCTTCGCCGACGGTGTTGTCTTTGTCGGCAGCGTCTTTGATGACGACATAACTCTTGTCGACGAAATGGGCATATCGACAGCTGTTGTCGTCTTCGTCGACAATGATCTGGTGAACGAGACTGTGGTGACCATCGTCGTCGACGCGGTCGTCGATGATGAAGTCATCGGGGTTCTGAGAGGATTTCTACTCCGACGTAAACGGTTCGGGGAGAAGAACGTGTCCGTTCCCGAATTTTTATAGATTGAGTACTGGGCTGTGAGGAGGCCTCCTCTGTGGAGGTGAATTTTGTTTTCTACTTTCTCAGAGTCTTTATGGTGAATTTTTAAGGCCTTCCTACTCTCCTCAGATGTCCCTTGATCAGAAGATCTTGACCTTTTGTGGGCTCTCACAGGTGAATCACTGTCTTTTTCAGAAGTGGTGGATTTTTGAGTTTTGGACTTCTGTAGCCACAGAAGTAGCCTCCCCTCCCTGTTTTTTAAGGTCGTAGAGGAAAAAATGTGACATTTTGCACTCCTTTACCTGATGTTGAGGGAGAGGCAATACAGACCGCCCTTATGTGGATCATCCACATGTAGCCTTTTCTTTCCACAGGTTTTGCAGAATCTGGAGGCTTTTCTTAAAAAATATCCAACAAAGTAGCTGTAGATAAATCTGCAACTCTAAAGAAGAAAAAAGAAAAACTGAGCAGAGCTCAAGGAGACTCCCTTCACATGAAGTGTGGTAGAAAATCTGAGGGACTCCGCCTCTGTTGAGAGTGTTCTAGAGGGTGCTATTGCCTGACTGGTTATAGTTAAAATGTGGTCATTTTATAAAGTGTAATTAGTTCACAGTTGTAACTTAGGGAAAGAGAAATTCCTGGTCCTGCTGAAAGCCATGGACCCCATTTTGGGCCAAAGGCTGAAACATGTGGACCCACAGATGCAGGAGTAATTACGACTCTAAGACATCACTGTAACTTCTAACCATCTTGTTTCCTCCAAAACAGAATAAAGGTAGCTCCTGACTGAAGGTCACCGAGATTTTTAGCTCTTATAATCCTGGATCCGAGCTCCCATCCTTCATCCATAAGTACTCGCTGCAGTCCCAAAAGCGAGTCAGCTCACCACTAGAAAAATTCCCTGACGAACAAGGATGGCCGATGATGAAGCATGACTCACAGGGGGGGATGCATACCTTTCAATTTTTTTTAATTGACTCCCAGAGTACAATAGAAAGTTCAATGTGTGTAGGGTACTATCTTGACAAACAAAAGAAAGCTCTTGTTTGGTCTTCATAAGAAAAGGAAAATCCTGTGGTTGACCATACCTGGTTTCATTTGCTCTATGGTGTTTGTGTAGACTGACACCTGCTCAGCAGCAGGGTACCCTCTGCGGTGATAGCGCGCTCTACAAACCTGCATAATATAACATGACATAACACAGACTTCCTACCCAGCTCATTTGTTTGCTTCCTCTCCTGACTCTCGGGTCAGTAACGTAGCAAGGGTGTAAAGGAAGTTTATGGGAGTAAGGAAATGGGTTTCTTGCCCTCTATTACATACTTGAAGATTAGTCAGTGAGAGCTACGTCCCACTCTCTGCAGCGACTGCACTGCTGTCTGACAGTATGCCTATGGTCACCTCTCAGTGTGTGCTGCTATTTCAGTGCAGGTGTAAGTCTCTCTTGTATATTCCCAGGTATCCCTCTCTGTGCTATCGTTCTGTATTGGTCAATGTATCAGGTCCTTGTCTGCAACCAAACCAGCTTCCCACAAACCTTTAATGGTGTATTTGCATTAATTTGACCTACCTCTGCATATGCTGCTGCCTGTTTCAATTTCTGCTGATGAGTTCTGCCTCTATGTAAGCCTTTGTCTGTCTCATTGGTGCTTTTCATCTCCAAGGGATGTGGGTCAGTTTGAGTTAAAGTACCCATCCACCTTCCTGGGGTGAAGGTGGCTCGCATTCCTTGTGGTCCACATATATTTATTTTTTTCATTTAATTTGTCATGGGGTTTTTGCCACTTGCATTTCTTTTTCCATGCCTGCATTCCTGTCTTATCACCTTGTCTGCTAGTGTTCATGACTACCTTCTTCCTGCCAACTATTTGCATACTTACTGTTGTTCCACATGAGTCTCATGTCCGTCTCTTGGTGTGTCAGGGTACCTGTAGTCTATATGCCCAGAAGAGCAAGGAATCCCATTCCACTATGGAAACCATGTGTAGCACAGCCGCTGCTTGCATGCCTAAATTCTATGCTTGCTTGCCCAAATGTCTGCCTAACTACTTGCATTTCCTTCTGCCCGTCTTCCTGTATGACTCACAGACTGTACAACTGTTTGCCAGTCTGTTGGCTTCTTTGAGTTACTCTCGTCTAGCACCTGCAGGTCATATTTCCATTTCGTACACTAGCAAAAGATTTGAATTTGAGTTGGGCGCAGGATGTCTCTTGCGTAGGTTCATGGGACGCCTTTCTTTCCAGAAATATATATATGAGATTGCTGGCAAACTGTACTGCCTCACTTTCTCTCATTTAGGTCTCTGCGACAGTCGTCGAGTTGTTGCAAATGTTGATAGCGTACCTTCCTCTTACCCTAGGCTGCCACTGTTTCTCTTCCAGTGGATCCTCACCACTAGTCATAAGCACTGAGTTGTTCTTCCCATGTGTGGGATCCCAGAGCACTTTGCAAAAATATATCTGAAAAAGTATGTATATGTACATACGGGTAAAACCTTTAGTAGAAAAGTGAGCTTAAATAGAGAAAGAACCGTCTTTGCAGTCCAGTAAAATGTTAAAGCACTCACATTTTATTTATTTTTCATTTTAAATAACTATAAAACCAAATAGTCACCACATTAGTAAAAAGTGACAAGCAAGAGCTTTCACAAACCTTTTTCAAAATGGAAACGAAAGAAAATGAAAAGCAATATTAGTAGAGAGACTGCAACAGACATGGAAGTGAAAGTTGGCCTTACATTTCCTGCTGTGTCCAATCATACCCCACACATAACAGTTAGGTCCGTTTATTTCAGAATCCTTGTAGCACTGAGCTTGGAAATTTTGGCTTTCCCCTCCCACCAATTAGAGACCTTTTCTCAACCATTCCACACGACATCCGTAAGGACCAGAAGTGTCCTTCACCTATTTCACGACATGTTTTGCTTCTCCAGTCAGACTGTCCTCACCGTTTGTGAAATGCCCCGCCAGTGGAATGAAAAAGCACAGTCAGACCTGCACAAACTTTTGTATGGCGTGCCTCACAGATAGCCTGAGGACTGCAGACATGGCAGAATTTGTTCAGAACCCTGAGTGGAGGCAGAAAATCAGACTGCTCAGTCTACAGGCGAGGCTCCAGAAGGAGGCCTGAAGACGTTCAGAGGGACCAAGTGTCCCATCTTCCTTCGCACCCTCTTCATTCTCTCTGGACACCAAGAGGGGAAGATCTCCAGTTTCATTGACCTCTCCTTCCTCTTCCAAAGTTGCCACTGGCACCTCAATCTCCACTTGTGCCTTCTAAGCCATCCAAACAGTCCACCCCATAATAGGAGATCTCACTCTAGAACCCAGTTTCTGAGCAGGTCTAGCTCTCATTCACGCCGTCCTAGGAGATTTAACCCAAGACATCGCTCATGCAATACCTGTACGAGTCATAGAAACTCTCTTTCCTGTTCGTTGCATTCCTATGACCATTCCTTCATCAAGGATTACTCTCGATGCTGGCTGATTCTGCTCCTGCCCGAGTTACACCTATTAATAACATTAACACTCCTAATGTAGTCTTCGTTAGAAGTGAAGTGGAGGTAAATATTGCAATGCCAACTCCCACAAGTCAGTTATATTTAAGACTTTGCACCACATAACATGGTCCAGATGTCGCTTACCAATAGACCATGACCTAACAGAACTGGTAACACAGCTGTTCCTTGCTTAGGCGAAGTCTGCTTCATCTAAGCTTAAAAAAAAAATACAAAGCTTTAGTACCAGGACTATTCTACTTAAGGACGGATTAACCACCATACTCTGTCATAGTATCTGCAGCAAGGAAATTGCATGTTGTTGTACCATCCTCCACTGTTTCACTTGATAAGGAGAGTAAAAGAATGGATTCAGCAGGAAGCAAGATTTGCAGCACTTCGGCAATGAGGACGAAGACTGAGTGCCACAGAGGTGTTGGGCTATTATGACAGGTCCCTCAGGAATTCCTTACAAAGATTCACCAAAAAGTCCCTACAGAGCACAGGCAAGATTTTCAATAAGTCTTTCAAGAATAGACACTGATGTCAAATCAGGTCATAAGCTCGGCAGCAGCCTTAGAAGCCCATGGTTACTGCCATGATATTGTCTCAGACAAATCTCTATGTTAGGGCTCACATGTCTGAAGCTGGAAGCTCAGAGAATTTTGAATCTCCTGTTCTCAGGAAATTCTATGTTTGGTTCGCAAGCTGTTGACGCTATGGCGAACAAGACGTTCGAGATGGACACTTTGAAAACAGAGGGCTAGGAAAGAAAAAAGGAGTACAAGACACTATGGGAAGAAGTAAACATCATAATTCAAAACCAAGCAGAAAATACTGAATTGAGAATTCAAATGGATAATAGACTTGACATTTATGTACAAATGGATCAAAAAAGAGAAATTCAGGATGCTGGCACTGCACCAGATTTACCCCAATTTAATCAAAGGGATTGTATGTGTGCTTGAGATTTACACGATGCATACTTCCACATTCCAATCACAAGACAAAAAATTGACAATTTCAGAGATTTGTGGTAAGCAAAGACTACTTCCACTTCAAGGCACTCCCTTTTGGCCTGAAGTCCGCAACTCACACTTTCTCTAAGTGCATGGAAGTAGTAACGGCATTTTTGAGACGACAAAAAATTTCCATCTACTCATACTTAGCAGACTGGCTAATAAAAAGCGACAAGAACAAGCAATGAATGGTTTCTATCAGGCTACAAACATCTAGGTCTCTACATCAAAAAAAAAAAAAAAAACACTAGTTTGTCCGCGAAAAAAGTGGTGTAGGGCCGCTGCACCGATACAGTCTGGAGCTCACTCAGTAACACGCTTAAGTGATCACGGTGAGGAAGACAGTTTGGAGAATCAGAAGATGCAACTAGCAGATTTAAGTTGGCTCAAAAGGGATGCACATGAGGAACGTCAAGGCCAAATCAAGACCCCACTGATCCAGAACTGGCCTAAATGCTACATATGTCAATGTTCACTCTGAGGCAGAGTCCATGCTCACAGCAGACAGATTGAAGGAAAATGAACAAGCATTGGTAGTGCCAACATATTTGACTTTAATCTCCTAGCATATGCACTTACAAGCATCTCCAAATGCACACTAGTACATGATTATGTTCGCATGTAAGCACATTAAACCCAAGCGGCTGTCTTGGACTATGCTGATCCTACCTACTGCTCATTACTAAATTGGGCTAGGGATTATACAGATGTCTGGTCAATAAGACAATCTGGCAGTGCCCAAAGGGCTATACTGTAGGTCCACTTATGGGCCATTTTCCTGGCTGTTTGTGGGCCTGTTCTATGGTCTGGTGGGCAGGTTTTTACAATTGATTTCAATGATATTACCACCAACATTGCCTGCAGCAAGCACAAACACATGCAGTCTCCTATACCTTGCAAACCACCTATACAGCGTGTCTTTACATGTTCAAAACTGTCCCGGTTTGTAAATGTGGGCCTCATTTTTAGCTATCTGAGTCACTAATTGTTATTTTCTGTCCCAGTCCGACCCTAGGTTTATAGAACCAACTGACAGCGTGGGACATGAACACATTTGCTATTCTCAGTGATATCAAAATGCAAAAAAAAATTTTTTTGCTCAAATTTGTCCATAACCCTTCCCATAAGAGTGGGAGAATTTTTAACGTTTGCGAACCAATAGTTAACCCGTCCAGAAGAACAACTAAAAACACCCTTCGCAAGGGTCCAAGAGTCTCAACATGAAACTCATGTGGTTCGCGGATGATGGCTTTATTTAACATGCATTGTGGAGTATGGCTGCGTGCATGTGGCACACTTAAATTTCGAAATTGTTTTTTGGCACGTTGTCACACGTTCAACAATCTCCAACAAGCAGCAAAACAGTGCAATGACTGGGCGCACACTTTTTGGAATCACTGCCACCTCAGCTATAAATACCCTTTAGTAGAGTAAAATCCTCTCTTATGAGTTTTCAGTTCTGTCAGCTTTAATGCATACATATTGGGGGTTCTTGTCTAGGCACACAGATCTAACATATTGTGCTATTTGAAGTCTGATTTGAAGTACAATTAGAGGCTATGTCACTGCATTTAAGATTTGATTTACAGAGTGTTTGTTTAACCATCCTTTACAAGTTTTACCCTTTTGCAACAGCTTACAGGAGAGGGGCACTGCCCCAATTGCGTATTTGCAGTAAGTATGATCGAGTTGGCATACCACCAAGAATACATAAACAATTTTTAGAGTACAACATGGCTAGAATTGTATGAAGGTGGAGATCTACGGAGTCAAATCATTTCCACAATCCTATATAGATATTTTCCTTCAACAAATATAAATGAAATACAAATACAAGGCATATAGAGTACAAACTGACGTGGGAATAGAATTATAAATTCAGCTTCAATATGTTTACCTATCCCGCATTGTTTCTCTGACATTTCCATCTCTTCTAGCCAATACATCTCCTCTAGAAGACTTCTCGAAGGGAAGAATCACCCAACACATAGCACTGCAAATTTACACAACTAAGAGCTAGACGTATCCTTCAATGAAAGACAACCAAAAATTAAACAAACATTGCTCGACTCATACCTTTGACTCAGACCTCTGTAGGCAATTACAGCTAATCCAGAGAGATATTAAGAAGGCCATACATATTACCAGGAAAACAGCAGGTAGGGCATAACTGTTAGAACAACTGCTGGCTAGGCTGATTTGGCACACAAGGCATGGATCTGGGAAGCACTCCTCCCCCCTCGGGATTATTTTGCAACTCAACAAAGATCACAGCGGACTGAAATTAGCATAAGCCTATCTTCAGAGAGAAGCATTGTTAGACACGCACAAGTACTTGCATCAACCCAAAAAAAATACATCAGAGGGCTAGCTACAGAGCGGGGCATGACTCAAGCATGTTGGTACAGCAAGTTTGTTTAAAACCTTCCTTAATCTCGAAGTCTCGACCAGCAAACACCAGCTCACCCACAGCAACCACAAGGCCCCCAGCACCCGCAAAGTCCCTGAGGGGAGAAAAAACAGCCCCCAAAAAACCTCTGCTAGAAAAGAAAAAAAAAAAAAGACGGCAGCATTAAACCAGCTAAGAATTCAAATCTTACGGAGCAAAATTCATCACGCACGGTTATGTTCACAATTCACTACCAGTGTATCGAGGGTGTTGCATCCAACTACCTGAAGGAAATAAATTGTGTAGCACAGTCCGGGATGTAACCTATGCTATGCTGATGAATGTCTGCTTGTTGCACCTACTCCAAATAAAAATATACAAGCACTGGCAAAGTCAATCTGTCTTGCTTTACCAATGCTTGCTGTTTGCTGCTATCGGCTTTGCCAGTGGTTGTTCAACTGAGGCAGCACAGGCAAAGCCAATAAAGGAAGCTTACCATCATGGTAGTGTATTTTCTACATTTCCAAGATGACCGTTACTTCCCACATAAACTCAACATTGCAGTCAACTTTAAAGAACAGAACATAATGACCCATTTTGGTTAGTTATTAGGTCTAGCCTAGGCAGCGCTTGCGCTGTCTCTTCGAGACATGCTGTAACTAGGATATGGGGTTGAAAAAACACCCATGTTTTTCATTGGTTCCCTGTTGAGGTCCTTTAGAAATGCTGGCTTATCACTGGTGAATACACTTAGTAGTCCCTCCTTTTGGAATTTTGTATCCTCCCATGAGGTTTGCCCCTCTTACATGTGTTCTTACTGTTCAGGTTATTTATACTTAGAGAGAACTATTTTTTAGTTGGCCTGCTTCTTTGCTCCTTAACTGCTCTGTTTCCTTGTGCAGTGAAACTTCTGTTGCATCATTTGCTTGCCGTCCCTTTATCTCCCCGGGCCTCCCCTTCACCCCTCCCAAAACTCTGCTTTCGTTGCTTCATATCCACTAATCTCCCTGTGCCTCCCCCTCACCCCTCCCACAACACTGCATCGGTTGCTTCATATCCCTTAACCTTCCTGTGCCTCCTCCTCATCCCTCCCACAACACTGCTGGCAGGCCCCCACCACCCCTCCGAGGCCACTGCTGTTTTGCTTTTTGTTACTTTACAAACACTTGTATTTATATAGCACACCTAGCAATGGGCTCTGGGAAATTAAACAATCAGTCCATATCAGAGGATGATGAGCCTAACAGCAGACTCGAAACGGGATCCCCAGCTCACCAGTCAGCAGCTCTCACCACTACGACATATCCTTTGCCTAGCCAAGTTGCAGGGTGCAGTACGATATGTGGCTAAAAGAGGTACTAACTGACCTCTTCTGCCCACATATGGTACTGTACTCTTTAACATGACTAGGTAAAATACATTGGCATTTATAATGCCAATAACTGCAAATCCAACAAATGCGAGACCTACTGCATTTCCAATGCTCGTCTTTGAACTTCCAATACGGCTGTCACGGGGCTTCATACCTTATTGCATCATGCAACATGGTGGTCACCTTGGAAGTATAACATATACACTTCCAAGATGACTGCCACATTGAGTCGCATCACGTTGCATAACACATCACGGCAGCATCATGGAAGTACAAAAATACACTTCTGAGATGGCTGCTGCTTTGCGACTCGTCATGTTGTGTCACATATGTTATACAATGTGGCAGTCATTCTGGAAGAATAAAAAAAGAACTTCCAAAATGGTCAGCCACAGCTATTCGCTTTGACAATGCCAGTGCAATTTTATAGATACAGGAATGTTTGCACAAACTAATTAATCACAACAGCACTCGCAGATCTAAGTTGTACATAAAATACTTTATGAAGAGCTTGTATGGCCAAAGAATCGCTCTGACTAATGCACAACTGTACCAGCTAATGTCCTTGTTATTAGGTTGAGCCTACCAGACAGCGTAAGTGGTTGCGAAAAGCCTATTGTTAACTTACAGTGGGCTTACAGCCCACCCAGTGCTTACCATTGGTTGGCTTTAATGTTGATCTCATTCGCTTGCTTCTTATTCAATGGCTTCCCTTCCTCTTCTTGTGTTTGTCCCACCCCTGGAGCATAGTCTTATTACCGTCTTTTTGGTTGGTTGACTTGCATCCTTCCACTGCTCACTTTTAGGGAACTACTTTATTCTTTTTGGTTAAACAACCCATGAGATTGCACGTGTTTTCTCGAAGTTCCTCCCGTGTGCTGCTCACCCTCCCGCCTCCCATCCCCTTGTTATATCTGTGTTACTTCCACCACCCCCCAGGTCATCTGCTGCCTCTCCATCCATCACAGGCAGTCTGGTGTTTTCTTTATTTTTTACCCCCCCCAAATCTCCTCTTTTGCTTCTGTGTCCCTCTGCTCCCCATTGCTCCTCCCGTGTTGACTTTGCCCTCATCTAGTTTCGCTAGCTTATATTACTGCCCTGCCTTCTCTAACAGCCCCTCCAAGCTGCTTTTGATCTCGGATCCGGTCAGAGAAAAGCCGGCTCCCACACAAAGGATGCAAGCGCCCGTTGTCCAGCGTAATTTGCATTTTATTGAGTGTTTGGCCCTTCACACATTGACAGAGCTGCAAAACATTGAAACTGGGAAATAATACATACTTATTAAAATACCTTCATTATAGGTTTGGTTTTTGCTTTGAGAGTAGATGTTGATACATTTCCATTTACATGCCCATACTTTGCATTTTCTATTAGTGAGCATGCATGCATCTGTCTGTATACATTTCTATAAAAAATAAATAAAAAAAAGCTTAGCTGAAGTAGTACCTGAGCTGTATATGGTCCAACAGACAACAGCTCTAACTGTCTCCCACCCAGCCGCCCCCACAGACAGTAGCCTCCTCTGCAGTCTCAGACACCAGCACCTGGGTATACAACTGCCCAGTAATTGAGGGTATCCACCTTTACTCCCTGCCCCGGCTTCACTGCAAGATCCTCAATGGCAACTCTGTATCATGCTCTAGGATGCCACCACCGCGGTGTACGACAACTATCCCATCCGATCCCGTGAGGTGCTCAGCATTTCATCCACACCATTGGCTACATTGAAAGAATCCTCAATGACATCTCTCTGTCGTGCTCTCTAATGCCACCACAACTGTCCCCTCCCATCGTGTGAGGGGCCCCGACTTCCATCAACCACAGCAACCACATCAAGACTGTTCAGTGAGAAGGTATGTCCATTGCTGAGAAATCTTCTGCACTGAGGGTCACTTCTAATCTTTGTAAAGGCCTACATGTAATTGACTATATTTTAAATAGAGGGCGAGTTGGCCACTATTCTGTGGTTTTCTCTGCAGTCACCACTGGCGCCTGTAAATATCTGAGCACGAAAGGTAATTTATTTGGACTGAGATAGCAATGGATGCTGCATTGTGACATGGGCAAACATCTTGTCGACATTCACATTGGTAAAACTTCGTATTCAGAATCTAATCAATTTGTGTTTTGCAGTTTCTAAATACAATACAACACAAATCAGACTTGTAGATGCAGCACTTTAATCTCGAGAGAATATAGTTTGGTCTCAACAGAGTATAAACTTTCCTGTGGACTTTTATTTTGTTGGGCAAGAGGTGATTGGGGAAAAGTGGTGGACAGGTCATTACAAACAAAATGTTTCCAAAGCAGTATCTGCTCAACAAAGCAGCACTTTCTCTTGCACATGAGGAAGTTCTCGAATCAATGGCAGTGAATTCAGTGATGTTAAATCTTCCACAACGGTTCAGAAGAGGGTGCACCCCAGGACTTTTCTGTCAGACTTTCAATCCTAGAGTCTCTCAGACCTTCTCAGCATACTCATCAGAGGAGTTCACTTCTCACAGAAATGTTTGGTTTTCTAAATGAAGCACAATGACAAAAGCACAGTTCAGCTGGTGTTGTGCAGATATACTGCTATCTTCCTATATGTAAGCATCTATGTGTGTCTTTCTGTCTGATTGTCTGACTGTCAACCTGTCTGTCTAATCATTCTAGTGGCAGACACTAAGGCCAGTTGCTGCTGTAGATCCCAACTGTCCATGTTATGTTATCTTATGTTAGCATCACTTAGTATAGCGCAACGAATCGTTACCGGAGGAATATCTTGGCGCTTCAGCTGAAGTAGAAGGCTAACTTAAACAGCCACGTTTTTAGGAGGTTTTTTTAAACTTTCGTAGCTCTGTACACAAACTGATTGGTAGGAGAAGTTTAATCCAGCAAAAGGGGGCCAGGTAGGAGAAAGACCTCCCGCCAAATCTAGAGGTACGGATCCGTGGAATTTGAAGCAGGGCTTTGTTGGTGGATCTCAGCAATCTGATTGGGAGATCGTATCTGAGTCTAATTGGAAGGTAGGTTGGGGCATTGCCACTCAAGGATTTATGAGCAGGGCAGCACATCTTAAAGATGAGCTTTTTCCAAATAGGTAGCCAATGCAGAGTGTGTAGTATTTGGAGCAGAGGGAAAACCAGACAGAAGATTGCACACTAGTCTGGCTGCAGTATTCTACACCACCTGCAGTTTAGACAGTAAGGTCTCATTGGCACCAACAAGTAGGGCATTTCCATAGTCAAGATGACTTGTGATTAAGGCTTGAACTAGGGTTTTCCTAGGGGTGGAGGGGAGGTAAGGAAATGCTTTTTTCAATAGTCGCATTGTGGCAAAACAGGTTCCACGTAAGGTTGAGACATGTTCTTTCATGGATAGAGAAGTGTCCAGCTTGACTCCGAGGTTTTTAACTACTTATTTTGGGGACAGGACAAGTCCCAGTTCGGATGGCCACCAATCAGACTTCCACAGATGTTGGGCTTTCCGAATAGAAGTATTTCGGTCTTTTCTCCATTTAATTGCATGCAATTATTGGACATCCAGGAAGCTATCCTCCTCATACAGTCAGAGAAGCGGGCTTCCAAATTGCGACCAAAGGAGATGACCAACTGAATGTCATTGGCATAAGATATTGTCTCAAAACCACATGCCTTAACGATTTGTACCAGAGGGGCAACGTATATATGTTAAATAATGTGGAGCTTAGTATGGACCCCTGTGGTACCTCTTTTCCAACTGGCATGGTACGTGAGTTATAGGGCTGCAGAGAGATGGTTTGTGAGAGGTCTTTCAAGAAATCAATGAACCTTTGGAGAGCTTTGTCGTTGACCCCAATGTTGTGCAGCCTGCAAATTAAAATAACATGGGAGACTGTATCGATGGGTGCTGCCGTCACTGGGAGCTCCTGTTACAACAACGCATGAGTGAGGCATGCACGTGCATCGTTCACCTTTTCACAAAGCATACACATGCCATGCCAGTGTGAAGTGAGGCCCAGACCTCTGTTCATGTGCCACATAACAACCCATGAGTCTCTAGGAGCAAGATCATGAAGTCCACTGTCTCGCTGAGGTCAGAGACCCTTTTAATAACATGACACCTCTGAGACTGTGCAACCTCATCTCCCACACACACATTGCACTTTTACCAATGGTGGTTCAGGCCACTGTACCTTGTCATAAAAGCCTAGGAATTTCAGATTGGATTATCCAGGTGTGAAGTAAGCACAATTTAAATGCATTAAGGCCATTCCATAAATA